>CM026276.1:13140524-14340524 GCA_014851415.1 Cnaphalocrocis medinalis
TCAGTTAATATCGCGCAGTGTACTGTCGGCATTCAAGTACACAGTACCATATCAAAGCTAAATAAACAACTAGCTTAGTCAGTATCCAAGCGGTATGGACAAAATGTTACTTTAACATGGTACAAAAGTGTAAGGCTATCTTAATGTTTACCCTACGACAGTTAGAAGTAGAGTAAAGTTTCATCTACTGTCGTCATCACAGTTTAACAATTCGAAACTATTCCCAGCCTGAAAATAAAACATATTGCGACAACTTATTTTAAAGCAGAGATCACTAAATAAACGCAAGATAGTTATTCAATTACCTTAACAGTTTCCAGTTGTGCTTTTTCTAAAATTACAATAAGGCGTTTCTCCTGTTTTTTAATGTGAGAGGTTACTAAATGTTTTGGTACTGGGTCGTATTCTTCGTCCTCATTTTTCGCGGCAAGTTTTCGTTTTTTACCCATTGTATGCAACTGTCCGGCGACTGACTATTAAAAAATTATTGCAATTACGGAAAATATAATAAAAGGCTTTATTTGGAAGTTCAACAAAACAACACACACACACAAGTTCACACAACACGTGTTTATTTACGTCAATGTCAATTGTTTGACAGACATAGACAATACTAGTTTTGTTTTTATTTCATCGGACTAACCTGACTTTCATTGAGATGATCTTAATTTTTGCCAATGTCATTGAAAATGGTCAATAACGTCATGACATGAAAATTCTTTCACGACTTTATTGATAGAGTAGGTAGGTACCTAGTTTCTTCCTTTTGGACTTGGTATATTTACTACCTATAAAAAGTACCTACTCTTTCGTATAGTTTGCGCAGTCATGACCTTGCGCAGAAACCAATTTTAATATACAGTCTTCTTTTTTACAAGTGCGCAATATAACGGTCGCTATTCCTTCGTATCGCCAACTATAGTTTCCCTGCATGCAGAGCCTAGGCAGGGCCCAAGGTTTTTTTTCACACTGTACGTATGTCAAATATCGATTGTCAGTCAAGAGCAGTGGATTGCCACACATAAAAATAAAAAGAAGAAGAAAAATGTGTCAAAAAAATAATTTGTCAAAAAGTGGAAGGAAAGTTTGTGATGGGTTGTGTTTTATGGGAAAAACAATATAATTCTCTTCTGAACTGAGAACAATAAAATTCATTAAAAATTACATGTGATCCAGATATTTGATTAATCATTTCTTATAGTATAACACGTAATTTCTTCAATTTCATTTCTTTCAACATCGAATCGTCGGCAACACAGTCACATTAATTACTATCGTTGAGTTGAATTTAATTATTTAGCATCATGGCAAATGACAGAGAAGTTTTACGCGAAATATGGGACGGAAAATTACCAATCTGTTTCCAACTAGCTCAAGAAGAAATTATGGAAATTCAACAGCCAGATCCATTCTATGTGATGGTACCAAGACTAAGTTACTTCCCATTAGTTACTGATAAGGTAAAGTATACCTACTGGTTTATTATTTTATCAAGAAAAATACTATATGTAAGTTGTTAAATTACTAAACTTTGTTTTAGATGAAAAGGCATTTCCTACGTTTTATATCTCAAGAGAATGCTGACAATGAGATGTGGTTGGACTATAACGGACAACCGTTGAAGTGGCATTACCCTATTGGATTTTTATATGATCTCTATTGTGGCAATGACCCGCAGCTGCCCTGGAGTTTGACTGTTCACTTCACAAAATTTCCTGAAGATATTCTTCTACATTGTCCAAACAAGTAAACCATTTGTGATTGGTTGAATTCTCAATCTGATTTGTTTAGTAATTGCTTTTTAGTATGGTGTTTTGTAGATTTCAATATAGCAATAGTTTATTTACTCAAGTGTTTTATGTTATCATTATGATACCTAAATGATTATTTGAAACTCAATAAAATCTTGTGTATTTCTATGATTCACAGAGATGTTGTTGAAGCACACTACATGTCTACTGTGAAAGAAGCAGATGTCTTGAAACACCGTGGCCAGGTTATGTCTACAATGCAAAAGAAAGATCATAGCCAACTTTGGCTAGGTTTACAAAATGGTAACAAGTTTTAATTAAACAAAATACAACAACAATGATTATTATTATTGTTGTATTGTAGTAAATCAATTATTGATTTTACTAAAATAACACTATATTTTTTAAATGCTTTTAGATAAATTTGATCAATTTTGGGCAATCAATAGAAGGTTGATGGAGTCACATGGAGACAGCGAAGGATTTAAACATATTCCAGTTAAAGTTTATTCTGATGATGGATCTTGCTATCAACGTCTAATCAGCCCAAAAAATATTGATGGCAGTAGAAAAGTTCTGCAGCAAATGATTTCAGAACTATATCCTGATAAGTCTGATGGTAAAAAGAACTTCTGTTATTTCATGTTATTTAAATTCTTTAATCTTATTTTAAGTAATATTACTTTTATTGCAGTAAATCTTAGAACACATGGAATAACACTTCCTGCAGACACACCATTGCAGTGGCTCTCAGAGCATATGAGTTATCCTGACAATTTCCTTCACCTGTGCATATGTTAAAAATAATAAGTACTTACTTTAACACATTCAATGCTTCTACAATTTTCTTAATGCCTGCCTTCAGAGGTGCCTCCAATATTTCACGATGGACTCTTCAGGTGAGACACTGGCACTATAATTATAATTTAAAGGTTTAGTGATCAGGTAAACTTGATGTTTTGTTAATATTTTCATTTAAATTATTGTCATTGTGTTACTTTAGGTAATTTGTGTGAATGTATATCCCACATCTGGTCATGTAAATAATAACATGTTTAATTATTCATAGTGTCATAAATAAACAATTACGTATCAAATACATAGTCATTGAATTTTATTTACCATCTCTAATAGATACCTACTTACTTTAAATAAAATGGGTAGGTACAGCAGACGCCGCGTCGGGTAGGTATATGGTTGCAAGTGACAAAATACTTCTAAACAGTAATATCAATAAGATTCGACCACTTCATGTTAACATAAATATCTGAACAAGTTGAGCTCCAATACAAACAATAGTATTGTAAGTATATATAGGTACTAATGTGCCAAACTGAGCTATGGATACTTTATAGGGAATCTATTGATAGTGTAGCAATGCTAAGTCATAAGTGTTTTGCCAACCTTTTCCCCCAGATCGGGTAGGCTGACATACTTGGCAAAACAAAATCAGACGTTACTACTCGCCAGTTTCCTGTGTAAATATTAATTTGTCCAATATATCTGACGGCGACTATACATACTGGATATGATATATCTGTTGTAGTTGGGTATGCTGAAGGGAGAGTAAGGATGAAACTCAAAAGATAAAGAAACAAATTTGTATATTAACAGTAAGAACGTTTTAGATCACATAATATTATTTTCAGTTTGTATCGAATATAAATTTTGTTACTCAAAACAAAATGGTTGAAAAAATGTTAACATTGATATATAGATGCTGTATTATATAGTTGATTTTTACAAGGGTAGATAGACCATTACCATAAAAAAAAACATTTAAACAAACATTGCTAGAAAATCTGCAAGTACTTTTTTGACCAAGTTTTGAAGTAGGTAGGTACATACATACATAAAGTCAAATTGAAGTTAAGGTTTTTTAACGTAGCAAGTATACAGGATGTATCATTCAAATCGGTCAGTATGGGAAAGTCTGAAACTATAAGACATACGAAGATCTATATTGACCGATTTGAATGATACACCCTGTACATATCGGGAAGAGATTGATTACCAAAACCAATGAAGGTTTGAGTTGCAGTGTTCTCAACAATTAATTCTCAGCTCAGACCTAAAAACCAATGATTTAAATCGGCGGTCGTCACACGTTACTCTTCAAGAGCCACATATCAATATGAACATCAGGGCCCGGGCCGCAGTAAATGCGTTTCAAGAGCTTTTGCATAGGTACTTATCCATAGTAGTCCACACTATTCATGTAAATGCGAAAATGTATGTCTATTACTTCTCTACTCAAAAACAACTAAACTGATTTCTGATAAGTACGAATATGAAGTTGACTACACGGACCTAAAAATACCTTTTTTATAGGTCCGTGGATGACTAGTAATTTAATAAATCTACTATATCGCGGGCCGCACAAATAACGTCTGCGGGCCGCAGTTTGACGACCACGGATTTAAATTGTTAGATTTGCCCTTACGACATGTCCAAACTCAAATGAGTGAGATTCACCCAACTGGTATTTCCATCGATATGATTTTGCTGGTGTCAGGGAAATCGAACGATATAAATTTAAGCTAAAAACCACTGAGTTTCTCTTTTTACACTTTGGACCTTTAAATAATAGCCTGGTTTATAAATGTACTTAAAAAAAATGTTACTCAGATAAGTTCTAAAGTAAGTAAGTTAATAAAAGTTCAGACACGGTGGAAACCGCGCGGGTCGGGTGACGGTAGGCGCGTGGATTAGCAATCCGCGCGGACAGGTATGAACGAATAATAAGCGCTAATGTAAATAAGATCCGCGCGGTTCTGCCACGGCGGTTCGAACGCCGATTGCTAATCAGCGCGCCTACCGTCACTCGACCCGCGTGGCTCTAACTTTTAAGAGTTTTGTTAAGTTGACAAATGACAATAGGTAGGTACATCTTAAGCTATGTGTAGTCATTCTAAATACAATATGGCGGGGTAGTTTTCTTTAATGCATTTTTACAATATGGGTATCAATAATGTGCCGAAGCATACGTTGCCTTAAGTCAACATCAAAAGCTCAACAACTAAAATGTAAAAATAAATTAAAAGCAAGACCTTTTTTTTAAAAGCTTTTATTTTAATGCTCTAAAAGAAAGAAAAAATATTTTTTCCTTCGAAATTTTAACTATCGCAAGTAGACAGCCTCATAGTACGCTATTTAAAAGGTATTCTAATTAAATTCGCGCGAAAAGTTTATTTTCTTTTTTTAGAGCATTGAAATAAAAGCTTTTGCTTTTAATTTTACAGATTGACTTATACTATCCAAGTGTCCATTTACCTACAACTTCTAAAGTTCTAATATCACTTTTAATAAGTGTCCTTAAAGGACTGAAGGTATAAGAGTTATTTCAGGTACAACCAAAGTATAAGAATCCAGGACCGGAAACAGGCTTATGCTTTTAGCTAAGAATAAAAGATAAACTCTTAATCATCAGGCAACTAAAGTACTTAATTGTAGCTATCAAAGTTCTGAACTTTTTTTATTCTTCTGAGAATATTTCTGTATCACATATGGAATGCGTCTCGTAAATCGTTTGCACCCATTATTAGCGAAAATTGGCTGTTCTTCTGTAGGTCCATAAGTGATCACTGACATTGCATCTCTGAAAATAATTCCTTCATTAATAAATTTGTGGCCCCCAACATCACTTTTTTGACCAATAGATGGCGCTGGGCGTCGATAGCAACGCGCTAGTGCTTCGTTTTGTATGTAAGATTTGTCGATGTCATCTTTTACTATTTTAATAAATATTAAATTTAATTAATATGTATATCTTTATAATTAAAGAAGTAATTTTTATAAACATTGATGAGGGTTATATACAAATGAAATAAGCGACACACTTGCGCGATGTAATTGACACTCAGCGCCATCTGTTGGGACTAATAGCTATAATCAAGTTCCGAAAAAGTAAGGGGAGGTCCCTATAATAGTAATATTTATAAGGAGATTAATTTTAAAAACATTACATGATTAATGGACAGCCCCTTATCCGAATTCAACAGCTTTTTGGACAATTTGCCCAAAAACTTAATGGTGACAATTGACCATCACCACTGATCGCTTTTAGGTACTTTATTTTATCTGGCTGAGGCCCCCTGAACACTAACTTTTTGTGGGGCCTGTAGGCATTTAGGCTAAAAATTAAGCATATTAGTGCTTTTAATTATGACCATGATAGACTGCTAGACTTTTAAAAGGCTGCTCATTTTAAAAAGCCCATAGGTTTAAAAACCTATAGGTCTCAAATTGCCTTTTAACCTTTATTAATTCAGCAGTTCAGCAGCTCGTGAAAGTATGAGCATCCCCTCTCCCTCACCACATAATCGCATATCAAGTCGCCACCAAGATTTTTTACACAGCAACAAAATGTGATGTCCTGCGCTGCTTTGGCCCTAGAGTGTGACAACATATAGATAACTTAGATAAGTTTCTGCCCCTCGAACCATTTTAAAGAAAACATTATAGACTAAGTTCAGTGACTAATGTTGCCTTATAATACCTGGCATTTTTCAGGAAAGACTTATAAATTTCTGCTTATTCACTTTTTTTGTGAATTTAGATGACAAGAACCTTATGGACCTTTAATAACTAATATTAGATGATATATTATTGGCTATAAGTACTTACGCCATCATTTCTTCACTTGGATGGTAAACACCATAAGATCTAAATTCTGCCAAGGCACACATCTCCACATGATGCTGTTCAAGAGGTAAGAATGGTATATAATGATCTATCAAATGGTGTGCTATAGCTGCTGCTTTTTCAAAACCACCTGAAGAGTACATATTAGTTTTACACATTTTATCAAATTCTTAACCTCAACTAGAAATAAATTAATACACAGATAAAAAACATATTTACCTTGATGGTAAGCTGTCCTCCTTATGATGGGTTCAAAATTATGAAATGCTACTTCATCCCTCTTTACACCTTCTTCATAAAGATCTAGTAAATTACTTGCTATTTCATGACCTCCAATGTTGGATATAAAAATAAAAATGCTATTTCTGTAAAATAAATATTAAATAATATTATTGTAATTGTGAATTTTCAGAAATGACATAGTATAAATTCTGAAGAGTATATTACCTATAATCTACTCCATCCACTGCATGATGATGATCAAGCATTGGTTTAATTGCATCCAAAACTGACGGACACATGTCATGAATTTCATCAAAAATAATAAGTGATTTAGGGCATTTTTTCACTACTTCATTTACTTTTGAGATCAGTTCTTTCTGAAATGTTTAATCATTACGTTATGTTGTAGCCTTATTATTGTTAGAAGAAATTATTACTTGGTAGAAGAAAACTGTGTTAATTAATATTATATAGATAGTATGTAAATAATGTATTTTTTTATGAAACAAATAGTATGTAATACATTATTATACAAACTCACTTTACTCTTTTCTAAATCAGTACAATCAAAGTCCTTTTTCCCCATAAATAATTTGACAAACTTGCTTTGCATTCCATTGGTATAAATAGCTTCAGCTATCATGGTAGAAGCATAGTTCTTGCCTACTCCTGACCATCCATGCAAGCTGATCACCAGAGCTTTCTTATTAGATTTACTTTTGTCGTGCACTGCCTCTTTGTGTGCAGCCAGGATATTCATTAATTCACCTACTAGAGGCTGGCCAAACATCTTTTGTGACAGAGAAGTCTGTAATTCTGAGAGACAAGTGTAACAGTTTAGAAGTACATTGAAACAAGCCTGTATAATACCTGCAATGAATGTGGCGTTGGAACTTACTCGACAAGTCGTAAGGCACATATTTTTCATTACAGCATTCAGTAAAGTGACAAACTGTGTTGTCTTTTATTAAATCCCATTTGAACCAGCCGCTCGCTAACACCGCTGAGCCAACCAGCGAAACGGTAACAAGTTCTGAGTTCACAATATGGATAAAACTCAACGATAATGTAAACAAAAGGACATTAAAACTACATAATCTAATCATCGTGTCGAGACAGTTTGAATTTTATTAATATTGATCCATAATAAATTCAAATACGTAGATTTGCTGAAGTTTTGATAAATGTAGTTTATTAAATCGCAAACCAGGTAATCGCAGTATTAATAAAATAATATTTAAACGCCTACACAACCGTGAAAAACGAAACAAAAAACACGCCACTGCACTGAGTAATAATCACAGACCGAAAAAAATATTAATCACACCAAGAATACCGATTTGACATAATACACAAATGTCAGATTGACAGCACTGGTGAGGATAGTACGGGCAAAAAGTACTCAGTGGGCAACACAGAGAACATTGAATATGTGGGTACGGCAACACCGTAAGATCCATAGAGTATTTTTTGTTTCGTTTTTCCTATTAAGGAAAGGCAAAGGGAACAGAGCTCATACAGCCATCGTCTGTAATAATTATAAATCCCTCAGAGTTTATAGTATGTATTCTTGAGGAACTATTTTAATCAAATTATCTAATATTGTGCTATTACTTACCGGAGTTCCATATTATTGTAAGATGACGTAGGCGGTAGTGGCGCCATCAATTAATTTCACAAAATTGTCAGTCTTTTTTTTTGTAGTGTGGACCGTGCTCTTGGGCACTTTAATTCTGCCAATGTCAAGTGAATAAAGAGACGTTACGTTTTTTGGAGAAATTGACCGGTGGGTGGTTCTTAGTCCGGAATATATTTTTGACGATTTTATTGTCCGATGATAAAACCTTGTGGTACAACAATTATTCTTTACCGGAATCATTCCTAGATTAATATGATTGAAATATATATAAGTGGCCCTATTGTGAAGTTAATAGTTTCGAAGAAAAATCAAATTTAACTAAAAACGCTGTTGGCAATAATGACGAACGTGTGAAGTTAATGATTTAAGGGTGAGGAAAAATGACGACTAATGCGAATAATGATTTCGTGCAGTTATCTTCTAAGTTACAAGATGCATAAAATAAAACAACCCTGCAACTGCTGGACATAGGCCTCCCCCAAAGTTCTCCACACAGATCGGTTCTGTGCCACCCGCATCCAAGGGACTCCCGCGACCTTTACCAGATAGTCGGTCCACCTGGTGGGAGGCCTGCCACGGCTGCGGTCCATCTGCACGTGGCCTCCCCACTTAAGGACTTTTCCACCCCAACGGCCGTCTTTTCTCCTCGCAATGTGCCCTGCCCATTGCCACCTTAGCCACGCAATTCTTTGGGCTATTTCCGTGACCTTAGATATCTGCGGATCTCATTATTTCTGACACAATCACGCAAGGAGATTCCGAGCATAGCTCTCTCCATTGCCCTCTGAGTGACTTTGAGCCTTCTTCTCCAAGTTGCACTTTTGTCCGAGGTTGCACTTTGGAGAGACTGTAGCAGGGCCCAAATCTCGACAGAATCAAAAGCTTTCTCATAGTCCACAAACGCTAAGCACAATGGCAAATTGTACTCCTCGGTCTTCTGTACAACCTGCCGCAGCGTATGAATGTGGTCTATGGTGCTAGGGCCTTTGCGGAAACCGGCTTGTTCGGGAGGCTGAAAGTCGTCCAACCTACGTGCGAGACGGTTCGTCATGACTCGAAAACAGCTTGTATATGTGATTCAGCAGCGAAGATGGGCCTGTAGTTCTTCAATTGGGATTTATCTCCCTTCTTGAAGAAAAGTCTCACCACGCCAGTATGCCACGCTTTGGGCGTCTTTCCCTCGACGATGACAAAGTTAAATAGCTTCTGATGGGCTTTTAGGACCGGTCGTCCACCTGCCTTAAGAAGCTCCGCTGTGACTCCGTCATCACCCGGTGCCTTGCCGTTCTTAACCTGTTTGAGAGCTATACTAATCACGATTCTTTCGTGTGGACTCCAAATGCCTTATATTTACTTCAGGCAGCGCGATGTGCGCTCCGAACTACAGTCCCTCGATATCGGAAAAGCTAGTGGTCCGGATGGTGTCCCAGCTGTCATCCTCAAGAGGTGTGCCGCCGAGTTGTCTCCCGTACTGACGCGGCTATACCGTCTCTCATACTCGTCCGGCTGTATTTCGGAGGTTTGGAGAGAAGCTAATGAGCAACCCTAAAAAGGAAGACGGATCGGACCCATCAAACTGCCGTCCCATAGCGATAACCCCAGCAAGAGATCTTCTAGCGTATGCGATGCACCTCCGGGGGAAGCCATCGACAAACACGGTGAGTATAAGGCTATTAGCTTAGATATTGCCATGGCCTTCGATCGGGTCTGGCACAAAGCTCTTCTCTCCAAACTTCCGTCATATGGACTGCCTGATCGGTTATGTCACTGGATTTCTGACTTCCTACATGAGCGAAAAACCCGTGTTCTTGCGGATGGATGCACTTCATGACTCATGCCAGTCAATGCCGGTGTCCCGCAGGGCTCTGTCTTATCGCCTACCTCTTTCTGCTGCATATCAATGACATGCTCCCTCTTGGCAAAATTAATTGATATGCAGACGACGGTCCATGGGAGATATCTTAGCTGGCCTGATACCGATAGGGCTGTAATCGCCGAGAAGCGAGAGAGCCTTGTCGTTGAGGTCTACTGCGTTTTGAATCTGATTTAACTAGTAAAAGGGGCTCCAACAATCTGGTCGAATTCAATGCCAAGAAAAAACAGGTGTTCTCAGCCAAAACATCCCCATTCATTCCCCTCCCGTCTCTTCAACCACTTCAGTCTACGCATTAGCCTAAGCATGTCATCAGAGCCAGTATGTTGAGGACCTTCCCACAGCATCCAAAAACCTGGGGATCCTGAATAGAGTGCGTAGGATCTTCACGCCTGATCAACGTTGTTTTTTTATAAGACACAAGTTCGAGCATACGTGGAGCACTGCTCGCATATTTGGGATGGCTCCACTAAATATCTTACAGATGCTCTCGACAGATTGCAGCGACGGGCTGTACGCATAATAGGCGATGAAGAGATCACCATTCACCAAGACCCTTGAACCTCTTCAGTTACGTAGAGAAATTGGGTCGCTCAGTGTCTTTTACCGCCTATATGTGTAAGTGCTCTGAAGAACTTTTCTCCCTTATCCCACCCTCCCTTTTCCATCACAGAACAACACGTGCAGGGCGGCGCTGTCACCGTTTTACGGTGGAAAACACCATCTTAGACTAAAACACCATCTTAGCAGCTCAAATTTCTGCCGCACCATTAAACGGTGGAACTCGTTGCCATAATATCCCAGGTGTTTCCTCTGGACTCCTTTGAACGAAGCGTGAAGAAGCATCTCGGGCCAGTATGGCAGTGCGAACGGATGTGATGCCGTGCCGTTGCGTCCGTTGTGTTTAATTGTGACTGCAACGTGGGCTCTCCTCTTTCTTATCATCAAGCTGAGGTGTGCCAATTTACTGAGCCACTAAAAATATTAAAGACATTTTAGAAAAGGTAGGACTTGTGTTATGGGTAATAATATCACAAGCAACAAAGGTACCACAATATTATTATACTTAAATAGATATATAATACCCAGATGCTGAACAAACATAATGTTATTAACAGACAAAATCCTAAACAATAACAATACACTTAAAGTACCTACATACCTATAATCATCATCATCATCAGCGCGGTAGTACCCACTGCTGGGTATAGGCCTCCCTTCCCTTTCGCCAACCTCCACCTATACTTAATTCAAAGCAAAAGGTAATTTTCCTCAACAACTATCATTATTGGAAACAAATCAAATCATTATATTCCCTCTTTGTCATTAAACACAACACAGATTTTTGAGGTAAATGATGTTGGCAAAAATGACGAATTCGAAAAAAACTGGTTTTAACCTATTGAAACTGAATAAATCTGCCTCAAAGCACATGGTTATGAAAAAGTTCCCTTTCGATACGTAAAAGCAGCAAACAATATGACAAAGATTTTACATTATAACAAGATGGTGTACTATGAAAATGAATGCAATGTTAATTTCGATTCTATGCAATGAGAATAAAGATTACTTTGAAATGCCAAATCGCTTTACAGAAAATCGAGCCGAGCGAGATGGCGATCGACAGGAATATGTCCTTGTCTAAAGGGTTGACATCATAAAAAAAAAACCTTTGTGGTATAACTTACGCAAAGTTTATATTTCTTCTTCTGGGGAACTTTCAAAATATTGAATAATTTAAAAGAATGATACGTTGGAATTAATAATGTCTTTTTTATTTTTTTAATTTTAAACCATGATAAACGACTAGTTTTATGTAAAAGTCGGTGATATGGTAGTTTTAATTATAATAAATATGCAACACTTGGCGTCTGGACATCACCATTATGGCGGCGGCAAAAATAATTTGAAAGATTGTATTATTGTGACGACAAAAATAAAGTGTAAAATTGTGCTTATTTATTTAATAACTAGTGGCCGCCCGCAACTTCGTTTGCGTGAACTTTATGACTCTTGACTTAAAGATGATTATTTAAATAGTAGATTGGGCCAAGGAATCACGTAGTCCCATCACCAAACTTGGAACCCCTTTTAAGTTCGAAATATCCTTCCTTATCGGATCTCATCCAAAAATGCTCATCACATTTGACAATTTTGCATTCCATTTCATCCCATATTTGTTATAGTGTAGCTGGGCTCTTAGAGTTCCACACCAGCTGTTCCATGATCTTGGATTTTTTTTCATGGCATCATAAAATGCTCATTAATCTAAACAACTTTTGTTATGGTGCCATTGACCTACCTCTTATAGTTTAGCTGGGCTGTTGTGGTTCTACATCAAGGAGCCTGGTCTTCAAAATAAATTATATCCTATAAGTTGCCCTGATATTACAGCTATACAATAAAAAAAGTTTCATTCGAATTGGTTCAGTAGTTTCCGAGATTAGCGCGAACAAACAGACAAACAGACAAACAGACAAACAGACAGACAAAAATTTTAAAAATCATTGATTCATGTTCTGTTACTGTTTTTTAGTCGACCTAAGTTATTTTGAGACAAATATCTTCAATGTACAGACACAGCTTTTTTACATTTTTATTATATGTATAGAAGAAGATGGTTCTCACTTGTTGTGTGATAGGATGCAAAAGTGAATCATATAAAGGTTGCGGTGTATCTTTTCATAAGTAAGTGTTTAGTCAAAGTTTTATTTTTGCATTGAGTAGGGTGTCCATTTCGCTTGTCATCTAAAGACTGGATTTTTTACTGTTTCAGATTTCCAAAGAATGAAGAAATTAAAAAAAGGTGGCTTACCGTCATACCGGGAAAAATTACTAAACAAGCGATTTTCAAACGTTTCTAATGTAAGTCCAACCTTTAGATGATGATCAGTTCATATAGATAGTGCATTCGCATATAGTGCTAATGCAATAAAATGTAAATTTTCAAAGCTGTATTTTATATTTATGAAAATGTAAAATTTCTTCTAGGACTGAGACTCAATGCTCATAAAATTAATACTTGAGTGAGACATGTGAGACATGTAAAGCAATATAAATTTAATATTTTGTTAAATTAATTAATGCTTTTATAAAGACACCGGGTTTTCATTTATTTCTTTGAGAGAGATTTGATCCCCTAAGATCTAGTTTACCTGTTACTGGGATCAAGTTTCCCAGAATAGGGGACACTTGATCCTTTTGGAAAGTTCTGGGAAAATGCAAAAAAATATAAATAAATAAATAAATTGAGACAACATCACATACATTATGAATATATATGAAGCACTAATAAATATAATAATCAAAAAAATGAGGACAGTAGGTAGTTCACAAAATTGACTACCTATCTTTGAGTATATAGCCACTGGAGATGCCATACCGGGCGTTTCCCCTCCGGCAAAGTACATTGGTCAACTATTCGGAACTGGTCAACTAAGTTATACAAAACTACTTGGATGTCGCTACATCGCCATTTTGCATCGCTCCGTGTCGCGTGACGTTTCTCTTAAAAATGGTGAATTGTGCAGTATTTTCATGTAAAAGGCGATCTGACAGCTAAAATTCGCAACAAGATCGCGTTTCCTATCATAAGTAATGACTTTTATTAATTATTAAATGTGTATTAAACTAGAAAATCTATTTTAATAAAAAACCGTTACGATACGTAAACGACAGAAAAATTTAATAATGATATCGTGGTATCGGTCCTAGTGATGGGACCAATTAAAATCAACTCGACATTTGAATGAATCATTCACTCACTGCAGTTAGTTTCAAAATCCGTTCTTTTCATTATATTTTGAATAAAATAGTATAGACGTATATTATAATATTAAAACATTGTAAAGTGAATTAGAGAAATTACTGTCCTTTCTTCTGGTCATACGATGTTGGAATTTATTCTAAAAATAAAAAGAATTGGTGGCTATAAAATATTTCGAGGTAAAAGGAATAAAATATGTGGTCCGGGAGTATCATGCATGATAACGGAGTAGATAGTAAACCATAATTGGAGCTCGCTAATTTTAATATAGAAAAGTATACGAATGTTCGTTTATCCAATATTTCAAAAAAATTAGACCCCCAGAAATATATTCGACACGTGTACAATAAACTTATTCATTTTGAAAATCAATATAAATGCGTAATAAGGATTTTTTGTAATATTTCAATAAATCATTCTAATTAAAAATATATTGTTTCATTTACTCTCCTTTGTTTGTCCAAATGTTTAACCCCAAACTAGCGCACATTTGTAATTTTTTACGTTTTAGTATGTATTGCACAACTTCACCATTTTTTAGGGTTCCGTAGTCTACTCGTCATGTCTGTCCGTCTGTCTGTCTGTCTGTCCTGGCTCGTTCTCCGCCGTTTCTGCACCGATTGCCACTGAAAATTGGTAAAGAGATGTATACTGATAATCCAAAAATTGGTTTTTAACATTATTGAAAAATAATTATTTTTCACCCCCCTTTCCATACAGCGAAAAGTTACTTCGAAAAATAAATTCGACTTACCCCATCGTCTGGTCGGTATCGTTAAAAAGGTATCTTTAAATACAACAAAAATTGCCTTGACATAATGTGGATCAAACCCCCCAGTTTCGAGATATATTAATACAAAGTTAAAATTAGAGCTTCCTCTCCCCCCCCCCCCAACTTTTGAAATACTATTAAAATAATTCTGAAAAAAATATGCTCTATACCTCCAAGTAAGTACCTACGTACAGCCACACATCACAGTAAATACTGTCATACACATTAAGTTGAATATCAATTGAAGGAAATTTGACAGATTGTGGTAACCTGATGTGTGGCTGACTGTACTTTTAACGAAAACTTTAGCGGACTCTGTATCATACATAGTATTTTTAATACAACTTGACCAACTTATGACGTGCAGTTGCCCTAACTAAATGGTAATGTATGGAAATAACTACCTAACTTAACTATGAAAATAAGGTTTAAGGCCCATCTTTTGGATACGGAACACTTTCATGTGCGTGTCCGACACGCTCTTGGCCGGTTTTATTTTACAAACTGACTAAATAAATATTTATTTATCTTCAATGTGCAGAATTTTACACTTACAATTTTATATATAAGTTCATTCACCAAACTGATTTGACTCATTCTTTGTGTCCCATCACTGTCTTTTTCGTATGTATGCTGCATAGTTACGTGAAATCTTTATTTGTGAGCGTGTATTTTTTTATGTGTTAAATTTTTCTGTAGTGTGCGTTTATCGTGACAGCAAAATTTGTGACTATTGAGTATTAAAATTTTTGGTGGTGTGCTGTACGTGTTTACCTCGTCCCCCGCAAAAAATGGTGAAAAAAATTGTTAGAAGCGCGGACGTTAGGGCATCTCCAGTGGCTGTCTACTCTAAGCTACCTATGTACCTTTTTTTTTTTATAGAACTAACAATGGGGATCAAGTGTCCCCAGTTTCCCCAAGAGTTTGTGAAAAAAATTAAATTTTAGTCAATATTCTTGCTCCATAGAACCTTCAAATCGCAAAGTGTGTACGTTTGTATGAATAATACGCTATGGCCGGTTAAATGTGCCGCAGAGTGTATTATGATAGGTAGGTAAATAGAAAATCTAATAGGGCTAGCACAAACTTTTCGAAAAGTCGGTAGTCTCTTCGTATCGTACGTATACATAAGAAGGTATTTTAATTTGGAACTTGTGTTTTTTTCATACAAAATTGCTCATAAATACTCAAACGATACTTTGAAACGTTCGTGCTAGCCCTTCTAGTTTGAATGGGCTTCACGAGTTTCCTAGAGAAAGCGATGTCCGACTCCCACGTGGGTGGACTGAGTTTGACAAACAATAATTGTAATCGAAAATCTAAATCGTGTGGTCACCTTATTAGAGTAGGACGCCAATCAAGTTATAGACATCTCACGAGGCTCGAATGCAAGTAATGAGTACGCCATCTAGTTCTTATATACAATATCTTTGCAATATGATTGATGTGACAATTATTAGCAACTGCAGACAGCAAAAGTTTAATGACTTTTTAGATGCCAAATTTCGAAGAACGAAATGTAAGCTTACCTGGTCGACAAACGTGATACGTTACCACTCCGTTCAAAGCATGCAGTGCACCTGAACACTGAGAGAGGTGAGGGGCGCATTCCGGCGTGCTTCAAATCCTCATGAATTTGTTTTTTTATTAGAAACCATTCTTGATGCGTTTAATGATTTTTTTTCGATCCCAAACTTTGAGAGTCTTAGTTTTCCAGGTTAAAATAAAAGAAATGTTTGTAATTTGCGCTAATTAGACACTTTTCTTATTTGAGAACAAATTGTCATGTAAGAATTAAACGTTCAGTTTTGGATGATTTTTTTATCAGACTTAATATCCACGCACAGCCTTGTGGGACATGGTAGGATAATGACGTTTGAGGCACGTTTGATCTAAATTATATAATAAAACGATATTTTATGTTCTGTTTTTGTGTGTTAAAAGTTGTGCTAATACTTTAAGTATTTAAAAACCCTGATGGGATTAACTATAGTGTTATGAGGAAGGAGTATTTGGACTGGACGCGTTTTATCCTCACTTTCTCGGAATCACCCCGGTGATTTTGAGCCGTATCTTTTATTGAATCGAGTTCTTTTTTTGTATATGCAGCATCTTTAACAAAAACAAAACGTACACATAGAAAACACAATATTATAGTTTTGCTTTCTCTAAGGAGATTTCTCTAGGGAGATTCTTAGCATGGGAATCTTCTGGATTCTTAGTCATTAACAGTATCTGTGGTGGTGTCAAGTGTCAATGTCAATGTCAATAAAATTGCGGGTCTGTGATTGCGGTTGGTTGCGGCGTGCGGGCTGCGGAATTTATTTGGCAGACTTTTTGATACTACTGATTTCTGGAGATAAAAACTTTAAAGTATTACGGACATAAAGATAGAAAATGTATCATACTCATTTATGTGGATGAAGATTAATGTAACTTCCAGGATAGTTCCTGAGTAAGCAAATAAAATGGAAGAAGATGAGGAATACATAGAAAACTCATGGACCTACATTTCTTTATGTACAGAACCAACGCTTTACGAAGGACTGAGATTCGCTAAAGACCTTATAATTGCAAACTTGGCTTTGCGTTTTATAATTCAGACTGTGTCTCTACCGCATAATGTAAGACATAGTCTTTGCTTATTAATTGGAAGTTTCCTTCTCTACTACAACATCGGACCGGCGTTTGTATGGACTGTAGGCCTTGCCAGTGGGTCATACATCCTCATTATTTTACTCTCTGTTTTGACTAAAAGGTGGAGAGGACTAGCAATTGCCATATCAGTGATAACATTTCTTTTAACATGTGAAATATATGTCGTAAATCCAAAGATGTGGCAGCAAATAAGAGGAATACAAATGGTAGCTGCAATGAAAATAATATCTGTTGCAATAGAGTTGGACAGAGACTTATTTAAGCGTATGTTAAATCCTGTGGAATTTGGAGGATATATTTTCTGCCCAGCAAATTGTATACTTGGCCCTTGGATATCATTTCACACATACAGTCATTATTTAGATGTAAAATTTTTGACTAAAAGATGGTTCAAAATCATATGTGTAAATTTATTTTTAGCAATGTTCTTCCTAGTTTTATCAAATTGTATTGTGCCATGGTACATTGACAATGATATTACCAAGTGGCTGGTTGCTTATCGTGATGCCCAGGCATTTAGAATGTCCCATTATTTTGTTTCTAGTATGTCTATTACTTCAATGATCAGTGCTGGGTTTGGTCTCACAAATGATTGTCATTCAGAACTTCAAGTAACAAAACCATTATTTATAGAATTGCCAAGGTCTCTTGTGCAAGTTGTTATTTACTGGAACATTCCCATGCATCAGTGGTTAAAAAACTATGTATTTAAAACATGTCAGCCATTTGGACAATTTACTGCCATCTTAGTGACTTATGCTGTATCTTCATTACTACATGGACTTAATTTTCAATTCTCAGCAGTTCTTTTAAGCATAGGTACGTTTTCCTATGTTGAATACAATTTTCGTTCTAAAGTTGCATCAGCCTTGGAAGTGTGCTGTTTAGCCAATCCTTGCATTAAACAGTGTGACCACAAATATAAGAAAAATAGTTTACTAGCTGTAATCACAAACGCTTTGTTTTCATTTATGACTATTATCCATCTTGCTTATTTAGGAGTAATGTTTGAAGCATCTTTTTCAGTCCAAGAGTCTGGATATTCATACTATCATACTCTTAGTAAATGGGAGAATCTCAATTATTTTAGTCATGGTTTTGTTGTTTTTATGTATGTTGTATATTTAATGATGTAAGATTTTAGCCATGAATTGGTATTATTTTTAAATTTACCTTATTATCTTTAGTATGTTTGCCTTTTAGTAAACATGGCATACAATTTTGATCTCTTAAAGCATTTTTAAAATCTTTCTATTTAGTGCATATGTACATTTTAGTAGATTTTACTACTATTCCATTATTAAGAGCACAATTATGAATAAATTAATATTTGATAAGGAGGACAGTCCTTTTTACTAAGTACAATTTCATCAACTCTTGCATTAATTTATATTTGTTCTAACATTGATGATTTAGTTAATAGGCAGGTACATTTACTTCCAAACGTTTCATGCCATTCTAGGTTTGAAGAGCATGAAAGTTCTGGATGTGAATGGGTTTTGCCTTCATAATTGCTTCATTGTTATAGTAGGTAGACTTATAAATGAAGTAGGTGAGCGAGCATGTATGTACCTACTAAAAATGTATTAAAAACATTTTATTTGTGGGAAAGCAATTAAAAACAGGTGATAAGTACTATTTTTTATTTTTTTTATAATTTTAACATTGTATTAAATTGCATTTTTTTACTAAACTTAAACTTTTGTAAGAGTAGTTGTTATTATGATCAATAAATATTTACTTAACAATTGAAATTGTTTTTGTTGACCAATTTTATAAGTAAACTCCAAAATGTTTCCACTATACCATTGAGCACAGCTGGTAAAATACTTATATTAGACTTCCTTCACAAAAAATACTTAAATCCACTTTATTCTATCTTCTATAATTTTAAATTGTTTTGCATATTTCATTGTAAATGTTCTTACATTGGCTTGATAAATACCTTCTTTAGAGTATGCTATATGTATCCTAACATTTATTCTTTCTAAAGTAGGATTTTCACAACAGGCTTCTAGGTTTTCTAAACTATCTTTACTTGAACTAAAATATGCTGGTCTACTGTAAATAATTACAACCTTATGTTCTTTTGTAACCGATTGAATTTTTTGAAGTACCTTCTTCAAATAAAGATCCATTTTTAATATTTTATTACTTTGTTCTGTCCAGTAAAATGCTGTGATTGTGTCAATTAGTATCATTGAAATGTTAGGATATTGCATTAGAATGTTTTCCAGGTTATAGATTGTAGTGTAAAACTGAGTAACATCATATATTTCCATTATGTAAACATTGTGCAATGATCTCACTAGTAATTCATCAATGCCTTTATCATCATAGTGCACTTTGCTTTTATCTATGTTAGAACTAGAAAGTGCATTAAGGTGAATCATAATCTTATCTTTCATACATGAAATTAAAGAGTTGTAATCAAAATGCCCACTGCAGTTCAGTATCAACACACCGGCTTCCACACCATCCAAGCATGTAGGAAGTAAAGCTGCACATGTAATATCTTCAAGAAGGCAAGTTATTTTGTCGTTGCTAAATAGTTCTATCACCTGTCCTTGTCTTGGCCCACATTGAAATAGCATTGGATAAAAGTTATCTATAGAATATTTTTTTCTAGATAATCTAGCAAGTAGTTGAATTCCTGATTCAACTTTGAAACATGTCCCAAGGGAAGTCATCCCGTAAAGAAGTGCTGCTCTGGTGAATGTTATTCCCGTGAATCCCGTGTGAATTCAGATTTCTTCTGTTTGCCTCGCCCTGTACATCAGCTCTACATGTATAATATTTTGATCTGTAGCTGCCCAGCGCTCAGCACATACAATACAAACAAACCAAGATTTGTACGAGTGTTTGATTACTTTGTCTTTATATAAAAAAGTGAATATTAATAAAAACAAACAGTAGGGCCAGTCAATCAATTTGACATTTGTCAATTTTGACTTTTAGTGAGGTGAGGTGACCTATCCAAAATATAATCGACAAGGGAAGTCATCCCGTAAAGAAGTCCTGCTCTGGTGAATGTTATTCCCGTGAATCCCGTGTGAATTCAGATTTCTTCTGTTTGCCTCGCCCTGTACATACATCAGCTCTACATGTATAATATTTTGATCTGTAGCTGCCCAGCGCTCAGCACATACAATACAAACAAACCAAGATTTGTACGAGTGTTTGATTACTTTGTCTTTATATAAAAAAGTGAATATTAATAAAAACAAACAGTAGGGCTAAGCAGTAGGGACAGTCAATCAATTTGACATTTGTCAATTTTGACTTTTAGTGAGGTGAGGTGACCTATCCAAAATATAATCGACTAGCGGCCGCCCGCGACTTCGTCCGCGTGGAAAAGTAACTTTTTACCCCCCTTTTAACCCCTTACAACCCCTTTAATATTATTATGTTGATACAACTTAAACAAATTATTTCGACCAAATTTGGTACCATAAAAACGGTCATTGTGACTAAACCTTAAAAGATAGACATATGCCGTCGCGGACTTTTTTTTAGATCATGTATAGAGGAATAATTCTTTCATACATATTTTTTGTGTATCTTGAACCGTTTTCGCAGCGCACGCAAAGAAAGCCTTCAAAAATGAATAATTTTTCCCCGTTTTTTACACATTTACCGCTCTGTCTTTGCTCCTATTGGTCATAGCGTAATGTTATTTAGCCTATAGCCTTCCTCGATAAATGGACTATCCAACAAAAAAAGAATTATTCAAATCGCACCAGTAGTTTCGGAGATTAGCGCGTTCAAACAAACAAACAAACAAACAAACTCTTCAGCTTTATTATATTAGTATATAGATACGTCGTAAAACATCAAAGTTTCAAACAAACGTGAATCGCATAGAGTATAATAAGTGAATCGGCAGAGTTATATTATATTGGAAATTATAACGTATATCAAAAATATCTCCTAAAAACATTGGCAGCATACTTGTGACTGTGCGTTGGCATTCGCTTACTATCAAGTGATGCGTGTGTTGACTGCACATCATACATATAAAATTTTAATTACCAAATTACGGTATGAGACAGATATTATCTGTCCCTTACGGTGATACGCGCTTAGCCACTCTATTTTGATACTTTCTCTAAGTTCTATAGGGGAACCGAGACAGTGATTGCCCAGGGTACAGTGATTGCCAGGTTTGAGGTTAACGTAGATTTTAACTTATTTTCAAAGGAGTAGTTTTGAATTAAATCCGTTAAATAACACTAGAGTACTCTTTATCAGAATTGGGTATTTGACTAAATTTTTTTATGTGTTTAATCAAAAGACGCCTCAATTTAAGAAACATCGTTGAAAGAATCACTTGATTCTCATTTGAATTACCTGAGATATCACAACTTTAAGAGCACATATTTTGGGCAAGCCCAAAAACGCTCTATACAAATGGCTATTGTATTGTGACGTCACAACGCAAACTCTTGTATGCGCGTCTAGTAAATTTTGTATGGTAGCTATATCAAATGTTTCGTTTAAGTAAATGGTTTTATAATAAAAGTTGGTGGAAAATAAACGGGTAGTTCAATGATATAATTATTATTTTTTAATTTTATACTTAAAAAATGGACTTGCCTATGAAACTTTGAATGCTCACAAAACCAGCTAGACGATACATTTTTAACTGAAAATGTTGGCCATTGGTTGTTATTTACCAATATTTTAATAGAGTATCAATATTTTTTACTAAATCGAGATTAGTCAAATACCCAATTCTAAATAAGAAACTTGTCAACATTTCAAAAAATATACATTATAATGGCTGTTTTTGTACAGCAGGTGTTCGTCTCTTCAAAAAACTCAAATTCCTTAGGAGAATCGGATACACATAGTAGGTTTAATGATTGTGTCACTTTTATTTTATTTTTTGTATGTAAAAGCCTTAGAGTAGACAGCCACACTCAAAGGTAAAAGCTGAACAACTAGCTAGATAAAGCTTTGATGTATCATTTGAAGCAGTTATTAAGGTATAAAAACATTCCATTTAGTATTTAGAGGGGGTGGGCAATCACTAATTTTATTTTTTTTTTTCAAAACGTTATAATTACAAATAGGGTGATCGAGATAGTGATTGCCCACTTAAGAAATTGACACTAGTTTTATTGCAATAAAATCCTTTTCTTTAACAATAAGAAATCAGAGTGTAATTATTTGACAACGTTAATAGTTTAGCATTGAGATAAGTTAGCAATAATTCAAACATCTAAAGAATATTTTATAATTATAACGTATAACAAAAATATCTCCTAAAAACACAGTGATTGCCCACTTGATACAGTCATTGCCAACCAAATGAGACAGTGATTGCCAACTATACCGCACGTTGTAATTCCATAAAAATACTATTAAATACTTAAAATTTTAGATCTTTCGTAAGTTTTTGTGCGTTTAAGATATATTTCGAAGCTATTGAAATCAGTAACATCATCCAAATAAGATACCATTGACTAAGAAAACCCGTTTAGTTTCAAAATCTAGTAAAATCGACAATTGTTCTATCTAGTTTCTCGTTATCTCAGCGAATAAATGGAATGTACCAATTTTACAAAAGGTAAGTAGATACAGTTTTGAGGTTTTCGGAGACCCAATGGGGGGTGAGGGGAGGGGGGGAGGGGTTAAAAACATTGGCAGCATACTTGTGACTCCACTGGTGTTGAGTATGTGCGTTGGCATTCGCTTACCATCAAGTGATGCGTGTTTTGACTGCACATTATATATAATAATAAGCAATGCTGCCGCCCATGGTCACCTGCAACACCACTGAAGTCACAAGTGCGCTGCCAACCTTTTATCCCCTTCCCCCCCGGGTGTGGGCCTCCGTTTCCCTCACTCACTCGGCGCAGGGGCTGCTTCACGCTGGTTTTCTGTGAGGCAGTGGTATCACTCCGGTCAAATCGGCCCATTCATGCTGAAGCGTGGCTCTCCCACAGTTGAAATTTGAAAGTTTTTTTCTAATTATTACTAACTGCATCATTTGGTAATTAAATTTAAATATGTGATAGGTGGCTCACAAGCATACGGATCACCTGATGGTAAACGATTGCCACCGCTCATAGACACTCGCAACAACAAGGGGAATCACAAATGCGCTGCCAATTTTAACCCTTTTCCCCTTCATAACGGTACACTCACGCGTTAGCGCCGCTTGATTTTGGTTTTCTGTGATTATAGAATCACTCCGTTTAAGCCGGCTTATTCATACTGAAACGTGCTCTCCCACGGTAAAATACATAATATAATTACGGTATATATTTGGTTGTTCTTCTTACCACCTTTCCTCCAAGATTTTCGGTAGCAGATCAAATTTTCCCCTATTTTTAGGTCAACTTTTTGTAAAAAGCAGTTTTTTTCGAAACTCCTTGTACCTAGACCTAGATATAAAGAAAGATACAGGATATAAAGAAAATATTCGGTTCGATTATTATATCCCTCACGTGATTTAGTAAATACCTACCCGGGCAATCACTGTCTCATACCCATGGCAATAACTGAATTCTGGTATGGCAATAACTGAATTTGTCATATTTTAGGTACAGTGATTGCCCACCCTCTTAAAATACTTAATGGAATAAAATTACGCCGCGATAACTGCTTCGAATGAAACATTAAAGCTTTAACTAACACGTCGTTGTGCTTTAACGCTCAAAAAAGAAAATTAAAGTGATACAAACTTCAAAACTACAAAATGTATCCTTAACAAATTTTGTAAGGAATTCGCATTTTTTGAAGTGACGGACACCCGCCGTCCAAAAACTGCCATTACAATATTTTTATTGAAAATTTTGCCAAATGTCTTATTTAGAACTCTAGTTAACAGTATCCTAGTGTTATTTAACGGATTTAATGTAAAACTACACCTTTGAAAATAAGTTAAAATGTATGTTAACCTTAATTCGGGCAATCACTATACACTGGGCAATCACTATCTCGGTTACCCTACTCTTTAGATATTTGAATTGTTGCTAATTTATCTCAAAGCTGAACTAGGGTGATCGAGATAGTGATTGCCCACTTAAGAAATTGACACTAGTTTTATTTCAATATAATCCTTTTCTTTAACAATAAGAAATCAGAGTGTAATTATTTGACAACGTTAATAGTTTAGCATTGAGATAAGTTAGCAATAATTCAAACATCTAAAGAATATTTTATAATTATAACGTATAACAAAAATATCTCCTAAAAACACAGTGATTGCCCACTTGACACAGTCATTGCCAACCAAATGAGACAGTGATTGCCAACTATACCGCACGTTGTAATTCCATAAAAATACTATTAAATACTTAAAATTTTAGATCTTTCGTAAGTTTTTGTGCGCTTAAGATATATTTCTAAGCTATTGAAATCAGTAACATCATCCAAATAAGATACCATTGACTAAGAAAACCCCTTTAGTTTCAAAATCTAGTAAAATCGTAAAATTGTTCTATCTAGTTTCTCGTTATCTCAGCGAATAAATTAATGGAATGTACCAATTTTACAAAAGGTAAGTAGATACAGTTTTGAGGTTGTCGGAGGCCCAATGGGGGGTGAGGGGAGGGGGGAGGGGTTAAAAACATTGGCAGCATACTTGTGACTCCACTGGTGTTGAGTATGTGCGTTGGCATTCACTTACCATCAAGTGATGCGTGTTTTGACTGCACATTATATATAATAAGCAATGCTGCCGCCCATGGTCACCTGCAACACCACTGAAGTCACAAGTGCTGCCAACCTTTTTTTATCCCCTTCCCCCCCGGGTGTGGGCCTCTGTTTCCCTCACTCACTCGGCGCAGGGGCTGCTTCACGCTGGTTTTCTGTGAGGCAGTGGTATCACTCCGGTCAAATCGGCCCATTCATGCTGAAGCGTGGCTCTCCCACAGTTGAAATTTGAAGGTTTTTTTCTAATTATTACTAACTGCATCATTTGGTAATTAATTTTTAATATGTGATAGGTGGCTCACAAGCATACGGATCACCTGATGGTAAACGATTGCCACCGCTTATAGACACTCGGAACAACAAGGGGAATCACAAATGCGCTGCCAACATTTTAACTCCTTTTCCCCCTTCATAGAGCCTCCGGTACACTCACGCGTTAGCGCTGCTTGATTTTGGTTTTCTGCGATTATAGAATCACTCCGTTTAAGCCGGCTTATTCTTACTGAAACGTGCTCTCCCACGGTAAAATACATAATATAATTACGGTATATATTTGGTTGTTCTTCTTACCACCTTTCCTCCAAGATTTTCGGTAGCAGATCAAATTTTCCCCTATTTTTAGGTCAACTTTTTGTAAAAAGCAGTTTTTTCGAAACTCCTTGTACCTAGACCTAGATATAAAGAAAGATACAGGATATAAAGAAAATATTCGGTTCGATTATTATATCCCTCACGTGATTTAGTAAATACCTACCCGGGCAATCACTGTCTCATACCCATGGCAATAACTGAATTCTGGTATGGCAATAACTGAATTTGTCATATTTTAGCATTGACTTAAATATATGGACCGGGCCTATTGTCCTATACAGAAATCAGTTATACAAATACCAAGCATGTCGACGTGGAGTTCTCAAAACTATTGTTCTCTCTATCTAACTCAGCCTTGATTTCATAAGTGGAAAGAGATGACACTATTTCATTCAGCTCTATAATCGGAAAAATTGTCATTTGACAACCACGTTAATGCCTAATGCGGCCAAAAAGCCATGTTTAGTTACAGTTTTCTGAAGTACATGAAGTGTCAACTCACCGTTTCTTCCGACAAAAATAACTAATAATTTATTTTCTTTTGAGAACTCGTTGTCCATATTACACAGGATATTGAAGAAACATTTAATCATTATGCCCAAGTGTAGTGTTATAGGATGTGGCTCAAGGAAAAGCGAAAATCAGCAAAGATTAACATTGCACCGGTATGTTATATTTTTTTCTAATTATTATAAAATGTTCATTATATTTATAGAAACTTTGAATGTTTTACACTTTTGTTTCCCCGTGTGATTCTATCCGTGTGTTTTCAGTCCATTATGCTTCATTTTGAATATTTTTATGTTATAAAAATTCGTGAGTTTTATACTAGGGTTGTAGTAAAAACATCGATAATATTTTACGATGAAGATAAACCTTTTATGCTAAGCGATGAATTTCACTTTGGGGAGTATTGTAATAATTTGATTTTGATCACATATCGTAAACTCGTCAATTTGAGATTGTTATTAATGATACCGGTATTACATACCTACTGCTACGACCTCCCGTTTTTATTCACTGAGCTACCATTGCCCTACCTCTATTATTAAGAGTAGATAATATCATTATAATCTTATCAATAATACCATAATTTTCTTACTTACAGATCTCTTTCTACAAACTGCGACGAACTGAACTCAGGAAGATAATATCACTACAAGCTCTACTACCTACTACCACCATAATTGTAAATTGAATACATATTTGTATACCTAGTTGTAGTGGACGAGGTGAAGGAAAGAAAACTCGGTATTAGAGAGTAAAGAAATAATTATTTAGCGGTCACAGACCAAACTATTAAAATAATTAAAATTACGAGTTAGATGTGCGCGTTAGGTGTTCCTTGTATGCTGTGGCGATCCGGATGTCCGTTGAGTCGATTTCCGCGACGTCATCGGCGCCTCCCATTGGTCCGCTTGTGCGATATCACGTTATGAAGCACCAATGAGAGCGGACGCATATCACGCGATAAAATTCGTTGATTGGAATGATTGGTTCTATGATCCTGGTGTTGCCGCTATGATCCTGGTGTTGCCGCAACACTAGTTAAGTTTAATTTTGCAATAAAAAGATCTATTTTATCTATTACATATTAAGAGCATAATTATTACCTACTTCAAGAAGACTTGTAAACTTTGTGCAATAAAGAGTACCTATCTATTTATACTTTGATTTTCATTTAACCAGTAACTTAAGCTTCTAATCAATCAATTTTACGAATGTCATTTTAGGCTTTCAAATTAGGATTTGAGACGAGTTCTGTCAAAACAACTTCCATCGGTCTCAAACGAAAGAATGGTCACTTCAAATTACGAAATGACGTTCTCAATCGTTTGGTTGAGTCTCAAAATTACTTCAATACTCAATGCTTTATTTGCGTTTCACTTCAAATTAGACCCCCAGTCAGTATCGACTTGACAAATTATGATATCGATAAAGCATTATCAACAGAGCAGCACTAAAATAGCTGTCAGTCCGCCATTTTATGTTCTAAACCGGCACGTTTTTTTTGTAGGTATTTCTGCTCTATATATATAACTCATTGTATTTTAGGTACAGTGATTGCCCACCCTCTTAAAATACTGAATGGAATAAAATTACGCCGCGATAACTGCTTCGAATGAAACATTAAAGCTTTAACTAACACGTCGTTGTGCTTTAACGCTCAAAAAAGAAAATTAAAGTGATACAAACTTCAAAACTACAAAATGTATCCTTAACAAATTCTGTAAGGAATTCGCATTTTTTGAAGTGACGGACACCCGCTGTCCAAAAACTGCCATTACAATATTTTTATTGAAAATTTTGCCAAATGTCTTATTTAGAACTCTAGTTAACAGTATCCTAGTGTTATTTAACGGATTTAATGTAAAACTACACCTTTGAAAATAAGTTAAAATGTATGTTAACCTTAATTCGGGCATTCACTGTACACTGGGCAATCACTATCTCGGTTACCCTACCAACGTTATATAAAAGTCGCACACTGCTACCCAATTGTTAAAATAAAGGATTTAATTGAAATAAAACTTTGCATAATTTTCTTAAGTGGGCAATCACTGTCTCGATCACCCTACCTACGTCATGGATTCTTGGTCTGTGCATATTATTAATCTGTGGATACAATGTACTCTGTGATCTGTGGTCTGTGCTCCTTAGTCTATGGCTGGTGTATGGTATCTCAGCACGGCTTGGGTATTATTCTGAATTTCAGTGGAATTTGTGTAATGATTGTAAATTCTGCTGTGTATACTTCTGAATAAAAAAAAGCATGCAGAATATTAATTATATCTGTATAATTTAACACTTTGTCACGACTGTGCAATATCGAGACGTCATATTATGTGTCAGTGAGTTTGCGTTCTCCTCCGCCAACTAACTGTTATAAAACGCAAGTGATTGTTTGTGATGTTATAAAAAAGATCTTGACGATTGGCATTCTATCAAGATGGCTAGTCCGTCTCCTCAAAACAGTCCTATGCCTCCGCCTCAAGCACCGAGCCCTATGGGTCCTCCGACGCAAAGCCCGGCACCGCCACATTCGCCTCATAGCCCGTACAATCAACAACATGTCAACGGACCTCCGCCTTCTCATGCTTCGGGTCCTGGACAACCGCCTTTGCCAAACCATATGTCACCATCTGGACCGCCAGCGCATCCTAACGCTCCAAATTCCAACGGCCCTCCAGGTGTACCACAACAGCATCCTGGTATGCCACCAAGTGGCCACCAAATGCCACCTCACATGGTAGCTCCCCACATGTCAGGTCCGCCAGGGCACCCAATGCCAGCAGGAGCTCATCCACCAGGTCCGAATGGCCATCCAAATATGCCGGGGAATCCACCCCATCCTAGCATGCCCGGGCAGGGCCCACCACATGGTTACATGCAACATCAGATTGGACATATGCCACCGGGTCAGGTAAGATTCCTATAGGTACTTATTTTGTCAATAAACTGACACAGTACACACTTATGTTTTATACAAATATTTTATTATATAACAATATTACTATGCAGAGTAGAATTTTGTAATGCCCTCTGAAGGTAAGGTCTCTGTAGATAGAACGTTTTATGCAAGGAAAACATTCCTTTATTTTTGGAAAGAAAGAAAACGGCATTTAAAGTTTAATAAGTAATAAAATCAGTACTAATCCTATTTTATTTAATGCAGGTTTTTGTCTTATTTGATTATTGAATAAAGGTCTATATATCTCTTTACTTATAGTTAAAATCTCTTTTACAATAGTTTCAAGTTCCCTACTAAGTGGGCCAATCTGATATTCACGGTGGTAATATTCTTCATTGTATTTCAAGTAAATTGTTGAAACAATGGGTATATTCAAATTTAATTTGACCCAGTCAGCACTATTTCCTGAGAAATTATCTGTAAAGCCATGTAAATAGAACATAGAATTATAAATATGATCCTAAAACCTATGAAAAAGATCTTTAGACCAATATTTATGTAAAGCTTTTATTACTCACAGAAAAATCTGGCTGTAGTTCCTTGGTAATATATAGAATTATGTTTTTTATACACCTTTTCGCATGCAGCCATTATTATTTCCATCTGGTAAAATATGTATTTTTTTACCTATAAGCCTAACTATTACAACTAAGTATTTATCATTTGAAGACAAAAGCAATAGGTATTAGTGATAATTATTACCATAACTCCAAAATTATTGGCTTGTAGTCTATGGTCTGCATAGGGGAGTGTTATGAGCCTTCCAACAGAACCCTTAATGCTAAGAAAAGCCATTAGTTGTGTAGCGTGATTATTGAGGAACTTTGCGAGAGCTTTGGGTTCCTCTTCAGATAATGGTTTATGTCCAAGATAGACTGGACTGCATTCTGTTCCATCTAAAACTAAAATAAAGGAGTAAGAATTGTGTTTATTTTTCCTACTCTATATGTGTAAAAGAAAAAACTTGGGACGCAGCCAGAAATAAATGCTAGGATGACTCAAAAAGTTTTATGAAGCTTAAATACAAAATTTACAAGCCTGGCCTGATGGTGCATTTGGTAGTGACCCTGCCTTATACACCAAAGGTTGTGGTTTCCATCTTACAATACTTGTCTTTGTTCAGTTTCCGGGTCTAATATATTGTATTTAAGTATTATAATTGTGATCGTTCTGTTTGATATCCGTAACACAAGTGCTCAAGCTACTTAGTACGGAGTCAGGTCGGTGTATGAGTGGTTGAGTGAATCTATTTTCAACTACTTAATCAAAAATTTGAGAGCAACACAATGAGTAGGTACTGATCTACAATACAATAATAGAACTTACTTACCACCCAAACTTTGTTTTAAATACCAATTTCTTTCAATGTCGACTCCTATTGCAATACTTTCCATTGTGGTGTCTGTTTTGCGATGACATACTTTTTTGGGAAAAAATAACTTTCGGTTTTTGCGCCAAAACCTCTCCTGTTTTTTTTTTATTAAATTAAATTTAATTTAAAATTATTAAGTAATTATTTTAAATCACAATACCTATAGAGAATTGCTCATGAACGGTGCTGCCAGCACTAGGCCTGTCAGTCAACACAGTGCTGCCATCTATAGTTACTGCACAATCCCTATTAATACCTATCATTATTTTAAGAAGAAGAATCTAATGAAGAACATTATGCAGCATAATTTTAGTGCTAATAAAACATTAGCTGGTGCCCGTAATTTAGTCCGCATCAAATAGTGTCTTTTGGCAGCAATCGTTTTCCAAGTCTGACTTTGATGAGAGTTCCACATCAGCTGCTCCAGACCCTCGTTTTTCATGTCATCAGAAACTGCTCAATGTATTGATCAACTTTTCCCTAAAGTGCTATGTGATAAGTCTTTTGGATTAAATGGGCAGTGGAGTTCCTCATCAGGTCCTGCAGACCCTTATTTAAAAAGTACATATTAATAGTATGGATTATGAAAATTACTTGCCTTATCCATGCTGTAGATATAACCATCTGGGTTAAATACTGGTAGAAAAAAGAAATTGTAATAATCCAATATAATATGTTTCTGTTCTAATAGACTAGTCATGAGATTTAATATAACTAATGGCGACATCCAATCTTTCCCTTGCTCACCACCAACAAGTATAACAGCTGGATTCTCTGGTCTATTGGAGAGTGACAGGATAAACAAATCTCTTTTCTCATAACTGCTTCCTATGATAATCTTTTTCAAATTTGAGTTCTTGCTCTGTTTTTGTGCAATCCATCTATTAATGTTTACCCAAGTCATGAATTCTTTTATGTTAGTCTGTAGTGTTTTATTTGTTGGTTCACTTGTAGGTTTGTTTATATGTTTACTGCCAATTGCAACACATAAGAATTGATTAACAATCAATAGATTTGGAAAAAATCGATCATTTTTAATGTTTTTTTATTGTTGGATCACCACTAGTTACAAGTGGGTTACTCAGATTAATTACGTCACTTTTTATAACTCAAGAATAGATGGACTAACTTTATTAATCTATTTAATAATTTATTTGATTTGACGGATTTGTATTGGCCGTTGAAATAGCAGAATAAGTCACAATATTGGAAAAATTTAAAGAAAATGTAGGGTCTTTTACGTCCTGTGGGCCACTAGGATAATAAAGATAATTACTCACAGTGGAGAAAGTGAATCATGTTTTTTATATGTTATGTCATTAGCTTTAAGTGCACTCTCAAAGCTTTCTGTACAACATTTGTCAACAATTATTGGGATTGTCATAGCAGCTTCATTGGTGACACTATTTAAGAATGTAATAGAATCATCCCTCATATGCATTTCATAGAGAATTGCTCGTTCATGGGTGTTAAATGCAGTGACTTCATAAAATGTGTCCTGGAAATATGAACTTTCTATTTGCTTCATTGATATTCCCAATAATCCATAAACTATAATAATCACAATCATTTTAGTATAATTATATTCAGTAAATTTTTCAAAGTTAAATCAACTCCAGGAGGCAATGAATTTTGACAGACACAACTGATTTTTATTCTTTTTTTTTTTGGAATATCATGATCCACTATTATATTGTATTGTAGAACAATAGATAGCTATTTGTACCCTCTCTTGTACCTCTTACCAAAGGACTTTAAAACTCTGGTTGCCTGGAATAGCAGTGCAGTCGTAAAGCGCCCGTAATATATCGATGAATAACGTCCGTAGAGCCTAGACAATGGACTTTGTAAACATTGTTGACTTTACGTCACCGATGCAGCGCCGAAGTAAGGCTAGATTTCTCGGGGTGATTATAATAATCTGTGACTGCAATGGTTGTGGGACAGCAACACTTGTTGTATGACAGTGTAGGATATATAATATGCAGATAACAATTGTATTTGAATATAAAATCAGATAGTAATGCTAATTAGCTTAAAATCTTATATATAAGAATAATAAAATTATTAAACTACTATTTTTTATTGTACCTAGGCTCCCCTCCCAATGGGCGGCGGCCCTCCACCATCCGGCAATGGTCCTCAAGGACCTCCCGGTGGGCCCTTGGCACCACCACACGGCGTGCATCCGCAAAGTTTACCACCAACGGCGCCCGGACACCTGCCGCCGCACCACGCCATGATGCCGGGCCAGGGCCCCCCGCCACACGCGGCCGGGCCGGCCTACGGGCACGCGCCGCCCGCGGCCGGAGCGCCGGCGCTGGCGGCGGGGCAGCCGGCGCCGGGGCAGCCGCAGCCCGGCGCCCCGCAGCACCCGCCCGCGGCGCAGACGCCGCCGCACGGGCAGGTGCCCCCGCCGGCGACCTCGTCCGCGAACGGCGCCCCTCCCGCGTCGTCTCCCATGCAGGGCTCGCTGGCCGCGCCGGGCCCGGACAATTTGAACGCCCTCCAGCGCACTATAGATTCGATGGAGGAGAAGGGGCTCCAGGAGGATCCCAGATATTCACAGTTGCTCGCTTTACGTGCGCGTTCTAGTAACGCCCAGGATCCTAACAAAGGAATGTTTTCTAATAATCAACTGTGTCAACTCAAGTAAGTCCATTGATGAAAGATTGATTACTTTGACTATATTTTTTATTATTTAGAAATTCTCACTTTCATTCTCTCTCGTAAACTTTTCAGAGCTCAAATATCTGCGTACCGTAATCTCGCTCGCAACCAGCCTATATCGCAACAAATTTCTATGATGGCTGCCGGTAAACGCACCGGCGAGGCTCCACCAGAATGCCCGACGCCGCCGGCGCAGCCGCCGTACGGCGATGGGCAGGGGACGCCGCCGTCGGCCGGCGCGGGCCCGGCCGGCGGCAAGGCGGGCGCGGGGGCTGCGGGCGACGCGGCGCGCGGGGGCGGCGGCGCTCCGCCCACGCCTCTGCCGATGACGGGACAGATGGCACCTCCTACACAGCCAACACCACCACTTGTCAATCCAGTAAGGAATAATATGTCCTGTATATATTTTAACGTCGTAAGACCCAAAAGCCTCATTCGAGGCAGAAACAATTGATTTTCTATTCTGCTGTGTGGGCCTTACGACGTGAAATCGATGCACAATTTCACAGTAATATTTTTGTTTAAAATGTATATTATGTACATATTTAATTATATTTGCAGCCTATGGGTGGCGCACCGCCAATGCGTGGTCCAACTCCTCTGCGCCCCCCTGGTCCTGGGGCACCTGGTTTGCCCAATCAGCAACAGGTGTGTATAGAAACGTTCACATTGGAATATTATATTATTTTCATGTGTATATTGTAATGTGTAATTACGATGATGACAAATATGAACTGTCTGTTTGTCTGCAGCCTGGTGTGCCGATCCCCGGAGCCAAACAAAACCGCATTACAAGCATACCTAAACCTGTCGGGATTGATCCTCTGCAGATTCTTAATGAGAGAGAAAACAGGTATATTTCGTAATCTATATTTATGTTTCGTAACAGGGTTTCTACAAGGAAGATTAAACATATTTAATCGTTACTACACAATTAAATTTCTACATTGTTTTGCAGAATTGCTGCACGTATCGCTCATCGCATCGAAGTGCTGTCCAACCTTCCAGCAAACATATCTGATGATTTAAGACTGCAGGCTCAAATTGAACTACGGGCATTACGTGTCCTTAATTTCCAAAAACAACTACGCGCTGAGGTTTGTATGGTCAATATTTTTTTATGTGATAAGTGGCAAAAGAGCAGACGGATCACCTGATGGTAAGCGATTGCCGCCGCCCATTGACATTTGCAACACTAGTAGTCACATTGTTCTTATTAGGCCTCCGCTCCGGTACCTTCGCTTACTCGACAAAACACAGCGCAGCACACTATTATACTTGGTAAAAAAAAATCCACACCCCTGAAAGAAAATTATTAAATATTTTTTTGTTTTAGATTTTGGGTCAAGTCCGGCGGGATACTACCTTAGAGACGGCAGTGAACATCAAGGCATACAAACGTACGAAGCGGCAAGGGCTGCGCGAGGCGCGCGCCACAGAGAAGTTGGAAAAACAACAGAAACTCGAGGCTGAAAGGAAGCGCAGGCAGAAACACCAAGAATTCCTTCAGACCGTCTTGCAACATGGTAAGTATTTTATATTCGTTTTCCTAGTTTATATTTGATTGAGGTTAAAATATAGCATATTATGAAAATACTTCTCTCTCACACACAGGTTTACACCTAAAATAATTTAAGCACCTACATCATTCGTAAACCTGTGCGTGGTAGGGTTTTACGACATTCGCAATAATATAGTAAGTGTAACCTATTGTGAGAGAGAAATCAATAATTAATTCACTCACAGAAAACCGGCGTGAAGCAGCCCCTGTGCTGTGTTTCGCCGAGTGAGTGAGGGTACCGGAGGCCCACCCGGAGGGGAAGGGGATAAAAGGTTGGCAGCGCACTTGTAACTCTACTGGTGTTGCAGGTGTCCATGAGCGGCGGCATTGCTTACCATCAGGTGATCCGCCTGCTCGTCTGCTACCTATCACATAGAATTGATACTTAACTGCTAGCCATATCTGTATCTCGACGTAAACTAATCCGGGACATAACTAACTCCAGTTAACCCTTGATAAGGAAACAGGAAAATAGATCCCACATGATTTTGAACCTTAACTATCATTAATTAAGAGCGAAAACCATTTTTTTCGTTGAATGGTGCCCTATTAAGGGCAAAAATTTGTGTTAGGTTTCCGGAAATTGAAAGACGTCAATGCATTCTGTGACCATAAGTTTCAGTAGATTCAACCTTATTGTCTATTATTTACCAGCTAAGGACTTCAAAGAGTACCACCGCAACAACATGGCGAAGCTGTCGCGCATGAACAAGTCCATAATGAACTACCACGCCAACGCCGAGCGCGAGCAGAAGAAGGAGCAAGAGCGTATTGAGAAGGAGCGTATGCGCCGGTGAGTTGCAGCAGTAACTAAAGTTACTTGCACCAGAATAATAAAAAAAACCTTTTTTTTTTGTTGTCGCTGGGGAATGCCGCTGACCCGAAGTGGGCCAACGTATTCTTGCATTTCTTGCTACTCCTTATGCATACTCTCCTGCGGGGGCTGCTCCTAGGGGGCAGGCGGGTCATACTCACCACTTTATTGCTTCCATAGTGTACAAACAGATGGTAAATGTATAATACTAAGCAACCACTATAGCCTGTTAGGGCACTGCAATATGAGAGGGAACAGCATATTATTATTTCAAATGATCAAAAGTTCTTAATGTTTCTTTTATTACTAACTATAAGAAGGCAAGTGTATTATGTCGGGCTCTCCTCCGGGAGGCAACGAAGGCATACCGACTAAACACCAGCGACGCTCTCTCATCGCCAGAGGGGGGAGGGGTCATGAGTACGGGTTGAAGAACCTCACTTCACGTCGCACCTAAATATCTAAGGTTCAAATACTGGCTGTCTGCCACCATATTCCTAGAAAACTTACTGCCGCACTCAGAGACGTTAATCAAACCTCAATTCACTTAAGTCAAAATATTGTCCTTTATTTTAATAGACTTAAAGACTATCCATAATTAAGATCGGCTGTAAGAATTTGAAATATTTTAAGGTTACTTCTACTTAATTCGCGGTGAAGTCATTCATTGGGCGGTAGAATACATAGATTGCCTCTGTAGCAGCTTTAACTGCAATCACAATATTATATCTCAGTCTACTCATCCGTCTCAGTTCCGATAGCCGACTATTTCTAAATACCCCGATTACAAAACCGAGTAAAATCGCTTTTAAAATGTGTATTTACTTCTTTACTAGCCTTATGGCTGAGGACGAAGAGGGCTACCGCAAACTTATCGACCAGAAGAAAGACAAGCGCCTGGCGTTCCTGCTGTCGCAGACGGACGAGTACATCGCCAGCCTCACCGAGATGGTCAAGCAGCACAAGCAGGAGCAGCGCAAGAAGCAGCAGGAGGAGGAGCGCAGGAAACGGGTGCGACAAATGATTTATCCTCCTCCTTTTTTTTATGAGATAGGGGGCAGACGAACAGACGGATCACCTGATGGTAAGTGATTACCGCCGCCCATGGACACCCAACACCAGAGGAGTCGCAAATGCGCTTCCGACCTTTTAAGAAGGAATACGCTCGCTTTTAGAAGTGTGATTTTATCATCAGCCTGTTGCAGTTCACTGCTGGACGTAGGCCTCTCCTAATATTTGACATATTTTAAGTGGAGACGAGCAGACGGATCATCGGTTGGTAAGCGATTGCCGCCGCCAATAGACACCTGCAACACCAGGTTAACATTTTGTTCCAAAATGTTAAGTTATAAGGAGTATTCTTTTCTATCTTTAGAAATCGAGGAAGAAGAAGCTGCTCGAAGGTGGAGAAATCGACGCGCTGGATGATAGCTCGCAAACGTCCGACTCTCGCGTAAGCGTTATGGACCCCAAAACCGGCGAGGTATGTTACCGCATTAAAATAAATAAACTTTTTTTTCCGCTACTACATTTGCTTACAATAACTGAACTTTACAGATTCTTAAAGGCGAAGATGCGCCCTTGCTTTCTCAACTTAAAGACTGGATGGAAGTGCATCCTGGGTGGGAAGTTCTCTCAGACTCAGAAGACTCCGGCGACGATAGCCAGGATGATGATGGTAAGTAATTAATAATAGGGTACTTGACTATTTTTTTTTTATGTGTTTAATCAAAAGACCCCTCTAATAAAGAAACATTGTTGAAAGAATTATTTGATTCTGATTTGAATTACCTGAGATATCACAACTTTAAGAGCACATATTTTACGCGGGCCCAAAAAAGCTCTATACAAATGGCTACCAACATATGACGTCACACGCTGGTGTCTTGTATGCGCGTCTAGCAAATTTTGTTTGGTAGCTATATCAAATGTTTCGTTTATGTACATAGTTTTATAATAAAAGTTTGTGTTTAATGTGTGGGTAGTTCAATGATATAATTATTTTTATAATATTATAAACTTTAAAAATGGACTTGCCCATGAAACTTTGAATGCTCACAAAACCAGCTAGACGTTATATTTTTAACTGAAAATTTAGGCTATTGGTTCTTATTTACCAATATTTTGGTAAAGTATCAATATTTTTTACTACATCGATATTAGTCAACTACCCTATTATGTCAGTATTATTTATTTTGTAATACTTTCGATATCGTGTGATTGAACTTATGCCCTTTGTGATACAGAAAAGAGGAGGGACAAAAAAGATGACAAAACTAGAGAGAAGACCGAAGAAGAGAAGGCGCGCGATATGATCAAGAAGGCCAAAGTCGAGGACGACGAATACAAGACAGAAGAACAAACCTATTACAGGTACGATTAATGATGTCACAAATACATAGCATTACTTACTAAATATTCAGTACATTTAACATTCTAATTTGATTATAAAACTTTCAGTATTGCTCACACGGTCCACGAGTCTGTCACAGAACAAGCCAGTATTTTGGTTAATGGAAATCTTAAGGAATATCAAATCAAGGTAAAATAATATTTTATTTATCCGATCTTATGCTATCAAAACTTCTTATTCAGTATTTATAATGTCTACTTGTGGTTAATAGGGTTTGGAATGGCTGGTATCCTTGTTCAATAACAATCTGAACGGCATCCTGGCAGACGAGATGGGTCTTGGCAAAACCATCCAGACTATTGCGTTGGTTACTTATCTTATGGAGAAAAAGAAAGTCAACGGGCCTTTCCTGATTATCGTACCTCTGAGGTAAGTTCCGAACTAATTTATGAGTAACATAGGCGCATAATAAATTAGGCGTTTTGTCCAACTACGGAATAGATAATATTATAATATTTTGTTTCTTGTTAAAATGTCAAAGTTCGGTACAAACCACACAGTGGCTCGAAATTGGATCGAATGCCTAAATTCCTACCAATGTCGTAAGGGCCGAGATACGCCCGACTTATACGAGTAGGTCGCGTCGGAGAAGCGGCTTTACACCAGTACATTTCAATGCATACGAATTATGAAAATTGCGTGTGAAAAATCTGCTAGTTGATAATAAATACTACAAGGTGATTCGTTATTTTTAAATATGCTATTGAAGTTAGACCTCAGTTCAACTTTTTTTTTTAAATTGATGTCGTTCAAGATGGTCTCACTCCGCGATGGTAAGCGGCCGTGAGATCCAAATATGAGGTTGACAGGCACAAAAGAACTAACAATTAAGTCATGAAATGGATATTTCGCACGTGTACTGCGATTGTGGGGCACACTGTAAGTCCCGTCGACGGGTGGGTAATCTTCCGACAAAAGTTGAAGACGTGGCAATGTCTCCTTACCAGTACGCTGTCCAACTGGGTGCTGGAGTTCGAGAAGTGGGCGCCCACCGTGGTGGTGGTGTCGTACAAGGGCTCGCCGGTCTCGCGCCGCCTCGTGCAGGCGCAGATGCGCTCCACCAAGTTCAACGTGCTGCTCACCACCTACGAGTACGTCATCAAGGACAAGGCCGTGCTCGCTAAGGTAACTTTAACCTGAATAATGTCGTAGCTACGGCTCTGTTTCTTCATTTTATCGTGTCATCTTTCGTGTCGAAATCTGTCTTTTTTATGGCAACCATGTCGAAAGTTGACTGGCAGAGAATTCCTTATGACGTTTTGTGAAGTAAAGTTTTAAATAAATGAATAATAAAGCCAGAATCGTAAGTTGATCAACAACCGGAAAAAATGTTTTCGAAAATAGGTTAGGTTAGAACTGGTGATTTCCACAATGCGCCAGCAAATGTGATGTCACTAGTTCTAACCTAACCTTTTTTATTTTTGAAAATAAACGTAACACGTTTTAATAATGTATTTTAACTGCAGTTACTTATTTTTGAAAGTTTACCAACTTCTTAGTAAAATGATCAGTTTGTCAAGTAAGCAAAGACAAGGCCCGCCTCCTTTTTTTATGGATAGGTGGCAGACGATCAGACGAATCATCTGGTGGTAAGCGACAGCCCATAGACGCCTGCAACACCTATAGTAGAGTCACAAGTGCTCTGACAACCTTGAACCCCCCTTTCCTCCCAATTGGGCTTCCGGTAGCCTCACTCACTCGCCGAAACAGCGCAGGCGCTGCTTCACTCCAGTCTTCTGTGAGGCCGTGGTTTCACTCCGGCCGAGCCGGCCCCTTCATCTCCCATCGGCTCCCACGGTTATTAGTTTCACCTTTTTATCTAACTTGTGAGTGTTTGAACTAGGTGCAATGGAAGTACATGATAATCGACGAGGGCCACCGCATGAAGAACCACCACTGCAAGCTGACGCAGGTGCTCAACACGCACTACGTGGCGCCGCACCGCCTGCTGCTCACCGGCACGCCGCTGCAGAACAAGCTGCCCGAGCTGTGGGCGCTGCTCAACTTCCTGCTGCCTTCCATCTTCAAGAGCTGCTCCACCTTCGAGCAGTGGTTCAACGCGCCCTTTGCCACCACCGGAGAGAAGGTGAGCGAGTCCTCCACGAACCTAATGGATCACAGTTAGCACCGGAGAGAAGGTGATCCTTCAAAGTCTTTAAAGCATCCTGGTCGGGTATAGATGGTAAGACCAACAAGCCTGGTACCACTTGTAGAACAATCTACCCGAGTGTTGCTAACTTCCTGCTGCCATCGATATTCGATATTACGTTTGTGCAGTGGTTCAAAGCGCCCTCTGCTACCACCGAAGAGAAGAAGACCTATATCCTCTAAAAACCTAGAAAAATAAATGTCTATTAACTCAGTAAAAATTGTCTAGGACGACCTCAGACCAGACCCAGTTAGATGCGAGTAGCCAAAGTTCTATCGGAATTAACAATCATTTGGAGATTCCTGACCAGTTGTGGACTACAACAGACGATGATGATGATAAAACTATTATTGGCGTCATTAGCATCAGCATATGAAAATACTAATATTTTTGCAGGTTGAGTTGAACGAAGAAGAAACCATCCTGATCATCCGCCGTCTGCACAAAGTGCTGCGGCCGTTCCTGCTGCGGCGGCTGAAGAAGGAGGTGGAGAGCCAGCTGCCCGACAAGGTCGAGTACATCATCAAGTGCGACATGAGCGGCCTGCAGCGGGTGCTCTACAAGTAAGCTCTCATCTCCTCTTGATTAGTCCTTTACATGCGTGCTAATAACCTCACCGCTATCATAAATAAATAAATAAATTGAGACAACATCACATACATTCTGGTCCCAAACTAAGGTTTTCCCTTGTTACTATGGAAACCAGAAACAACGAAGGAACTACAAACACTCAGACCCAAGACAAATCTGTTTCATCAACAAATATTTGTCTTGATGCGGGAATCGAACCCGCGACCCTTGCGTCTCAACCGGCGCTCAAACCACTACGCCAAATGGGTCGTCATACTTACTTAACTATGCTGGCTCAGACTCGAAGGGCTTAGAGGCAACTCGGGCAAAAAAGCTTGAGCAAGAACGACCGTGCTCCTTCTTAAAAGGCCGGCAACGTATCAGCGATCTCTCTGATCTCGCAGATGTTCATGGGCAGCGGTGATTACTTACCAGCAGGTGACCCGCTGAAAAAAAAAACTTAGAAGATAATATTTGTATGACAAGGTACTTAAATGTTATATCACCTTTTTCCCAGGCACATGCAGTCGAAGGGCGTGCTGCTGACGGACGGGTCGGAGAAGGGCACGAAGGGCAAGGGCGGCGCCAAGGCGCTCATGAACACGATCGTGCAGCTGCGCAAGCTCTGCAACCACCCCTTCATGTTCCACCACATCGAGGAGAAGTTCTGCGACCACGTCGGCACCGGCGGCGGCGTCGCGCAGGGGTGAGCCGGTTTTTGTACAGTAAACTAGCTGTTACCCGCGACCACTAGGGAACACCCTACGAAACCCACGGATCCATCTAAAGTGTGTATCCGTGGGGGTCCACGGAAACCCCTAAGGCAACCGGTGTGAAGCAGCCCCTGTGCTGTGTTTCGCCGAGTGAGTGAGGGTACCGGAGGCCCACCCGGGGGGAAGGGGATAAAAGGTTGGCAGCGCACTTGTAACTCCACTGGTGTTGCAAGTGTCCATGAGCGGCGGCAATTGCTTACCATCAGGTGATCCGCCTGCTCGCCTGCTACCTATCACATAAAAAAAAAAAAAAAAAAACCTTAGAAGCTGGCTGTGGCCACAGGCCCACTTCTTCAAGTCGTCGGTTCATCTTGCAAAATGACGTCGTGCACAACGTTCTAATCCCCCCCCCCCTTTGAACCCCCTTTTTTGCAATAAAAAGGAGCCTATATCCTTTCTCAGAATCTAGACCATCTGTATACCAAATTTCATTCAAATCCGTTTAGGTAGTAGTTTTCGCGTGAAAGAGTAAATAACTGGGTTCTCTCGCTGCCTGACATAATATTTTCTGATCGAGTACCTACTAGATGTGTGTGAAGCAAGAATAATCGATGTATCACACACGCGTGCTGTTTGCATTTAGTGTGAACGAATATCTGATGGGCCTGTCTTGTCATATCACTGCGTGGAAGCTAACGCGATGACACAATTTTTTCTTTTTCAGGCCTGACCTATACAGAGTGTCTGGAAAATTCGAGCTTCTAGACCGTATTCTGCCGAAACTGAAGACCACAGGCCACAGGGTGCTGGTGTTCTGTCAGATGACCCAATGCATGACCATTATGGAGGACTATCTTTCCTGGAGAGGTTTCCAATACTTGAGGTAAGATGCTGTCGCTATTCGAATCCGGTGTGGATAGCTAAAAGTATTTTGATAAAAATTTACAAAACCTATATTCTTTACAAGCCAAATATACCTTTATTACAACGACATAAGTCATAAATCCAGAACGTTGGTACCAGGGATGTTTTTTACATCTTTCCATGCGGTTTTTAAGAGACTCATACCCGCAGATGAGGATGCGGATCTGTACAAAAATGTTCTTTTCCTATTCCACATGCTGATAGGTCAATCAGCACGTACGGTACGACGAATCGACACTCGAAACCGACCCGACAGGGGAAAATTTTTGGTGTATATTCGACCTTGAAGTCACATGCTCTCCAGAGCAATTCGTCAGCTCCTTCCCTATCCTTCACATAGATTTATATGAATATATAGTATACCTGGAAAGACTAGTCAATAGAATTCGGTGACTAATGTATCCCATTGTCTTAAAAAAACGATAGTTGTTGATATAAGCCAGCGGGACCGGCTTATTGTGTATTCCTTTTTACATAGACGAGTGGTGTTTCAGATTGGACGGTATGACCAAGGCGGAGGACCGCGGCGAGCTGCTGAAGAAGTTCAACGACGTGGACTCGGACTACTTCATGTTCCTGCTGTCCACGCGCGCCGGCGGGCTCGGCCTCAACCTGCAGAGCGCCGACACCGTCATCATATTCGATTCCGACTGGAACCCGCATCAGGTACGACGAGATAATAGGCATGTCGAATTGTTTACAATTCGTTATGCCATCGTAAGATTCCTCAATCACAAAAACATTGGTAAAATATTTACTTTGATATCTTAAAAACTTCCCGAGATATCACGATTTGAAAATCACAGTTTTGAACTTGATCAAAAACGCTTCATATTAAAAATTATATAGCCGTGACGTCACCGCTATGTATTTTCTACGCATGGTGTACTTATAAACTTTGTCTTGATAGCTATGTGAAATGTTGCCGGACCAGTCTCTTAGGTCCAAAATACAAAATTTACCTTATTCCAGGGGAAATGCGTTACGCATACCCGTACTCCGGGGGGTAGACAGATTATGTCGGACTCCCCCCGCGGGGTTTTACCGACTAAAACCCCTGGGACTCTCCCTCATCGTCCTTCTTGGAAGATGTCATGGGTCCGCGACACGGAGCCTAGCGCCACGACATCTTCCGGATACAAAATGAACCTAACCTAAGTATGTGTGGTACAGGACCTGCAAGCACAGGACCGCGCGCACCGCATCGGGCAGCGCAACGAGGTGCGCGTGCTGCGCCTCATGACCGTCAACTCCGTGGAGGAGCGCATCCTCGCCGCCGCCAGGTGACCGCCACTCTCTAGCCTTTCTTTCCAGTAGCACAGAATACTTAATAGTACAAGTACAGAAAGCCCACTTCTAAAAACCGTTTATAGAAAAATAAAGGCTCAGGCTACCATAACATAAAGTTGAAATTCCGACCGCCCAGCGTTCAACACCTACAATTATACATACCTAGAAGTGCGTTCTCTTTCTATCGCACGCAACTGTCGCGCATGCGTCGCCGCTCGCTCGTGATTTTCTACTGATTGGCCCCTCCGGAGGGGCCGCCGCATGTACTTGCAAGTTCGATACCTACACGCGGAGTGGGACAGGCCTGCCAGTAGGCCTAACATGCGCACCGCGACAAAATTTTGTCGACTCTCGTTCGCGACAGCGCATCCTTCTATCCCGCTCATCGCTCAGTCAGGTCAGCGAGAAGCAACTTGCGCCGACACAAGTGTCGACAAAATTATCTCATGGCGCGCATGTTAGCCCGGCATGGGAAATCATCATGGCCTTCACTATGTCACGTGTGTGGGACTCTTGAGGGTTTTTGCAAATGCAAAATCCGATGGCGTTACGTTGACGTTAGGTCTAACTTTGACGACATTGGTAGTTTTGTTAAAAATGATATTTTCCTTAGTGGAGTCGTTAAACTGAGCAACCCACTCCGCAGTAATGAGTAGGTTTTGATGGATATAGTGTGCTATTATTATGTTAAAAGTTAAGTATCAGCCTACATACTGTCTCACTACAGGGCAAAGACCTCCATCATAGAAATCAAGTCTTCGTTACTATGATGGGATTAGGCTTAATCACCACGCTTGCCTAATGCGGATTGGTGATCACAAACCCGAGCTATGTTCGAAAAACTCGAAACATTCCTTTGCTCGACCCGATAATCAAACCCGGGACACCGAGATCACGGCCCGGTACTTAAACCACTAGCTAGACCAACGACCAATAATCTTTTTGTCTGCTAAAATTACATCAGGACAAGTATCCCTTTTTTCCTCCCCCCTTTAAAAAGCTCATCCCTCAGTATCTTCTTTTGCCAACCAACATTAAACCATATTACTATAATATTCTATTATGAATCAAGTGAATATTAGTTATCTTATTAATTTACAATACATTTACAAGTGACTCTAAACGTGTGTTACAGATACAAATTAAACATGGACGAGAAAGTAATTCAAGCTGGTATGTTCGATCAAAAGTCGACGGGGTCCGAGCGACAGCAGTTCCTTCAGAGTATTTTGCATCAGGATGGGGATGATGAGGAGGTATGATGAAGTTTTGCTATTCATTTATACAGCTACAACATTACTACCTACCTACCTTTGACTATGACTCCCACTTACCATTCTGAACAACGATTGCTTCAAGACTTTTGAAAATTCGTCGAAAGTTGTTTCGACACCCAGTCAAAATCAACAAATCACGTGACCGACTTTGTATGAAAAGTAGATTTTTTTTTATGCGTATTTCCAAAACTCATAGTTAAAAATTATTGGTAGACTAGTGGCCCGCCCTCTATTTGTTTCGGGACGTGATTTGCAATCAGTGGCAATAGATGCCGCTGGGTGTCGATAGCTTTCCGCTAATTGTTCAAGTTTTTGATTTTTGCCGATCTATCTGTCAAGTTTATCAAATTGATCCCTGTTAAATATTTGTCGTTTTAATCCCGAAGCCCTCATAATAGGTAGCACAAATAAAGCCCCTTTAGCATGTTAGATCATCAAAATAAGCAAAGTGAAAATCTGCTGTTCTATACTTAATTGCCTGGTGAATATTCATTTTTGTACTCTTGTAGGAGGAGAACGAACTCCCCGACGATGACTTGATCAACGAGATGATAGCCCGGTCTGAGGAGGAGCTGGAGATCTTCAAGAAGATAGACATCGAGCGCAAGAAGACGGAGACGCAGTCGCGGCTCATCGAGGAGTCCGAGCTGCCGGACTGGCTCGTCAAGAACGACGACGAGGTCATCTGCAATAAGGTATGCAGATAATTACTCCGGGTACGATTTTGTATCGGGGCAACTTCGGTGAACCAGATGACCTAGTTTGAAGTCAGCGTTACGACCGAATTGGAGTTCCCCTCCCTTTCACACGCGGTGTGCGCGCTTGTGTTTGAATGCGACACGCATATCGTTACGTATATTTCATTCGTTACGGGAAGGCTTCGTAATAAACCACCAGTTCGTACCAATAATCGCTTGGCATTCCGAGCAAGCGCACGGATTGGCTAAGGACATTCCGCCGTGTGGCCAATTAACTATAATCAGCAGCAGCTACTGCTAAACGATAATTGCCCAGCAAAATATTTGTCAGTAAACCGAAAAACGTTGCCATGGAAACGTCATAACAATTTAAGGATATGACAGAAGCATCATGATTGGTTAGCTCAGGCGAGAAGCGATCGCGTCACAAAATAATTATACACAGAAGGATGGACCTACATTACCATTAAAATAGGCTACGCACACATTATTGTACGTTTACAGTATCAGCTTCAAGTTGTCATTAATCCTTAAATAACTTTGCGTAATTTGTTGAATAGGCACAGGGATGGAACTACATGGATGAAGACGAGACCCTGGGGCGCGGGTCGCGCCAGCGCAAGGAGGTGGACTACACGGACTCGCTCACGGAGAAGGAGTGGCTCAAGGCCATCGACGAGGAGTTCGACGAGGAGGAGGAGGAGGACGACGACGACGAGGTGCTCGACAAGAAGCGCAAGAAGGGACGCAAGCGCCGGTAACGTATTCATAGCTTCATCCTGTCCACTAAGGCGCTTTGTGCCACTTTTGATTCTCAACGGTCACGCGCTGAAGCGCTCCATGCAGCTACAAGCCACAGATGATTCAGTCGGGGCCAGCACCTTAGTGGCTATACTAGTATTGCATTGGGAGAGCCACCCTTCGGCAGGCTTGACCACGGCCTCACAAACGACCAGCGCGAAGCAGCGCCTGCGCTGTGTCTCACTCGACGAAGAGTGAGTAAAGGTACCGGAGGCACAATGGAGGCAACGATTGTGAATAATATTTTTCTCACTATTTGACACTTCAAATGAATGAATACTTTTAATTTCAGGCGTAATGACGAATCGGATGATGAAGAACTGCCAAGTTCTTCTAAGAAGAAGAGCAAAACTGAAGTTAATCAACTGAAAAAAAGGCTTAAAAGTATTATGAAGAAAGTCATTGACCATTCCGATGAGTAAGTGCAAGAACTGAATAAATAAAGTGAAAAAAATTAAAAGTTTATAAATTGCATGGACTTTTTTCAGTACTTATTTCTTGCTCAACTTTGTTAACTATTTTACAGAGGTGGACGTATACTGTCAGAACCATTTATGAAACTCCCTTCTCGACGTGAGCTTCCAGATTACTATGATGTGATTAAAAAACCACTGGATATCAAGAAAATCATGAACAGAATTGAAGATGGCAAAGTATGTTAGGATAATTTACTGTGAACTAAAATGTATTAGGTTGTGTTGTATTGGATTTGGTAAAACGAATGTTTCTTTTTCAGTACAATGACATCACGGATTTAGAGCGAGATTTCTTTACGCTGTGTGCTAATGCTCAGACTTACAATGAAGAGGCGTCACTGATATACGAAGATTCTGTACGACTGCGCAACGTATTTATCGAAATAAGACGACGCTACGAGAGTGGGCAGCATTCGGATGATTCTGAAGATAATGAAAAAGGTGAATATTTTGGTTACAAAAAAATAAGTCAACAAGGCATAATAGAGGCTTAATGCAATCGCTCGAAAGGGACTGTCTGAAAGCTATATTGATTATTATTATTGTGTTATCTTTTTTAGCTGAGGAAGAAGAATCAGATGGAGAGTCAAACCGGTCAGTTAAGATGAAAATTAAACTAAAAGGTAAAAGTAAGAGCACTCCTGGAAGGAAACGTAAACAGCGGAAATACATTTCTGATGATGAAGACTATGAGGAGGATTAAACTCATTTAGACACTAGAACTAGACATACACACATAGGTCACTAAACGTAAGTGTCGTAGTTATAGCATCGATTTTTCATATTGCTAATTAAAAAGTAATGAATATTATCCCTTCGTATTTTAAAGAGAACAAGTGGGAAAATTTGTAAACCAGTTTATATTTCTAAGAGATACATAATAAAATGCAATATTGCAATCAATTGAAATTTAATATACCTGTGTAAAGAAATATTCTTATCCAGTATTGACTACTAAGGGAGGGATATTTTAAACTAGATTTAGGAATTGGTAGTATGTAACTCAAATGTATGTTATGTTAAGATATCAATCAATACTTCTGACAGATGAATTGAAACGACTTTTTAAATATTGATATTCTAACTTCTAAAAATATTTTATTGATAAGATTTAAATGGTCTCAACAACAAATTTTCATAAAATATTAAAAACTATTATTTATTGATTTCTTAAAAAAATAGAATAAAAACATTTGTCAATCGATTCCATTTTACAATACAATATAATAATACCAAAACAATTATGTATGTAATAGTTTTTCATTCATAAAAATGAACCTAGTAATTTATCTGAATGATTTGTTAATACAACAATATTCTGTTTTGGCACATTATAATAAAACAATTCAATGTATGAAACTGTTTTATTTTAAATAACATTGAACACATTTGAACTAATTTACTTGTGCATCAATTTTCATGGTACTTTTTTTCTGCACCTCTTTATGTTTGAAGTCTCCCCATTTATAGTGCACCCCATGCACTGTCAACATGTGTTTATTCAGGCTGGTGCTGTAAGTGAACCGCTGAGTACATGTTGGACAACCAAATGGCTTCTCTCGGGTGTGAACACGGCGATGGCGCTTCACATCACCTTTGGTGTAGAATGTCACTTCACAAACATCACATTTAAAATGCTTATCACCTGTATGCCTGAAAATTGGTGATTACAAATAAATTATTATATTTATATTACATAGTAAGTTGTTTATGATAAACCCACAAGTGGCAAAATCACCTTTACATACCTTTTCAGATGAATGATCAAACTTTTTTTTGTGTGAGTTTTATAGCCACACAAATAACATTCTACCCTCTTATCTAGATTGTGTTTCTTTCTATGACTAATTAGTTCTGACGATGTCACGAAAGTATCACCACAGTCTTCACAGTTAAAATTTCTTATATTATAATGACGATACGTATGATCTTGCAGGGACTGTTTTGACTTCAATACTTTGTGACAAATACTACAGATTAATTGACCATTTTCATGAACTTGTTGATGTTTCTTCAATGAATATGCATGTTTGAATTGCTTGCCACATACTGTGCAGGTATAGTAAGTTGTATTGCTGTGTGTTTTCTGGTGAGCTGCAAGACTAGATGACTGTGTAAAGCTTTTCCCGCAGCTGCAATGGTATGGTCTCCCTCCATCATGTCTCCTCATGTGGTTCACTAATGTTTGACTGTGAGGGGTGGAGTACGAGCAGCTGGTACAGTGGTAACGGCGACTAGGACCAAATCCAGTAACTTTGCCAACATGTTTTCTTTTTTGATGCATTGAAATTATATGCTTGGAAAGAGATAATTTGCTTTTAAGAATCTTGGCACACATGTCACACTTAAAACCTAGGTCTTTGGACTTATTTTCTGGTACAAAATTTTCTTCAGTATCCAATATTTTTATGTCTTCATGTAGTACACTGGGATTATCATCATACAAGTCATCATTATCATATTTTAATTGACAACAAATATCTTCAGTTTTAGCATAACTGTCTTTTTCAATAGTTTGGTAGAATGTAGAAAATCTTTCATCAAATGTAATACATTTCAATCTAAAGTTGTTAGCCGTGTTTAATTCCATAACACAATTTTTGCATATTGTGTGGGGCAAATACTTCTCAGAATTAAGGATTATTTGAAAGCACAAATATATTTTGTCTAATATATCCTTAGACTCTTTATTATCATCAAAGATATTGAATGAATCTTTATTGTGCTGAAGACATATGCGACAAACCTTTAAAATATTTCTAGAGTGTTTATTCATATTTTGTTTTTATAACCTCCATCAAAATTTAATAAATGAGTGCGTACAAGCAAGGAAACAAACAAACAAGTTAACCACACAGAAAAACCACCAACATACAATCAACAAACCAAACAACAAACCTCAGTATTTTTGACAGTGGCAGGTGGCTTCTGTCAAAAATACAGGAGACTATAAAATCTGCTCCATACTTTAGTCCCGCGAATGTGTATAATCTTTTTTTCCACATTCGCGCCCGCGAACAAGAAAATAATACTGTTTTAAATAAATGCGTCAAGAAAGGGTGCGTTTTTGGAGAACCAACGAAGTTCTCATGTTTTATAACTGGGGCTAATCATTTTTTTTATGCGTAGGGGAGACTAATACAGGGTGTATCTGCACGGACGTATATATAGCTTTGACAAGGGGGTGTCCCACATTGCAAAACAATTACGTGCCACGTGCTCTACAAACTATTCTGTATACCTAACTTAGGTTAATCGACTAGGAAATTTATCGACTCCCCATACATAATGAACAAATCACGTGACTGAATTTGTATGAAGTTAAATTTTTTTAAAGCGTATTTTCAAGTCATACCACAAACTGGGACTAATCTAGGACTAGAGCATAGTAATGATGTTTGCTCAACAAAAAGCAATGTAGTGAATGAGTTAAATAAAATACTTTGTGTAGGTCAGAAGGCTTTTTATTAAGTTAGCCAATTACGCATCAGCCTGCGCTTGGAGTTTCTTGATGAAAGACTCCTTCTTTTGCTTGATCCTGTTCTTCCTCTCGGCCAGGGTAAGCTTGCGTTTGTTCCAGCGTTTCTGTTTGGCTGGGTCCTTCTTGTTTTCCTTCTTCTTGTATGATGGATCGGCACGGATGGCTTCATGGGCTTTCTTGTACAAGGTTTCAACCTGCCAAAACATAATAAAAAAAGATGTAATGAAATGAAAAATATTTATTCACTGTCTCACAATTTTTCTACTTCTATTCTATTATTATGTATTATTTGGCTGTAAAAAATTTTATGCTTTGTTTAAACGTTATGGCAACAAAATAATGACCTATGTACAGTTTGTAATAAAAGGTTATCCAAATTAATCATTGCCTTTAATTTTGTCTGAATTCGACACTGTTCCTTTAATGTTTTAAAGCACAGTAATTTGTTCAGACGAAAATATATTAAGTGTACAAAACTTACCGCATCAGCATTTACGCCAAGTTTGATGTATTTGCCAAACTGCCTCTTGAAAGAGTCTTCATCTTCTTGTTCAAGGTTACGCATGTATTCAGCAACATGTAAACCAAAGATGTGTGACCTGTCAAGAGAAATAATTTTATAAGATTAACACAAAAAAAGTTTAATGAATATTCCTAATTTGTTTGTTTTCAAAACTTTCAAATAAACTTTTCTTCTTTCATTATATTGATATTTTTAAACTATGCAATTCAAACGTGTCATCCAGGCCGGTTTACAAAAATTATCTACAACTTTTTATCACAACCAAAATGCCTGGTATTTCATGATATAGCTCCTATTAGGCTGTCTAAAAAATAGTTTATCTATTTTCCAGAGGATGATTGGAGCACAGGATAATAGCAAATTTTATACCTATGAACCTCAGCATTAAACTTCTTTGCTTCCGCATCGTAGCCAGGGAATCTTTTTATTGAGTGTGGGACATTGAGGCCTCCATCAACTGCTCCCTTCATGGCTCCAAACACTCGGGCTCCGGTAGTGGTTCGCGCTAGTCCAACATCTAGATAACATCTGAAATAGAAATGTCACAATTTCATTATTTTACTTGACTTTGAATTTCATCTCAAGTGTAAAAATCTTGCATTTAAATGTAATGTAACTCTTTACCTGAAAGCACCTGGTCCATTGTCTACGGGTTCAACATTGAATTCATCACCAGTGACTTCTGTGGCACCAGCATAGAGTGAATCAAGGCCAAGTCTCTGCAGCAGTCTTCGGGCCAGCAGTAGACCAGTGCAGTAAGCAGCAGCATAATTTGTGAGTCCAACCTAAAAACACATCTGTTCTGGTTCATATATGAAATAAACATTCTGTTCACATAGCCTGTGGTATTTCAGCCTATCAGTATTGAACATATAACAACAGGAATGGATGCGTTTGTACGACGCTTTCAGACCGCCCGTTCAAAATCATCATTAGAAGTGACATAATTTTATCAAATTATATTTGAAAATAAATGTATCATTTCATAAGAATACTGGAGATTGAACAGGATATGAAATAAGCAAGTACCTTAATTCCATAGCGTGGCAGTTCATGCGAGTATGCAGCACAGACAATGTGGTCACCCTCAATGCGAGAGTATGCCACCTGGCAGGTCACATCTTTGTTTGAGAGCCGTACAATCAACCGGTACTTGGGAGTGTTGTACTTGTTCTTGTCCTGCAGAAAATAATAGCATTTTAAACATTTATCACATTAAAACAAGGCTAAGTACATTTCAAAAAGTAATTTGAAATACCTGACCAGAAATAATGAACTTTATTTACCTGAACAATAAGACGTTTGCGAGCATAGTAGTCAGTCTTGCCTTCACGACGCCTCTTGAATTTGACTTGGTACCTCTTGAAGTACTGCTTGTTCTTCACAACTTTAACGAAACCCTGAAAATAATTCCCTGATTAATTTTGAATTGCTTGCGCCAGGTAACTTGCTAACGCTTCTATAGTATCAGAGACACTTTATAATCATAAACGGCATAGTTGAAAACAGGACAAGCCAGCAGCTTCCATAGAACACGGTTACTACCAGATAATCAAGTTTCTTCTACACCATCAGATGACGCGCATGTGTCGGCGTTTCATCATTTGAGGTTATACTTCTAACAAACTTTCACTTTGGGGAATATATTTTTCTCTTAGTATAGACAATTATATAATCCGCAACTCTGGTAACGGAAATATAAAGTAAAATAGGAAAAGCATCATGTAAACTAAAGACATTAACACTTTATGAACATATTGATTGAGTTTTCTACACTTCACTGTATCTTCAAACACTTGAGGCATCACATATTAAATTTGAACGATAAATAAACCACTAGGGTCACTAGTTATCATTTGATAATTAAAAGCATTTATTTTAGCATCAGATGCTCACCATTTTTCAAATTAATCGAGAAATTACGTGTCCGACACAGCAGGACACGACCGGAAAAGAGAGGTTTTTTTTCTCAGATGAAGCTTTAAATGTTGCCATGTTGCAAGTCAATTATCAGTGTTGCTAAGAATATATTTATAGCCCGCTCCACACTCAGCCCACGAATCACGGCCGTGAGGGTGGAGTTTTCTTTAACAATAAATTGTATATCCAACATAAACTCAAAAGATCTCGCTAAATTACAGATGGTGTCTGGTGGTTTTATGTCATTAGGAAAAACTAGGATCCCCAATTCCCCATCGAATTTATGGTCTCAGGCTCAGCTAGGAAATATTCAACACTAGCGGCCGCCCGCGAAAAGTAACTTTTTACCCCCCTTTTAACCCCTTACTACCCCCTTTTGCCAATAAAAAATTACCTATGTTCTTTCTCAGGGTCTAAGATCAATCTGTATAACCAAATTTCATTAAAGCAGTAGTTTGGCGTAAAGAGTACAGACAGAAGACAGACAGAGTTACTTTCGCATTATGATATTATGTAAAGGTTTTATATAGCAAATTTTAAGTGGGTTCCGGAAACTCACCTTTGAAAGCGTGGTTTTATTAACCGTTGAGGGTGAGTGGAGTTGTATATGAGAGCATGGGAGTATAGAATGGATCGTATGGATTTTGCACTTTGTCCAATCAAACAGATTTTTCTAGTTCGGTGAAGTCCATGTGGAGCTTTGACTGAGTATAAATATACTCAAAGATGTGGAGTCCTATTTATAGGGAAAATTCATTTTATGATAGTAAAAATCGCGCAGTGAATGTATCACTTTATCTTTTACTTACGTCTATGCGCTGCAGTAGAAATAATTTATGAAGTAAAATGTCATTGTCAAACTGTTCGTAGACTCCGCTATGGCTTCCTTCTATTCATATCCTGAATTATTTTTGGCGGGTTTTATATTTACACTGCCTTTTTTATACGAAAAAAGTAATGTATTTCGATATTACCTAAAGTTTTTTCTCTACTATGCCTATGTATTAATTACTTGCACCGTATTATTGCCTGTAGTGCTTTTATATCCACGGGACGTTACGAACCTCATGTAAGTATCGATTATTTTTTTATATACCTAGAATGCTATTTTAGTACATTTAACTACAGCGAAAGTCTCTGAAATTAATTTCTTTGTTTGTTTACAGCGTTGCTTCCAGATTCTGCCGCTATGCGTCTTACATAGTGGGTATTGAATGGGAATTAAGAGGCCTAGAACACTGGGATAGTGAACAGTGTTATATCGTAATATCAAATCATCAGAGTTCTTTAGACATATTAGGTAACGTATCATTAATTTCGTTAATTAACTAGAGTTAATAAAATAATATAATGGCGAGATACATTCTCAGTTATGTTATTTTAAGGCATGTTCGAGATGTGGCCACGCATGAAACGGTGTACAGTGGTTGCTAAAAGACCATTGATGTTTACGGGAGCATTTGGGTTTGGTGCTTGGCTATCTGGGCTTGTATTTATTGATCGCTTAAAAACTGAAAGAGCCCGTCAGTTGATGATGGAGGCTACTCAGAGAGTTATTAAAGAGAAGGTATGTGAATATGGTTTTCATGCTGGTGATTGTTCAAACATTTCCAATGTATTTTTTCTTCTCTTAAATATCATTCTAATCTTGAACTTTCTTTGACAGACAAAACTGTGGGTATTCCCTGAAGGAGCTCGTTTTAATAAGGGCAGTATACAACCATTCAAAAAGGGAGCCTTCTATTTAGCAATTGATGCCCAAATACCTATTATGCCTGTGGTGTTTAGTCAGTATTATTTTCTTGATAGTGAAACAAAAACATTTGAACCAGGTTTGTAAGGACATTTCATAATGAAAGGTTTTAATAGTATACTTTATTTATACAAGATTAGTAACAGTTGTAAAATTTTCAGGTAAAGTTGTAATCACCACATTGCCTCCAATACCCACAAAAGGTATGACTCGTAATGACCTAGAAACTCTTTCTGAAATGGCTCGTCAACAAATGATTGAAGTCTTCAATGATAGTTCTAAGGACCTGGTTATGCAGAAAAAAATAGTTATTTAAGTGTGTTTGAATATTTTGATGAATACTTTGATTCTAGATCTCATTGCCTTTTCTCCTTTTTGCAATCTCAGTTGAAGATGCATTTATACAATGATTTTATTGTGAAACTAGTCAAATGTACCTTTTAGTTTAGTTACTGTTTTTATACTGTTTACCCTGTTGTTTTTTAATTGATTATATTAGTTGTAGAAGTATCCTGTGTGATTTCCTGTTCTAGTCATATTGTTATCATTTCATAGTTCTTTTTACTTAAGGGTTGGTTAATCATACATATTAAGGTTAGTATAGCCAACAGCACATTGTTTTAAAAGTGTATGAATTCCCTAATCAATATTGCAATAAATATACATTTGCTATTAAGTTAATTTGTTGAAATTTTGATAGTTTGTGCTGTTCCGAAGTGCTGTTGTCCTTACTTGATCATGTGGTTGTGGTTACATTGGCCAGATACTAGTAAACTTGTTTATTTTTTGTTTTTGTATGTGTGTGTGAGTTACAACAACCAAAACTTTTTAAAACTGATGATGAATTTAATGTATTACAGGTGGTATGAAGTATGTATTAAACAATAACATTGGGTGTGTGTTAAAAATGTTTTCAGTACAAATAATTATCTCTTTTCTTCAACTGTGTTCTTGAGTTGTACATACCGCCAGTTATTTGAATTGTGAGACTGATAGTTGGCCCAAAATATATATATTTTTTTTCAATGTAACCACAACTATTTGAGAAAAATATTTCCCAATATAATAAGGGCTGTGTTTGTAAAAATTACCTACTTTAGATGTAAGTGTTATAATTATATTTCTGAGTGAGGTTGTGAGATAAGTATGCAATTATGAGTGTTTGAAAGTAAGTTAAATATTTTGTTCAAAACTCACTAGTAGGTAGACAGTATTATTATTACATCACAAGTGCTTAATTTGTATGATGTTAAATAATGAAAAATATGTGCAATTTTCATAGGTATGGCAGGCAAGCAGGATGATAATAAAGTCTAGTCAAATATTATTATCACATTACTGCAAAAGCACTATGTATTTATTTGTTGCTAGTGGCCAGTAACTTTTAATTTTGTTTTCTCAATATTTTCATAGGTTGCTGTTCGGGATTAAGACGAATCCAACAAGTCAGAGATAATTCATATTGGTCCCGTATTTATTGAGTTAATTGGTACAACATTAGAAGATAATTTTATGATATACATTTTAACAGTCGCCTGACTAGCTATCCTAAGAACTCTCTTGAAACCATCACGGTTTTATTTTCTGCTTAATTTTTTTAAATAGCAAAAACATTGATTCAACAAAAGGCTACCCACGACCTAGATTTGTCGAATTTGTCTTCTGAACAAATCAATATTTTGTAAGTAGGTACATACTTAATGAAATATGCATTGTCAATTCAAACAAATATTCTAATAACAATTCGTTTATTGACTCATTTCATTATGTAGTACATAATTTAAGGCAACTCATTTACTATAAATATGAATATATTAAAAAATATTTTTACAGTTTAACAGAACCTATAATATTGCACTAGCTATACCTAAAATGTACGAACATTCACTTCCAGTAAATTATTTCATGTACTCTTCCAAAAGCAATCTTTCTTTATCGTATGGGGCAAAATACTCTGCTGATTTATTATCATAATGTACGCATATTGGAGCAAGTCGTCCGTTACCGGATCACAACTTGAAAAGTTGAAATTCACAATAAGATAAAATATTGGTCTAATTCATCAAGTATTATGCATGTTAATCAAGAAGACATCGCACCAATATCGCGTAATTACAGTCAACTCCAAAAATATGTAGGTATACACTTTAGGACCTTGTCACAATGCATAATGTATAAGAAATATATTTTTAAAGTTGACTGTACAGACTTCTGTGGGGATACTAATAATAAGGATAATGTAAATACAGTAAGTGCATCTGCTGGATCATCACTAAATACTGTCACTATATTTTTGTACTATTTGAGATAATCAACAAAACATACATTCTGGAGAGAAATAAGGTTTAAGATATTAATCAGCATGTTCAAAATTACATAATTCATACTCCTTTTTATTAAATTTATTTCATTATTGTTTATTAAAGGTATTCTCAGCCTAGTGACGCTACAATATGATTGTCGATGATTACACCTCCTAATAAACGAAAATATGAAAAAAATAAAATAAAATGGGCCTTTATATTTGTTGTCATAAACCTTAACCCCCTAACTTTAGATCACTTTTGTAATAACAGTGGTCAAAAGTTAGTCATAGTTTAAATCTGTTGCTCTCGTTTTTATTTTTACTTTCATAAAAGTGACAGCATCATTTTTAAACTAGGTAACTATCTTCGTTTTAAGGCTATGGCCCTTTTAGTCACATGTTTTATGCATTTTTCTTAACAGTTTTCTTTTACTTTGATATTTACTACAAATATAAAGTCCTAACATGATGAATGAAGCATGAATGATTCAATTACCTAACACAGCAAATACTTAAATGCTTGTAAATTATCACATACTATAATTATTAATATCATAGTTAATGAATACAAAGTAGCTATATTTAATTAATGAGATGAAAGATGCACATACTGCTAATAGAAACATACCTACTTTTGATATCTTTTATTCTTATGCATTAGTATCCACATTTCTCAAATAATGACAATCGTGTAGCGTTTTTGCGCATATTAAATTATGGAGACACCAAATTTTGTTTGATTATAACTGATAAGATAACTCACTCATTCCAATTATCTCCCCATCCCTCATTTTCATCTCCTTCTTCAGCTGGGACAAAGCTTAACTTACTACTAAAACTTTGCAGTTCCTCTGCCTGATTCACATTTATAATTGCAGGTTTCTCAATAACAGGCATCATGTCTGCAAAAAAGTCAAAGTCATCATTATTTTTTTTGGAATGTTCAAATTTCTGGTTTTTTATATCTAACTCTGATATGTCCACTATGTTTCTTTTTGCTTCAATTGCAGCTTTATGTAAAAGTTTAGTTCTAGTTATAGACTCATCCTTTGACTCGGTTTTAATGTGTGAGACATTGGCTGAATCAACAGTTTCTATTGGGTTTAGCAAGGGATGGTGATCAAAAATGTCTTCTTTTAATATTTCTACTGAATCCACTATAGTCAACTGTCGGTTGGTATTGTCCCAGTCACTCCAATCTTCTTCACTTCCGGCCTTAGATAATTTTTCATTCGACAGAATGTGCTCATTTTCAATTGACTCTCCACCAACTGGTGATGGTCTTTCATTCAAAGACATTGCCTTTTCATAGGCAGGTGATACAATGTCATCATTATATATTTCTTCTGAACATGGTAAATCTCGTAATGACTTTGTTGATGGGAATATATTATCCTGAACTTTTTCGACTGATATTTTGGAGTTGGGTCTCCCATCAGTGAATAGTTTCGATCTTTTTCCTCCAATTACTGTGTCAGCCCCCAAAATAGGTACAAGTTCACTTAAACAAATCAATGTTGAAGCAACTAAATTGTCATCTGTATCCTTGATTCCTATGAGCAACTGAAAGAAAAATAACAAGTCAAAATATAAAACAAAACAAAGAAATACGCAAGTAGGCTCACTATATTTTAGGAACTAATTTTGGTTATTAATAGAACATCAAATCTCAGTAATTAATTTAACATATAAATAACTTGAGAAATCATTGTATCATGAGCCAAAATTACAAGACTGTTTTAAATAAGCTTGAAAACTGTTTTAAACAAACTTGAACATACTTCTGGCAGGACATGTTGAGATAACTCCTCATGTGAAAATACATGTACAAATTTTGAAAAGTGTATTAACAGCAACATTCTGATTTGGCTGTCTCTCACTCCAAACAATTGTACTAATCTAGGTTTCACATGTTCTTTAAATATACTTAAACTGAAAAAGCCTGTTTGCTCTCCATTTTGTACTCTCTCTGAAAAGCAAAATATTTATTTATACTTATCAAACATAAGCAGAGTATCAGCAAAAAAAAAATAGAAATATACTTACCATTTTTCGGTTTAAATATATACGGGATAACATCTTTCCTAGCTGTCGGATCTAACATGGTGAGTCTAGATAATAGTAAGCCTCCAAGTTGTTTAGCTACAGTTTCTTCATCGTAACATTTCAAACTATTCAAAATATTGGAGAAAAACTGGGATTTCTCATCTTCTGTCTTTAGAGGCAAAAAATTTAAGAATTTATAAATTGATATAAATTCATGGCTAAAGAAGTCATGCTGCAATATTTCTGATAAATTGGGCCTATTGACAGGATCTGGGTGCTGTAATTTGTTGATGCAATAATTTTTGAATTCCCTTAGATGAGGCACTTCATCTAAAAAAATAAAATATGCAATGATTAATTTTCAATAAATAGGCTGTTACTTAATTAAATTGGGTTTGCTTTTTGATTACTTACCATCTTTGACACCCTTAAAAACGTCTTCAACCAAAACTGCAAAAGCATATTGATCCACCTTCGCTGTAACTTCATATGAATCTTCATTTGGATCAATTGCTTTATCATATCTAAAATAATTATGCACAAAATAAAAAATACAACCGTTTTGTCTACTGAATATTTATTAAATTCTTTAGTACCTACCTGTGTATTCTTGCATGCTTTAAATAAGCCATACTCAATTCACTAAATGGACATAAGTATTGTAGGCCGCCAAGCTTCCACTGTCCATCTCCAGTCACATATACTGCAGATAAGCTCACATTGTTGTGTGACATTCCAGCCTGATAATAAAAATACATTATATCTCAATAAAATTGAATTTGATACATCTCAATAAGATTGAAAAAGAAAATATAATTAAGATTAATAGTAAAATTAATAAAACTGGACTTAATTAAAATATCTGATTACCTGCTCATGCAAGAATACAAGGGCCCTTAGAATGTTGTTTAACCCAATGCATATTTGAAGTGGAGTCTGTAGTCTTAACACTTGGGACAAAGGTTGCACGAATTCTGTAGCCAAATGTAGTGTAGAACGTTGCTGCCATGCCGACACATAACGAACAATACAAGGGTGACGGTATTTTAGAAGATTCTGTAAGACAACGCGAAAAATAAATATATACGAGTATGAGGTAATGTTAATACACAGCTATTATCTTAAAAGTGATTTCGAAACTCACGTTCGAAAATTTTTCTAGTGGTGTTGAAACTGCCCATAGCGGACCCAACGCAGCTTCTCCTTTAAATACAGAAACAGAACCATCACACTTTAAACTGAAATATCTGCAGCTATCATTTATTTTAGCCTGATATTGTGACCAAAAGTCTGTAACTTCTATAGCCTTTTCCTCTATCTCCAGGCCGTTCAAATGAGAACCTTCATTGCCCATAATGAGATTATTCTCAGGAAAATATTAGATCATGGTTGAACTTTAGATTTAGTGAATTATAGTGAAAAGATTTATTTATTATAAACTTTTATCTACGACATCAACACAATACACTGGAAAAGCACTTGACTCGAACAAATCAATTTCTATTTTTGACATTGACAATGTTGGTTGACGTGCTCTCCCATATGTCATAAGTGACCTTACGTCTAGAAATTTTTGTTACAAAAGTCCTAATAAATCGCTTATTTATACCCTGACTACTCTGTCAATGAAGTCGTGTTTATTCTTAGGGAACTATTACGCAGTCCCATAGTATTAACCAATGAGGATACCATACTCTATGACGTAAGCGGCAGTGGCGCCATCAATTAATTTCATAATCATTATATCATTCATGTCATCCATGTCTCCATGTTCGCGCGATAAATGTGGAGCGGTCTTTACAATCTATAGTTGTCTATAGTATGGCCAGTATTGGCAGTTTTCACTGTTATTGAACGTAAACTATCAAATTAAAAAAAAAAACAAAAAAGTAAAAAGTCGGCGTATTAATCTGACTTGACATTGACACATGTGAGAAAAAAATACTGTACCAGTCTTCTTGGGGCGGTTTATTTCATGAAAAATGGCATCAACTTTAATTAAAAAAGCCATATTGGCTAACCCTCAAAATGTCCGCAAGACATTAGGGATATTATGCAATGCTACAAGGAACCGTAAGCTCATCTTAATAACAGTATTTATTCACAGTTTCCCCAACTACAGACGTGATTTGTTACGTCACATTTTATTTTTCAGATTGGAATTATCAATATAAACCGGGTCCATACCCCAAAACCCCCGAAGAACGTGCCGCCGCTGCTAAAAGATATGGGCTGACTATAGAAGAGTATCAGCCTTATCCAGAAGAACAGGGCTACGGCGACTATCCGAAACTCCCCGACATTGGCGCAGACTCCAGGGACCCACATTATCCGTATGACAACCCCGAGTTAAAGAGGAACTTTAACGAACCTGTAAGTTAATGTGTGTAGGACCATTCATTAATAATATACATTGTTTGTCGTATTGTTATGACAGAAAGAAAATAATGCTGTGATCATTTAATTTTTTTATTTCAGATACATGCAAGAGCCGAAATATTCGGAGAAGATCGTTATGACATAAGCATGAGACCAAGATTTTCTGTTGCTCGCCAAGCAATGTGGTTCTTTGGAGTTGTAGGATCATGTTTTGCTTTGTTCTACTATTTGGAAGATTATAAGATGGGAAGGCCAGTTACCGCTAAACAGTACCCAGGGCAGGGACCTCATTATTTATTTTCTAATAACTAGGTAATTGATTTGTACAATTGCCTAGGCACATTATTATTATAGAAAATTAGAGCTAATAAATGGTGTAAAAAGATTAAAAAATTGTTTTTAAACTTTCAGATTCACTACATATTATGGTAATTTATGAAATAAAACATAGCTGAAATACTATCTAACAATATGCTTTTATTAAATTTTAGACTATCTGCTCCAAGGTTCATTCAAGAAGCTGGAAAAAAATGAAACTGAGCATGCATTCAGCATGTAACTGAATGCACCAATTATATTTTGTAAAGCAATTACAAATTTTGTTAAATTTGATTACAATGTAAGTAATCTATCTTTTCAATATGACAATGTGTCATATAAATACCATAGGTACTTGCGCGCCTGCTGGCAGGCTGGATACCATGTCCATGATACTTACCATAACATCTATGTATCAAATGTGTTTCTATTATCTAGTCTCAAACTAGGGCTTTCTCATATAGACAATTTGATGAGCCACTAGAACTTTTTTCGGCTATGGCCAATCTTAACAACTACTTAGTGGGCCCTTTGTTATGTTGCTATGCCCTTACAGGGCGTCACATTGTATCTATCCATATTTGTAACAACCTATTTTCATGTGACATGCAATAAATGATTTGTATTTGTAACAATCAGCCACGGATCAGTGCTCAAATGTGTGCACAAACCAGACTGAACAGAAAAACTGGATATAAAAGAAATAAGAATCCATGTCACCCAAAATTATCTTGCAAAGTGAAAATGTTTGAACCATTGGGTTTACAGGAGTAGATCCAATAGTTTATACACCATCAGGAGATAACAGTAGTAAGAATCATAAGTTAGTGCATAAAATAAGAAATGTATTCAGGTAAAATTAAATTTAGGTTTATTCTATTCTTATTGTAAAGCTTAAAACTTAATCACATATTAAAGAACCTCCTCAATTTATATTTATTTATAAATACTAGTAAAGTATTCATCCTCTAAATCATACAGGTCTGCTGCAATATCATCACGTAAGGACATCAGCTTCTGGTCACATTCCTGCTGTTTAGTGCGAAACAATTTCGAGTTTTGTGTGATGGCTTCATTGACTGATGGAAAATCATTCAATATTAAGTATTGTTTTATATCTGAGACCAATTTCATTAATGATTCACCAGCTCTGACTGAAACAAAAATAAATCTTTACCATGTGATACTAATTAACTATAGATTACATAGCTTGCCACCAGGCTTCTAAACAATAGACACAAATATCAAGGAAATAATATGATTTTTAATTTAAATATTGACATTCTTTTGTTTTTTATTTAAGTTCTAAAACCAGGAAAAAAAATTAAATTGCAACTTGTTATGAAAGTCTAGATGAAAAATCAATTAGTAAAATTCTACATCAAATAACAAACCACAATGGAACTATTATTTTGCCATCATTATGAAATATTTATTAGGGTGCGTCTTGTATTTTTTTTTTCCTATGTCCTTGAGGTTGATTAAACAACACACCTTTTCATTGATCCAAAAAAAGATTGTAATATTCACATCTTTACATGCATTTCCAATAGTGAAGCACATATGAAGACTTTGATTCTATTACCTTTTATCATCTGAAAGGTTTTTCATTGATTGATTGATTTGATTGAACAAAAGGACCAGTATTCCAAGCCTCTAATAAGTAATGGTATGTAAAAACCACGAAAAAAAAATTTATGTGGTAAAAGTTAAACAATAAATGTTCCACTGATATCAATGTGGGTTTTATAAAGCCATTAACTTTAGTAGTAAAATCAACACATACTTTTATAATAAAATAATTAATAATAATTAAAAAATACCTATATTTGCAGCTCTGACTTGCATTTCAAATGTATCTTGTTCTATTTGGGTCATTCGGTTTAGTTGTGATTCATTTTCTCCTCTTTCGCCTTTAGCAAGCCTTATTATCTCTAAAATCAAAAAGGTTAATAAAATTATCAAGAGACACTGCAAATTGAATTAAAAGATTAAATGGTCCACACGAGAAAGATAAGTTACATGAAAACAGTTTATTCAATTAGATCCCCCATACATAACACTAGCTTGGCTTTAGCGTAGTTTTTATTAATAAAACAAAGGTACTACAGTCACGCACGCTATTATACCTTCAAAATTCTCCAGCATACTCTTCACATCCTCTTTTAGTCTTGTCGTATAAGATTTTAGCAGAGCTTCTTTATTCTGCGGTAAATTTCTATGCATTATGTCACAAAATATGAGTAAATTTGTTGGTTTGATAATAAAAGTAACAAAAAGCACTTAAAAATATTGAAATTTTGTGAAAAAAACGTAAAATAATCGATTTGTTTTGACGTAGGTAATGTCAAAATGTATTTTTTTTTGTTTAATTTTTCCTAGGAAAGGCAAAGGGAACAGAGCCCATACAGCCATATGTCAAAATGACATGACCATAGATGACAACCTGACGTTTTTTTCAAAATCAAATCTAACAAAATTCACAAGGAAGGCAAATAGTCTTTGAGTATATAGCCACTGGAGATGCCATACCGGGCGTTTCCCCTCCGGCAAAGTACATTGGTCAACTTTCGGAACTGGTCAACTAAGTTATACAAAACTACTTGGATGTCGCTACATCGCCATTTTGCATCGCTCCGTGTCGCGTGACGTTTCTCTTAAAAATGGTGAATTGTGCAGTATTTTCATGTAAAAGGCGATCTGACAGCTAAAATTCGCAACAAGATCGCGTTTCCTATCATAAGTAATGACTTTTATTAATTATTAAATGTGTATTAAACTAGAAAATCTATTTTAATAAAAAACCGTTACGATACGTAAACGACAGAAAAATTTATAATGATATCGTGGTATCGGTCCTAGTGATGGGACCAATTAAAATCAACTCGACATTTGAATGAATCATTCACTCACTGCAGTTAGTTTCAAAATCCGTTCTTTTCATTATATTTTGAATAAAATAGTATAGACGTATATTATAATATTAAAACATTGTAAAGTGAATTAGAGAAATTACTGTCCTTTCTTCTGGTCATACGATGTTGGAATTTATTCTAAAAATAAAAAGAATTGGTGGCTATAAAATATTTCGAGGTAAAAGGAATAAAATATGTGGTCCGGGAGTATCATGCATGATAACGGAGTAGATAGTAAACCATAATTGGAGCTCGCTAATTTTAATATAGAAAAGGTATACGAATGTTCGTTTATCCAATATTTCAAAAAAATTAGACCCCCAGAAATATATTCGACACGTGTACAATAAACTTATTCATTTTGAAAATCAATATAAATGCGTAATAAGGATTTTTGTAATATTTCAATAAATCATTCTAATTAAAAATATATTGTTTCATTTACTCTCCCTTTGTTTGTCCAAATGTTTAACCTCAAACTAGCGCACATTTGTAATTTTTTACGTTTTAGTATGTATTGCACAACTTCACCATTTTTTAGGGTTCCGTAGTCTACTCGTAATGTCTGTCCGTCTGTCTGTCTGTCTGTCCTGGCTCGTTCTCCGCCGTTTCTGCACCGATTGCCACTGAAAATTGGTAAAGAGATGTATACTGATAATCCAAAAATTGGTTTTTAACATTATTGAAAAATAATTATTTTTCACCCCCCTTTCCATACAGCGAAAAGTTAATTCGAAAAATAAATTCGACTTACCCCATCGTCTGGTCGGTATCGTTAAAAAGGTATCTTTAAATACAACAAAAATTGCCTTGACATAATGTGGATCAAACCCCCCAGTTTCGAGATATATTAATACAAAGTTAAAATTACAGCTTCCTCTCCCCCCCCCCCCCCAACTTCACAGTAAATACTGTCATACACATTAAGTTGAATATCAGTTGAGGAAATTTGACAGATTGTGGTAACCTGATGTGTGGCTGACTGTACTTTTAACGAAAACTTTAGCGGACTCTGTATCATACATAGTATTTTAATACAACTTAACCAACTTATGACGTGCAGTTGCCCTAACTAAATGGTAATGTATGGAAATAACTACCTAACTTAACTATGAAAATAAGGTTTAAGGCCCATCTTTTGGATACGGAACACCTTCATGTGCGTGTCCGACACGCTCTTGGCCGGTTTTATTTTACAAACTGACTAAATAAATATTTATTTATCTTCAATGTGCAGAATTTTACACTTACAATTTTATATATAAGTTCATTCACCAAACTGATTTGACTCATTCTTTGTGTCCCATCACTGTCTTTTTCGTATGTATGCTGCATAGTTACGTGAAATCTTTATTTGTGAGCGTGTATTTTTTGATGTGTTAAATTTTTCTGTAGTGTACGTTTATCGTGACAGCAAAATTTGTGACTGTTGAGTATTAAAATTTTTGGTGGTGTGCTGTACGTGTTTACCTCGTCCCCCGCAAAAAATGGTGAAAAAAATTGTTAGAAGCGCGGACGTTAGGGCATCTCCAGTGGCTGTCTGCTCTAAGCAAATAGTAGGTAGTACAAAGCCCATACAGCCTCGTCCGTAATTTTTTTTTTGTTATTTCGGTTTATTTAATCCGTCAATAAAGTCATGTCATGATGAAATTATTTGATGGCGCCACTGCCGCTATTGGTTATAAACATTGTAACTTCGTTAGTTCCCAAAATATCCGATTTCTTATCGCATAATATTAAGACGCCTCTAGGGGCCAATGAGCTAGGAAACTTATCATATATTTAAGTCTTCTTCTTCTTCTTCTTATTTTATGTGTGGCAATCCACTCCTCTTCGGTGTCTTGACTGAGCTGTCCAGACTGAGGATTACTCGTGCCATTGTCATGTTTAATGGTTTTGTTTGATTAGGCGAGGAAGGTTTTAGGATAGGTAGGGCGATGGGCAAAAATAAAATAAATATACATAATATTGGGGATGAAATTTATAACTTAATGTTGTGATAGGAGAGGAACTTAACTAAGGAATATACATACTTTTTATTGCTGAGGGACAAAATGGAAGAGAGGTTGTAGGGAAGAGGAGCCTTGTATTTAATAAATATATCATGAAGAGGTAAGGAATCGAATAGGGGACAAGTCAACAGGATATGTTCAATATTACCATCTTCCAGACCACATTCACATAAAGAGGAATCTTTGATATGGAGTTTAGCCAGGTGGGAAGGAGATGAACAATGACCAAAACGTAAGCGGGAAACAGTTGATGATATGACTTTCTTTAAATATATCTTAGAAAACCATGGTTTCAATGAAACATTCTGCTGGAATTCCTTGTAGAACTTGCCTTTACATTGACTGGTTTCGTCCCAATGTTGGCTCCACTCTTCCAATAAAGAGTGACGCGGAAGAAGAGATAAATCTTGAGTATAAATTCGATTATTGCTATCACTACCTTGTCTTGCTGCCAATTTAGCTAACTCGTCTACCATCTCATTGCCCTGTATTCCTGAATGTCCAGGAATCCACGACAATTTAACGCGCAAATTGGAATCTGAGCATTCCTTTAACTTTGATTTGGTTAACAATACAAGGGGACACATTGCTTTGCTGAAAGGATTTGATAACAGTGACTGAAGGAAGCTTAAAGAGTCCGTGAGGATAAGAGAGTCGCAAATTTTATTAGCTAATATGAAATTAACACATTCTAAAATGGCCAAACCCTCTGCAGTGAAGTTTGTTGTTAAACAAGGGAATTTAAATAGTTTGAAGTAGCCTGAAGAGTTTTGCAGGAATGCAGCACCGACACTGCTATTCGAGTTTGGGTCAAAAGGATGTTCAGTAGAAGTTGATTTAGAACCATCAGTAAAGAATACTTCCGTATTTGCAGCGTTTTGTTCAATATATACGAGTAATTTTAGATTTGGATCACGAGTATCTTTATCAATACCTAAGGACAAAGAGATTTCGGGTTCAAAAATTATATCAGTATAGTTGAAATGAAATAGGGGAAAGCATGGAAACTTTACTATCTGGTGGTCCACTTGTAGTAATTTCCTATAGCTCATAATTAAGTATGGAATCGATTTGTTTGACCAAAAGTTATCTGACATGATGATGTTGAGATTTTCGAGTTTTGAAATGAGAGGATGATTTTCGATTTGACAGACTTTGAACAAATATCTATCTGAAAGATACTGCCGTCTAAGGTTCAAAGGTGGTTCTGCGCATTCGACTTGTAAGGCATTTGTTGGTGTACTTTTCATGGCCCCTACGATAATTCTTAAACATTTGTATTGTAAAAGATCTAGTTTCTTTAATGCAGTTTTTGAGGCTAGGCTAAATGTGAATGATCCATAGTCTAAGAGGCTTCTAACTAAAGCATTATATATTAATCTTAAAGTTGTTGGGTGACCCCCCCACCACACGCCAGTAAGAGCTCTCATAACATTCAAACTTCTTTCACATTTGTTAATGATATAGTTTATATGAGGCAGACTGTTACATTTACTATCAAAAAATTTCCCCAGAAATATAGCCTCATTAGAAATCGGAATTTCTGCACCATCAACACAAATCCGAATAGTAGGAATTTTGTTCTTCCTGGTAAATATTACAACTGTGCTTTTAGAAACAGATAACGAGAGATCATGGACTTTAAACCACTCAGATAAATCAGTTAAAGATTGCTCTAGTGAAGCAGATGCAGCTTCAATAGAGTGATTAGATGAGTAAACTAAAACATCATCAGCATATTGAAGAATGCAACAATCAGAACCTATAACACTTTCTAGTTCCCTAGTGTACACATCATACAAAAGGGGACTAAGAACTGAGCCTTGTGGGACTCCTTTCCATAAATATCTGAAAACATTTTCAAAACCAGGAACTCGTAAGCTAACAGATCTTTCCATAAACAGATTGAAGATGAAATTTGTGATCTTTAAAGGAATATTGAGATCACAAAGCTTCTTTTTTAAAATAGATAAGTTAACATTATCATAAGCGGCTGCGACGTCTAAAAAGGCTGCTGTTACTGAATTATTTTTAGAAAAAGCTAATAAAAGATCTGTGGAGAATAAACTAAGGTTATCTGATGTGCTTTTACCTCTCCTAAAGCCAAATTGAGTTTTACCTAACAGGTTGTTTTTTTCTAGGAACCATTCTAATCGGTTTTTAATTAAATGTTCTACAATTTTAGAAAACACTGAAGCTAAGGCTATAGGCCTGTACGAATTTGGGTCAGCGGGATTTTTAGAAGGCTTGAGAATCGGAATGACAATATGACGCTTCCAAGAGGGTGGTATCTGACCGGTATCTATGATCAAGTTAATAATATCTAAGAGAAACGACAGTGCAGAATATTTGAGATGAGTTATGAAAGAATACGGGATACCGTCTATGCCGGGTGAGGAATCAGAAACTTTATCTAATATTAATTGAAGCTCTTTCATAGTAAATGGAAGGGTAAGAGAGCAATCCCCAAGATATGGTTCATTATACTCGGGGGTAAAAATATTATTTGGAATCTGATCCCTGTTAGGAACAAAGTCGGGTGACAGTTTTTTAAAGAAGGGATTTACCCAGTCTAAGTCGAAGGAAGAGCGATTATTATTTACTAAGGAGCATCTATAACGTTTAATATTATTCCATACTACAGTTAAGGGAGTTTCAGGAGACATTGAGGAACAGAAACGTTCCCAACCAGCTTTCTTTTTCTTCTTGAGAAGTCTTTTTGTTGCTGCAGTAATATTTTTATAATTAAGATAATTGTTCATATCCAGATTGTCCCTACAAAGCTTTTCTGCCGCACTCCTTTTTTAATTGCCATAGTGCATTCATGATCCCACCACGGCGGTGATGGGATTTTATTGCTGGCAACATTTTTCCGCTTGAATGTAGCGTCAGCTGATAACTGAATTATTGATAACAAACTGTCATACGAAGAGTTAAGATTTTGTTTAGAAACTTTTGGAAGCGAGGTTACTTTTTCCTCAATCAAATTACTGTAAGATGACCAGTCACAATTGTGGAGATTATATTGAAGCAAAGGAGATAATGAAGGGACTGAACGATTGTTTGCATTAGGAAGTGAGACTAGAATGGGAAAATGATCACTCCCATACGAAGAAGGGATGCATTTCCAGGAAAGAAGTGAAGAAAGTGATGGGGAACAAAGTGAAATGTCAACAAAGCTTAAAGACTGACCAGGCCGACTACGCCTGGTAGCAGAACCGTCGTTTAAAAACGCAAAGGTTTAAATCATCAATGAGATCTACTAGGTGATTACCAAATGGGTCATTGTTGGAGGCACCCCAAAGTGAATGGTGTGCATTAAAATCGCCTAGAATTATTTTAGGACCAACTAAAGAAGAAATGATATCTTTCAAAATAGGTAAAACTGAAACATCCTTTTGAGAAATGTATAAGGATACTATTGAGATATCTCCTATCTTTGCAGCTACTGCATTTATGTGAGAGTTATTGAAGACAGGTAGTGAGATTTGAGAGTACATATAATTCTTTTTGATGAGGAGAGCTGCACCTCCCCACCCATCTGCAGGTCTGTCATCTCTGAGGACTGAATAACCCCGAATCCTGAAAGGAAAGCCGGGCTTCAGCCAAGTCTCAGAGATAGCAAGAGCAAATGGTCTAAATTTATTTATTAAATATATAAGATCAGGTACTTTCGACGAAACACTCCTACTGTTCCATTGAAGGACCTGATCCATATTGTTTATTGAAAAGTTGGTAAATAGAGACTGTCAAGTTATTTATCAAAGATATGGCAACGTTGTACGGTAAGGTTGAATTTACTATGATGTTTATTAGAGAAGCTAATAGATTGTTTAAGTCAGAAGAGGAAACAGAATCACTTGTTGAATTTACTGCTAGTCCACAACCATTTTGTGGTGGGGGAATAGAGAACTGAGACAGAATTTTATCATGTTCTTTTTTATCATATCCTTTGGTGGTTGGGAAATTTGTCTTTTTTGTTTAAGAATAACAGTTTTTTTATAGCTTTTAGGGAGTTCAGCTGCTGATGAAGGCAATGCAGATTTAGAGTATGAAGATGCTGCAGGTGAGGGAGAAGACGATATAATTGAAGAAAATGATTTTTTAAAAGGGAATTTAGATGCTGCTTCATTATAAGATACTGCATTTGATGACATAAACTGTTTGATATTAGTCTGACGGATGTACTCTGGGCACTTTTTGTCATTCGCCTGATGACTGCCGTTGCAATGGATGCACTGGAAATCCTCAGACTCAGGACAATCGCTCCCTGTGTGGTCTTTCGCACATTTGAAGCATCTAGGTTTGCTTCTGCATTGGACTCTAGTGTGACCAAAGCGGCAACAATTATAGCATATTACTGTTGGGAAGACATATTGGTCAACAGGTAACGATGAATAAAAGGAATAAACTCTCTCTGGGAGAGTCTGGCCATCAAAAGTCAGGACAACAGATTGGGTTGGAGACCACTTTACACCTTCAAAATTTGAAACTTTACGGGATAGACGTCTAGTTTTGATGACAGGTCCACAACCTTCAGGAACTCTTATATTTGCCACTATCTCCTCATGTGACCATTCAACTGGAATTCCCTTAACAATTCCCATCCTACTAATGTTGTAAGAAGGAATGGACAGCTCGTAATTAAGTGTCAATGAATCATTTGCTAGGAATGTGTTAGCTGCAGACGGTGTTTTAAATTGGACAGCAAGCCTATTGCGACCAATGCGCTTTATTCCATCTTCTAATACATTTTTCAGATTGTTTTTGAATAGAAAATTCCCAAACTTTATGGGATGGAGAGTGGAGCCATCACTGGGAGACTCCTCCTTTAACTGTACATGTACTATATAGGGGCCAGCATCTTGTTCAGTGTAACGTTTTCTTAAGACATTTGTGTTAGTGTTAGGAGTCATCATATTACTGTCATTTAATTGTGGTGCAGGGCTGGGACTGGGAGTGGGACTTTGTGGAGTCTGAAGGATTTGAAACATATTGTCGTTAAGTGGGATAGGCCGGGAAATGGATTTCAATTTACCTTTGAAGGAAGGTTTTGCAATCGATTTTTTTTCTCTTTTTTTATCTTTATCAACGCTGTCATTATCTTTCTTTTTAGGAACGCAGATCTGCGAGACGAAATGAAGGAATCGGCTTCTAATAGCTGGAGCAGAGGATTAGATGGGATGGGTGGAGGATCTGGATCAGGGGGTTCAATGTCCATGTTGGACAAACTAAGAAATAATTATAAAACTTACCAATGTACAGGATATACACACACAAAATATACAAATAATAAAATATTTACAATAATTACAGTGAGATTTTACAATTAAATGAAATAATAAATAAAAACTATGTACGCCCTTTTCAACTTCCCGCCAAAAAAAAAAACTATATTTAAGTCATTGCTATGTGTGTACCCCCGAACATCTGGCAAAGCTAAAAATTGTGCCAACCAATATGTGTGAATGTGGTACCGACATTGGATCGCTTGATCACCTGTTCTTTGCCTGCCCTTTCCATGACCATACTCCTTTCATCGAAGATCTTGTTTCCCTCCGCATCCCTCTTCCATCATCTGTTCATCTTTTACTATCTCTAAATAATATTGACGTTTATTATATTCTATCTATGTATATTAAAAATAATGATATTAAAATATAATCCATTCCATATTACATACTGATACTGATCCTTTTTTCCATCCTCGTTATTTCCTTTTTATTCCATCCTTTTATCTTTTACCGTTTCCCTACCTTTTACCACTCTTAAAAACATTAAAATTGGCCAATGCACAAGCCGTGCAGCGCCAGAACAAAAAAAAAAAAAAAAAAAGTCATTGCTAGGGGTTTACTATCCAAACTATTTTTTTTTTAATAAAACGAGTTACATTCTTTTGGGATGGATACCTACCTACCAACGGTTATATGCAAGCAGCTCAATAATGAATGAATATTCCTATTCTAGCTTAGTAGTGAAAGCAAACCGGAAAAAATGCTCTTATCATCATTTCCTTCTTTCTCGTTGAGCTCAATATCAGTTATGATGAAATAAGAAATACCATTACTAAAACTTTCCTCATGCGTATTATTCAAAAAGTAGATAAGTATTCCTAGGTATAAAAATGGTTAAATATTTTTCGTAGTGTCCTGATGTCTTAGACCAACTTTCACGGCTATTTGTTAAAAAAATAGCACCCGACATCGCGCATCACCTCGCTATCTGCTGTTCGCGCGTTTGCCATGCTGCATCGTCGCCCGCGCAGAGGCTCCCGTATAGATAGATAACGTTTATTGGCCACAAAAGCAAATTAAATAACAAAATAATTACAGCATAGTATTACAATAGCAACAGTCAATAATAGTAGGTACGATTGTCGCATGCACACCGCCTTCAATTGGGTCACCAGCCAGACTGAGATCTGTTTGCGGATCCGTGGCACAGTAGTGTCTACATGCCAGTACTTCTGCGAAGAGCACTGTGCATAGATAGACTGCCTACCTAATAATTATGTAGGTATTCGTAATATTATTAATCTCTATCGTTCCAAACTGTTATTTTTTTTCTTTTTTCTCTTTATTGTTCTGTTACCTACCTAATGTTTTCTCTTTAACTACGTAAGTTGTGATTCAATAAATAAATTGTCTGCATTATCATCTGCAGTCTTAACTCCTACCTGGCAGACCCGGAAATAAAATCGCACTTCAATTTGTCTATGTTTTTTTAATTGGTTTCCTTTTCATATCTACATACGTAACATAATTTTATAACTTAGTTTGGTTGGTAAATCTTGTATACTCTTTCAGCCGTAATGCATTGATGTTGATGAAACCGGTGCTGTCTTCTGGGGAGAATCCGCCGGCTACGTCCATAGACACCAGTTCTTGGTTGTAGAGGCAAGTTGCGCTCTTTCTGGCCAATACAGAAACTGAAAAAAGTAAACAGTACATATTTTGCAGGTTGCCCCTGTTAAACGCATTAAAAAAGTCAAGAAATTATAATTGATATCGCCACTGCCGCTTACGTCATAGAGTGTGGTAGCCCCATTGGTATACTTATAAAACCTACTATTTAACTCAGTAATAGATAGATACTCTTTATTGCACAACACATTACAGAACTTAATACGGAGAATTATTACGGAGTTTCATACTATTATAACCAATGGGGCTGCCATACTCTATGACGTAAGCGGCAGTGGCGCCACCAATGAATTTTATGACTTTCTTAATCCATTATAATTATAGGTGCGTATAGTTCGGTAAGTCGGACATAGTTTACCGTAATATTAGTTAGCAAAACATAATGCATAATATTTACCGTTTCCTTTAAAAATCTGCACTGTTACAGTGCCAGTAACAAAATCCTGGGACTGCTCCAGACATTTCCTCGTGTAGTTGGCTTCAGGTGAAAACCAAAATCCATTGTATACAAAGTCAGCCATCTTGTCTTGCAGGTACTTTTTGATCCTGTAAAAATAATAGGTACCTACTTTAATAGGACATAAACGTACATGTACCCGTTGTAGTTACACATTTTCATTTAGGTTTGTATGTACATAACTCGAAACAATTTTTTTGTACCTGAGTACTTCTCTGTCGAGGGCAAAGGCTTCTAGATCGACGTGAGCGACGTGTAAAATAGTGCCTGCTGGAGTTTCGTAAAGTCCCCGTGACTGTAACAAAGCAACATAAGGTTATGATGAGTAGTTTTAACTGTTTCAAGTCTTGCCATCTCACTCTAGATTGTTACATGCAGGGTGTAACTTTTTAAACGATACATATCGTTTAAAAAGTTACATCCTTTAAACAACCTCTTCTAATCTCCAAAAGTCGAACAACTTGCTCTACAGGTCTACGGTTGAGACGCAAGGATTGCGGGTTTGATTCCCGCACTAACACAAATGATTGTTGATGAAACAGATACATCTGTTGGGCCTGTTTGAGGTTCCTTTGTTGTTTTTGGTTTCCCTAGCTCAAGGAAAAACCTTGGTTTGGGACCAGTAACATTTTCTGATGTTGTCTCAATTTATTATTAAAGTAAAGTATTACCACTATTATGGGAATTAATGAATTTATTATTTTTTATTGAAATATTGTAAATTTTCAAAGCGATAGTAAGTAAGGTATAATACCTTGAGTCCAAGGAATCTATTTTCAACGACGTCAATTCTTCCAATACCATGTTGTCCGCCCAACTTGTTCAGGGTCTCTACCAGGGCAAGGGCGTCGGTGACCAACAATGCCTTTTCGTGACTACTTGGAATTCGTACCGATACTGGCAAACCTAGAAACAGTCACCATTAGGTATAAAATATTCACACCAGATTTTATTTCCAAATGTTATTAGGAATTCTCTAAGCAAGAATATGACTTCTCGATCATTATCCACCGGATCTAATTACCGTCAATTCCTAATTACAATCACCTGCACTAGCCTTAATCAAAGGGCCTTTGCTTATAGTAATACTAAGTGTGACCACTAGGGTGTCCCAGCCTATAAGGACGAAATTTTTTTTTGCGCTTTTGAAAACGCATACCCTTTAATTTTTTTCTAATTGACCCTAATAATCAAAATATAGAATATCAAAGAAATCGGATAACGATAACCCGTGCCGACTTGATGCTAAACTTTTAAGAAAAAAATTGTATGGGAGTGTAGGGGAAAATTATAAAACTTTTTTTTTTCATCATTAAAATAACATTATTTCACATGTATTAAATATTTATTATCATAAGAACAGTATTAATGAACAAAAGAACATTATTTATTATATTTTCTTTTTACAGTCAGGGTACATTAGTCTGTATTCCTGTACGCAAAGTAGTAAAAATTGTTCCTCTGTTACGGTGATGTTTCCATGGAAATCTTGCATCAATGTAACTGCTCTCTGTATCATTAACGGCTCTCAACGTCATCATCTGTTCTTTAACTCACAGAAAAGAAGCATTACTACATAAGAAGCATTATTACATTAGACCATAAAGATAGACACTTGTTAAGAAAACTGTCATCAATGCTAAAACGAAGAAATAAGTTCTTACTTTTGTTAGAAATGAAGTCGTCAATGTTCGCTCTCTCTTGTAAAGTAAACTACAGGGTTCTTCTTTTGAAAGAATATAGCGTTTACTGTTAACTGGTGGATTTTACTATCTTTATTCTACATCATGGTCAAATAGAGACAAAAACTGCTTCTGTTGGCGCCGCTAACGCCTTGACCATTCGTACGCGCAATATGTCTACGTTATGATTCTTCGCTCCGACAATCCATAAGTGTAAAGAAATTGAAATTCATTCTGCCATAGATTCTCTTAGCATCAACATCTCTGTACCTATAACTTTGGAATTATACCAGTTTTTTTGAAGATCTTCGAGTTTTCTTTAAGAAGATTCCATTGCGCACTTGAAGGCGCAAACATTGGCGACCGTGACAGGACACCTCCAGAAGTCCAGCATCAGGATCGAGCGCAAGACACCCGTCTGGAACAGCCGAGCAGTGACGCAGCGAAAGTTTCACCTCGCAGCCTAATTTCAGATAAGTGCCCTGTTCAATCCTTTCCCTAAATAATCCTGTGATCCTAAACATCACCTAAATCCATAAAATCCCTCATTTCTCATCCCTTTTCAGTATAATTTTACACTTGTGCAATTTTCGACTACCCGAAAACGAAAAAAAAAATTGTCTTGATTTCGTAAATTCAACTATTCTATTCGTAATTTCAGTATTTATTATCACTATTTTTGTAAAAACATTAGAATATCCGCCCCCAACCACTACGCGACAGTTTTTGCCCAATATTTAGTCGATTTTGCCGACTATTCCAGCTGTGATACCGGCCGGGCGCGCTGACCACGGCTTCGCATATCGTGATAACGGGACATCAGCTGATCCTGCCTACCTATTTGTGCCGGTTTCCGGGTTTCGTCGTGGTGTGGAGCATAAGATACGTATACATTCCATAATTAAAGTGAATTTTTGCCAGTTTTTTATTAGGGTAGCCCTGTGATTTTATGCACTTTCCACCTTCTAAATATTAGTTTTATTTTGAATTCATTTAAATATCATTAATTCATTGAGAATCTATTTTAAATTCATTTAAATATCATTAATTCATTGAGAATCTATGGCAGAATCGTAGGTGATAAGTGCATTTGTTAAGTGATTTCTCTTTTCTTTGTGTTTTTTTATTTTACATTTAAATTTACATTAAAAATGACTGATTCAGTGTCATTTAAAGACTTGTTAGTGAAACGTAGTTCTGTGAAAGGACAAATCACTAGATTTAAAAATTATTTAGACAAAGTTACTGGGCAATCCTTACTGGATGCTGTCGAGATTGCTGAGCTGTCTCTTAAGATCAGCAAGCTCGAAAGCCAGTCGATTAAGTATGACGAGCTGCAAACTCAGATTGAATTATTGAATTCTGATAATTTGGAAAACGAGTTCGATGAGCGAGAGCGCATTGAGCAGGATTTTATTTTGTGTTTGGCCACCGCGAAAAATGTCTTAGAAGTACAAAATGAGATAAAATCTACAGCACAAGAAAAAAAACGGCGTGAGTCACTATTTCACGACTCTCATTCTCAGTGCGGTCTCGACGTCTCGGATGGTATTCTTCTACCTAAAATTCAAATATCTAAGTATGATGGTTCATTTTTTTCTTGGATGCAGTTTAGAGATTCGTTTACCAACTTAATTCATAACAATGAACGCATATCAGACATACAAAAATTTCATTATTTGATTTCTTACTTGGAGGGTGATGCAGCTCGGGTCATTTCTAATATTGAAGTTTCATCTGCCAACTACAAGGACGCTTGGCAGTTATTATACGATCGTTATAACAACAAAAGATTGCTCATAAATTATCATTTAAAATCATTGTTTAACACACAGCCATTGACTCGCGAGACAGAAGGTTCATTGCGTTTCTTAGTAGATCATATTACAAAGAACTTACGCGCCCTAGCAAATTTGGGTCAACCCACGCAACACTGGGACACTCTTATTATTTTTTTTATTTCTTCCAAACTTGAAAACAATACACTTGTAAAATGGGAAGAACATCGAAACAACATTAAGGAGTTTCCGACTTTAGAACAATTTAAACAATTTTTGATCGATAGGGCACATGTTTTGGAGTCTACTAGCCGTAATAAATTATTAATTTCGAATAACAATAATAATTATAATGTAAAACCTTTTCAACACTCGCAGTCAAATAACACTAAACAAACATTTCAAACTAAATCCTACACTACCTCGTCGCAACATAACAATCAAAACACAGTACGTCAGTGTATAATTTGTGATAAAAATCATAAAATTTACGACTGTCCTATTTTTAAACAAAAATCGATTAGTGATAAATTATCTGATGTCTCTAAATACAAATTATGTTCAAACTGCTTACGTCAAGGTCACCCGGTCAGTGAGTGCCGAATGGGTCCATGTAGGCAGTGCAATAAGTATCACAATACATTGCTGCATGCAGTTGACGCCACTAAAGCCAACAATGCACAAATTCAGGAATCAGATTCTATTGTCAGTAATTTCTCTAAAGAAAATTCTAAATGCGTTCTTTTGTCCACGGCCTTAATAGAAGTTTCGAATCCGACAACTAAAAGGGTACAAGTAGTCAAGGCCTTGTTGGATTCAGGCAGTGAGTCATCATTTATTAGCAAATCATTACAAAATTCATTACAACTAAATACAAAATCCACTTCAGTCAATGTGATAGGTATTGGTGATAGCACAGCAAACAAGGTTAACGAACGCTGTGTTGTTCAATTGAATTCGAAACATAACAACTATCAAGTCAACTTAAATTGTTTTGTTATGGATAAACTAACAGGTGACCTTCCCAAATGTCCCATTAGTTTACATTCATTAAATATACCTAAAAATATAAAATTAGCTGATCCTAATTTTTATCAGCCAGGTACTATCGATCTCCTAATAGGGGCAGACCTCTTTTGGGATGTTTTACTATGTGAGCAAAAATCATTAGGCAACAATAAACCTACACTTCACAAATCTAAATTTGGATGGCTCATTGCTGGCTGTATTTATCAGCACAAGGCCCATGACATTCAGTGTAACAATGCCCTTACTGATCACTTAGTAGAAGAACCTAATATCGCTAAATTAATACAAAAATTCTGGGAATTGGAAGACGTTCCAAATGTTAGCAAACCAATAATGAGTGAAAATGAACTAGCTTGTGAGAGTCATTTTTTAGCTCACACTACACGTTTAGAGACGGGGAGATTCTGTGTGAAGCTACCACTAAAGGATTCACCAGAATGTTTGGGTGACTCATTCACTCTCGCTAAAAAACGTCTTTTAAATTTGGAAAAACGCTTTAGGCGGAATCCTTCTCTTAAAATTCAATATTCAGAATTTATAAAAGAATATGAAGATTTGGGTCATCTTTCAGAGACAAACAATTTAATTCCTCCTAATTCATACTTTCTTTGTCATCACGCTGTCTTTAAAATGCTTAGTGAATCTACTAAGATCAGGGTTGTTTTCGACGGTTCGGCACCCTCATCTTCTGGATTTTCTCTCAATGATTTACAGATGATTGGCCCAAATGTTCAAGATTCTCTTTTTGCTATTCTAATTCGTGCACGACTGTACAAATATTTACTGACGGGTGACGTAGAAAAAATGTATAGATGTGTAAATGTTCACCCCGAGGATAGGAATTTGCAATTGATTTTGTGGAGGGAGGATGAGTCGTTGCCTCTTAAAATATTAAAATTAAATACAGTTACTTATGGAACATCTAGCGCGAGTTTTCTAAGTACGCGATGCCTTAAGCAAATCGGAGAAGAGTGCAATGACGCTTTCATTAAAAAAATAATACAAAGGGATTTTTATGTAGACGACTTAATCACTGGCTCCAACGACAAAAATCAATTGCAAAATATCCAAAAATCAGTAGCTTCAGAATTAAACAAAGGTTGCTTTAAATTGCGAAAATATAAAACTAACTTACCATCAATCTTTGAGGACTCCCCTAATATTTCATTACAAGAAAACTTGACTTTAAGTGAGTCTTCAAGTACTCTTGGATTAGGTTGGAATCCAAACTCAGACACCTTGCATTTTCCTATAAACATTTCTCCTAGTCAAAATTATGATAATACAATTATAACTAAAAGATATATCATGTCAAACGCCTTCAAAATATTCGACCCACTAGGACTTCTAAGTCCATGCATTATGCAAGCCAAATTAATGCTTAAAAAGCTATGGCAACTTAAAGTGGACTGGGACGAACCTGTACCAAGCGACATTAGAAGTGCTTGGATAGAATTCTCTAAAGGTCTATCTACACTTGTTACTTTTCAAATTCCACGTTTGGTACTCTGCGACTCCCCGTGTCATATAGAAATGCATACTTTCAGCGATGCTTCCTTAGCAGGATACGGTGTCTGCATTTACTTAAAAACAACGAACTCATATGGCATTGCTATGGTCCGACTTTTATGTTCGAAATCAAAGGTAGGTCCCGTGAAACCGACGACGGTCCCTCGATTAGAGCTATCTGGGGCACTTCTTGCAGCTCGGCTCTGCAAGACAGTCACAGAGTCATTAAATATTGTTCCCGATCGCACAGTTCATTGGTGCGATTCCAGTGTTGTGTTGGGCTGGCTTAAGGGTGACGCGTCTAGACTTAAAACCTTTGTCGCAAACAGAGTCAGTGAAATACAAGATACAACACAGGCTTCTGCTTGGCGGTACGTCCCCACGTCAGAAAACCCAGCTGACCTCATTTCAAGAGGAGTCGATGCCAGTCAGCTACAAAATTCTAGTTTGTGGTGGAACGGTCCCGAATTTTTACTAAATAACGAAGATGATTGGCCAACTTTAAAGGTGGACAAGCATATTGACTTGCCCGAAGTCAAAACAGTAGCTACGATTACAATTTCGGCACCAGTCATAGATTTTGAACGCTTTTCTAATTTTAGCAGATTACAAAGAACAATGGCGTATGTTAAACGATTTGTAAATAATATTAAATTTCCAAAAAATAAACTAACAGGTATTTTAACTGCCGAGGAATTAAATAGCGCACTTAAAACTTTGTGTCTAATTTCTCAACAACAATGTTTTCCTATTGAGTATAAAACTTTGCTCGACAAAAAGGAATTAAGCTCTAGAAGCAAAATTTTGTCCTTATCTCCATTTATTGACGATGAAGGATTGATTCGTGTCGGTGGTCGTATAGACAAGTCAAACTGTCCCTACGATTACAGGCATCCGATTCTTCTCGAATCATCACACCAGCTATGTAAATTAATTTTCAAATATGAACATATTCGCAACATGCATGCCGGGCCACAACTACTGCTAGCGACAGTACGACAAACTGTCTGGCCTATAAGAGGCAGAGTTTTGGCTCGTAGCACTGTCCGCGGGTGTGTTTGCTGTCGGCGTGTCCAAGGAAAGGCTTTATGTCCAAAAATGGGCAAACTTCCTACGCAACGCATCAATCCAGATTTTCCATTTAAAACTGTAGGAATAGATATGGCAGGTCCATTTTATATTATAAATCGCAAAGGGCGTGGAGCAAAGGTATCTAAATGTTATTTATGTTTATTTGTGTGCCTTAGGTACAAATGCATTCATTTGGAAGCAGTCACTGATATGACAAAAAATGCCTTTTTACTAACACTGCGTAGATTCATTTCTCGCCGTGGACGGCCATCGGAAATATTCTCCGACAATGGTCGCAATTTTGTTGGTGCCTGTAGAGAACTTAAATCACTGCAAAAGGAACAAAATGAGTTACTATCTGAATTTGCAGCTCAGGAAGGCATAAAATTCACTTTTACACCGTCTTATGCTCCTCACTTCGGGGGAATTTGGGAATGCGGAATAAAAATGTCTAAATATTTAATTAAACGTGTAATGGGCACTTCGCATTTAACTTTCGAGGAAATCTCAACTCTTTTTGCACAAGTGGAAGCTATACTGAATAGTCGTCCCTTGTGTCCTATGTCTTCCTCTCCTGACGACCTCCATTTCCTCTCCCCAGGGCACTATCTCATTGGGAGGCCACTGAACGCGCTGCCATCACCTGCTCTGGAGGCTGAGAACGAAAACCGGCTGAATCGCTACGCTCGCCTAGAAAAGCTGAGACAGCATTTTTGGAGAAGGTGGCAAAAGGAATATTTATCAGAATTGCAAACCCGAACAAAATGGAGACAAGACACAACTAGTCTAAAGGTTGGAGATTTGGTTCTACTGTGTGAAGATTCTCTTCCACCTCTTTGTTGGCGCTCTGGAAGAGTAACCAGACTGTATCCTGGACCAGATGGAATATCCCGAGTAGCAGACGTGAAGACGACCACAGGAACATACCGCCGCCCTCTAGTCCGTCTCTGCCCGCTGCTCAGCGACGAAGAAGACTTGAAGAAGGTTGAAGAATTGCATCCTTCAACGGGGGGGAGTATGTTGGCGCCGCTAACGCCTTGACCATTCGTACGCGCAATATGTCTACGTTATGATTCTTCGCTCCGACAATCCATAAGTGTAAAGAAATTGAAATTCATTCTGCCATAGATTCTCTTAGCATCAACATCTCTGTACCTATAACTTTGGAATTATACCAGTTTTTTTGAAGATCTTCGAGTTTTCTTTAAGAAGATTCCATTGCGCACTTGAAGGCGCAAACAGCTTCTACTTCAACCAAATACCATAAATGCTGAAAGAACTTCTGTAAAGCTACTATGGCGATCGTTTTATCGACTGTTTCATAAGATTTCATAGTTTTTTAAATACACAAATCTTTAACTGCCAAAATAAATTGCATCCAAGGCTTAACAAAGCATGTAACGATGAATATGCAGGCATTTAACAAATCAAATCAAAATATCTTTGTTAAATTTTAAGTCCTTTATAGAACATTGTAACAGATGTTAAATTTTATACGATCTACCGATGATTCGGAAGGTCAATTTCTACCGAGAAGAATCAGCAACTTGTCTTTGTTAGTAATTATAAATTCAGAACTAAGTAATGATATTTCCTCATCCCTAACAATTTGTTTGGCCAATTCAGTCTGGTAAAACTAAGAGATTTTCATTTTCTGAAACATTCAGGTGAGATAACATTCCTGCAGGACTCAGTATTTTCTTGGGGTCCATGTTCTTCCAGTTATCTCAGATTTTTTTGAATATTGGAATGTCAGGTTTGTTAGTCACTTAGCAATTTTAGCTTCAAATACTAATTCATAGATTTGATGACGGCAAGCAAAACTACGCACATCTCTATCAAATTTTTGTTCCAGAAGCACGCAAGCACCATTAATACGACCAGTAGTTGAAGCAGTGGTGTCACAACAAAGAATTTCATTAGTTTAACACTTAAATTCACTTGACGAATATTGTAAAATTGAACCCCCAATACTTGCCCATTAGAGGGTAATTTTAAACCGGCAATTTTGATGTTTTACATCGCCTGTTAAAAATATACTTTTTCTAGAATTGCGTAATTCCACTGACATATTGAATGAACAAAAATAATGCGTTCACTGTGAAAACAAACAAGTAATGACTAAACACCAATACGATATTTACGATACCCCGAAATCATCAAGTACTGGCATGTATCAACGCAAGTCGGCACGGGTTGTTGTGGTCCTAGGTACATGAAATTTTATTTACACGTGTTTTAACATGATTAAAAAATAATTAGAGGGTATGCGTTAAGAAAAAACAACTTTAATTTTTTTGGGACACCCTAGTGACCACAGAGGATACAGTTTTCTGTGCCGTGACCGCGTGACTTGATAAGCAGCTTCATTACCTTTTTCAAAATTGATATCAATTGTGCTCGGATAATCTTCTGTCTGCTGAAGATCGCGAGTCATTTTATAAATTCCTACAGGAGGTACTGCGGCTGGGTCTTCCAGAACTCCCGATTCATAACTATAAATAAATACCATTTGTTATAAGTATTAAAAGGCATAATGTATTGCACAAAATAAGGTAAGTACCTAACTTATTCCGAAAAAAAAAAACTTTGATTCTCACCTGATATGCATTATGTTCTCGTCGGTAGACCAAGGAGCTTTAGGAGTGGCTGATACTGGAATATTCTCTTTCTTAGCGTATTCTATTAAGTCGCTTCTTCCTTGGAACCTTTCGAAGAATTCGGGTAGACGCCACGGTGCTATTACCTAAATGACATAACAAAATGAAAATTTACAATGACAAATGAATGTACAATTAAGTATGTTACCTATACATTTTTTACAGATTTTATAAAGGTCACTTACCTTACCTTCCGGCCATAGTGAATACACACTTAATTCAAAACGAACTTGGTCGTTACCTTTGCCGGTAGCTCCATGGGAGATGTACCTGAAAAATAGTATCATAGTATTATTTAAACCTATGAATTTAGTACCTACCTTTAAATTGTTGTTGAAGATTCACCTAACATCTCATACATTCGTCCAACCTGATCCGTTCTTTCAGCCACTACAAGTAGTTTTCTACTATTTATTACATAATATAAAGGGACAGGAATCATGGTTAGGTCGCCCGTTTCAATGAAGGCCTTCTGATCAGTAGATTCAGGGGGCAATTCTCGTGCATATAGACATTGGAGTCGAATTGGAGATTTGTACTGGACGAATGTATGAAATCTCTCAATTCGACTTCAATGTCGAGTCCACGAGAATCGCACCCCATTACTACAGTATGGTGACTTTGAATAAAGACACTGACTTAGCTCCAAGTTTCTTTGCCGCGTTGACGATGCCGACGGAGATACACGGCCGCGCCAGCGACGTGACCCAGGTAGTAGCGGCTCTCGTACACCAGCCCCATCTGCACTGCGGGCAGCATGTAATTCGACACAAACTCCTTGCGAAGGTCTTCCACTATCACCTGTTCCGTTTAGATATGTTCGTTAATACAATTTTCAAAATCCAGCTGAGATGGGTTGGGATATGATAAGAGAGGCCCCTACCTAGCATTGGCGAAGCCCAGAGGCAAGGGTCGTGGTATTAGTGGGTAATCCTCTGGGAAACCTTCCCTATGGAGAAAGTAACTCCATCGGCTATTATTTCACAAACTTATCAGTATTAAGTTTTCACACTTTGTGTTGGAGGATGTCTTCAAGAGATTGTATGGGAAGAATGTGGTTGAAATAGTTGGAAAAAGGCTCCCAATTTGAGATGGGCCCATATCGTCCTATTCTCCGAAAGTTATGACCTCGAGATTATAATGCAGTGCGGGAACTTAGTGATGCCTTTAGACAGGTTGACTTAGAAAAAGTGATGAGTGCTGACTTATGGAGACGAAACCTGGGCCTCGAAGGAGATTTTCAAAGCACTTCAAGTGGCCCTCTGTCTTGTACTTTTATTGCACACGAAACATAGGTGTTAAAACTTAAAACTAGTTATAGCAGGAGTAATGTACCATAAAGACAGCCTTATCACTATGAGCAACATTGTTCATAAAATAAACATAAACTGAGAGACATGTGTAGTCTGTGAATAATGTGAGAAGTGTCTTTCTGTCCAACTTGATAAGATAATTATGAAGACATTTAACAAAAAGAAAATATTTACACAAACCATTAGCTAATAAACAATCAACTAAAAGTAAGCTTGACAGCCTGTTTAGTTACACAAGTTGCAAGAGGTCGCATGTGAAGATAACAATGACACAAATCTATATTTACTTAGGAAAACTTACATCTTTAGCTCCAACCGCTTTTGCTTTCTGTTTAGCCTTTTCAAAGTCTTCATTTTGTCCAATGTCAGCCATGTAACACACTACATCGTAGTTCTTTTGGATCAACCTAAGGGAAAGCATAAAAAATTGTTAAAACACACTGGGATGCAAATAAACCGCGCCACCATCTTTCAACAATTCTGAACTCCATTCACTTTTTTTACTATGATAAACGTCTATAACTGTTGTAGGCCTCTGAACACGGTGGCTCAGATCCCCAATTCTCGAGATTTTCAATAAGAAAAACCTATTAAAAAGTATGATTTTGCGCTAATATATATTTCCGAAAAATATCACAAGCACGAATTGAATCCCAGATTTATTTTCATTAGACCGAAATATCAAAATATGGCTTGGAATGTTTACCATTTCAAGATGCAGCTGGTATCCAAACCACCGGAGTATGCAAGAATTACGAGATCTTTAACCATATTGAAAATTATAAGAAGTGGACGCACAGTAAGTGTAGCAGCGAATGAGCCCTATTCGGCTAAGGTTTGTGTTTTATGCAATGGTTATGATAGCCCACGGGTCACACAAACGTTGTTAAATTGACGTTACTTATATATAAAAAAGATAACAGTCACATGATAATGAGTTAACCCTTAGGAAGAAAAAGTAAAACAATAAGTATGATGATTAAATAGTTTAATGAAACTTTAACAGTTCAATACTGATAATTAAATGTGTTCAGACAATAATTTCATTATGTTCCCTACGATAATTGCACAAACGATTACAATAGTTGTTGCAGATTAATTGATTTAATTTTTTCCCAAAGTTTAACAGGTTTCCCTGCAATTCAATCAGATAACAAGGTACACTGACTGGTATAATGAATTACAAAGAAGCTTTATATCACAATAATTAAACAGATTTCCTATTTCTAACTTTATTCTAAATAATGAACGATGTTTTAACCACAATCCCAAATTCATGCCATTTATTTAATATTTAGTGGTGCTTTTTGATGTGGTTTTTTTCCTCCTTAGCTTTCACTACAGATGTTACATTTTGATGGTATACGACATTTGTGTGAAAGGTAACTAGTTATTAACATTACTGGCTAAATAACGTTTATAAGGCGAGAACTAGCCGTCACTCCTGGCGATCTTAAGCTACTTTTCGACATTGAATAGAATCGTGATATATTTGTACCGTTCGATTACGCAATTATTCCTACATAATAATACATTATAAAAAGTGTATCGATCGAGTATCGGAATGTAGACACGACTAACACTTACGTTTAACACCCAAAGAGAAGATCAACAATCGCAGATATGAAAAATTCTAAAGATGAATAATACTAGCGATTTGTAACTCTATACAAATAGATTTATTAGTTAATGGTGCATAACCGTTTGATGAACTAATGAGTTGAATGTTGGGGCACATTAGACCGTGCTGCATGCGAGCGGTTGCGAGTGTAACGCATCGTCTGTATATTAACATTGTTTAACCAAGCATTGTTTTATTAAGATCTAGCATTTGGCATTAAAATATGATGAAAGGAAGCAAGTTACAGCTAATAACACACGAGATAAAGGCAATAATTATATCTATTTTCTAATAGCATTACTTTTCTAGTTCAAACGGATTTCCCCGTTTTACATAATAGTTTATGGTATGCTTTAGTACCAAATTAGCTTTGCTAGAAAGGGTATTGCTCTTTATTGACAACATTAGCATTTTTATCAGTCTGTCATTATTAGAAACAAAATTTTGTTATAAATTGTTCCAAATATCAACTTACAATAAATTAAACATCTTTAAAATCTTACAAACTAAATTTGAATGTTAAAATATTTTCTAAACCGCTAACAATATAAATATTTTACATAAATACAACAAAACAGTAAATAATTTTCAAATATGTTTAAAACATTTCAGTTATTATGATTAGGCTCTGGAACACTGGTTAATCCCATTATTATTAACAAATAACCATTCGCACCGTCAGCAAAGGAAATGCTTTATCACTTTAACCGGGAATGTCATGGTCGCATTAAAACATTTCGTTGGCTGACAATACGCACACCGATATTAGAAAAATAATACAATTAAGTAACGTTGTTAATGATCGTATGTTACAGTCAATCAAATACTCATCTAAGATAACAAAAATTCATTCATTCGAGTCAAAACAAAATGGTTCTCTATGAAATTTGTAAATGTATTGAAAGGGAAGGGCAAGGTTGGAAAACAATGGCCTTCCAAAAGATCGACTGAATGCTACCATTACACCACAAGTACTGCTAATTTCGACAATGTAAACATGATAATAATCACCCGAAAACTCTTTTTAAACCTGTCGGTATTACAATACAACGGCGAAACGTTTAGTTGACTACATTTCAAACTTGGAGAGAAGATTGAAGGAGAGTTTAGGCGGTGAGAGAGCTGAGGTCGGACAGGAAGGTGTCGGGGGTGAGTATGTGCGAGGAGCCGATGATCACCTCCCAGTTCTTGGCCGCGGCGGTCACCTCGTACGCGCAACGGATCTCCGAGAAGCACACGCCTACGGATTTCAAAATACAAATGATTATCTATATGTCCTTATACAGGATGTATCATTGAACATTTACATCCCTTTACCCACGTGTTCTAGCAACTATTATAACTATACTCTGATTCATAATCATGTAAAGTAAACTGACAGATCAAAATGACAAGTTTCTATGCATTATGATATTTTGCATGTGTCAAATTGAGTGATAATGTATGGGAATGACACATTCACATCTGTCAGTTTACTTTACATGATTATGAATCAGAGTATAGGCCCATACAGCAGACACAAAAGAAAATCAATGGTTTTTGCCACTTGGTATTGGGTCTTACGACGCTAAACAACATTTATTCGATGATTAAGTAATAGGTTTTGTCGTAAACTCACCTCCGACGACGAAGACGATTAAACGAGGAACATTCTTGATAGTCTGCTGAGCTTTATCCTTGTGCCAGTGTCCGTAGCGCACGCTGTAAACGATTTGAAAATTAACAATTGTTACTTAAACTAAAGACAATAAAAACGGAAGAAATAAACTAAGACATAAGCTGCTAACCTAAACAAGATAATGCTGTGATTTTAGGAGTTCAGTCTTTTAATATTATTGAGTAGAATGAGAGATTGCTATTATTGGTAACAATGACCAATAAGGTAAACACTGACCTGGTTGGAGCTTGGTAACCAGAGGGTTGGGTCCGTCCAGAGAGGAAGGGGAAGTGTCGCTGATCCAGTTTATCGTCGATTGCGTCTTCCATTATGTCCTATTAACAAAATAGTAAGATCTATATTGCCTGATTCTTTTTGTGTGTATATAGTTGGTATCTGTGAAGATTGATTTTGAACGAACCATTCTGAACAACATTTAATTTTGTTCAAACACTTTTCGAAAGTTCATCGAACTCCCCATACAAAATGACCAAGTCACCAACTTTGTAAGAAAAGATGATTTTTTTTTATGTAAATTTTCCAATATCATAGAACAAATGTTGTTTGGAATGGTTGGTTTGGTAGATAAATGGGTATAAATGTTCACAGATACACCCTAATTTAGGACTATTTTGTATGTCACTATAAAATAGTCCAAATTGTAAGTTTCGAAACATAACTACATCAACTTTCGATAAAATAACAAACTACAGTTAGTGAATTATTTAAACAGCGTTAGGTTTGTGTTTCGATAATAGGTTGGGTTATGTTAGAACTCTGGCTCCACTGCGCGCTAGCACCAAAAACGATATTTAGCACTGTTTATTATTTTCCGAAAGTTGATCAACTTACGGTCCGCATTATTTTACGATGACATACATAATACAATACAGTATAGTTGCATTTCTGTTATATTATCAACAAACTTACTTTCAATACTGGAGTCCACCGTGACATTTGGTAGGTCTGTTCGGTGATCCTTTCTTTCCTTTGTACTTGATATTGTTTCTTCCGATTGCCCTGTGTAATAATAAAAATAAAACATATTGTATATTTTATGTATGTAAGTAAATTAAGTGGAATGTCTTTATAGTAGTTAGTACTTAGTAAGCAAATAGCTGATTGATTGCTGATTTAAGGAGAGAAATACATATTGTAAGTTTAATTTGATACATTGAATATAATCCACATTCAACATATCAGTATTTTGTATCTTCTTCAAGAAAACAGGCCGACGGCGTGCTTGTTTCATGCACCTCATCTGGTGATGTCGGTGTCCATGAAAAGCAGGAACCGCTTACCATCATCATTACCGTGATCTATCTGCATGTCTGAAATAAAAGGTTGCTCAAAAACTAATCCTCATTATCCACAAAAGAAGATTAAAATATACTCAATCAAGCGGGGAAAGGTTGGCTGCGTACTTGTGACTCCACTAGCGTTGCCCGTCTATGGGCGGCGGCAATCGCTTACCAGATCAATAGATCTGCTCGTCTGCCACCTATCATAAAAAATGCTTTAACGTCGTAACGCCCAGACAGCAGACACAATGGAAAATCAATTGTTTTATGCCTTTTAAAAGGCTTATGGGCCTTACGACGTTATAGGAACCTATTGAAGTAAAAACAACCTATGACTTACATCGACAACAACGTTGAAGCCGAGGTTGGCGAGGTTGAGCAGCGCCTGCTTGTCGGAGGGCTCGAGCTGCGCGTGCGTCACCAGCTTGTTGAGGTTCTCCTCCGAGATGCCGTTCTTCGACATTATGTACAGCGCGATGATTCGCATCTTGTTAAAGTTCACCACCGCCTGCAATGTTAACGGCAATTTATAATGCGTCAAGACAGTCATGACAACGGATTTTTGAGGAACTACGACGTTCATGGACACGCCTACCGCATGTCGGACACCTTTTGGGACAGAATAGCCACAGAGTGGGAGCTCAATGTCGTCAGTCAAATCGACGGCGGCCACGAGGTAGACCGAGGAGGCGATGGCGGGATGAGCTCGACACCTATAGCCCCAACTGGACCATAGACGCCCAGGATCGTGAAATGTGGAGGAGGGAGAGGCCTTAGCCCAGCAGTGGGACACGACGGGCTTTTAATTATACGGCGTTCATCTGTTTTATAACCAATGGGACTACCATACTCTAAGAGGTAAGCGGCAGTGGCGCTATCAATTTATTTCACGACATTCTTGATGCATTATTACAGGTGGTGGAAAACACGTTTCGCCTACTCTGCTCATTTGATCATGCAAATCTGTTTGTAAGGTCTTGGAGGGTACCCAAAAAACGTAGATATTAAAAACTTTTTGTGCTTTGGTTGCAATCGGCAATAATACGCTGAGATATTTACCTGGTCTAGAAGGACAGGCACAATGCTCCTCATATGATCTTTGATTTTTTCGCCTTCAGCGTCAGTGCCCATAGCAAGATCCTGAAAGTAATTAAAATGAGAGCAGTTTTAGCGATTTTGATCTGAAATATGTGAATATTCCAATAAAATCTAAATAGTATCATACCTGTTCCACTTTACAAAGTTTGTCGACGTATCCCTGGTAGGACTTCATGCAGTCTTCGGCGAGACGCAGGTGCGTGGCGTACTTGGACAGCTCCTTTTGGTACTGCGGCATTTTCTTGATCATCTGGGAGAGGTCTCTCATGGACTGTTTGTCGCCTGATGGATGGAGTTCAAATCATTAATTAACTTTTTATAAACGAAAAGAAAAAGAAATAAGGTGTTTATTTCTTTTTACCTCCTCCCATTCGCTTCGATTCCGTAAACTTCTTCAAGTTCTTGGTGACGGAAGTGGATACAACAGCAATATGCTGGTGACGGAGCTCAACCCAAAGCTCATCATTCTCGTCCAAAAGTACTTCTTTCATTGCACCTTGACCAGCATCATATCTAAAACCAGGATGAAAATGAAATTTTCCTTTGCAATTTTATGTTGTCTTTTGTTAATCCAATCTAGATAGATTATATCGTAGAGTATAGACGACCCGTTTAGCGCAATGGTTTGAGCGCCGGTTGAGACGTAAGGGTCGCGGGTTCGATTCCCGCATCAACACAAATGTTTGTTGATGAAACAGATATTTGTGTTGGGTCTGGGTGTTTGTAGTTCCTTCGTTGTTTCTGGTTTCCATAGTACAAGGGAAAACCTTAGTTTGGAACCAGGACAATGTATGTGATGTTGTCTCAATTTCTATTTCTATGTCTAAAAAACTAACGATGAACGATGAGATATCCTACTACTATTATAAAGGCGAACGTTTGTATGGATGTATGGATGTTTGTTACTCTTTCACGTAAAAACTACTGAATGGATTTGAATGAAACTTTACCACAATATAGCTTATACATTAGAATAACACATAGGCTAAAATTTTTGAGGTTTCTACGAACCTGAAGTCCACGCGAACGAAGTCGCGGGCAAAAGCTAGTACTAATTATAAAGAGATAAATAAATTCTATGGACATCAACTAATCTTATATACAAACCGAAACGGCGAAACACTAGCGTGATGCAATCGACGCTCAACGCCATCTATTGGTATAAAGTGGAACTAATATCCCGAAACGAAGTGAGAGTGAGCGACTAATTAAAAGATAAAGGAATAAAATGCTTACTTGTAAACATCATTTTCGATGGGCAGCAGGTCATAGGCCATAGCCTGCAGGGTGAGCTCGTGCAGCAGCGGCGACACGCAGTCGAAGCCGCGGTCCAGCACCAACAGTTGGGAGCGGGCTTTCTCTGGTCCCTCACCCATAGTAGGTTCATCAGCCTGCATACATAAATACATAGTTAATTAAATAACAGCATAGACTTTAAATTGAAAAAAATAGAACTACATACTATAAGAACTTATTTATAAGCATCCAGCTTTTGCTGGATAAGTTGGGCGAGTTCAAAATTGCGTTCCCAGTCACTGGAAATGAGATAAAAGTAAGAAAGTTCAAATATTACAATACCCAAAATTGTACGACACAAATATAAGGTCAAAATATTATATCAGGATTGCTACCATATACCTTATTTTTGAGTTTCCAATACACTGTTACATCAGTACTGTAGTTGCACAATACACAGTGACTCAAAATGTTGGAAACTCAAAAATAAGGTACATGGTAGCAGTGCTGTAAATAATTCATGTTAGTGACCTTCACAGTCTAGGTTTAAAACTCAAGTGAGAAATTGTTTGTCCAAGGTGTTGATTGGCCCAACAACCTTTGGCGTACTGAGACATGGTCCAACCAAAATGAGCCATCAGGCCAGTCAAAAGTCTAGAATGAGTGAATAAGTATTAAAAAGGATAGAAATCAGTTCGAGCGCTTACGTGCGGTAACGTACAGCCGGGTACTCGCCGAGAGTGGCGCAGAGCGTCGCGATCTGCTCGGCGATGCGCTCCATGTTGGCGTTGCGCGTCTGCGCGAGCGCCGGGTTGTACATACATTGGAATGTTTCAGGCGAATCCAATGAGAACACCTACGTGAATTTCATATTAGGTTGTTAAATTATTACAATAACGATAGTTAAGAGTATGTAGTAGTAGATAGATATCTTTTTATATAAAATGTGTATAATCACCTGACTTTCGTAAGGCAAAAAGGCAATGTTGATCTCCTTCAAGGTCTTAATTTTCCTTGCCGCTGAAGATTTGCACAACTCATTGAACAATTCCTCAGGACATACTAATGCAGCGTGCAAAGAGATTTCAAAATTTAAGTGAGTCAGTGGTAATATAAATTATTGAAGAACAAGTCACAAACCTGTTGTTCATAAGGTATGAAAGCTATGTTGATTTCCTTAAGAGTTTTGATGTATTTAGCAAGTCGACTACGAGATAATTCATCAAATAGTGCATCAGGACAAGCTGTAAATTAAATAAATTTCTAAAATGAAATAATAAATGCAAAAATAGAACAAAACTCATGCAATATAAGCAGTAATTAATGAGATAATATCAAAGTATCTACAATTAATGTAAAAATAACATGCTGATATGATTAATTAACTAAAATATAGAAATCAATGAAAAACCAACACAGCTGCTATATTTGAATTATACAGTGGCACTATAAGCTTATTTAATGACAAAATGAACTTGATTATTTGCAATAAGGCAAATATTTATATTATAGAATTAAATAAATATTTGGTGATATCAGACAAGTAACAATTATTATGTTAGTACAAACCTTCAGTGAAAAAGACATGTGCTGCTTTGTACATGATGCGGTTGCCCACGGAGAAGTCATTGATGAGGGCCTGGACTGACTTCTCTGAAGGTGTAATTAGGTAAATGCCATCCATTGTGCAAAGAGGCTCTCTCTTCTTGTGGATGTCTTCTACCACTGTAACACACAATTAATTAAAAAGATAGTTTTTTTTAAATCACACATGTGTTTAAATAAACCTTTGTGAACAAATGTGACAGGCACATAAAAGTAGCACAAATCTACTATTTTGTACACAAACTGTGAAAGTAAATATCATTTAAGGTACAGGTTTGATTAACATACTCTTAGATATTTTCCAGGCAGGAAACCTGAAGTACTAACTTCTCAAAAAAATATTTTATGTTATAAAAACAAACAAAAAACTAAGGCAAACTTTTGAAGTGTAATTTTAATTACTTTGTATTTGTACAATAATTTCATTACTTACAGGTGATGCCCTCAGCGGAAATGTCATGCATTTTGCAGCATGCCGACACCATTCTCATTGAAAGTTGATCAACAATTAGGATCCGCCATTCTATACGCTGGGCATCCTTTCCTTTGGGTCCGCGATAGCGGATCACCTCATTCATAATCTCTGTAAATGAAGTTTGGTTTGTTTTATATACTCTTTCATAATTTTTTAATATTATGCAGTAGTAGTAACCTTGAGTTCAAAAAAAAATATGTGCAAATAGTGATGTGTAGTTATTAAGCATACTACTAGTATTCTTTCATTACCAGCATCATTTCATCATTCTGGCTTAGTAATACCCAACTATAAAAGCCTTACGGTCGGCGTATGACGTCGATTCGCTTCCCCACCCCACTAACACAGATGACATAAGAAAATCAATAAATATCACGGAGGATAAACATCTCATTGCAATTATAATTAAGTTGCAGTCCGCGTTTAGATTAGACCCTGATTTAAATTACGAAAATTGAGCAAAAACCATCAAGGCGAAAATTATGGACCGAGACACCTTCTTTGTTTACATGTCCATGAATTCAATTTGAACAGGTTCAATAAATGGAATTTATGTTTGGCTTTATTCATTACATTTCATAGTTATATTATAATATAGGTATTTTTATTAGGAAATTAGTAAAAGTATGTATATATCTGATTATTTTACAACAAAGTTATTAGTCATCGATAAGGGTTCGTTCGATATCATGCAATATTATACCAAGGAGAGTGACGATTGCCAGCGATGTCAATAGTAGATCATCTAATAAGTTGCTACACGTTTGTTTGGGATGTTTTATTACGAGAGAAATACGAAAAAAACATTTTTATTTCACTTACTTTGCCCGACAAGTGCTTTGAGAGCCATCTTGAACTATCTCGAACCACAGACTAAAGAAGTTTTATGAAGTTGATTGAAAGAGCAAACTGAAATGTCAAACTCTAAAAAAAAAGAAAAGCTTTTATAAGGCTAGTTCCCGGACTAATTTATATTATGAAAAAAACAATTATATACTAAAAATACTTTTGGAAACTTCATTGATTGACGATCAACAGTAAATTTTTCAGAATAATAACATTAAAGATAGTGTCGTCTAAATAATTTTCACTGTGTAACTTTGTAAAGTTTATTGTCTATGGTAAGTCGAACCGCCACATTTGAAATACTTTTGAACTACATGACATTCTACATTGAAGTAATTTTGTAGCATACATACCTACATACTAACGTTAACATCAATAGAATAGTTACTGTATACATATAGATTCTAAAATAAAAAGCAGAGTTTTCTGCAGTTTTAGTTTAAACGCAAATTAAAACATTTGCGCGCGCATTGATTGTATGAATGATAAGAAGGCGGGTCAATAAGGTATGATAGAGAGAAAGCATATTGCTATTTCTTTCGACATCAGCCAAAGCAAGCGCAGAGTAGTCAATGTGATTAATAGAATAGAACAGTCAGTTTTTTGTACGCCAGTGTAAGACATGGATGTGCTAATGTTTGGTGATTTTGTGTAATTATCACGTGCGTGTTAAATTAGGTATGTAAGCGAACTTTTGTTTATAGACATGTTAAGTTATTATTATTTATATAATAAACATAAGTTTATTTTTGGAAAGAAATAATATTATGAATTTGTTTTTATTTATTTTATTCCTAGTTTGACGATACATACCTTTAAATATTTTTAATAAACTTGAAACGTATAGGTATAACATAGTTGTTTTGGTTTGGAAATAAATAATGTTTTTATATCTACAAATTATTTTTCATCTACCTACCTACAAAAAATTTACTTTAAAACAATTACGTTAATATTAATAAGATTTTAATGAAATTTTATGTTACGGAAGTTACAGATTTTTTCTTAGAACACCCAGACACAACTTTTATAAAGTGAACTCGATAATGATAGTGCCATGTGTTTAAAAGTGCGTAGGTAAATAATATTAGACTGTATCGTGGGTCCAACGAAGTCGCACATAAAGGTGCAGTTAACTAAACTTTAATATTAAGATGTTATTATTAAGTATCGAGATTGATTATAGAAAAATATTTATGTAACACAATGGAGATTATTAGAGCTTAGCATATTCTGTTTATATATATGTTTTAGCCGTTTGGAAAGTGTTTGACTTTGAAATGTGGAGGATACCTAGGTAAAGAACAAAAATAGTACCTGAGGCGATTGCACCGAGCGACTGAAGCGTGCTAGCAATTCTTGAGAGAGACTTAGTCTTATTGTATCGGCGCTATTTTCAATGATTAACATAGTTGTTTTTTTTATCGGCAGCTGGTGAAAGTGAGGTGTGGCCATCGTGGAGCCAACCGCAGCCACTTCGCCTCGCGCGGCAAACCGCTGGTCTGCAGGGCACCCTCTGAAGTGAAATGTTGAGTGGCAATGTTATGTGAATCTGTGGACCTTGTCAAAGTGCTAAGTTGCCAATTGTGATTGTGTAATATGAAGAGAGAAGACGCTATGGTGGTGATTCCGTACCCCTGCCGCGCGGAGGGATGGCTCGACCGATGTGGTAAGTTCCTACTATACATCGTTTAAATATCTAATTAGAATAAATATGAAGACAAATGTTTTTAAGTACTGGTTTGGCGGTGAGAGATCGCGTCTCTAGGGAACCTGCACATATGAGATAATTCTTGAATCTGTGAACGTAAACATGACCAGATGGTTCCCCTGTGTATGGATGCAAATGTAAGTCGGCGTCACTTCATTGCCATATCAGACCTCCAAAAAATCCAGGATCATGTACCAAGTGTAGGTAAAGATACCCTGACCCTGTAGCGACGGATATGGACACGTCATTATTGATAATAAAACCAATTTAAGTTTACTACCTTTGATATATACCTACCTAGGTAATCAAAGTTTACTACTTTGGTTATACTTATAACTGGCTGCATTTACCATTTTATATCATTAAATGTGTGTAAGTAATAATAACTCCATTCATCACTGCAGGCAATCCATTAAAAGATTAGGTAATTTAATCGGTCAATCAAACGATGTATTTACTACTAGTACTTACCTAGTTTATATGCTAATTGTTACCAGGCACCTGCATTTGTTTATTTACGTGCAATTGCTATTTTTACCGTTTCATTGGCGAGTTATTTGGGGCGTTTTACGTAAGTGCTCAATCTGTGACATGACTTTATGCAAGCTTCGAATAAAGGTTACAATTTTAAACATGAGTTGCACGCTGCTATCAAACACATAGTACCGATCGATGTGTAATATAACGAATGAAATTACGAAAGTAAACAATAGTCCTTTTTCAGATTGAAGTAATGCGAAGTTAGAGAAGATTTTAGCATTCTGGAAATGAAGAATACCTACTAGCTTCAAACAAAGACGTCGACAGTCAAGACCGGAAAAGTATCTTGATAAAATGACTCTTTATGCACTCGCTATCATCCAACTAGCAGTTTTAAATAAAAAACCTAATTGTTTCATTTACGATTACGAAAATATTAATTATTCCATTTAATAAAATACAGATGAATATTTTCCTGTTTCATTATTGCTAGAAGACCAAATTCCAACCAAAAATCAGTAAGATTTAGAATTTTAGGCTGTGGTTGCGGATAGAGCAGTAGGTAGAGCTATATTAATTGGGTTTTAGGGGTCAATTATAACTTAGGACTAATCTATACTAATATAATAAAGCTGAAGAGTTTGTTTGTTTGTTTGTTTGTTTGAACGCGCTAATCTCCGAAACTACTGGTGCGGTTTGAATAATTCTTTTTTTGTTGGATAGTCCATTTATCGAGGAAGGCTATAGGCTAAATAACATTACGCTATGACCAATAGGAGCAAAGACAGAGCGGTAAATGTGTAAAAAACGGGGAAAATTATTCATTTTTGAAGCTTCTTTGCGTGCGCTGCGAAAACGGTTCAAGATACACAAAAATATGTATGAAAGAATTATTCCTCTATACATGATCTAAAAAAAAGTCCGCGACGGCATATGTCTATCTTTTAAGGTTTAGTCACAATGACCGTTTTATGGTACCAAATTTGGTCGAAATAATTTGTTTAAGTTGTATCAACATAATAATATTAAGGGGGTTGTGAGGAGTTTAAAAACAAGAGCAACACGGATATTCATTCGGTAATAACAACTAAGCATATATAAATATAGACCTCACTAGAGAGCTCAAAGCGAATATTTTTAATGATGGTTCTGGAGATGATGACGAATTGTGCTATCTACGAAGTGGTTTTGATTTGTGGCCGAGAAGACGTGATTAAATCCAATTGTTGATTGCACAACTGTGGTCAACGCCCATCGTGGCGCCTCCGTCCAACGACTGGCAATTATAAATATTGACTTGACGCCAGTTACGACTAATTGTTTAACTCCTAAATTGGACCGAATGAAACACGTGCATCGCTGACTACTCATCAGTCCTTAAATTCGAAGATAATTAAAAAAAACATTTTGGGAGTTGAATGCTGTATGGTAATATTTCTTGTAAAATCTGAGGAGTGCCAGCCAAAGTAAATAGGTACATACCTAATTGGGAAAAAAAAATGATGCACATGAAACCTAGCTCCCGGCGAACTTCCTACCGCATTTTTTTAGTTTCTTTATTTATTCTGCTATTCAGGGCGGAAACGTATCCAACAAAGCAGAAATATTAATAAATAAGTTTTAAGTTTCAATATTACAGTTACTGCTTCCCAGTGATAGAATGTATTTTGTAACTCAAGCACATCGAAATAAAACAATGGATGGTTGGCAAAGACCTAAGCTAATCGTCAAGAGAGCAGGTCATTTGCGTATGCCCTACTTGCAGTGAAAAGTAATACGCCGTTGTGGTTTCCTATCGGGTTTCGGTCTACCAGGTTGGTTTTGATCGAACGCTTTCTAGTTTCTAATAATAAAAGTCCTGTTGAGCTAGCTAATGATCCCGTTTGAAAAGTTTGTATAAATAAGATGCCTTGCAGATGGTCATAGTTACCATGATTATATTTTGTACAAGTACATATTTAGAGACTTTCCTTCCATTGGCTTCCTGAAACAATAATCCTCTTGGATGATGAGAGGATCTTCTAGCATCTAATAATTACGTTCGTACTAAATTTGAAGGAAATCTAGGTAAATAATAGGTATTTAAGTAAGATTTAGGATTTAAGTAGATAAATGCAGATGTAGGTAGGTAGGTAAGTATTGTATCCCTTATTGCTTATTATTTGCGAGATTTCGACATGTTGTAATTGAAATAGTTAAAAATGAAAAAAAAAACAAGAAAATTACAAGCTATTAATTTATGCGTTTTCATCGCTACAACCGTTACGTATAAATAATATTTTATATATTCTAAGGTTAAAGTAGTATGTTACTACTTCGCGCACACATATCATTTTCTCGCTTGACACTGATAAGAAATGCGCCCAGGGCATTTCCTGTATAATGATTACGCTTGATGTAGGAATTAGGCAGTTATACCAATATTGTTTACATAATTAGGCGAATTATTCATTAACTAATTAGTTTAGCGCAACTTCAAGTTAGTTTAGGCCTCCTAAATGAGAGCCCCCTAGGTTCCCTACCTCCTCTCAGTCATGCCAAGAGTCCTCGTAGGTAAATCAAAGCAAAACTTTATCCTAAAGTATTTTGCGGTAATAAGCTAAAAGCATTCTGATACTTATAACAACAAAATACAAAACTTGATATTGTTAGTTTTTGTATAGCTCGACTTAACTCATGATTGCTTCACAGTAGTTTTATCTTTACTTAGTTAACATTAATTTAATTGATCATTTCACAATTAACTACGAACTCGATCAGTAGGGTTGCTAACTACTTATCTATGATGAAAGAAATAGTAAAAAATATTACTCGACCCAATGAATATTTAGTGATACGCTGATACGTACATATGTATATGTTTAGCCAAGTGAATCATTGCCAACATTCTTTGTTCATTAGATTAGAAATTATTACAGTAAATTTTACCAACCACTGGTTTGATTTATGAGAAATATTCGAGTACATACCAATGTTATGGAAAATATAGGTATATAACTACTTAGGGACCTAGTTTTCAAAACCCGATGTTCTAGGAAAACACCGCCTATTAGAAACCGGAAGAATATTATCGCACTTCTGTCCATAAGTAGTGAAGTTTATGAAAATAATCTTTCGTAGTAAAAGTGTAAGCCCACTTTAACCGAGCCGAGAGATACAATAGGGTAGTTGACTATTTTTTTTTATGTGTTTAATCAAAAGACCCCTCTATTAAAGAAACATTGTTGAAAGAATTATTTGATTCTGATTTGAATTACCTGAGATATCACAACTTTAAGAGCACATATTTTACGCGGGCCCAAAAACGCTCTATACAAATGGCTACTAACATGTGACGTCACGCGCTGGTATCTTGTATGCGCGTCTAGCAAATTTTGTTTGGTAGCTATATCAAATGTTTCGTTTATGTAAGTACATAGTTTTATAATAAAAGTTTGTGTTTAATGTGTGGGTAGTTCAATGATATAATTATTTTTATAATATTATAAACTTTAAAAATGGACTTGCCCATGAAACTTTGAATGCTCACAAAACCAGCTAGACGTTATATTTTTAACTGAAAATTGTGGCTATTGGTTCTTATTTACCAATATTTTGGTAAAGTATCAATATTTTTTACTACATCGATATTAGTCAACTACCCTATTAAAGAGCGCATAGGGTCGACGTGGTCTAGCAAATAAGATAAAATTCTATGAGTATAAGTTGTACAATAATGTTTCATCTAATGACTATGATGTAGAGTCAAGACGATTTATGATTTTACAAATTATCAAGATTTTTAATCTTTTAAATTCATAACTAATTAAAGTTTTGATTAGGTACACCTAACAATAAATAATAATTAACAGTATTAAGTTTATATTAAGAAATGTTGTCAGTCACGACCTTTGAGTAGTTTCGATTAATTTTGATTGCCACAAGGCCTGCAGGTTACAGCCACGAGGTTGCATGGACAGAGTCGATGAGCTGCGTTTATAAGTTCGAAGCTATATTATGTTCACATGTATATGTATGGACTATTTGATATGTTAAGCATATGCGATATGCGTCGAGAGAGAGCGATTGTGGAATTCTCTCCTTTAGTTTACTTCAAAGTTTAAAGGTTTCTTTTTTGTTAATATGCATAATTACGCGTAATGATTCATGCAAAGTTCACCGCACATTTTTAGCAACAGCGTAGGTAATATTTCCAAGTAAGTATTACTTGTTTATCCACCATAATTATGTTTTCTGGTGATGTATTTATTATTCGAGTCACCTATATCGCAACATTTTACCAAATGCCGAATGGATTGGGATCATGTTATGTAAATTTCAAATTAATTTGAATGCAGATATTATTCGTCTATCTACTATTAGTTGCAAAATCGCGTCCAGTAGAATCGCAAATTCTCATAATAGATATTTAATGGTCACATCAAGGTTAATTTTTACAAAGATTAGTTAATTAATATTCGACTTCAAAATTCATTATTATGACACTTAATGGTACTTACTTACTCTTTACTATGTTCATAATAGTCACATGTCATGATCAGTGTTACTGGAGGAATTTAATAGGCATCTAACTTAGTACTTACCGACCCAACGTCCAGGTTTTAGTAGGTACTGTAAAGAGGGCAGTTTCACAAGGTAATTTGTTATTATTGTTATGTAGAATATATAATAAAGAGTTCTATTAATGTAGTCAAGATATGCGTAACGTCAAACGTGAGAAGCTCCGTTAGCCGGGCGAAGACGCTGCGCGTGCGTCGCCTGCGAATGACATTCTGTAGAAAGTAAACTCTCGCGAGCCTGCCAGTTGCCACCGCCCGCGATGACAAACATACTGGGAACCATTGTCTTACACATATTTTCAGAAACTCACCAAACAGATCTGAAAGACCACTTTCTATTACCAAAATTCCACGCCTATGACTATTATAACATTTATAACATTATCATCTCGTTTATCGCGTGTTCGCACGGTTTATAATATATTTTAGCTAATTAACTATTCTAGTAAGTAATTACGCGCATTACAACTCTTTGTTTGTATAAGAAAGTTGGCTTTATCGTGGACACTGAGCACTTAGTCACTATCCGCCATCAGACAGCGCTACATCATCTACCTCTTGAATGAATGCGCTTGATTGAGGATTGGGATGTCCTTAATTACTATGATACTTCACTGATGCGGATTGGTGAATACAAACCTGAGCTATGTTCGAAAAATTCTAGAGATGCTTTTTGCTCTACTCGGTCCCCGAGATACGGCCCGGTACTTAAACTACTCGTACTAGACCAACGGGGCACGACACATAAAATACACACTCGTAAAATGAAAAATGAATAGAAAAGAATACAATTTCTCATTTGTTAAATTTATCAACTGCAAATATCGCAGCTCAACCTAACTAATTCACCATTCTATTCAACCATGGAGAAAGCGTAGGGCCAGCAACGCTAGGGAGAGTGACAAGAATCTAATGAACGCGTTGTAATGCTGGGGTCCCGTTGGATAGTCCTGGGTAATTATACGCCTCCCCGGACGGTAGTTGAAGGGGCCCTCTGGACCTTGCTCCGTAAATCACGGTAACTACTTACTTGACATTTCGATCACGACAGCGCAATCTTGGATGGATTGAATCGCTTTGCGAAGAAGATACTTTGACTAAGAGTAACTAAAATATTTTATTAGTAAGTCACAAATACTGTAGTCTGATGCCCGCGTTGCATTTTACCAACTACATTAAAATTATTGTTTGATTCTACCTTTGCTAAAAAGATGATTTTTCCGCTTGTTTGTGTTATCTGATTACAATTGTATACATACTTTAAAAATGAGGTCCACAGCAATTGAATTTGTTAGAGTACTACTGCTGTTTAAGCAGTTTAATATTTAGTACTACAACAGCCACTTGTGTTATTAATTTCGGTCGTAAAGGACAGTGCATCTGTGTACACACCACACCCAAGAATTGCATAACGAGTACAGTTAGTATTGCGTAAAACATCAATTCCTGTTAAGTGGAAGACAAACTGTGTAAATACTTATTTGTATGTTCGACTTTCTAATTTTTCTCTAAGTGAGTACTTAATGTTTGAGCACTACCTTACCTACTCGTACTGACATACTATAGATGGTAGCTATATTTATTGATTTGACTTCTGTCGATCGTCCTTCGTTTCCAAAAGTTAAAATATTGTATAAGAACAGGACAAGCATTTCTCGCCTATCATACCGGATGCTAAGCTAAGATAAGATCTAAGATGGTAACATGCTTGTCAACGCAATTCCTTTAGTATTATAGATGCCTAAATAGTGATCAGGGTAAATCAAGTCGGAGAGATTGGTCTCCTCACTGGTTGTAGATTCCTAGTTTTGCCTTACATTGATACGATACTATGTTTACATAGGATTGAACAACAAAACTAAACATACGTTGAGATCATATGATGCCTTATTATCTTTAGCCAATTTATTAAAGAAAATTATCCTTCCATATAGGATTTGATATTTAACTGTTTTTTTTAATAATAACAAGGGCAGTAAAGCAATCAGACAATAAGGTTTGAATTATTTACTCAAGTTTTCATTGCTTTCAATTCAGTGTTTACTGATCACCACTGGCAATCGAATGGACAATGGCTATTACTGGAGACTTCCAGTGCACCAATTTATAATAATAGCAGGTAGGTACTGGTAATTAATAAGCACTGCACGAGAAGTTCAAACATCTTTCGATTAGAAGTTTGAGGGGTCACAGAATCATTCCTCCCACGGTCTGGCTTATCAAGTACCTAACTAAACTGGAACGGATCGTCAGCAACCGGGTGGCGTCATTGTGTTCGGCGAACTTTGCTCCCTGCTGCAACATCGAAGACGAGTTTTTCAGAAACCACTTCGTTTCGGGTCTTAATTTTGCTATTAGCACTATTAGTTCTGATCTATACCTACCAATAGGGTGACGACTGCATCGCATCGCACCTGTGTTTCGACTTTTCAATATTCAACGTAATGTGTATGGCAGTAAAATGAGAGTCGATTGAAGAATTTCAAGAGTTTTGTATACTTTGAAGTATGCTGTACGTACTAAACTTATCACAAAATTCAATTTTGGCCCAGTAAAACTTAACACAGGATACAAATTAAAATTGGATCATTTATGTGGCAACGGAAAATATCAATAAAATTAAGCTAATGAGAAGTCAAGGTGATTCTAAAATTAATAAAACCTGATAGTCAGCTATTAGCTATAGTTAGCTGTGGATATCTTAATTTTCAAAAAGTTTCTTAACTTATTTTCCATGATTCAACCGGTATTACCTACCAATATTATAAATTCGCACCATGTTTTATCTGATGTAATAGGTAATTATTACATAGGCTTGATGAACTGTGGGTCGTGCAGTCGACATCCGACAGGTACTTGTAACTTTCACACTTGCAATCAAGATAATAGTGACAACGTTTAATATAGTTACCGTCTCCTTCTTTCCTCATTAACTTTCGCAACAAGCATTGACGTAATAAATGTTTTATATTACGTGATTTATGGGGTTACATATTATATCTACCTAGTTTACATAGATAAACGGTGAGATATGGCTTAATTATCATAATTATGGAACTTTTTCTACTGATTAACCTACAAGCAAAAATTTTATCTTGGCGCTCCCTCTCTATGAATTGGTAAGTATTTTTGTTTGCTTACCGATGGGTTACCTAATTTGGGTGATTATTTCAAAACTGTATAGGTATGTAAGTGTAGTTATAATGATGATGTGTATTCAATCAATATTTATATTTCGCATGTAGTAGGCGTATGAGACGTATGAGTATGTAACAATAAATCCTGCTAAATCGAAAACTGCCTACAAAACAGCTTTGCCCTGCTTTCCGATAAATAGTATAGGTATTATCCAAGGTCATTAATTTAGAGACCCAACAGGCTTAAAGTTTTACAGTTGATTTAGAAAGTGTACTTAACCTTATCGAATCACAGCAGATTGGTGTAAAATGTTCATTAATCGATTAGTTACTGGCTCGTAACAGACAGAAATAGTAGTCGAGACAGCTGTTGAGCGGCGCCGCTGCTATTGCACTCGTTGACCTCTGAATTGCTACCAGGATTAACCATGCCTGAAACAGTGTCTTCAGAAGTTTAAACATAAGTATTTGTTCTTTATTTAGTCATAATATTGTGTCTGTTCCTACTTATTACAATATATCAAACTAAGATTTTATTTAAATTCATCATTTATGTTATTTATTTTTAAACTGCTAAAATCTGGTTAGCTGGTAGAGGATGTTGGATAGAATATTATTTTGCTGATCTGAAGATTAGACGCATTGGGATAAACTAAAATCTGCAAACTGAAATCTTCAATGTCATTACTAAAACCATGAAAAAGTACGACGGCAAAAAAATACGAAATTACATTATATTGATGTTGATTGGTGATTTACCCAAGATTTAGCGGATCTTCATATATTGACCTCATGGGCATCTCAGCTATTCGATTCGTAGGCACTTTCTACAAATCTCACCGGCTATCAGCGACAGGTTGGCGCGCGATGAAGCGAGACGCGTTGCGGCTGCTGCCGCTGCGGCGACTGACGTCTCCAATTACTATGAGAACCAATCATTATGAAATTTATACCGCACCTACTCTAAACGTGAGAGCTAGTCTGGTGATGAGTGAAACGGAACACCTCACTACTTAATTTTGGTTGTGATTAAATATTAATTACCTACTTATCTGCTTACCTATCTAAGATTGCCACCTTACACTTAATTCTTTGACAAACATTAAAGGCTTTTTGGTCAAAAAGTGTTTGAAGTTTACACTCGTAGTAGGTATACATGTATGTATTTTCCATTATATAATCTATTTGAAAAAAAATATATATTCCTATGAAAAGCATGTGTGTAGAGTTCGTAGTCCCCAAAACAGCTTTATAGTTTTCTTATACAGAAGATGTACGCTTAGGGGTTACTTGCATAAATTGCAGACAAGGCCTTTTCACTTTCTCGCCCTCCGGTCCTCCCGTGCATTGTGGTGCACGAAGGGCACCGACCGTGTAGGAAGCGCACCCTCGTCGCCATGACAACGCTCTTCCCGCGGATATTGACAGACGCGCTCCAGACGGGGTGCGAATCCCGACAACCCCCGGTGTAACATGGCGCGTGCGTGCCATTATATATTTTTATAACACTTAATGCCCCCACAATAACTACGTGTTCATTACTGATAAGAACCGAAGTCATTGTTTGATCGCCAGTGGGGAAGTTAACTGCGGCTAATTTTGCAAAGGCTAATAGTTCCAGACGCAATTAAGATGTCAGCGAAACGGTTGGGTCAATTTACTGAAACAAAAATTTTGTTCTTTTATTTCACTATCTATGTTGTCATAAAAACGTGACTAAGTAAGTAATAACGAAGCGCAAAAACAGGTAACGTAATGTTCGGGCACGACAACATTCTAAACATGCATGTATAAATCTCTGCTAAAGATCAACGGGTTAAGTAGGTAACGATGAGCAGAGAATTGGAATGATCAAAAGAAAAGAACGGACGAATTTTATTACGGAACCCATTCCTCATAAAGCAGCGGCAGCGCGGGCATCGGGTTACTTCCTGCTTGCATATTTACGAGATTTCTTGGGATGCACGTGCGTGTGCGAACATTAAAAAAAGTCCTATCTTTATTACATACAACAAAATACGTGATTTTTTGCCTATTTCGTTGTAAGGGCTTAAAGGCAACTCTAACCTAACCAATATTTTTGTGACGATAATACTGACTAAACTCTACTAAACGAAAAAATATTGGTTAGGTTAGGTTAGAACGGTGACCAGCCAAATATTTTGAAATTTTGGGTGAGTTTTATTTGGGTGAGTCACCTAAGCCGTTGTAAGTACATTATTGTATCTACCAACCTATGACATAGTATAAACTCTCCAACTCACTATTAATCATTCACTGTGTACAATAAACTGACAATCGTGAGCATACCGAGTAATTAAGTACCTACCTAATAAGGATAGTGCATACCTACTAGCTCAACTATTGAAAGGACGAATTAATGTTATTTCATGTGTCTACGTAAACATAATACCTAAATCATCACGTTATGTACATAAGACAAACAAAGGCAGTTGTTAATTACTATCTATTATTGGAATTAATTAAGGTCAGATTCGAAAATCAGGACGACGCGACACGGAAATGCTTTTTGCTTTAAAGGTAATTTCAGACTCGCGACCGTTCGTTCTATATTTATTTTGGTCGCAGTCCCAATTTTTGATGGATGCAACGGGAGTTAAGTGGAATAAGAATACACACATTTGCCAGTTGTGTAATTATTATATAACATTGGTGATTGATAATATCAAAACTAGTTATTTTTTGGAGGAAATCTAATTTGGGCGTCACTGTGCGTCATCAAACTGCACAAACTTGTTTAAAATAGTATCGAACAATTTAATAGATACCCAGTTTATCCTGCTATTATATTATTACCTACTTATTTATTTTAGTAGAAGTAGATTCACCATCATGTCCTTTGTGTTAAATTTTATGAGCCGTGTGACTACGTAGTTGTCCGGGAAGCCTTGGCACGGATATTGAAACGCGCCTCAAAGTCGGCTATGATCATACTTTGTAAACAAACCCTGTGGCGGCTCCACCTCAGCCAAATACGGTCATGAGGCGTGGGCTGGTTTCACCACAACTACGATAATTACGGCCCGTGTCAATTGTGGGTTTGTCAAACTTCGGTTCTATTGTGAATGGTGTGACCTGACCATTGAACGAAGGAAGCATAAAGTTTAAAAAAATAAAATATCTACGGACCAAACAATTACCTTCAAAGTGATATATCATCAAATCCTCACGTTTTCCCGAATGGTAGACAAACGTTCATAGATTTGAAAAACACAGAAGTGCATGCTTGGATTCGAACCACGAAGTATATGCGATGTACATACAAAACAAGGTATGGTAAAACATCTAGATTTTTTGCCACTTTTAATAAATTTATTACTTGTCAAGAAAGATATTATGTAAGTACTCTTTATCAATATTATTTTATGAGATAGTAGGTAGCAGACGGATCACCTGGTGGTTAGCAATTGCCTCCAACCATAGACACCTGCAACACCAGTAGAGTCACAAGTGCGCTACCAACCTTTAACCCCCTTTCCATCAATTAACAACTTATTGCACCAAAAAGTATGGTCATGCGTAATAACAGTACAATCCTGGCACTAATAGCTCTTTCAGTCAGACCACCTTGGATTTTGTTTTGGTTAGGTGAAAATGATATTTATATGTAAACTTTCAAATAAAGTAAGAGGTGTGGTTTTGTGGTTAGTGATTGGCCCGTACATTGTCGTCTTTGCTAGGTAATCTCACTTTGTCGTAGGCAAATGTTTGTTGGTAATAGTTACTCTGGTATTTATAAGTCAGAAAAACACCCTACTTACACAGTTTTAAAAATGTTTTGACTGTAATGATATCAGTAGCACCTAAGTTTCAATGGATGGCTAAGTATTGATTTTGCTGACGCAACGTTTATTTGCACTGATTTTATTTCAACTAACAATAGAAAGTGACTTGTACAGTTTTGTTGCCTGAAATTGAATAGTTGGTTTCTCTTTGCCATCGTGAAAAGTAAAAGATAGACATTTAGAAAATGGCATAAAAATTGTCAAAAAAGATTTTAGATACGTTACTTGCTCCAAAAGAGAAATTATTAGGTCAAGTATGTACCTATTATAAATTTGATGACAACCATTTTAAATGTGTTGACCTTATTCATTCAATATTGGAATAAAATCTTTCATAATGTTAATTCTGTTGTTGTTTTCCAAATATTACATAGATAACTTTTAAGAGTAAATCTATCTAGTTATTGATCGAGTTCATAAAGTTTATAGCAACGATTTCGCACTTAGTTGCTACGTATCACCCTGCCCTGGGGAGGCTCGGGGCAGGGACGCTGACGCTGAGGTAATATAATCTGCTGACTGCGGCGCAGTGCCCGCCGTACCGAGGATAACTCAATATGTCAGTTCTGCGGCGCAGCCCGCCCTCGCATCGGTGCGTCTGCCCGCCCTACAATTTATTCTATACAAATACTCGTATTATTGACTTTAATAATATTCTACTACTTATCATTTAATTTTAATGCAAATTGTATATTCTTGCTATTGTTTTTAAAAATACAAGTAGCGAGAGTGTGGGTGTAACATTATGAGAATGGGTACAAGGTATCTACTTAAATACATTAAGTTTATCTATTTACGAGTACTAACATAGTCATGTGATGATGACGAGTTCCATATGGTGTTGTACATAATTACGCATGATGTAAAACTTACAACACTTAATTGAATGTCGATGCATCACTCAGAAAGTGCCCGTATTAGATTTTCCTTTAACTTATTGCCCAAGATCCCGTGTTCAATCATGCCGGTATCGTGTCTCTTTTTTACAAAACTAATCTTAAATAAAAATGAGCGATTTACTTATTGTCTATAAAAATGACTGCAAATAGTTTTTTTTATTTAATTAAAGGAATGGCGTAAAATTTATTGTAGATGCATACATCACCAAAAAATATATTAATAAATTAATTAAAGATCATTGCGGCAATTTTTATAGGAAACTTATTGCTAATCTATTGAATACTTCTTCGTCATTAATTTCTCGTTATAGATGTCATAAAAACAACAGTAAAGTACCTGCAGAATCGTGCAGAGGGTCTTGGGCTACTAGTAATAACAGAGATTACGGGTAATTTAGCTTTAGTAATAATGTTTAGAAAGCAACTCATAACTTTAACTGACTATTAAATATGCTATCACCATCAACGTTTGGTGAAAGTTTTATCATCGACATTTCAATTAAATGTTTTTGAATGTAGAGTCGGTATAGACAAATACGACAAGTTGGCTTGGCGTTAAGTCCGCACCGCACGTCTGACAGCGTTCTCATGGCATCAGCTAGCTAATTTGAATAGAGGCATGGTTTGTATAATCGAAACAGTTTATCGCAGGACGCCCACTAGAGCTTAGGGCACCAATCACACCTGCATACCTCACCTCGGTTGCCTATAACTCATGAATGACATTCAAAGTCAATGTGTTTTAGCGCTTTAGATGTTTGGTTTAGCAACATTAACATGTCTAGCCTTTCTCGCGAACCTTTGCAACAGGAATTTGTTGATTACACAGGCGAGGTCATAGAATTACAAACGTTACAAATACCTTGTACACCTGAGTTTAACGTGATGTCATAATAATGTGGATATTTTTCATTCCAATAACTAACCGACATTACCACTCCCTTGGAGAAATAGTTTACACAAACACGTATCATGACTATAAATAATTACGAATGTGTATTGTAGTATGGAAAATATAAACTAGAATACATGAGACAGGAATTTTCAAATTCATTTTTAAACCACAATATTTCGTCAGTGACCCAAGACGGCCAAGGCAAGTTGCATAAACATGACTCGTGTGTCATCGGGCTTGGCCAGTCATTTCTAAGTATTAAAAACGTCGTACCGTAATATAATCGAGTAAAGAGACGTCTACCATAAATACCACAGTGATATTCACTGAGCAGATCCATTCGGTTCAACGGACCGAAAGTATGAAATTCGGGCCCGTTGACGGCTCGCTCCGAAAAGCGGCGAAGTCACGATGTGCAAATACTCTAACCAGCTGTAACGGTATTCGGTACTCGTCGGCGCAATCATGGTGATGAGGCCTCGGCATGAGGAAGGACGCGCCATGTCCTGCCGCGCGCCACCACCGGACGCATGGGGCACTTGTGACCTCATCGTACAACTTATGCATACCAAAATATAATTAAATTGGCGCAGCTTACTAGCTCCACTTCGTCTAGTACTCTATGGTTCTAAGTGAAATCCTGAGATCAACTCACTATGGTATCGGACAAGAAACCAGTTGTTAGTCAGTTGACACGGACACGCTTACCTATGAGAAAGTTTTGTTCTACGAAGTACTCACAAGACACTACACACCTACTTTTCAGTATCATAAAGTATAGTGATAATTATATTCGTACCTACGAACTTAACAATTTGTTGGTTTTAATAATACACTATTCTAAAATTCTTCATAGGTAAAGTAAACCTCATAAAATGAGCTCTACGTAAACATGCAGCCGCAGAATGAATTATAATTCTGAGAATATAGATTCACTATGCAGCTGAAAATATGTGGGTGGAAGAATTTGTATAATCTGTTCAGGAGATTCAGGAGAGTAAACAAAAAATAGCTCACATGTTTTGTTTTCCTACTCGTTAAATTGATTATTCTGTTTTTGTAAAATTTCTGAATCTCTATTATTCGGATTCCTTCGAAAATTCTGAGCAGAGACAATTAATAGTAGAATTCGTAGGACAGGAAGTTTCGTTTAAAACATTTAACGAGTAGCAGTTATATCATTCAACGATTTACTTGGCTATTTAATATCTTAAACCGGTATTTCTACTGCCTAGATCGTATCATTTGTATCAGTCACGGTGTGCAAATAAATTTAACATGAGAAGCTCTTGACACACATTAGAAGTTGGCGTCATACTTACTGACTCACACGCCATTTGACTAAGGCCAGTTACCCTGCAGATCAGGCACCGACCCAGGTTTATTTGGTTACCTAAAACAAAAGTTGAACGCGCGGAAAGGTGAGTGACTCCCGTCAATGCCTAAAAGATTTTTGTGGTTGTCAACCACTGGTTGAACGCACAATTGTTATGAACAATAATTATATGCAAAATTATATAGGTGAACGGAAAACTACGAGTTACGACATTTGTAGTAGGTAGGTATTTATTGCATTAGGCAAATTTACTGATTTTTAAACAGATAAACTCGTATAAATTCATGTTTCTGTAGGTATTATTTTATTATTAATATATAAAGAGATTATAGCAATAATTATAATAACTAATGAGGATTATCTAGGATAAGTTCGAAAATGTAGAGTCAAATAAAAACATATTGATAGCGCCATCTAGCGTGGAGTAGAAAAAGTAAAACTAGTTGTAGAGTACTCTGCTTGGCTGCGATGTTCATTTTTATGTTAACCGTAGTCTCAACTAGATGGCGCTACAAATGTTCTTCCTTTCATCACTAGATGTCGTTGTTTTGTTCAACCATGAACTTCTGTAAAATAGATTTTTCCTGTGGAGTACCTATGTACCTATATAGGTGTATAATAATGAAATTCAATACATTTATTAATGTAATAGAGTTAAAGCACCAGTCTTTGAGTGTAAATAAAGATTCAGATAAAATCTTTGGGTGTTTTGTTTTGACTTCAATGACTAATTAGGTCTGGAAAAGGTACTCGGGCGGGTCAAAAGCGGTCGAAACCTTTCGGCAGATTCAAATAGCATCTGTTAACCACATGTTCCATAGTGTAGCTATGGTTACTATGGTTGCGCTTTGCTTTAGGTATTAAAAAATAACCCACTCGTACTTTACGATATTATATTGGTTGCGATTTTTAGGGTCAATGTACGACATAACATTTCTGACGCTTAGTTAGGGCTGTCAACCGCTAGTAATAAAGTTTACAAACTGAGACGTGCTATTCTAATTTAAGACTATTTTTATTTAATGGAACTTCTAAATTGTTACGTACTTATATTATATTGAGATAAAAATTACTGTAGCAATAATTGTATTAATAAAAATGTGAAGAATTAACGTCCAGCCACCACTGGTATAACAAAGAGTCAATTATGTCCCGATCCAGACATAAAGTTAAAAAGAAAAATGTGATGATGATATTGAATCCTATGATCAAACCACACGAATCATAGTAAGTAATTGTTGGCGCATTGAGTCTTTAAATTCTGCAAAAAAATATTTTTTTTAATCGACACTCACCTTAATGTCTATTGAGGAAACTTGACAATTTTAGTGACTGAACGTTGGTGTCAGTTACTAATATGTTATGATATCTTCTGATGATCAGGGGGGCAAATTTCGAAATTGAAGTCGAATTTAGAGATTTCATACATTCGTCCATACAAAATTCCGATTCGACTTCAATGTCGAGTGCACGAGAATTGGTACCCAGCCCTGAGCCCAGTGGTGGCTGTGGGCGTCATTGTTCGCGCTAATTACCCAGGGTGGCTGACGCTGCGACACCTACGTGCTCCCATCAATGGCGACATCACGTGGTTGCGCCAATAGAACCATGTTATTATGTAGGCGCAGGCGCATGGTGAGATTTGACAGGAATGTTGGTTGTTCCGTTTAGCATATTTGTTTGTGTTACGAGTTTCCGCAGTTTGGTCTTCGTGGAACTTGGTACGCCACGTGTTGGAATGGTTTTTGATTTAAGGAGTTTTTTCGAATACCTGCTATTATATACCAAAGAACGTCTCATGCCAGACAGTAGAGTATTTCATTATTTAACCCTTAATAAAGTTGAGGACTAATATGTAGTTACCATCTGATTTTATACCTTATCTTTAATGACATAAGAGCAAAAACTAATGAAATATTTCGATGACTTATGTCCTATTAAGGGTTAATTATGAATGAAATTCGACATCGACTGCCGAGAGTCTTTAGCTAGAGTATAACAGTTTTTCCGTTTAAACTTAATGATCATTTTCAACAACTGAACTGTCACATATCATTCATTATTAATGAATGAAATACTCTACCATCTGCTACGAGTCTTATTCAGGTTTAGATTATGAAGTAGCTAACTTAGATTGAAAAACTACCTCGCTTCACATCTGTATTTTAGATTTAAAATTAAAAGTTATGTTATTCAAGTATGGATTTAGATCGTTAATGAGTTAACGAATGTAAACGCGTTTTTGGTAACACCTGCACCGCTGCATCTGGCAAATATATGCAAGTTATTATAGTCAATGGGTTCCGGGTACACTCAAAAGCTGATAATTAGTAACTCTTTTGCATTTATATGCATAATTATAAAATTTATAAAGGTAAAACCTTGGGGCACTTATTCGTACCTACTTACATAAAAAATAAGGCTCTCGTCTTAGATTAAATCAGAAAGAGGTCCTCTTTTTGATTTAATCTAAGGTTCTCGTAAATAATTAATTCGTAATTTTCTTGGGTCTGGGTGTTCTGGGTTGACGCCCCAGTTAATTATCGTCACCTGGTACTCATACTCCAGGGGTTGCCCTAGTTTGAGACCAGGTTGATTGGTGTGATTGTCAGGCGCATTTATCATACTTGTTCATGGTCTTGCATCAATTTACAGTTAATAGGGTAATACATTCTACAAAACACTCATCATTGGTTACAGTTTCAATCCGGCCTTATCGTACGCCAGCCATATAACATGAAGTACAAGCAGTTTCAGTAATATACGTTGATGGCATCGAGTCCGACGCATCCTGGTACACTGCACGCCTGCCGAGATCAAAGGTGGCCGCGGCCGCAGACTGTCCTCAAATGGGTCGGCGCTATTACAGGCGTGTGCCCGAGACATCATACCTACGTGTACGGATGTTCACTAAGCGTTCCGAATAAGGAACATTGTGAACAAAATAAAGCGCAGGCAAAAACGTTGTCGCATTTCTTCTTTAGATTTCTCCTATATCGGTAGTTGGCGATAAAGTTATATTTTGCCAACCACGCGAACTCCGCTGTCGGTGGCCTGCAGAGGTCATTATTAGACTGTGACAAGTTTTTCCTATTTAGAAGATTTTTTGAGTACCTATTTAAAGAATTTTAACCCTTATTGTGTAATTTACGAGTACTTCCTACCTATAAAATGTTACTTTCCCTTACTAATTGCACCAATCAGCTGATCACTTTAGTACATTGTGATAAGACATACATATATTTTTTTATTATTTCACCCATTTCATGTATCTAAGAGACAAAATATCATATTCAAGAGTATGAAATAGGTACTCTTGAAGTATTTGTAATAATTAAACAATAATGCTGTATAGCGGTTTAAGAGTATGAAAATAATAAGAGATAATAATTATACATGAAAAGTTTTGGCTTAGGTTGAATAGTTAACTTGAAATATGAATGTCCAATGGAAATGTGTAACCCAGTAATTCGGAATGTAGATTACTACTGAGAAGAACTAGCTTGAAACAATGCATTAGAAATCAGTTAAAATGTTGACTTGTTCGCCTTCAAAATATTCACGTATCCTATTCCAGTCAGTTCATCATGTTCTGTTTACAAATATTGGGAGCTAAAGGCAGAGTAAACAGTTAAGGATATATTGACTCTCTAAAGTCTAATATTGACCGAACCTGGGCGACGGGTTCCGCATCTGTCGAGGGCTCAGAAGACGTCAACAAATAATAACTTCCCGTGTGAACTGAGCATCCTCAATGAGTTGGTTTTACGCCTAGTAGTTCGTGGGTAGAAAGGAGTGGATCACGAGAACATGATGAGCTAAGAGTAGTCCAATGGATTTATCAGCCATATCTTAAAAGCTTTCTTATTGGTTCTTTGCACCCACGTTCGACATTTGATGGAAAACGATAGGCATCTAATTCAGAGCTACAATATTTAGATCAAGCTTTTGACATTTATACTTTATTTCGTTACATAGACACGCCTTTTAAGGACACTGCTATTCAAGTCGTAGATTTTATCAATCCCCCACTAAATGGTGGTTATAATAATATTTTAATGTTAAAACAGGTACATATGAGTTGCCTTTGAGACGTTCACTTTTATTAAGTGGGCATTTAATAATGCTCAATTCGGCCTTTTCCGCGTGTCCTCACCAGGGATTGTGTAATGTCAAGTAATGTAAGTGATAGTATTTTTACAATTGGTAAATATAGTGCATTTGCGCTATAATGGGTAACGTGTCAGTAATCGTTATGGGCATAATGGCTCGCGATAAGAGACCTCTGACTTTTCAATTAAGCTCTATTAGGCAACATAATACGTTGTTCTTGCACAATAGTGCTAAAGGACGAAGCTATATACCCATATCTCGAAATAAGTGAACTTAAAAAAAAACAGCAATTATTAACTTATTTAAAAGCACTTAACTTGCAGAACAATAAAATGCTATCTTGTTAGGCAGTATGTGCATGGAATGTTGATGGGATCATTGATTTGCTGCCGAAGTGAAAGGACTTGTTAATCAACTCTACTAACAAGACTACTAGAGACACGTTAGTACGTACTCCTTGATAGACTAAAATTTGTAGCACGGAAGTTAAGAATCAGATTTTAATGTCTTGAGATACGAGTATGTAGGGCGTGGTAGCCTTCCATTTATTAAAATTCTACAACTTATACATATTAAAATTTGTTGTAAAGTGTCGATGCCACTTGCAGTAGTAAGTAAGATGCATTATCTGTTTATCGTCACTAAACATATTTTATGGCTTTAGTGATAAATATATGTTTGTTCTTGTAAACATAACGTTCTTTTACAACAATAAAACGTGACATTATAATGTCAGTGATCTTAAAACATAAAACTTTTTTAGGGATCCGTAGGAAACCAATAAAATAAAGTAAGGAATGGTGTAATATGATATTTTGTTCCCATTTTGAAATAAGGGTTATTCAAAGTCTACATTTTTAAGTGATAGGTGGCAGACGGGCAGACTGATCAAGTAGTAGAGTCTCTAGTGCGGCACAAGTTTTTAATGCTAAATGAGTTAATCCAGGAAACGTGCGACTTTCAGCAAAGAAAACCTGAAACAAGTCCCACGCTCAGACGCCATACTTGTAAGCTAAGTAGGTGGTTATATTTTTTTACGCACCTCATGTTTACGATCGCATACATGTTTGAGCCGCATGTCCCGCGTTGGCACAATGCAAATATCTGAACCGAACCGGTCTCTATCGGCGTCTGAGCAGCGATTATGTTCTCGACCGTTGATTAGGTGAACTATCCATTCATAAATAATTTAATTATGGGTTTTGCCTTTGCTGTCGTTATTGGGGCATCAAAAATGTCAAGTCTTGTCCAAAAAAATTAATAAACCGACAACCACCCATCAATATATGTAAACCTGTCAAAGTTATTCAATCGATTTTAACTTTAATTTCAAACACATTTGATGCAATATCAATTAAGAACATTTGACAAATTGTAGTAACCTGATATGTGGCTGTCTGTACCTAAAATAATGATTAATGATTTCCATAATTATTTGGTAGGCCTAAAATAGCCAATTTTTTGTACTAGTAAGTTTTTATCGACAATATGTTTGATCGAGTTCAGTGGAGGTAATTAGAAGTACTTTTATGTAGAGTTGATAAATTATTATTTTTTAATTGCCGTCATTTCGTATTAAAGGGGTGTTTATAACTACATACAAACCCGTCTTTTTATTTGTTATGCATATGAGAAAACTAGTCGACCTACTTGTCTTTCATTATTGTACTAAATGTTTTGTAAAGTCGAAAATATGATTCATCGCTATCATATCGTTAATCACACCCTAAAGCACTGCAACAATTGAATAAAAAGATTAAATGAACGAAGGGATGGATAATAGTACAATATGCCCCCGTATCTATTTGTGTTACTAGTTTTTTGGCATAGTGATGACAGCATCTGCCCGTGCGAGCAGAGCTTTTGGATGACAGAGTTACGACAGCAGCATACCTTGACGTGGTATTGTCGTCGTTGTCGTGGTTGGTCGCCATGATATTGATACTAATTTGTCTTTTGGAAATTGCATTGTCTTAGAGAAATATGGGTGGATGGGGAAGCTTATGCCGACCGGGCTGTCGTATTGCGTTAGATAACGCTGGTACCCTAAAACTTCACTGTTGACTCTACACCAGTAATGTATAAGTTACTCTATGGTATAATGCTAATGAATCATAAAGTAGGATTTGCCTGCGAGTGGTAACGGTCCTCGCGAGTGGTTTCATCCATCTGTCTGTGCGAGCAGAGCTTTTGGATGACAGAGTATATAGCAGCATACCTTGACGTGGTGAAGGCGAGGTATGTTGCTCATGAATAATAAAGTAGGATTTGCCTGTGACATTAAGATGTGGTGTCCCGCGAGTGGTAACGGTCCGGCTGGCGCGGCGCACGACCAGCTGCAAACAGATGAGTGTACGCGTGCATGTTCGGTATGGTAGTACGGCGTACAGTCGCCCCTCGCCGCGCTCGCAGGCTCGCCGCAGTCGGCCGGAGCGCGACCCGCCACGCGCACCTATACCGCGATATCAAACGAACTATCGAATTCGAATGTAACTGTCAACTAGTGTGACAGCGCAAATCGAAAAGTGACGCGATCTGTGGTCTCAAGTTCAGTGTTAGCGCAATAGTGGTACTGAAACGCTTTACGATTGTTTATTTACTAACAGTGTTCTCTGTGGCCGGCGTCCGAAACTTCATGTTCACGTGACGATCGATTTATTGAAAGCTCACATGTTTAGGACTTAAGGATTTAGACTTAGGGTGTGGTGTAGTATCATATTCTTACTGCATTACTTTCAAAAAATTATTTACAAGTTAAAATTTAGATTTCATAGTACAGGGAATGACTAAGATGGAGATCCATATGATTAATGTGTATCGTCTGGTAAACTTAATTTTGTTTGTTCGTATTTACCCGCTCTACTCCTCCTACTTAATTACGGATATCTATTCTAGTGTTTAATTATGCGTTCTGTTTTATATTTATTTGTAAGTATCGCTACTTTTTTGGCCGAATTAATTTTAGGTTGAACTGTTAAACTGTATTGATTACTTACTATTAGTAAGTACATAGGTAGTTATTATACCCTACCTACATACTAGTAGGTACGTAACATAAATAATGTCCTGACAAATAAAAATCTATTCGAATAATTAGTTAATCCAATCTAATCACGGTTGCGTTTCCCAGTAAAAATAAATTAGAAAATAGCTAACACAATATTTTTTTAGGAAAAGTGTTAAGTACAGACAGCCATTTCTTCAGGTTACTCAATCTGTCAAATTTATTTAATTGATTTTGCACCAAAAGGGTTCGGTATTAAGGTGAGAATCGACTTAGAAAACATTGATTTGTAATACATTTGAATACATGTGTAGTATGACTGCTATCCGTACATTCTGTCAAAATGTCAATAAAATAAAATTAAGTTAATCTGCCATAAATCACCATGTACCTATTAATAGAAACCATTAAATGCAAGATATCATTTTAGATAACAGACATTTATTAGTGTTTTTAATTGCTTAGTGAGCATTACGGAATGGGTGTAATAGCCGCTGAGGGTGTGTAATGCGTTTTCTCTATTACTTTAAAGGTCAAAATAGCCTTTCGTCGCGCGCGATTTGAGGATAGTTCGCGGTAATGGGTTGCGTGTGCGGTATGCACCGATAATGCAACATCATAAAATATCGATCACCGTTGCTAGGAGCCAGACCACAATAAACCTGGTTTATAATCCTCAATAGCGGCGACTCTCACCGCTACTTGCCATGCTGATAACTGCCCCGCAACTCTGGGGACCATATCTACAGAGACAAAGTAAACTGGCTTTCTTGCTGTACGGTGCTGCAAATATTTGCTTCTCGTAACACATACCTACATTAGAGTTTTCTAAAAGTCACGGCTATTACATATTTTAACTTGTGGAGTTGCATAATCGCCGAGGAGAACTCATTAAATGTCAATAGTTTTTTACTCAAGACAAATACTCTCGTACTTACATACATTTTTATGTATTACAAGGACATATAACATATGCAAAATTTAAATAAACAGACCAGAACATTTTAGTATTAATGCGCTTGAATAAATGTTATATAATGTATGATTTTTTATGTTATAGTTTGGCTATTTATAACATCAAACGTAACTTGATTCAAACTTTAAAGTCAACACAGCTATTGATCTGGTTTCATTATTATTATATCTTAGGTATTGTTTAATGTATCAGGGTACTACACGCTGTTCTCATAATGCACGAGCTTACAATAACTTTGCAAACTTTTTGTAAACGTGAGCTGTGTGCTTACAAAGCTCACTGATTTTATTGTAAGCTACAATGTTGCATGAACTTATACTTATGTATTGAGAATACGGTCTTGCAAGCCTTGAGTCCATATATCAAAGCTTAACCGGTCGTAAAAAGATATAGAATTACCAAAATACCCATCGACTTTATGTAAAGATGTTTACATACAAAACATCTAATGAGTCGTGTCTGTCTCCGTTCAAAAGCAGTCACATTCCCTTATCTTCAGGCTTACACGAATGCATATTGTAAAACTTAGTTTACGTTGATAACGCAGCAAAGCACATAATAGGTATAATTCCATTGGTGGCTTGTTAAGCAAGCTTAAGTTACGACGCTAATAAGCACGGTAGCAGCCTGAAATATTAGCGAAATGTCGCCGGGGAAAAGGTTAATCAGCCATAATTATGATTCACACCGGTGCAACATTCAAGAATAAACGATAAGATTGCAATATCTGTGAACTTTGAATGGTCACAATTTACACTAATAGTATTGTAATGTTTATGGTACTATTCAAAGTCTTGTAATTACAGTATATCGTAACCATCATGGAAATAGATTTTAACAAAGTTGGTACAAGTTGTAACGTTATACTACTGTCGTAGCCAGTGGTTGTACTACTAGTACATATATCAAAGGTTCTGCATATAAGTAATTAGAATCAAAGAATTAGAACAATGCTCACAATTATTTGTACAAAACTTAATCCTAAGCAGGGAAAGCGGTAAATTTTTCTCTGACAATATGTTCGAAGTTATATTGCCATACCAGACATTACAATCGGAACAAAACGGCCGACTGCCTGTCCTGACGAATGTCTAGGAGCGATAATAAAAGCAATAAAAGTGCTCATTTAGTAAAAGTTACGTTAATCTTTAAAGCATTAGGAAACGTTTCCAACCGTAGCTAATTCCTTTGTTCCTCTAGTTCCCGTGTTGTTTCTGATTCGTTTAATCATAGGTGTTGCGTTTTGTATAAACGCGTACTCGTATTATGGTGCGAGTTGGGGGGGTTAGTTCGTTGACCGTGATTTGGTCAAAGTTTTTGTCGCGCTAAATCGGTCGGTGGAACTGTAGCACGCGCCTACGATCCGCTAAATTACTCTTTCAACACTCACTGATCAAAACCGCATAATGCAGCCAATAAAAGCCAATCTCTGTAAGTGGATAAGGACTGTTAACTGCACGGTCACTCTTATTGGCGTCAACTACGAAGGTTATTGTGTGTACATAAAGCTCAAAAATAATCCAATGTAACTGGCTGTAGGTACATACAACCAGAGATAAGATATGAGATGGAGTCGCCAGTAGCAGCAGGTAAATCTTATGTTTACCTTTTAAACAGAGCACTATTGCATTGTAGCCCAAAATTATGTCAAAATGTGTATGTACTTATCGTACTTGCGCATTAATACAAGTTAATAAAACATTATGCAGACCAAATTCCATTGTAGTAGCTCAAACTTTATGGGTCTTTTAAGGCTGAAAAAAGCATTATGTACGGCGGGGCGTAGCGGTCACGACCCAGCATCTGTTATTATTATGAAGCCGCTACAACAATTCCGAAGTTCTTACAGAATAATTGCGTTTCCTAAGCACGACTGGAGCCATTGACCTTTTCATTCACTGGCACGCATTTATTACCTCTGTGGAAAATATTTCATTAACTTATCTCATCCGTTATGGTGAGCTCACTTTAAAGTAGTAAGTACTCGATGCGTCTATGAGAAGCGGTGGTAATGAGATTAAATAGAAAGTTGGTTTTGCGAAGCCTCAATTAAGGATTCTAGACATTAGGATCTGGAAAACATCCAGATTTTTAAATAGATTCGTCAATTTATATCATTTTATTGCTGCGTTTTTCATCATTACTTTAAACCGTAAATTGGTAAATTGCGACTAATGTAATGATTAATGAAGAAGTATAATGACAGTTCTTGTTTTTATCTTCAAAAAGAGAGAGTAGACATAAAATACCGCTTAGCGATACGTTATCAAGTCACAGTCAAAATGGAATCAAATACCTCGTTGAAAGAATGACTCCGCAAATATTTTAGAAACTGAAACGTCAAGTCTGGGAGAATGCTATAATTTCAATTAAGGCAGCAAGATGAGGCCAAAACGCAACCAGAATTTGGAGGTAACGGCGCGGGCCGCCACGGTACCGTAACCGCGGACCTGTTAGTGCGAGCTGCTAACACCACCCATGCCGAATAGACGCCATTGACAGTTTTTAAATATTAAATTAATAAAGGCGAAAGCACAAACATATTTTGAAAGCAGGAGATAAAAAACCCGTTACTACTTAGTTATTTTCTGGAGGCAAACGGTAGTGTAGTTAGAGTCGGTTTGATCAATCAATATGCACTAACGTATAGATATTATTCAAAAATAAAATGAAAGCATTGTAACTTGAATAAATATTCCACTCTTGGTGGCATTGTATGTGTAAGTTGTATCTATCAACCATCAATATTTTTTTATGATGGACTTGATTGACTTAAGCACACGATGGAGATAGATTTTCCCAGAAGTGGCCAATTCACTCTAGCTTTTAAAAAAAATAGGTGATACCTACTTGAGATTTCCTGGTAAAAATATATGTAGATGTATCACGTTTGTAACTCTTGTTCGAAAATACCCCGTCATGGGAAAATACCTGTATAGAATGCTTTTCTATCCCATCTCACCTATGTCATTGGTAATCTCATGATCTAATGAGCTATTTATTTTCGCTGAGACTACTATAATCATTACTTTTGCCACCAGTCCAGTCTCAAACTAGGCCATTTCCTGTACTATGACTTCGACTTCGACAGAGATGTTTTAAGCACAAAATATTGAATTCCTAGATTATCAAATTCAACTAATGAAACAAATAAAAAGTGGCAAAATATGCATGCAGTTGCCGTTTAAATGAAATTATTTACATCGTGACGAAACCACTTACGTACTGGTTAATTAATGATGATTAGTATGAGAAAATGTATGTAGAAGGCAATGACATTTGTATATGGTGCATGATACATTTCACACAATGATCACGATTCTCATTGGTGGACACGACACAGGACAGAAAGAAAATAGTTATTATCATAAACCAAAATTGATTTACACAGATAATTGAAAAATCTATTTGTTTTTATGAGATTTAAATAACCACTACGATACTAAATTTAATGAATGTTCAGAACTGACATAAATAATTTTGCGATGGCCTACATAAATAATACGTTCTGAATTACTTGCACCACTTTACTTGCTCGTTTCAAATATCAACATCTGACACTGGTAATATAACTAGCACTTAATATCATAGACAATGTTTACAGACTCCAATTTTACATAATAGGCGGAAAGAGCTAATTGGTTTAGTAATTTCATAAATCTATCTTCACACTGTAATACATTTAGTACAATACAGTAAGTTATTATTTGAACAGTTGCAGATGTCGACCATAGTGAAACTGTTTAATGTTTTTCTTAGTGAACGATAAATATGTGACATAATACTTGAATCTACTAAGGCAATTAATTAAGCAGTGTGATGAAGACGGACGATTATCTCGGATACACAGTGCAGTGATGGTGTTTAGCGATGCCGGATTGGCGATACAACGTGCTCTCGACGAGCGAGGCGTACATCAACGCCGAAGGCCTGCCCGGCGACCCGCTCGCCGCCAGCTACCCGCGGCGCGCCGACCGCACCCGCCCGCACCACACCTGCCCCTACACCACCATCTTCCTCGGAGCTCGCTCTCAGCAACACTCCCCGTACAGGCTACCGGCTTTGCAAAATGACTCGGCGGACCCTTACGCTGATGCCTATTCTGTTGACCGTTCGTCTAATCTCACCGACACATCGAGTTTTGCACGTTACGAAGATTGCCGACCTCAAATAGACGACAGCCCTGATGAAAATTTTTCCGGCGAGGCGATCGGTGAAAATCTAACGTTGCAAGTCCAGAAAGTGCCATACACGTCGAGTGTATTCTACATATCCACAAAAACTGATAATGTACATAAGGAAGTAGCGCCAAGCAATTTGTATCTGGTCGATGGCTCCGATTCAGATGCGCTGTCATCGTGCACCTGCGATAGTTTCGAACGGTGCGAGTTTGACTGCAAAGACTTCGAACCTTTCTCGGACACCTGCTGCTGTGATCCACTTAGCGATGGAGTGTGCAGTCGTAGTCCTAAAGATGTCGATTCACCAGAGCATTTTTGTGATAAAGTCGTGGAGGAAGATGGAGTGTCTGCGCGGAGTGACATGGATGGCTTAGATTTAGCTCTCTTCGAACCGGCACAAACCGATTCCAACGAGTGCGGGGCTGAAACTACACAGCATAATGAGTCGGTTGCTACGACTTTGTGTGGAATCCTTCACGCTATGCCGGATAGCACTGGTAAGTACTATTTAAAGAATTTTATATGCAGTTAAGAGCAGGCATCCCGGAACAGACGGCGAGATAACGCTCAATTATAGTGATTAGGAGCAGTGAGTGCGCTGCGGGTTCGCCGGGCTGCGCCGTGTGGTCCGCGGCAATCGGACTCGTATCCGATACGACCAACGGTGTGCGGGAAATTACTGTCGCATCAATCATCACCAGTCATTGTCATCGCCATAATAACAACAGCGCACTTAACATGACTTGGTCGTTGACTAGAATTTGCTAAGCATGTTACATGTTCTACATTATACTTGTTCTCGTGTTAGAGCAGCCTTGATATTGTGAGTATACATCGTAACTTTATGAGGGCATTATTATGATGAAAGCAATATTTTCCTTATTAATAACCATGTTGATATAGTAAGCTTTATTAGGAAGGTCATCATTTGTTTAGATCAGAGCCAATATTCTTGGTTTCTTACACGTTTAAAACATAAACACCGGTGTACATACACATAAAGTGATGTGTAGTTTCATCTATCATATTGCATAAGGTTTTCTACCTAAATAACTAGTTGACTGAACCAATAAATTGTCTTAAGCTTTATAAACTTAGTAACATTTACTAAATACACGTAATTGAAAACTGGCAATAGGTGCTTAGTCTATTAGCAAAAATATAGCTAATCCGCGTGAGGTACGGGAGCCCCAGTCGAAGCTTTTATTAGTGTGGTAGCTCTACAAATTGTGTACCGTTACCAACTCGTAAGTTTCTAATTACCGAGAGAGATAGAGGCCGATTGTTGGCTTACATGCAAATCTGATGTACGCGCGACGGAACAGACGTCTCTATGTTCACATATCGGTTCTTACTAGTATTTACACACGAACCATTTTATAACGGTCTTTGATTGAGATTGGTGTGTACTTCTTACGGATACAAATGTAAACGACTTGTGTATGTAACATAGTTTCACTAATTACAATGATGTGTCCGTGTGAACGAAATTTTATTACCATATGATGTCAGAGATTATCACCATAGGATAGGACTAAAACTTAAATTGTAAACCTTGCTTTAGTGGAGTACTCTCGAACACACTAAGCACATTTGAATCATATTTTTTTAAAAGACAAACGTGTGACAGTGTTCACTTAACTATGTAGCTGGCTGATAGTATACTTATTGATTTCTTGATTTGTAGAAAAAATACGCAAACTGTGTGATTTTACTTGACGTCTCTACTTTCTATTTTCTAAATGTTCTAATGTGTAGGAACTAATAGCGTAGAAAGCAAAGATTGAGTCGATTATTTTATTAAACGAGCATGCTAAATGATGCGACATTTTTGCCTTAGCCGTGAATGTTAAATCTTGAACTCAAGGTTACTTATCATTTAACCAGGTATAAACTCTGTTTCTTGCAAAATGTGTATTATGTAGGTCTATAAAATACGTGACAAAGCTGTTTTTTAACTGCCTGGTACATTAAGCGCCGCGTGTAAATATACCAGCTCATTGTTAAAAAAGAATTATGATTTGTCAAAGCTGCTGTGGAACATATAAACATGTACTTTAAGTACACGCTGCTTGAGAAAGTTAAAGGGTCAGTACGTTGTAAAATAATTTACGATGTTTTGTTGTGGTCGCGCGCTCGGCTGCGGTATAACAACCCAATAGTATATATGGTTTTATTAGTAAACTTGGTTTAGTTGCTGACGTATTAATACATTCACCGTAGACTGGTTGTGCTATTTTTATCATAATTTAAAGGAATACCTTTTATTTACTCCATGAGCATTTTATTGAGACGACGTTTTATTGAATTCATAGTGCTTGGTTAACTTCTTATATAACCTGATATTACTTTACTGTCATATAATTTGGTTTCCACACAGAGGAAGCAATTAGTCCACATAAATTTGCCTTGTAGCATTCCTTGCCTTTTATGTAGACGATTTCTTTAATCAAATTACTAGTTGAAGGTCCTAAGGGTGTAATAATCTCCTCACATTAGATATTCAATCGTTATCTACAGTCTTGCCGATTGGCCGCGACTTCTACAACAGGAATGTTGATACTCCTGTCAAACTAGCTAATCACGGGTCGCGTCACTCGTCAGTAACCAGTTCACTTTTCCTTCGCCATCTAACTAACTTCTATGATATTTTCTTACTTTCATGCAGGATGTTGCTCATTTTAACATATTAGAGCTCTCTGTCTTAGCATTATGACGATGAGGTGGCTATTTACGGCGGGGCTGCTAAGCCATATCTCTATGGGAAGTCGAGAGATTTAGCGATGCTTGACAGTTCACGAATATAAATCGTTATATCTTGAAGTTTGAATTGCTAGTCTCGCTCGCTTGGCCTGTTTATAAATAAAGGCTGGTATAGATTTAGAAATCCCTTTTACAGTACAGTGCAATTACCTCTGCTATCTGCGTGTAGAATTTATTGTAATGACAAAAGCGAACATTTTCATTAGGTAGAGATAAATAATATTTACCTATGTATATAATAGTAGTTCGCATCTTCCAGTAAAGTTTTTATATTTTAGACAACAATAATATAGTAAGTAGTCGAAAATACGAAAACTTTACGAATCTAAAGTCATAAAAGGATGTATAAGTATGTATAAATGAAAAGAATCCTGTAGGATGTAATCTCGCATGCTCTTTCAAGTTTCTTGTATCGGAACCAGAGTCAGTAATCTCGCTAGACCTGATCAGGATAGGACTGGAATACTGGGTGCGCATCCTTTGCCTGTCCAGTTATGTATGTGATGCAACCGCCTGCTTATACTTTCCAATGAGGCTGCTCTTCCTGCGGCTGCGCAGGAAGACGTCGGTGTGCATTAGCACTTGCCTGTGTAACCGTGTTGTATGAGAAACGCTTGCAAATTACCAATATGGTGTTAGATTTCGATGCGAGAAGGTATGCCGAAGTTTCCTGTAGCCAATTTCCATAAACGATTGTGTCCAGCAATACCGTTTTTGTATTCGTTGTTGCATTTCATCAATACGTTTTATACAAATTCCATTTCGCTAATCTCATACATACATTCTCATACATCTCGTACATGCTAATGCTAATGTTTTTTATGATTTTAAATTTTAGAAAATTAACGGGTCTCTTTGATTCTTTTTGTGTGTTTTGTAGGAGATTGTGTGGTAATATTGAACTTTTAGAATTAGATAATAAAACATACAAATAAGTCAGTAGGACTTCAAACCTACATGCATACTAAGTTAACGTCTACAAATTACTAAATTATTTTTAATGCGATATTTGTAAAATATTTATAAATGCATCGTAAGTTCGAGTAGTATTGTATAATTATAATGTTACGTAATCATGATTTCAGATTCGTTTCATATCCATAAGTTGGTATTATAAATGTAAATGGTCTTGTCAATATGCACATGATTACCTCGTGCAATTTTGGTCTAAATGTTAATGATCTGAAATGTATACAGTATTTTATTTTACTGTTAAATCTCGTTAGACGAATGTTGCAGATAACGGATCTATTAATTAAATTTCGAGTTATAAAGAACTGCGTAGACTTGTACGCATTACGAAAAAGTTATCTTGCTCATTAATATTAAACTCGAAATCTTTTTTATTTCAAAGAGATTCTTTTGGACCCGGTGGTCGGTGGTCGAGTACAGTCGTCTGAATAAAAACGGAGCAGGACAGTTAGCCAGCTGTGGCAGTAATTTCGCGTAATAGCTGGCAATTTGTGTGGGAACCTCAGAGACAATCGGACACGGAATTGAGTTTACGGTGTCTTAATTATGTCATAGATTGTGCGGTCATAAACTGCATGAGGGCAATGATATCATCAAATTTAATCTCTCGGTTTTACATAATCTAAAATAACCAAGTGTTTTAAACATGAAAACTACAGATCTATTCTAACGACCAAAACAAATGGCATTTGTTTTAAACGAATTACTAGTACCCGGTTCTCAGTTTATATTATCATAATATGAAACCTTATTCGGTATGCTGCTTGTACTTTCAAAATACTAACATCAACCGTTCCCGTAAATAGTTTATACGGTACATTTATGTTTTTAAATGTCAGGTGCTTGCTCTGCGTGAGTCAACGGCTATACGATAATATTGAAACTTAAATATGGTCGTGATTAGGGCAAGGCAAGTGGACACTTCTACATTCAAGTACAGCGAGGTGAACGTTTCATTACCTGTTTAGTTTCGACTTCTAACGACAATCCCATTCGTATTTTATTTCTCAGTGTTCAAGTTATTTGATATGAAATGGAGATCTTTTGTCTGTGTGTTTTACGACTATGAACCCTTCTTCAATGTCGAATCTTGCCGTCTGGTTTCCGTGTTTGTTATGATTTAGAAATCATCGAGTATTGTACAACAAACATACCGGCATGGGATACACGAGATGTCGACAGTGGGCTTTGTTTGATTACGAAATCTGTTCTGTTGTTAGAGGTTAATTTGACCAATTTTTCATTTCCATGCAATCTGGCCTTCGATGTTCATCAGAGTCCGATAGGTAGTTGGGCAACGTATTTTCTCGTTAATGAACGAGATAGACAAAGCAAAGGTTGGTAGAATATTGCTTTGGAAAGCAGGTTTACCGCTAGTCTGGTGCTGTCCACAACCGCCGGCAGTTCCGCGGCATGCTCCCTGTCACCCAGTTACACTCTCTACGCAGGTGTTAAATTACAATAGCTTTGTAATTTATAGGTCGTCAGGAATACGTTTCATATGGAATCTTCTGACTGCGTTATTCCCAATTAAAATTGATGCCTATAATCATAAGTTCAGTGACACAATGAGAATTCATAAGACGATAATTTTCTAGTAATTCGCATGAGTAGAAAGTCTTGAGGCAATGAATGTCTTGAACGCAAGTTATTTGCATTTCAGCGATTAGTTACACGGCGCTGTATCGCCCTGTGATTTACTGATCAGTATGAGTTTCTCCCGCTAACAAATATAATTTGGTAATTATATGTTATAGTTATCTTCATTTTAAATCATGCCATTGAATTTACTAATGTCTAATATAATATAAATACTGACTATTTATAGCAATGTTATAGATCCATTGAGCTGCACCACTAAATCTTAGATATAATGACTTCTCTGTGCGTAAGTCTTACTTTATGCCTAGGTAGTAAAGGTAATAATTTCGGGCATTAATCGCACTATTTTATAAATATGTTAATTGAAATCATTCACGAAGACACGAAAATAATCTTCCAATTTAATTACAACTTACTTATCTATCATAGGTAATGTGGATAAGGTAGGTAAATGTTTTGACATAACTATTAGGTAACTTTTGATGGTCAAAAATTACAAGTACCTACGAGTAACTACACTGTTTATCTTAGATACGTTGCGCTGTGACAATCATTGTGCAATGAAGGTCAGTTTCTTCTGCATTTTCTCGAATTTGTTGCCTACGTATGTAAATTGTTCGTTTAGAGAATAAATTGCTCACATTATAAGGACGTTATAGAATAAGTCTCTATTATCTGGCGAAGCAATCGTGGGAATTATACGTATTTAAAGCGCGGTATTTAAGTTTGGTGGCTGTTTGTTGAGTCACGAGGCCGTTGATGTTTATATATAGTGTTAGTTTAGTTAAATTTGTATACGAGAACGACTGCCGACTATTTCACAGTTTGGTAGAAGTGAAAATCGAAATTGTAACTTTTGTGAAAAAATAAATTGTAAAAACCTACCTACACATGAAATATTATTTAGGGTTATTGACTGTCATCGTATCGATATAATTTTCCATATATTATTTTATTAGGTACCTACTAAATCTTATTGTACAGATAAATAATGATCAAATAACAGTTCTACATTCACAAACTAGGGTAGGTATAAAACTTAAAGTAAAACTCAACTAGTAGTTTATTTGTAAATGTTTTATAAGGCTAGTGATTACATAAGTAAATCTTGGTTAATACATTGAATATTAACTTGGATTTGTGGAAGTGAGTGGTGGTCATGTCCGCTCTATTTACGTAAATAGACGTCTTGGACTTAACACAGCCCGTTGGCTTGTTACCATTCCGCGCATTAAGTAAACATTGCATTCTTGGGAGGACAAATAGTTTTGAAATGTCAACGGGCAGCTGAGAGCGGCGCGGGCGCACGCGACCAACCACCTGTAAGTACTAAGTTACCGAGTAAGGCTCTCCCAGTTTATAAGGGACCTACTGATTTTACTAGTCGCAGGTTGATGACTTGAGTCTGACCTGTGAACCAATGGGACGGTTGTGTTTTTCGCCAAGTGTCTATTCACAATACCGTCGCTGATTGCAGTAGGGGGATACAATCGGTTCCAATTTTTGACGGTGTTCACAATTTCCTGTTAAGAAACACTTCGACTTTCATTCAGCATATTCTTTGAAAATAAAACGTAAATACCAAACTAGTCAGGCGAAACGGTCAAGTGAAAATGTCCTAAAATTAGCCGTAGGTATTAGACCGGACCGCCTCATCACCTGTACCCTGGCCCGTGCCACCCGCCCGACAGGTTTGCCGTCCACCGGTCACCGGTCACGCTGACGTCACTCCACACATTCATGAAAGCAGCTCAGTGACATGTCGGCCGATTTAATTAGTAAAGGTCAAACATTATTGCAATGTGAACTTATGTCACTGATTTGCAAACTGCTCTAGAAAGGTTACCGAACAAAAAGTTGTCCTTACGGTAGAAAATAACTGTGATTTCGGGCTAAATTAAGTCAGAAAATTATCATTATGACAAGAACTTATATAAAAAGCAACAACATGTACCTAACTGATGCAATGTTGAACCCAAAATGTACATCCAAGTTTTCAAAATAAGATTGTTGTTAGTATGCACATTACTGATACCAATGCATTTTTATATTGTATGCGTGAAGTCAAATTCTAACCCAATTGTTCCTAAAAATAATTGCGTGTGTAAGAAAGGAATGTATAGGAAAGGTTTACAAAAAAATTTAAGCATGATACTCGAGAGCATGGCACCCACTTAATTTTTTTGTCAAAATATCTTTTAGTTATAATATTTAATTAATAGAAATGCAATGGCTTAGCTAGTAGGCACACAGTGCCTTCATAAGGCGTTTTAGCGAAATGCACTGGTGGATTAGGCATTTCGGTCAATATGTCAGTATACTTGTTAACAAGCTTCGACGGATAACTGAACGGTCATGGGTCAAATTGAGTTTGAACTCGATTTGACCTTTCACACTAAAATGTGAAAAGTTTCAGAAGGTTTTAAATACAGCTCAGCTCATCATTGACGATGACTGTTCGAACGCGTAAAAAGCAGAATAGCGTTGATACGACAATATTGACAGCAAGCAGAAGATCGTTTCTTGTTTCATCGCTGTCGTCAATATTTTTTTGTTTAAATTTTGTTCAACCCATTTTTTGTTGAATCTCCTGAGTCTGTATAACGTCCTTTTTTACTCACAAAAGCTTGTTGACACCTACACTGGCCAAAACCTGACACCAATACCAATGGAGTGTCGCAAACACTCGTGTAAAATGCTAATATCAGTGTTTCGTGATATGTGCCGACAATATTAATAGACGTTTCACATTAACATTACTTATTGGGAATTATGCAAGTACCCACAAAATTATATCTTAATGTCTTGAGGGGTTAGAATTTTGATATGTAAATTTATTGCCTTTTTATGAAATCTTTATCTACTTGACTTGCTGTTTAGATTGCGGAATTTCAATTTATGTGCGAGTTTATATTGTTTGTTGTAATATAACCTGTGCATTAGTAAAGGGCTATATTTCATTTAAAAGGCACGATTTGGTGCCGCTAGCGTGCCCTAAATAAACCTTTATTATTCATACTTAAGTTGCCCAATAAACATCTAACTCATTCAAAGTTTAATCTCAATTGAATAAGTCGTGACTTGTCAAGAACCACACTGCTTACAGCTTATATCGTACGCATGATCGTGAGCACAAGGAGCGGTGCCGTGCCATTCATTCAGTGTATTCATATGCTTATAATTGATTTCTTTTGATATTATTTCAATGGGTTTGGTCTCACGGAAGAGGTGACCCCTTTACGCGTTTAATTTTTTGCCTGCTTCGCTTGGCATCTTTGTCAGAAATTAGTTGCTGTAAAACCATTTTCCCTGTAGATGGGAGTAACTGTGAATAACACATGTTATTGGATACCATAAAAATCTACATTGCAATGTAGATTTCAATATAATAAATTAGTATCTACCAATGTATTGGTCGATACTTTTTTATTATTGATTGGCCTATCCTATTCAAACTATTTTGGTCATTGATCTCAGTCACAAAGTTATTTTATATTCCGAACCACAAAGTTTTCTTGACGATTGTCTTGAAATATTCAAATATGATGCGAATTACTACGAAGGTTATGGAGGAAAGGAAGCTATGTGATTCATGGAAGCGCACATGGGCGGCGCACGCGCAAACAAATGCGTTTCCGCCGACGCGCGCCAGCACCTCATCAATAGAGAAAGTTGTCAAGCCTTCACATCACACACAATGGTGCCAAGATTTCTTGCTTGCATAATGGGATTACGGGAAACTTTTTTCGGAGAAATACCATTAGCTCGAACTAGGAAGATCTGTTACCACCATAGTAAATAAGTACGTCATGTGAAAAAAATAGATCTACTTTGTATTCATTATTTTCTCCTATTTGCCTTTAATTAAACCTAATTACAAATGCGAAAGTAGATTAATTATGGTCTTAGATACTTACAAGCAGCCCAAGATGCGAGCGGAAGCTACAAATGCGTAAACCTGTGCCTAACATAAAACAATAACGTAACTTAAGTATAACAATGCGTAAGACATAATATTCGTGGATTGACTAACTTCAACCACTTCGGGATGAAGCCGCAAGTTATAGCCTGCAATAGAGTCATAGGTAAGGCAATCAACTGTGAGGTCGCCCAGCTTCCGCCGCGTAACAATAGACCTGCATTATCTAACGCATCTCTTACATGAGGCGTGCGTTTGTGGGAACTGTATTACTGAACCCCGCAGCCGCGTTATTATCGATTCATTGTTTTATTCTTTTTTAGGTAACAAGAGCACGCGTTAAGTGGATACATCGTTTACTTTCACACGTTTAAAAAACTTCCATCCGATTAACAATATTATCCGTTTCAATCAGTACCTGCACTTGATTCGTATTTGTAGAACCGTACTACAAAACGGTAATCTCAGTTCAATAGTTGACGCGATGTTTCCGTTCTAATTTTTTAAGATCATTAGACGTTCCGTAATTGAATACATTGCTAAATTTTATTTAACTATGCATTTAAGAGTATTTAATCGGTGTTTAAATCATTGTATGGACAAATGTCCAATCCGATTACGAACGAATAATTAGGTTTCTTTCCAACTACAGTCATCTCTATATTTTATTTTAGTAGTAGACTGTAGTTTACTGCTTTGTTGACCATGAGCGAATTTACAAGCGAGTGTGAAATGATGATTATTCCAGTGAGTGACTATTCCATTAATGATTTGATTGCTAAACCGGCTCTGAATATGCATTAAGCTATAGTTCTCTTCATTTATTAGGTGCGATAGCAAATGAGTCGGTACTTTCTCGTCAGGTCATCGTTTGAGTCTCGTAGGGCGGGTCTATCGCTGCGCCCACACACCTGTGGAACTGTTGCACAAATGTTGGTTTTCTTCTAGTTGGGGCCGTGTTGTACAGGCACTTGCACTGGGATAACTAGTTTGCTATTCTCTTTATAGCACAAATGACTCCAGATAGATGCAGATGAGAAGAGTTTCGTAGTGTTTGTAAGATATGGCTGGATATGAAAATAATAAAACGAAATATTTAATAGGACGATAAGGTTAATGTCTTAATATTTAGGATATATATTTTAAAGAGAAGAGAAGTAAAGCTCATAACATTGGTAATTATTATCTTACCTGCTGATATCCGTGCTAATTATATTTATGGTGACCATAATACTAATGAGTAAATTAGTTATAAAGTTTTGAATCTGACAAAATCCTACAATATCATGTTTTTTATATTCAGAGATGCTAGGTATATCTACAAGATGGCTTATGGTAATAGAATCAGTTACTTGAATCTCTTAACTGCGGATGTTTATTCAATAAAGAAATGAATGCTTTTAAGAATGAGCATCGGTTAAGTGGTCCATTTGTATTCTCGGCGCGGCGCGAGCGAGGCGGGCGGGGGCGCAGGCACGCTTGTATCCCGGGTGTGACAATTACCAGAATTTTCATAATATCCCTGTTACAGTGAATATAGTCTATTAATTGTTACAGGGGTACTAAGTAAGCAATACAATCAATACTAGCTTTGCTCAGGCCGGCAATGCAGTGGCTTACTTTCTGTGGTAGAGAAATTCCATGGGCGGCGGTGATCGCTTACCCTCAGGTGACTCGCTTGCTCGTTTGCATTACTATCGCATAAAAAATAATAATGCAAACGAATACGGATGATGGTAACTGATTAGAATGCCTCCCACACGTCTTACTGTCATCTGTCAAAGTGTTAGTATTTTTCCCAGCCAGCAGTTTGTAAGATTACCGCCTACGCGACAATCAGCATACGGGAAGCTTGTGTTGTCTCAATAAGACTGGGACGATCAAAGGTTATTGAACTATTCATTTGCACAGATTGAAAGTAATTAGAAGTGAAATGTATAAAGGAACTTTACTAACTAAACTTAGATACAAGCATGATCTAAGCAAGCAGGATTAGTCGCTCGCGTCGCTCGTAACATTAAATGAAATTTACCTATGCTACCCTAACTATGACTGTTACAGAACTGCTAACTGCGTGTAGTCAATATTACTTGAAATAAATAATATCTATCATCATTAAAAATAGTTACATTTACGGCATGCACATAATGCGGCTGTTACACTAATGTTTCAAATGCCTATAAAATCTATTTACATGCCTAGCACAATGTAATGAAATGTAAGACGCGGAGAATAAAAGGGAAATGAAATGAGATTCTCACGGAGGTAAAGTGTACTAGACTAATGACTGCTAATGATATTAGTGCTAGCAGAAACTTGGTTGGAATATGCAACCATAATTACAATTCTAGTATCTACTTGCATACTCATTCCATAATATGTTAAAATATGTAATTACGAGCAGGGTAATCGGTCGCGGTGTTGTAGGGCGCGGGCCGGTCAGCAAGTGACCTTTATCACTCACCTAGGCAAGCATGACGCAGAATTTTTTCTCTACTTAATGCGCCCTAAAGGTTAACTATTTTAATAGCCCGTTCTTAGTTCTTGATTAAAATGTCGTAAAATAAAGCTCTCTAGTTTTGCAATTAACTTCAAGCATATATATTTAGACGCACTTCAGAACGAGCCTCATAAATTGAGTAGTAATTTCCGCGTAGTAGATGCCGCGATAAATGGTCACTTGTGCTCTTTACCGCTTTGGCACCTCGTTTTTGTCCTGTTTGTTGAGCAAAATAAGCAGATACGTACTTAATGCAATTTTGATGAATGATTTGCATAAAATAACCAGGACATAAGATTGATTCTTGTTAAGTTCCGTTTTCGCAATCTAGGTGAATGTGATTTTAATTATGATAAGATTTATTAAAACTTATAATTTAACTAATACTATAACATTACCTCCATGTTTTCCTTCCTTCCTCAACTAGGTAATGTACTTGCACCCTGTACGTTTCGAGTAACTTCTTCTTACAGGCTGTAGGGTAGGTAGGTCGTGCGGGTAGGTGGTACCCTACTGACAGGTTTTGATTAGGTGCCTGTATTGACAGACTGACAACAGAGTGATCTTATATGAGTTCCGTTTTTTGACGCCGTATGCAAACGTAATAATGCGTCTTTCAGGAGCAAACCAAAGCTATGAGATGATTTGCGAAGTGTAAATAAGTGTGTCGAGTGGTAGCAGATAAGTGTTAGTCGTAAAAATTCTGCAGTCGTTTTATGATTTTGTTTATTACCACATCTCCGTAAGTTACTACAAGTGTAGGTATACTTATAATCTTACTTGAATATATTCCTGCATTATTACCGTGCGAAGTGGAAGATATTTAGTGTAGCGGACCTCGGGCTGCGAGGCGCCAGTCTGGGACGCAACTGGGGTTAATCCTGGCAAATACGATGATTATGAGGTTACGAGTATTCTTGCATTACCGGCTAAAACAAGATTTGAAATAAGTAATCGTAATCGTGTGAGAGCCGATAACTTGACCTGTTCTTCATCCCGTCGTGCTGTCTGCTTGTTTATAAATAAGCCGTATTATCGCGGAATGAGACGTCGCCGGCGCATCGAAACTATAGCTATACCAACACTTAACCAGCGGCTATATTCCCATACAATGTTTTCCAAGTTCGCGCAAGTCGAGTACGGAGCCGCGCGGCCTCCCACGCGTCGGATATACAAACCCTTCTCTAGTTACTAAAGTTATTTTCAACGCAGTTTCTTGCAACTCAAATACATCTGCTGGAGTTTAAACAAAGAAAGAACTAAAATTGTTTTTAAAAACAAATGGTTCGTGTTGTACACAGAGGGGTAGTAACCCTAGAAATGTTTAGGTATAAACATCAGTAACTTCAGGCTTGAATAGCTGAGATTTTTTTCGATTAGTCTTAATACTAACTTTCATACTCACTCATAGCTGTTAGATTGGCAGATATTTCTAAATTGCACTGTTAAAACTAATGGTCTCCAAAATATTAAACTTCAATATAAATGATGTCTTACATTATGTGTTACGTATTATGGCGAAATGGGTAATATTTGACATGCATTTATTAGTTAGGAGCTTAAATCCCTTTTCTGAAGACAAGGTAACGGGCTTGATTTATGATTATGGTGGTTTTATTGAAGATTGAGACTATATTGAAGGCTGCATGTACCCGAACGAGTCTTTCCCGTTCGCCTGTCGAGTTGCGAACCGCTCTTTACTCGCCCACATGCATTAAATCCTTCCCTGCCCTCATCTTGGCGTAACAAGTAGCCGGCTAGTTGCCGATACTAGCTAATTTATCTTTGAATTCATGACTGTTCATTTAGTACTTCACATATAATCAGCAATTTTTTAAACGGTTAACGTGGTCAAACTTAAGAGTAGGTATTATATTAGTTATTCAGTTTTTTATTATTCTCTGAAAGTTCAAATGCACGATAAGCTTTTAATCAATTCATATAAGTTTTTTAAATATAATCGTACCTACAAGTATGAGTACGAATACCGAAGATCATTATTATAGTACGTGGAATACTCGTATGAAAGTCTAGTACAATTATGATAAACTATTATGGACATTTTTTATGGATAGTAAAGCAAAATATCGTAGAAAACCCTTAGGTAAAATGGAGAAATGTTTGAAGCATGAAGGACTCTTAAACTTAGGGCCACCACGAACAGATGAGACAGAGAGCGATCGTAGGACGGTCTTATTCTTCTAAGTTAAAATTTTTGTTTGGCCTAGATATTTATATTTTTGATGTTTACAGCCAACACATACCATAGATAGACACAAGTTAATAAAATATTGAGTCGATCTTCAATGCAATTTGCAAAGGATAAGGGGGTTGGTCGGGCATTAGTAACTCCACTATCGAGTGTCCAGTCCATGGGCGGCGGCAATAGCTTACTACAATGTAACAGAACTCCCACGATACAACTTGCCTTTGCTTTGCCCATTAGCTAGCTCTAGGGTGTGGCTATGACTATCATCTGCTTCAAACGTTTGTTTACCTATCAGCTTTGTACATCTCTATAGAAGTTTTAACCATATCTCGCAAAGGCGCGCGCGCTTGCGTGGTTGAAGCAGAGATAGATAGAGCTTTCGACGCCCGCGGCAATTCTCCGGCTACGATTTGCCGTTGCTCATTTGTTACTCTAAAATTACTGCCCAATTCTTAAGTGATGTAAATGTCTGTGTAAACACATAGGGTGTGGCTGCGACTATCATCTGCTTAAGACTTTCTTTCATCGATCGCCATTTCTATCAGCTTCGTGCAGTTCGTAGTCAGCCCTATGGAAATCATAGCCATATCTCGCCGAGGTGCGCATGCGCGTGCGTGGCCGAAACAGAGATACCGCCTCTGACACCCGCGGCGGTTCTCGGGCCACGATTTCCCTTAGCTCATTTGCTGCGCTAGGATGACCAGTTCAAAGAGATTTACACAGAGTAGATTGTGTAATTTAAAATAGCAAGACCGGTGTAAATCATGCTTTCGTTTTATTAAATCTATGTGAAGTTTGAAATCGCTTTGAAAGATTTCGAATAAATTTGCTATCGTTATTGAAGTTGCATGGTAGAAGTTTCAAGATGACAAACATTAGAATTATTTTCCTATGTCTGATACGGATACAAAATGATTTTACGTGTTTATTGCAAGCATTTTTTAAGTGATAGGTGACAGACAAGCTGATGGATCTCCTGATGGCACTGACACCAAAGTCACGAGTGCGCTCTCGCCCATGATTCCCGCTCATACATGCCAAAGCGTGGCTCTTCCAGGGACTATTATTTGTAACATAAAGAATCTCTACAAAGAATGTAATTCATCATTTTGACATAATTGACCTTATTCCAGTGAACTGATGTAAAGTTCAAAGCCAGTCAAGATTATTATGAAATGTAAATAGCATATTCTAAGCCAAAGGCATTGTTCACGCGCATTGTTTTTGCTTGAATGGAGCGTGTGGGCGTAAGTAATGCTTTCTATTCAATAACATGTTTTCTATTCAATAAAATAAGCCCCAGGAGCGTTAGAATATACACATTGTATTACATTTATTACACAAAAAGGGATTCATAGGTGAGTAAGTGAGGATACCGGAGGCCCAATCCGAGAGGAAAAGTTGATTGAAGGTTGTCAGCGCGCTAGTGTAGGCACCACGGCTTCTCCATGAGTATTCATAGGCGGCAGCAATCGCTTAACATGAGGTGATCCATCAGCTCGTCTGTCATTTACTACTTAAAACTAGAAAAGACTATAACAAAAAAGTGTAGTCCAAGATTTTCGTTAGTCTGTGAAACCCTGGTGTCAGTTTCCAATCGCCCTATTGGCTTATCACGGACTTACGAGGGCTTATATTAAAGTGACTCAGACCAGTGAACGGTATAGTAGTTTCTCTACTGACTCAGACCAATACCTTAACGAGATCTACACAAATAGCAAATTATCTACACGACAAAAGGGATCAACTAGCAGCTAATTACTTTACATTATTCTCAATAATAGAAAGCTTTTTTGTCGAGTTGTCTAGAATGCACACATGAGGCTAGGCTGGTTTAGCTATTTTTATCGGCCTATGTCAGTTACTTAGGCCAAAACAATTAACGTCTGCTATAAATATCTCAAAGATGGCAGTAAAGTTATTCGCACTTTATGTTTTAGGCCCATAATGTAGAGTCAACAAAAGTGGCCGTTTTTTTTTGGTATCGTTATGAAAAATTATTGAAATTATTATTCTATACGTATTAGCATGATGCAGTTGGTCTATTTAATAGCAACTTAGTATATAATTATAAACTAAGTTAAATACCTATTTAATGTTATTTAAGTTTTTTAAGTGATAATAAAGAGAAAAAAAAATTAACCTGTCTAGGGGCTTGCGACGGATGGCCACATGTCATATTAACTAGTATATTATCATATCTAACTCTCTCATCTTAACGTGTAATTCCCGGTTGCGTCCAAAGCTATCACTTTGGAGCCCGGAATACGTTTAGACCATGATTCAGAATAAGGGGGATTTGCAGTGAGATAGTATGTATGCTGATACATATCTACTTTATGCTTGGGTTCGAACCTACGAGGGGGCTTCCATAAGGGCCCCTAAACACCTTCTATAAGGCAATATTTATATTTCTGTGGCATGGCATATTTATATTATCAATGGAAGGAAAATATCTTTAGTAGTTTTCTCGAACTGGTCTTGGAAAGCATTTTAGTTTTAATCTTCGTCTTTCTCCGGCTGTTAGACATGTTGATGCGGACAGTCCATGAGTCACTGTTTAATAGATTAAATGGAACGCATTAATCCGAGCAGCGGCGTGCATGGTCGCCTTTTATTAGCTAAATAAGTGCTACAATTACTGTCATTGTCCTCCGCCTTCAAATGTCCAGCTCAGCGCCACTGTCGAGGAACGGCGTCCAGCATCACACTCGTATTGTTATAGCCCTTTACGTAGTTTAACCACAGTTTAACGTTGCTTAATTGGTCACACGAAATTGAAGTAAATAGGGTCAACTATGCGTGAGCGTGAGCTGTACACAAATCGAAGGTTTATTGGGTTAACTTGATAAGCTTTCGGTGATTACATTTATGTGGAGTTTTGGAGTCAATAGCACCTTCAGTGTTTATGGTTTTCATAGAATGTTACTCACAAGTGAGCACAAAGTAGACCTTAGGTAGAAACTAGGAAATTATTTATACGAGTAATTTATTTATAACGTATTCAAATGCTACAAAGTTTCGTTGCAAGTTTTATCTAGCTGGACAATCAGCTTGTAGTGTGGCTTGTATGTTCGTAGTGGTTCTGATTATAGTGTACACGTAATTCATGCAAATATTTTTGTTAAAAAAAACTAATATAAGCTGCTCGAGTGAAAGGTTTTACATATACCCAATTTAGTTTTGTGTGTTTCTTTTCGTTTGAGATTACATGACTATAAACATTGGATTAGTTTTATTATCACAGTTAATGTAAGACTGATTGAAGTAGCGCTTTTATTTTATTTAGAATTATCTGTTTAAGAATAGCCACTTGTATTTTTTGCAATGTTGCCATGAGATGAGCCGTATTTTATATAATTTATGTTATCTGTATCTTATGAAGAAGTGAGCCGCATATAAATAGAGAAATACAAGTAGGTACATGAAACAAATAAGTTGTAAGTCACGCTAGTAACGCGATTTGATTCAAGCAATACCTATACATATTTAACCTTTCACTACTTAATAATATCACTGTGGTAATATTGCAACAAGCGTGATATAAGTATGTATGTAGGTGTATTTTTCGATTACCATAATGTTTTCTTATAATAATATGCTTCTGCGTGGGTCATTATTACTAGATCTAACCGTTACGTTACTTTATTTTGAAAGTGATAGATAGTTACGTTTATTTTATTACCTACTAGTTTTCTACTGGTATACTTGCCGAGCTAAAGCAAACGATGCTTTTTCGTGGCAATGAGACCTTTTGACATAAGTACCTAGTAAGATGTAGCCTTTTTTGGATTAACAATGATAATATAAGGTAGTGGAATATAGGGTCATTCGATCTTAAACATTACATATAAGAGTGGTAACGCCCCCGCGGGATTGGGAAATTTCGGATATATATTCTGTAACATGTTAAATTCATTTTTTCATTGGTCCTGTTGCTGCTGTTCATTTTTTCACTGCTGTTTCATGGTTCCAGAAATTCATAATTATCCTCTTTAATAGTATTGGTTGGCTATATTTGATGTATAATGTCTAATAGTGATGTCTGGTTGTTGCAGACGGCGCATCGAGCGCGGCGAGCGGCGCCGCAGGCGGCGTGCCCCCCTCGTGGGAGCCGTTCTACTGCGTGCTGCAGCAGGACCGCCGCACCCTCACCGCCTACACCAGCGAAGAACTCGCTGTGAGTATGCGATCTGAAAAAAAAAACATTTGGATCTTTCCAGAACACAATTGTGAACAAGTAGGAGTGTCTTTTTTAACGAGAAATCACTGTTTTTACTGACTTGCTTGACGGTGAATTAGACCTTATACTCAGAATCTTCAAGAATTTAGCTATCTTAACTATGATTATTATGAGTGTTGTTGTTGAGTGGGGCGATGTCCTGTGGGTAGACCACCTTCCCATTGGTCCGATGATATTGTAAGGGTAGTGGGGAAACAATGGATGAGGCTGGCTGGTGACCGTAGGGAGTGGTGTAATAAAGAAGAGGTCTATACTCAGCAGTGGGTGGATGTGGGCTAAGATGATGATGATGAACTATGATTGTTGATGAGTTTGAGATGAGATGAGTTCTACTCAGGTTCGATTGGTTGTATTGGTCTACGAGTAAATAGTGTCTGTTTCATTTTATTCGAAAAAAAAAACTTAAAACTACTGTAGGAAATGAGTTCCTTGATAATTAATGTTGTTGGATTTGAAATTACGTGTAAATAAGGAGGAAGATATTACTTTCTTAGGTAATATCTAGTCAATAGTAATTTCCTTGATCATAGTACGATGATTGAAAGGCTAAGTGACATATTTATAACATCATACAAGAATCGATTAGCACTTATGAAGCAACACTCAAGCCTACTCAAGTTGATGAGCTCGGTTGTTGTTAATCATGTGTACACTTTTATTTTCATTCATCGACTGCACTGCACTATTGCGATTGTAACGTATAGTCTGCATTAAGCTACAATTTGTAAAATTTTTGCTTTAATTACTACTTTTTCTATAAGCGGTTCGCCTTGCTTAGTATTCAATCTGCACGGATCAATAGATAACAGTGCCTTTGCGAAGGTATTTTTTACAATGTAATCCAATGTAAACCGGACGTTTTATGTTACTAAATTCGTCACCAATGGAGCGTAACAAGTGTTTTTAAACGTAAATATCTAATTTACGAACTGTGGTATATCGTAGTGCATAGGGTAGACAGACATTGAGTAAAATTAAAATATCAAGAAAATTACATTTCACTACTAACTAGCTTATTCCATCCAGTTTAGTGAGTACCTATACAATTTAGGTATCTCCAATAAAACAATAGTTAAATCGTGATCATGTGGTTTACGTAGGACATACATTATGCACGTATACATTATCTGAAAATGGGCAAAATGCTAGATAATTTGAAAATATTAACTTCATTATTGACGAAATAATTTGGGAATTGATATCATTTCAGTTCACTTTCGACGATTCAGTGTGAAATTCAAATTCAAATACTGTATTGCAAGTCACATTACATCAAGATTTGTTTTTTTAATAGTTAAATCTAAAGTAAAATCTTAAAAAACAAAAATATCATTTCTAATTACTCAAAAACGGACAGTCAGTACACAAACTATTTCACGGTATCATCACCTGTCGGCCCTCAGCAAACATGACAGTACATATTTGGGTGATAGGCACAGCCAGGCAAGAGTGCCTTTAAGAGAAAAGTGTTGTATTATTTTCGAAATTGGGAATTATCTCAGTCTGTTCCGCTTTCCTAATCTCGCGAAGTATCTCTACCTTCAACGCGGAACCGCTCTAATTGGGTGCGATCCAGAGAGCAAGTCACGCTGAAAGCTTTTTATTGTTTCGTGAGGGACTGCACGTGGAGCTAACGAGGAGTGACGACGAGACATGGTGGTAATGGTACTTCCAGTCCGCTTGTGGCCACGGCCGTTGTAACGCGGTCGAAACGTCAAGCAGTATGTGCTATAATGTACTTTTACTTTAAATATCCTCGCGTTTAGTCCCGTTTATTTAAAGTATTTGTATAATGCAACGCGAAAGTTTAAAAACATAGCTTAGTGATTTTTGCATAAACTTAAGTATAGGTATGACTGAAACAAGACTATCGATAAGAGCTCCCACAGAACATTTGCTTTATGTAAAATACTGTAAAACCCGATGAAGACGAATACATTTTCCAAACAATTTGAACAATTTATAAACGCTTTCATTACTTAATTACTATAAATTTTAACTTGTTACAATTTGTTAAAAAGAACCAAGAGGTTTGCGCCAGACCTGGTCAGTACGTGCGAGTGGCTTTAGATTTATGTATAAATATGTAATGTGTAGAGTTAGATACTCTGTTGGCAACATTGTTAATTCTTTGTTTTCGTTGATTAATTACCTATTATGTATGAATGTCATCATTAAAATTTTAACACGCAAATACATAGTTTATTACTACGAGTAATACAGTTAATCACTATTAGCTATTCGTTGAACACGTTTCAGAAAACATGTTTTAAATTGATCCAAGTATGATAACAACAGATTGATGAGACCGAAAGTATGCAATTGCATAAACTATCAGTTCTAACAAAGTCTAACATACCAAAGTAGCATATTAGGAATGAACTGTATATATCAGGATAGTTTGTTAAAAAAGGACATCTAAAAATCGTACATACACAATTACACATCTTGGTAATAAAAAAATTGTACGCTTTACAGAAAACGTTAATCGCTGTTAATTACTATAAATTATTTATAACAGTCTTAGTAATGTATTGTGGACCGAAAATATCGTAAAATTAGTCTTGTTTTAACTTTTGATCTCATGTTTCTGCGTCGCGTGCGCAGGCCAGGCTTTTGCTATGGGGCGCCGACCAGAGACTAATTTTGGATCATTATACAAATATGCCATCAGGGCTATCACTTTCAAACCATATAGTTTAATTTAATGACTCAAGGTGAAGACAAGGGGAAGAATTACCTACAGTTTTTATAGGTTTTTTGTTGACGAAAGTATAAAAGTATTTTGATGACTTTCTTATTTACCAATATCAAGATTCTATGTAACTTAACTAAGTTGGACAGAGACCGATTAAAACAATATATTTGATAGATAAACTATATGTACTTACAATTACAAAATGAAGAACAGAAATCGATAGCTTACATATAATTGCTTGACTATAACAATACTTTTCATTACTTGCCGTCCCTAATATAATATTTAAAGTGAAAGTGGATTCCGTACCCGTCAGAGTGAACCATGTGCGCTTAACATCTACAGCGGATGCTATCGTAATCAAAGTATTACATAGTTTGACGTTAGAGTATGATTATCATCATCCGCACGAGAATGATTACGACTGCGGACTAATGGTATTATATTACATTATGTCATTGATCTCATTACACCGATATCTGATCTCAAAAATATTGCACACTAACTTATTATGTGTAAATGCACAATCACATTGAACAGTATGAACACATAGTCATACCAGTAAATACATAAGCTACAGACCACGATAGTCGACTATTATTATTAGACTTAGATTTTGGGAAAGAGAGCGAGCAAGATGTCTTTTGGTAACCTCAGTCCGAAATCCCATGCCCTTCGAATGTGTATTTTAGCACTTTCTATCTAGTGGTTAAAATTACCACTACTCCTCTTACTCTAGTTGAGTTGATCTATTTAACATTCATCTTTTTATTTTGCTCCCAACTTACTACCTACTATGAGATTCTCAATGGATAGAGCTTCGTGTTCACCCACTCGAGTATCAGCTGGTTGCATCAAAAGATAAATTATGTACAATTGTACATATCTCATTGCTATTTATCTGTGCTGCAAGGTCTTGACTTTGAAAGTCTATTTATTGAATCGCTTTCATTCTTTCCTTTGTCGCCAAAAGAAATGATGCGTCTCGAGCACAAACAAAGCACGATGCGTAGGCGCACGCGCACCGCACTCAGCATAAATCAAAATTATACGCTGCGTTCGAGCACGCGGGTATTCTCACTAGTGTTGTTTGATAATCAGTTGTTTGACTATCGATTAGTTTAATCGAAACTCGGGTACTCTATTTACTGCATACTGGTAGTTCAAACACAACAACGCAATTATCTTCATATGCTTATTAGACAGCAGTCTGATACAAACGGAGAGATATCGTAGGCAGCAGTGGCAGGACCAACACAAGATGTAAAAGACCGATAATTTCCTAGACTCCTATGCTTATACATTTACTTACAATAACGTTGAAAATTTGAAAAAAATAGGATTATTGGTAGTAGATTAAAACTTTTTCTCAGTTCGGGATTTGATTCCTGAATAAAATTCTAAACATAACTTCTAACCGACACGCAGAGGCAGTTCCTTTGATTACTATCGATATTTTATTTATCTATCGTCAACATTGGTTCTCCTCGCATACAATGAAGACGAATGTACGGAGCCGTTAGCCGCAACGTTTGTTTATGACACCCAGTTCTAATATAACTTCATTACCTTGTGCATATGTTATGTTGATGTACTTTAATCACTTGTTTTAAAAGTATCAGCTACTTTTTCGAAGTTTATCGCGTTATCTGAAATAACTACTAGTGTTTTATTTATAACAGAAGTCTTAAGGAAAGGATCAACTGAACTTGAACAAGACCTAGTACTTTTTATTGTAATCTATCTAGTTTTAAAAAACTAATCAGTAACTCTACATAATAATAATTTCTGTCATATTGTTATATAAGTTAATGAGATGTAGAATGTGATAAAGTACACATGGTTTGCATAAAACACACCCTAATTTGCAACGAACGGTCCATAAATTAACTTATTTTAAAAGAAACGAGCTTGTTAACCCGTCTACGAGCTTAATAAAGACAAGTCTCGTCCTGGGAACATATGTATCTGTTGTACGTAGTATCTCATTACTCTGTGTATCTGAACTGTACGCGCGCTTTATTTATTTAAAAAAATTGGAATCATTAAAATGTCATCCTACGTGCTGCCGTGTTATGTCTAGAAGACCTGATATGGTTGATTTTGAGTTTTCAACCTTATAAATATTATTTAACTAGATTAAAAATTCAAAATCAAACGGCCTTTTAGATATAACACGACAGCGTGATACAGTTAAACAGCCAGGATGTCTTGTATGAACAATGCGAGAGGAAACGCGAAGTGGCTGTTCCGCTTCTCACGATGGGCGACGCTTTTAGCTCGAGTTATTACCTGATTGATTGCGTCGACGGATGAAGACTATTCTCTTCGGGTTGGTGGGTCTATGATGCAACCAGTCTACTGACATTTGCCAACGCGATTGGTGTATGATGCGTAAAGGCTCGAGTTTACAATATGAGTGCAACAGTCGATGTTGCCAAAGCAGATGCCGATGGATGCTTCGCAACATCATCACTAATAAATAGATGTTAGAACATGGAATACATAAAATGTTCAGCATAAAATCACAAACTGCCATAACTAATAACGTGGTGTCATAACTAATTCAGTTATTTTCATAAATTGACTTCTTTTAATCTAAATTAGATGGAAAAAGTGTCAAAAATAAATTAGTATAGTCAAAATTTTCAAGATGACACTCCAACCAAATGGTCTATTTCGTTAGAACATTACTTCTCATTATTTTATTGAGAGCGACAGTCAGAATTAGGAAACGTCTTGGAACAAATGATGAATGATTGAATTACTCTATCATGATGTTGTTCGTACTTTAGAGATAAGAAGATGCACATTCTCTCTTAATTTAGTTCGATTAAATAGTCATAAATATTAACACAGTAGTCGTTTTCATTTATGATACTAAGAGTAGTAAATAAGTTATTAAATGTTGTTTTGTGTTTTTCCACGCAACCAGTCGTTCCCAGGATTCTATGTGGACAGGAAGGTAAGGCCACAGCAGAAAGTGGTAAGCGTAGTCTGACTTAATGTTGTTTAGCGTCCAGTTAACCTCGCTGCTTTACTTGCGAAACCTCTCGTAATGCGCTCATTAGATGTTTATGTTTAATTGGTTCATCACATAAATTAATGCTATAGTTGATGACTAATTTGGCATTCAAATTGAAGATTTTTGCATATTTGTAATTGTTTTGCCATTTGTACATATTGCGTTGCATTGCGTTACGAGCTTGCAATTTGTGTTGTTTTTGTAAGTACGAGAATGTTTTCATTAGAAATAGAAAATTATGGTAGCTTAGTAAAATTTTTAAGTTCAGCTTTGAAATGTAGTATTTAAATATGTATAGTTTTAACGCTAAGTAATTATTTTTAAACTAGGAGTAGAAGGCAGATTACGAAAAAGTTAATATTGCAAAATGAAATCCTAAAATCTATAAAACAAGTGAATCATTGCTTGAAATGTGGTCCCTAATTTTTAGGGACCACGCCCATACCTGTTTTATTCATTCCATCATCACCACGATGGAGGTGAACGAAGCGGTACAAGCAGTTCGTGAATCACACAATTGACTAAATTGAGGTATTTACAATTTTTTTCCAGAATGAAAAATATAGAACATTAGTAAATGTGTAAGTACTTCCAGAAATAACGTGTAGAGTAGGTAGGGATGAGAGGTTCTTAGAAGTAGAACATGTGGTCAGTAGAGTGCTCGTAAATGGAAACACATTGGATGATGTCACGGCAGAACAGCCGAACGCAACGAACCGCGGCCAAGTTCACCGAACGCGGGTGTTGCCAGGAAACACATTGCAAAAATCCATACTTACTATAATATATACCTATGATATTGTTGCGGGTACGGGGTACGTAAGATTCAAGTAAAATGCCAAAGTCACAAAAAGACAATTAATTTATTCGACGAGTAACAAAAAAACACAATTAAAACACTAAATCACACTTAAACGCACTAAAACACTAAAATCTTCCTTAAAACACTACGCAGGTAATACACAAGATCACTCTTAGTTCGCAGGAGAATAATCGCTTTCCAAATTGGAACTCACTTCTTCGCTTTCCAAATCAAACTGACTCGTCGGCTCGCCCGTCCCGCTTTTATACTAGCACAGGCGCGGGCGAGACCTTACTAGTAGGGAATAGAACATTCTCGATCTTTTCTCTCGTAACTTCGATTGAGACTTTGTAGACATCGGACATGTTGCTACGTATTAGGGCTTCGAGAGATTTCTACATAGTTCCCGATATTTCTCGTAGCTTCTCGAACGTTCGATGGAGAGTTCGATAATTTTCTATTCCGAATGCGTAGGTTCGGGGGCGACTATGCGTGTATTACGTAGTACACAACGGAATAATAGACCTTACTCGTTTGAGACAAGCTCTATTTCCGTATGCAGGGGCACATAGTCGTAACATTACCCCCCTCTTAGTCATGCTCGTCCCGAGCATCATTGGACCCATGGTAACGAGCCAACCGATCAATGTGAACAATTTTAGGTTTTCCTCTTGTTCCTTGTTTGATCCGATAGGTTAAGTCGTTCAGTCTAGTAATAATCTTGTATGGCCCTTCCCACCTTGGCTGGAACTTCGGTGATTTGCCTTTCTTCCTGAGTGGGTTGTGTAACCAAACCAGACTTCCTTCCTCGAAACCGTCGGTGTTGGCTTTGCGGTCATAACGGGTCTTCATTCTTTCGCTGGACTTTAGACTACAGTCTCTAACTAGAGCATGTACTTCGTCCAGGCGCTTCTGTAGGTCAGCCGCATAATCGGTTACTGGTTTTGGAGCTTCTGGCGGTGTCCCAGTCAATGCATCTACCGGAAGCCGCATTTCTCGACCGAAGTTTACCATTGCTGGGGTAGCGCTGGTACTATCGTGGATCGCAGATCGGTAGGACAGTAGGAAAAGCGGTATGTACTGGTCCCAGTCTCGTTGATGCTCGTCGACAACTTTGGCCAAGTGGTTTTCCAACGTTTGGTTGAATCTCTCGACCATGCCATCGGATTGCGGGTGTGCTGGAGTAGTACGGGTCTTATGCATACCCAACAGTTGACAGACCTCCTGAAACAGTGCTGACTCGAAGTTTCTTCCTTGGTCTGAATGTATCTCTAGAGGCACACCAAATCGGCAAATCACCTCGTGGACTAACTTTTTAGCGACCGTCTTCGCCTCTTGATTAGGCGTAGCGAAGACTTCAGGCCACTTAGTGAAGTAATCTTGGACCACAATGATGTATTTGTTTCCTTCATCGGATTCTGGAAAGGGGGCCAGCTACATCGACTGCGATTCTTTCCCATGGAGCGCCGACGTTGTACAGCTTGAGTTTGCCCTTACTTCTGGTTTGTGGGCCCTTTACTGATGCGCAAGTCGTACATTTCTTGCACCAGTCTTCGACGTCCTCCCGACAGTGTATCCAGTAGAATCTCTGTCTCAGCTTCTCTAAGGTCTTCTTCACGCCTAAATGTCCTCCGGATACCCCATCGTGTATGTATCTCAGTAAAGAAGCAACTTGTTTACGGGGTACAATCAGCTGTAATGTTGTTTGGTCCCCTTTAGGTGCTTCCCATTTCCTAAAAAGTACTCCATCCTTAATCTCCAAACTGTCCCATTGCGCCCAGTAACTTTTCGTAATGGGGCTTGAAGATGCTACTTGGCTCCAAGAAGGTTTTTGACCTACTTCTTTCCAATCAAAGATTTTCCTTAGGTCTCTATCCTCTTTTTGAGCCTTTTTGATAGCGTCTTCACTCCATTCATTATCAAGACCCTGGGTGGTTATGATCCGGACTTCTTTAGTTTCCGTCCTAGAGCAGTGACTGCAGGCCTCTGGACAAGGTCTTCTTGAAAGAGCATCGGCATTCAAATGCGTTCTACCACTCCGATGTTCGGTTGTGAAGTTGTACTCTTGAAGTTGTTCTAGCCACCGTGCCACTTGTCCTTCAGGGTTCTTAAACTGCAAGAGCCATTTTAACGCAGCGTGATCTGTCCGCAAGGTGAACTGTCTTCCAACGAGATACTTGTTGAAATGTTGTAGAGTCTTCACTACAGCCAACAGTTCCTTACGAGTCACACAGTAGTTCCTTTCGGGTTTCGAGAGTGACTTACTGAAATAAGCGATCACCACTTCCCGTTCACCTTGTTCTTGCGACAGTACTCCGCCTATGCCAGTGTTGCTGGCGTCGGTGTCCACGATAAACCTTCCTTCTCTGTTGGGGTAGCCAAGTATAGGACTGGTGCAGAGGTGTTCTTTTAATCTGATAAAAGCTTGATCGCATTCCGAGTCCCAGGCAAATATTCGTTTATCTTCCGTGAGCCGATGGAGTGGTTTAGCGATGTCGGAGAAGTTCTTTACGAAACGCCGGTAGTATGCGCATAAGCCCAAAAATGATCTCACGTCGGTCTTGTTAGCTGGTATAGGCCACTCTTGGACAGCTTTTATCTTCTCTGGGTCGGTCCTTACACCATTCGATGAGATAATGTGTCCTAAGTAGGCGACTTCTTCCTTGAAAAACGTGCATTTCTTTGGGCTGAGTTTTAAGTTTGCTTCTCGTATTCTGGTGAAAACCTTCCTTAGGTTACTAACATGCTCCGTGAAATTTCGTCCCATGACGATGATGTCATCCAGATAGACCAGGCATGCATCTCCCAGTAGTCCAACCAGCACCCTTTCCATTAACCGCTCGAATGTCGCCGGAGCGTTACAAAGACCAAAGGGCATGACGTTGAACTGCCACAGTCCATTCCTAGTTCCGGTCGTAAAAGCCGTCTTCTCTTTGTCTACTGGATGGATGTCTACTTGCCAGTAACCACTCTTAAGGTCCACTGTTGAGAACCACTTCATGCCGCTCAGCATGTCCAGGGTGTCGTCTATACGGGGCAAAGGGTAGCTGTCCTTCTTAGTTGCATTATTCAACAACCGGTAGTCCACACAAAACCTGGTGCTGCCGTCTTTCTTCTTTACCAAGACTACTGGCGAAGACCACGGGCTTGTTGAAGGTTCTATGATGCGGTTCTTCTGCATCTCGGCAATCATGTCTGCTACCTCCTTTTCTTTGGCAAATGGAAGGCGTCTAGGCCGCTGCTTAATTGGTGGTGCGTCACCCGTATCTATGCGGTGTTTAACGAGACCTGTCCTTCCCAAATCATGGTCACCCTTTGAAAATATGTCGTTAAAATCGAGTAACAACCTTTTAGCTTGCTGAAGTTCCCGTTCAGAGAGCTTGTCCTTACAATGTGCTAGGAGCGGCGTGACGTCATCTTGTTGACAGGATTTCGGTTCCCGGGCTGTTTTCAGTCTCCTTAATGATTGACCTGCGTCGCACCGTCCAATGACACAGTCTCTTCGTAGCTGCACTTCATCTCCGCTAAGATTGATGACTCGCACTAGCGCTCCTTTTCCGGTCATTGCCAGCGTTCTAGCTGTGATCCAACTTGGATGGTCGCCGCAGTTTTCTATAACGACGCTTCGTCCTTGACACACATTGTGAGGAAATCTAACTTTGACCAGAGTTTCAGACCTCGGCGGTAGGGTCGTGGTTTTTAGGCAGTAAACTGCGCATGATCTCGCTCCCTCTAGGAATACTTCTTGTTCCGGGAAACTAAGTACTCCTTTAGAGACGTCTACCACACACTTCTGGTCTCTTAAAAAGTCCAATCCGATGATGCAATCGTCAGTGATATCTGCTATGAGCACACTGTATTCAAAGGCCATTTCTCCAAGGGTTATCTTCGCCATCGTCTCACCGAAGACGGTAACTGGCTGGCCTGTTGCTGTTTGAAGCTGAACGGTTGGTCTGCGATTCCACATAATAGTCCTTTTCAGTAGTTCTGGACGCACTATTGTTCTTGAAGCACCGGTGTCAATAGTAAAGTGACACGTTATGCTGTTCAGCTGTCCAACCACTGTTAGGTTGTTCCCATTGCCAATCTGTGAAACAGTGACGGTAGGGGCTCGATGTTGACCAGCCAGCGCCCGCCCCGCGGCCCTGGCTCCCTTTAGTTTAACGACAGCTCTTCTGCGTCCACCTGTGTAGAGGACGCTACTGTCGTTTTACGCGGCCATTTTCGCTTGGGGCAACTACTCCGAATATGACCCCTCTCGCCGCAGCCATAGCACATCGGACCCAAAGAGGGGTTTTCCTTTGCCACAACCTCCCGAATTCGATGTTTTCTAGAGTCCTGATGCACGGCTTCCACCTCCAAGGCATGGGCTAGAGCTTCCTGCAAGGTCTGATGATGTCCTAGCTTCACGGCATGTCTGACATCTTCGTCCCTAATGCCATCATAGAAAGCTTGCGGGATCATTGATTCCACCATCGTCGGGCATGACACGTATGCACGTCGGACTAGCCTCTCGATTTCCGCCGCCCATTTCTGTAGGCTCTCACCAGGTTTCTGTTGTCGATCGCGGAGTTGTGCTCTATACGCGTGTTCCAGGTGTTTGTCGCTGTACCTGCCCTCTAGTGCTCTTTGGAGAGCACCTAAAGTTCTGTTATCCGAAGGCAGGTTCTCCAATGTAAGCAGGGCATCCCCACGAAGAGCAAGAGTCAAAGCTAACATTGATTCTTCTTCGTTCCACCCCTTTCCTTTAGCCACCGATTCGAACTGATACCAGAATGCTGCCCAAGACGTTGTTCCATCGAAGTGGGGCACTTCAACTTTCGGGGAATCCGATACTACTGAAGCACCCCGGGTTTCCACTCTTGCCATCTTGGTATGCAGCTGTTGCATCTCAGTATCCACCTGGGACAGTCGATTCTCGTGTTGGGTGAATCGATCTTCATGTTGGGTGAGTCGATCTTCATGTTGGGTAAGTCGATCTTCGTGTTGGGTCTTGATGCTTAGCACGTCATCCTTGAGAGCATCGATCTGTTTTTCTAATACTTCGTGCTTCTTCTCAATAGCGCCCAACAAGCTCTTGCCTAGCTCTTCCTGACGGCGGGCTTGCTCTTCCTGACGAAGGGCTTGGTCTTCCCTGAGCTCAGCAAGCAGTCTGGCTTGCTCTTCCTGGCGAAGGTCTTGCTTTTCACTCAGTTTAGCAAACTGTGCTTCTTGAAGGCGGGCTAGCTCCTCCTGGCGGATGGCTTGCGTCTTCAGCATTTTAAATATATCTGCAATCTCCATAGGCCCAATCGGTGTTTGTATCGATGCTTCTGTTGAAGTACCTTCACCCTCTTGCACAGCCACAGCCGCGGTTTGACTCCTCGTTACTCGACCCTCACTGTCTTCTCGTGGTATAAGTGGCATCTTGAATCCCGCTTCTGACACCAATTGTTGCGGGTACGGGGTACGTAAGATTCAAGTAAAATGCCAAAGTCACAAAAAGACAATTAATTTATTCGACGAGTAACAAAAAAACACAATTAAAACACTAAATCACACTTAAACGCACTAAAACACTAAAATCTTCCTTAAACACTACGCAGGTAATACACAAGATCACTCTTAGTTCGCAGGAGAATAATCGCTTTCCAAATTGGAACTCACTTCTTCGCTTTCCAAATCAAAACTGACTCGTCGGCTCGCCCGTCCCGCTTTTATACTAGCACAGGCGCGGGCGAGACCTTACTAGTAGGGAATAGAACATTCTCGATCTTTTCTCTCGTAACTTCGATTGAGACTTTGTAGACATCGGACATGTTGCTACGTATTAGGGCTTCGAGAGATTTCTACATAGTTCCCGATATTTCTCGTAGCTTCTCGAACGTTCGATGGAGAGTTCGATAATTTTCTATTCCGAATGCGTAGGTTCGGGGGCGACTATGCGTGTATTACGTAGTACACAACGGAATAATAGACCTTACTCGTTTGAGACAAGCTCTATTTCCGTATGCAGGGGCACATAGTCGTAACAATATGTAATAAGACCTACATAGTAGTACTACAAGTACATATGCTTTAAGTTATCTATTTCTTGCTTAATTAATTTATGCTGAGTGTAACATATTTTTTGTTATTTATACAGGTTGTATCTGTGAACATTTCTATGTTTTCTAACAATAATTCTGAACAACATTTTTTCCATGACTTTTGCCAAACCGCATAAAAAAAATTCAACTTTGCATACAAACACGGTCGCGTGTCTTGTTTTTGTGTGACGAGTCGATAAAATTTTCGACGAATTCCCAAAAGTCGTACAGCAAATTAATTTTCTTCAGCATGGTCACAGATACACCCTGTATAGTCAGCTACTCATTATTATTAGGTACTAGCGGCCGCCCGCGACTTCGTCCGCGTGGAAAAGTTTTTATCCCCCTTTTAACCCCTTACAACCCCCTTTTCCGCAATAAAAAGTAGCCTATGTTCTTTCTCAGGGTCTAGATCATCTGTATACCAAATTTCATTTAAATCCGTTCAGTAGTTTTGGCGTGAAAGAGTAACAGACAGACAGACAGACAGACAGACAGACAGACAGACAGACAGACAGACAGACAGACAGACAGACAGACAGACAGACAGAGTTACTTTCGCATTTATAATATTAGTTAGGATTTAGAAATGTACTTTCCCACTTTTTTCCCACTACATTACACACATTGCTGTCTGTACATCTTTGAAAGTTCTCTGCTTTGAAACATAGCAACCTAGCGATAGCGTTCTGAAAGTATAAAATAAAAATGTGATGTCGCAATCTAAATTCTGAATTAATACAAAACATTATGAATGTGCCCTGTGACTTTGAATCATTTGGATTCGTGTGCTCCATTGCGTGCTTAAAAGCTACTAAAGCCGGAATAAATTAATGTATATAAAATGGCAATGCATAATGCTACCGAACGGCCGTTACGTATGTACCAAATTGCTGCTGTTTGTTCCGTGATTCATAAATTTTGAATACTTATTCAAATAGGAGTCTGTTTTTTTATTGTGGACGGCTGTTGTAATTAACCTTATTTTGCATCTGTTCAATACATAAGTACTCGAAGAAACGTTATTTAATTTGAAAATTTAATTGGAGCGACATGGTTGTGACATTATACCTACATTGTATGGTTGTTATGAGAATTTCAATCATGCGGTATATTTGAAAAGATGTGAATAACGGTTCTCTAAATGGTTATTTAATACTTGAAATTTAACAAAATAACATTATATAGGTATGTGTAAGTATAATATATTGCCAGTTACATTTAATGGTTGGGTTTAATTAAAATCAAGGTAAGGATTTTTAAAAGCTTGAAAGTAAAAGGCTGTGGATGCCGTACCTTAGCTGCGCAAATATTTCACATAGGTACACTAAAATACTTTTTTATAATTCGATCGTTTTTCTTAAAACCGAGCTAGGTAATTGGCCTATCTTGGTCATAATCGCTCCGAATATAAAAACCATAATAATTGGTATTTCTCTTGGCCCAGTCTTACGGTCCCTACTCACAATTTTATGATCTCGCATACCAGTTACGATAATTCCAAAATAATAATAGGTAGTATGGTACCCAACGCTCTATAAAAACCGCCTTGGTAGACGTTATGTTATTATTAAAATAGAATAGGTAACATTGCTAAGAAAAAACCTTGATATTAAAAATTATTCAAACCTACAATTAATAAACTAGTTGACCAATAAATCGTGGTCATCATTGGTTTTTGTTGCTCTTATGTGTAGTAATTTGATAAAATGCTTTTATGAGACGCGGAGTTAAATGTCCCGCGTACAACTTTAATTAAAATATAAAAATATGATATTGTGCTTTTAAATTTTATAAGAGTTGTAAGTAAATGTAATTCATAGTACTTAAGTGGTAATTTAAAACGTTAACGACGTCCGATATAACCTAAGCTTATACTCAGCGAGAGTGGTAAGTGACGCCACCAGAATGTACATATACTTGTAGTTGGGAACACAGCACACAGAGTAAAGTGAAAGAACTATAATTGGAAGTAAATAAAGCTAGCCTTGAATCCGCGGACAATAAAACTACAAAGACTAGTGAGTTGTGGACGCCCGCCGTCGCAGCGCCTCGTGTCGCCGAGCCGATTGTGTTCGAACAGGATACAGATATGGTGCTGTCACTTGACAACAAACAAAAAAGTTAATTTGAATATTACACCTTCTCTGGATTCATAATATTATCTAGATATTATTTACTCGTAGTTCCGGCTTTTAGCGAGCTTAATGTACTCTATTAGCTCTCTTTGCCTATCTGATTTGATACTTGATATTAGCAATTTTTAATGGTCATTCTTTTGTTCTTGTATAATTAGTGCTTTCTGCTTTCTGCATCTAGTAATATCCATTAGCGTTTCATATAATCTATGTTATTTGCATGTCCGAGAGTTTTAGTATGCTGGCCTTGAACATTTCTTTTTTCTTGCATGTTTTATAACTACCATGATACTTTACGAACTATGATGAAATATATTTTCAAAAATGATTAACGTGGTTTATGTATGTACCTATATAAAATAAAATATATCAATAGATCAGATATCAACTTCACCAGAATGAGTGCAGATGCGTTGCCGGCATTTTAGGCAACGTTTTAGACAATAATATCCTCTAACTTCCAAAATAAGAGACTGATAAAACTAAAAAAAATATTACCATGGTTTAACGAAATCCAGTTAATATTTTTTTTAATACGTCAAAAATTTTAAACCACAGTTTACCTACCTTAATATTCAAACAACCAAAATATAAAAATAGTTAGAAAACATTTAATTTCTAACAATAATATAGAATGGTTTTAACTACGAGCACTTGTTATATCCGTCTGGCCGTGTCGCTCGGGTATCGAGTAACCGACCCGCTCTCATTTAAATGGTGATTTGACATAAGTGGCTATATTTATTTATTTGAAAAACAAGCAGTAATAAAATTGACTACCGGGGGCAATTATACTGTACCTTGATATCTGTTTGTTTATACTTTTTTCCACCTTAAAGTTCAACTGCATACAATACAATGACTATTCACGAGAATAAGGAAGTGTGGGGTCCTGTCCATTGTGTCAATGACTCTGGCTGGTTTGTGTATTTGAGAATGCATATCTTCATCTTGCAGGAGAATCTATAGGAAATAATTGAACGAAAAATAGCTCGTATTTTACATCATTACCTACCTACTTCTCGCAAACAAGATAATCATCTGCCTTACTGAAAAATAAAGTGACAGGAAGTAAAATTAGGAATAACTGTGATTTTCTATCTTCTATACTATTAATAAAGAGATAAACTTCATAGACATCGACAACCTTACGTATAAACCGAAAAGGCGAAACACTAGAGCGTTGCAACCGACACCCAGCGCCATCTGTTGGTAGACAGCGGAATTACTGTCCCGAAACGAAGTGAAAGCGGGCCACTAGTATTTTATAAAACCAAAAATAACTTTAAGTAGACTGTTTAGTTATAGATTTGAGTACCAATAAAATGTTTGTTTTACTTGTCCGAAGAAATAATCTCACCTCAATAAATGGTTGTATCTAACTTATGCAACTATAGGGCGTCCGAGTATAATTGTGGCTATTGGTTTGCCAAGGATAGATGTGGTATCTTTGCATAATAAATACCAACCTAAATGCTTACGTTACCAATTAATCAAATTAACAGCGTCGTGGTACTCTATAATTACGATTTCCCTCAGTTCCCTTCCATCGATTAGAATTGAGGACGTACTCGAATGCAATTTACGAGCCTTCACCTGTATGAATATACACAACAAATTCAGTTTAAAACCTGACTGAAAACTTCCATACTTAAGCAGTTGTTAAAGTTAAATGACCATGCTGACCCTTTTTACGTAAAATTTATTGAATCGAATATTTCGCGGGTCTACTTTTGGGTTATATAAAACTTTAATTGAGTTATAAAAATGCAAATTTATGTTTTGAGGTGCCTGAAGCTAAAGAACATTTGTGTTGGAAAAGAATTACCCAAAATGATAAAAAAAATGGGAAGAATTTGATTGTGATAGAGGTTTGGATTGAGGACAATAACCTCCTTACCCTTATTACATAGGCTTAAAATTTCTTTTTTTCCAACTTTTTCGTTTATCACAGTTAAATCTTAAGTCAGGTCTATTTATTTATTAAATGGCACATGTTACATTAGTTGTCTTAAAACTAACGCATACACATTAAAATTATACGCTTGTAAATTAAGTCAATGATTAAACTACGATTGATTTCTATTGTTTTTTTTATTCCTCGGAATATACTCCGTGTTTAGTTTTATATGAAGCAAAACAATGGTACAAAATAGCCTAGACCTTACTTTATTAGGATGCAAATGATTCGATATATCTACGTGCATAGCTACCGTAAACAAAGCTCACTATCAGGGTTACTCACACGCTAAGCCTCGGTTCACACAGATGTCCACGATCGCGCATAACTATGTATGAGTGTGGACAGGGCGCATAAATCTCGGCGATAAGGGACACAGAGCAGAGATACACGAGTTGCGTCACGGCGCATAATGCACACGTGCGCATATCCATGCGATCGGTAGCTCCGATCCTTTTACTCTCACATAAAGTATCCATTAGTCGGTTACTATTTGATAAAAGGAATGATCTACTGTTAGACTGAGCTGTCGTTACAATCTGTCAACTTAGCGTGTAATCCCTATAGTTGCATCCAAAGTGATTATAATGACGCGATTTCACGATTGCCGTCAGATCCTTCGCAACCCTTTGACAGGGGAACCAGACCAACTGACACGTTTCAGAAACTACCCGAAACGTGCAGGTACGATGCTTTCCCTCACCTTCGAGCAAATAGTAGAACTTTGCCCTGCCGCAAAGGCCTTCATCATAGAAATAAAGTCATCGCTACTATGAAGGGATTACGCTTAAAGCACCACTCTTGCCTAATACAGATTGGTGATCATAAACCCGAGCTATGTTCGAAAAACTCGAAACATACTTCTTGCTCATTGGTCTCGTTGGCCTAGTGGCCCGTCCGTTCTGGGTTCGATTCCTGGAGAATAACATAAATTACCTATTTCATATATTATTTTTTAATCATAAACTCAAGAGGACTTTTATTACACTTCGCACAAAATATTGTAACGTGCAATAAAATTCTGCAAAAATATTTGAAGCGGAATGTAACATTTTTATTATGTTTAATTATGTATTTTATTAGTTGCTTATACAATTATAGTTGAAACACTGGATTGCTTGGTGAATCATTATCGTGTGAGGTAAATGTGTGGTATTTGGCTGAGGCAATAGCTTAATGAGCATAGGACATAAATGTTACAAGTAGTCCTTGAATACTGCGTGGCCAATGCGTTCCTTGTCATTTATCACTGTTAAATTATATTTGAGTTAAAATTGACTACGAGTAGTTAAATATCATGGTATCTAATATTTACGTGGTAGAATGATAAATTCATTTATGCCCGTACTATATTATAGGTATTATACATTATAGGTATGTCCTACATACTATGCTGGTTAGTAATTACTGTTCGAAATCAATTAAAATGTACTCAATTACTCATAGTATTCATCGATTTTATGTCCTTTCCTTAATCGACACATATTTTTATGTCAAACACATTTAATATTACATAGAAGATTAAACAAAAGAAGCTTTTAAACCAACATGAAACTATCATCAACTAAAAATATCATAAGTCCAGAGATAAAGTAGTGATACGTGGCTTCCTTTACATCTTAAAATCACCATCGTTAATTCCAACAAATCCTTTCAGCTTTAGCTTGCTTCCTGGATACCGTACAATATTGAAGTTCGTTGGTTTGGTTTCAGACTAGCGTATTTGTCGCGTATACGATCGTTTCAGCATACGAACTTTCACGCGCCTTAAAAACGCGCTTCAAAAATTCAGATGGGTAAGTAAATGATCATAGTTCACGTGAACCGAGAATGACGTTTCCGAAAGCTCGTATGCAGAAACAACCGTATACGCGCAGAAAAAGACGCTATCCAGAAAACCAATCCTCTACTTAGAAGAGCGTCAACGTACCAAAATGCGCTTCAAAAAGCGAGCACGTATAAAACGCTAGTCTGAAACCAAACGTCTGCTGGCATTTGCTTTTAGGATTATCTGAAGTAATTTAGCATTAGTACACTATATTTTGAGATTACTGTCTTTGGAATAACATAATCTGACAGCTGTGCGTCAATTTTGAGACCCGTTTCTAATTGAAGCTCTCTCGGGCCTATTTATAGACCTCAGTCTGTGTTGTCTTTGTTGTCTCAGCTACTCGTATACGAGGAAACTGTATAGTAACTAATTGGGTCATATTCGTTAGTGTACATCGTCAATTTGTGTGCATGCTCTCAGTTTGAGTTAATATGCAGCTGACGGATGCAGTCGACGACTTTAAACAATACAGCTTTAAAGAATTATGCTGTAAAAGTCTGTTGAAGTTTATGTGCAGTATAAAGATAAAAGACGTTACAATATTAGTTACTTTACTGGGTCTGGGAAACAAAGTAACTCCCAATGGAAAGGTGAGAGTGTTTGTTTGCTCAACTACTATTAGTTTACATGTGCACGTTTTTATGATCGTCAACCATTTTTAGACTGCCCTGAGAATTGACTTTCTGTGCCTTGTAGGTATTGTAGTTTGGATGTATTTGTAAGATATTAAAAGGTTGCTTTCATTAAAGAAGGTTTTATGTGGCTCGGTTTATAACATGCATGCATACGTTTAACCTTGTATTATGCTTTACCAACAAGTAATAACAACGTAAACAATCATGCTTACTCGTAAAACGGCTCCGCGTATTGAAAGCTTTGCCCATCGCCAAATACCTCTTTACAAAGTTTAATCGAGGACTTCATTCGAAAGTCGAAGACTCGTATAATGATTATTGTGTTGCAAGTAGAATTAAAGTAATCCAGGGCACATTAGAGTGGAGGCAAGGACGCCCTGCGGTATCAGGTGACACGGAGACGTCACGCTCCAACTGCGTCTGCGCCGGTCGCGGCTCGCACGCCGACATCCGTCATACCGGAGCTAGGTACCAGTACCTACGGTTATTACCACTGATGGAATCTAAAACATTCAATCTGACTATTCATTCACAAGGACTATTACTGCCCTTTAGTATAAACATAGTGCAGTTTACATATTTGTAAAGTGATTTAATCTTGTTAATACGTTTAAAACAAATAAAGAGTTTGCTCCCTAGATGAGAACCAATTATTTACGTTAAGATTTTATCAGATATTGATGCTGTTTGTGGTTTATTAAGCATAAACTTGACTATTTAAAGTCAAATTCATAGTTATACTCCAAAATAAAAAATAGGGCTTTATAATGGTAACGCACTTTAATTACAGATACAATATATCCGTGTGTAATTCTGTCAAATCTAAGGTGCTGCGTATGCGCAAGTAACTAGCAAATAAGACAATTTGGACATTATAGGTCTGCATAAGACCTTGCGATCCGGTATAGCGAAGCGAATTTCCCACGGAACCGGCTCGGGCTTGTAATAGACCCGTAATGTTTTTACAAGTAGCCCCGCGTAATGTAATGCAATATCGGATAATCTAAATTGGAATATGTATGTCCGTATCTTAATGTACCTCCTGAACAAGATTCGCTTTAAACATAATGTACTCCGTTACACGTAGACCGTGTCAGAATTATTAGCCCAATTTCGCAACTGATTAAACTGGACAACTAGAAAACTACCTTTTTCAGTTTAAAGTCATGATGACAAAAACGTTGTTGTAGGGTGATATTAATTCATATAATTTAATTATTCATGTTACAACAACGCAATCGCGTAATTAGTTTAGCAAGTACAAAATAACCCGGCGATCTTCGTATTGCCGCTGAATTAATTACCTAAGTAAGTAGTCACCTATGACACCTAGGTAGCTTTTGGCAATATATTAAAATAACTAGGAAATTTAATCAATGTAATAAAGTACCGTTCAAGTAAAATTTTAAGCAAATTAAACGTTAAATAACAAGCCTACAATAATTGCAAGCATTAGTCATAGTCATTAACAAATGGATATTCGATCATTTTGTGTTACGCCTTTACCTACCCCTTATTACAAATCATAGTCTAAAGTTAGCCTTGTTTTAAAATTGATTCTGTCACTTTTTGTCAGTTTTATAAATGAACAGCATCATTTTAATCCGTGTAACTTTAGTCCCCGTTTATAATTTATTTATTATTTAAAAACTTTATTGCACAAAACTTCGTATAATAAGGGGTATGTATCCTTTCACTGTCAACTGTACGACATGTTCAGATAATAATTTACTATATTATTAGTAGTAATTGTCGTAATTCAAGTAGTTAACCACTTAACTCGTACTACGTATTTCGTATCAATCAATATAGCCGTTAGCCACCAGGCGTTATCAGGCAGCTGCTGGTGAATGCGGGCCGCTCATACAGGCCTGCGGCTGTGAATGATTGACAATCATACAATGCTAACAAAGCTCAGTTGGTAGAGAACCGTTTATGTAATCGGCTGTCCTTGAAACAGGTCAAGTGCTGCCAAATCTATACTATTTTTAAAGAGACACCGTTTACAGATGGTTGTCTGTCAAGGCTTATATGTAAACCGAAAAGACCCCTACGCGATGTAATCGACACACAGGGCCATCTATTGGCAAAGATTGGAACTAATAGCAAAAGTATGTTCCAAAACGAAGTGAGGGCAGGTCACTCACTTATACCTTACTTATAAATGTTTTTGGTAGGTAGGAAGGAAGAGCTATGACGAAGTGACGTTGAGATTCAACGTGACTAATGGATTTTTATCTATTAAGTAGAATTATTTAACTGGAAAATAATGAGGCTGACGAATATGTAGGTTAATAAACTTTTTGATCGGCTCTTGATTTATTGCTTTTAGTGTTGATAGAAATTATTTACCTTCAGCAAATTAAAAGTCTGCTAAAAGTTACGAAATTATAATTGACGTATTTATATAGATAGATACTCTTTATTGCACAAAGTTTACAAGTCTGAAACTATGGTTTAGTGCTAGTAGGTAAAATGTAGATGAAAGCGTAATAAATATAGTATAAATATCCTAATTCTTTGCAAAAGCCTACTCATACCATCATGATTCTTAGTACAGTGTAGAAACTAGCTCTATTTTTCTCATTTAACCCTATGCCGGAAAACCGGATCAGCAAGACTGCATTGAATGGATATGGCACTCTCCCCGTTTCCGCTTTTTCACTTTAGTATCAGGGCTGGTTTCGATTAGACAAATAGGTTATAAATAAACTGACTTTCACATACTTTTCCTACCTACATACCTACATAAATATTTGAGATTTCTACACAGGTTTTTAACACTAAATAATAAATGCTTGCATAAAGAATCAACCACCAAAGGCGTCACCTGATGGTTGGTGTACCTATGTGATGTATTAATATTGCCTGAATTTATTTATTTAATTTCAATCGACCACACTCGACTACCTACCTACATACACAAGTAAAACCTACTAAATCAGTGAGCCCTAACCTTTTTATAGTACGGGTGCCTGCACATCAAGTAATACTTTCTTCAATCGAAACCTCCTTTTATGTCAAACGGTTTTGGTTCAATATTAACTGAGGAAATTTGACAGATGTAGTAACTTGATGTGCTGGCCACTGTACCTATATATGAAAAAAACATGTGACCTTTGATTTGTGACCTATTATATCAAATGATTTTATCTCTCCTTTATGATCTGTAACTTTTTCTACCTATAGGTATCCATAGGTTTAGTAAAACCAGTTATTAAACATTAATTTGGATTTTTCTGTACCTTGAATTCAAATTTATCATATCGTTGTCTCCTTACAGGTTTCTAACAATAATGGCGAGTACGCAACAAGAAGCTTGCCGAGGGTGCGACTGGACGCTGGTCCTCACGTGGGGAACGCAGGAGTGCGGCTGAGGTGCTGGGCAGCGCCGCCCTCCATCACTGAGGAAGACATTGAAGACGAAATAGAGGAGGATGCAGTGTCTCTGCGAGCAATGCCTGTACAAGGTAAGAATATTTTTATGGACTTTACCTAAACGTTAACCCCCTTATTAGATAGACGTACGGACACTAGATGCTGTCTCATTTAGAAAAGTCAAAAATTAAACTGTAACGTTTTGAACTATGTGCAATTATTTTCATTGTCAATTTTAATACTAAAAAAAAATTTTTTCATTAATTTTACTGATCGTTTTGTTTAGCGCCATCTAGTGACAAGTAGCATTATTAATACAGCCTCAGCACACTAATGCCATCTATAGACGTGCTTTTTTGTAGTGTTGCTGCTCGCCGCTAGATGGCGTAACGGTGATATGTTTTCGCTAGACTTCAATAGAGGGCAGTACATACCAGATGTTAGAAAGATACAATGTAGAGCTAGTCGCATTGTATTGAGATGAGAGAATCAAATCAAAACAAATTATATCACTTTCACTACTTCTTTGTTTTATGAGATAGTATTTTAAGACGGTGTAACCCTACATTTCCTGCACTGTCAACTTTAATTGTACGCTACCTCTGCCTGATCGAGTGGAAAGGAACATTTCCTTAAAATTTCCGTTTCATGTTCTACCGAGTAGCGGTATACATAATTGTGGGTGAATAATTTACCGTGAAATTTCTATTGTCTTACAATCAGTTGCTTGACGTTGCACAAAAGGCGAGCGTCACTGTCATTAGTCACAATTTCAACTAATGCTTGGTGGGTCGTCGCGGGAGTCGGCAGGAGTGACGTGTCGTCGTCATTACAGCGGCAACCACCCGAGTCATAGGGATGTGACTGGAGACTATTGCTATGGATGAATTTCTTGTGGTTTTTCAATAGATTACACGAATTTTATTTAGGACAATTGACTCAGTAGGAATTATTTTACGCACAACTCTACATGAACGAAATAGGTACTTTCAACAGCATGACGTGTTGCGGATTATTTTCCGAAATGAGAAACAAATCAAGTTGAGTCTTGTCAAGAAGTTTTAAGTTTTCGAAAAGTTGATAGGGTTAGACGGCGTTTCTTACACGAAACATGACACGGTATAACACATTTATGGACTGTCTGTTGTCTTCGCAATAATTTCGCTGGAAATGCATAAAATCATTTCAAGTGCCGTGCACTCTCTTAGATTACCAGACAATGACACGGCAATGGGAATATTTTCTACTTTGACATGAGCGTTGATAATTTAATAAAATGCCAAAGTAAATAATAAATCATCATGACCGATGTGAGGAGATATTTATAACTAAAGTGGCATGCTATTTTATGTAGCAAAACTGCGTGTTGCATTATTGTAAGACCGTTTATGTTTCAAGCAAATAAATATAAATTTTTATCTACCTATATTTTTTGAGGATCATGGATTCTAAATTATTAAACTAAAAGAGTTTTTGAAATCGATCTAGAAGTGTTTGAATTTATCCTCTACCTACTTAACATATGTATGTAATTACTTAAAATATTTCCTCTTTAGTAGATACCTAATCTATTATTGTGTAGATAGTAAAACAGTATCGCGTTCAATGGTTGGTCTCAAATGGTACCATGATTGGCACATCATCTGATGCCGGCTATCGTGTCGCGTTCTGCAGGAGTGCGCAGACGAGAGGGCGCGCAGCGTGACGCGCCCGCGCTAGCTGCGCGCTGGCACCAATCGATTACAGCCCGGTTTCACGCCCTTGCGCATACTTGCGCTCGTCTTATTGCCTGGTACAGGAACAGTCATTACCTACCAAAACTGAATCTCTCGTTTAGCTTCACGCTTCATTTCCTAAATGAGCAAGTTAAATAGCTCTGTTTATTTACTTCTTGCTTTCGATAGATATAATGGATAAATTATAAACTATATTGCCTGTTATAATTTGCTGATAGGTATCGCCTTAATTGAATGACTTATAGGTATAATGAAACTTATAAAAAAGTCCAATAAATTATGATTTTTATGTCTTCATGATATCTGATATTTAACACTGAATTGTATTAGGTAACATCTGTTGTTCCAGTTTTTTCTGATCACAACATTCCTTATTTTCTTTGACATTACGAGCTCAAAACCTTACGTAAGCTGCGTCCATCAGCCGATCGTTGTTTTTTAGCGCAGAGACAAAACATTGCAATTAGATACGCGTCGCGCGGCATGGCCCTTCATATAGGGCTATCAATAGATCAGGAATAACAAATATATTGTCCTGTAGTTAAAAAACAGAAATTACGTTGCGGCGGTTTGGCCATTCTGTCCGTAAAACTGGCAATTCATGGGATAGAAACAAATGAATAAAGGAAGAAGTTAATGTGGGCGGATGCCATGTGGCCAACTCGAGAAATAAATCGACGACGTAAGATGGTTGCTAGTACTCGTTGTAAGTAGAACGAAAGATTTAGTTTTCATTTGGAGAAGTCTACGCATTGTCCACTAGAGGACGAGGTTATGCTAATAATGATGATAGTTTCTTCACCTTGATATTACTCTTGACATCGAGTATAGTATAGGCTTGGAAATCTGGCACAAGATCATAAGACATGGCGTGCTCTGGTAGCGAAGACCATGATCCACATTGAGTGATTGCAACACAAAAGGATCTTAAAAGTTTGATTGATTAATCTCTTCACCATTAAAAGACTAACAATGAAACATTAGAGATGAGATGATGTTAGATAGGTATTATCTAATTAAGTCATTTATTAATTTATCTACTTGATATTTTGATTAGCCAGTCTGATTGATAACCTCAGGCAGGCCGCAGAAGCTTGCTGACTTGGCTTTTCTGGGCAGACTCCCACTAATATTAGGTATTAACACCGTACTCTGTATGTACTAAAAATGCCCGAGTCGAAATCATGCAATGCTCAGGAGAATCCCAGTCATTTGTCAACCCTACCTCCGCCCGGGGCGCGCAATGGCTAAAATGGGCACAATTAGACCCGCCCGTTTTTAATTGACAATGCTCCCTCGGGACGGCTCGTCTTCCCGCGATCAATCTCTACTGGAGGACCAGACGGCTTGCTAATGATGCGCGTGATGGGGTTACAGGTCTAATTTTATGGCGTAGGCTGAAATTTTAGGACGAAATAATTTTTTTGGGCGTCAAATAAAAGATTTGAAGATGCAGATAATAATCAACGAATCAATTAGCAACTAGAAGACAGTAGGAACATTTTAAATAAAATTATTTACTTGACAAATTGTTGCCTTGCATTTGCATGTGATGTTAGTTGTAATATACATCAAAGTAAAGGCGATAATGTTAAGTAATTAACGAAAGGTAAGTAGTAGGTACTAAAAAGATAATCAAAATGAGTAGGCACTCGTAAAATACTACAAGGCTAACGTACGTAATATTAATGTATTACCTATTAGGTAGGTACCAATGGATTTTTAAAATGAATTTACTAGTTATAGGCGCACATTTAACATTTTAATACCATAAATAAACAAACAAGTTCCGCCTTAAAACTGATAGAAAAAAAAACACCCACACAAAAAATCATAGTCATATCATAAAGAGCCATAGACTATTCTTATCCTATAATTAAGTTGTCAAGAAAGCCTTGTAGCAAAAACTTGTGAATTCATACAAATTAACCCCACGCGAGGGCTCATTAGTTTCGCGAAGCATGGCCGGTGGAACTCGTCGATTGTGTCATGGGTCTGTTATATCACTATCATAACACTTCGTTAACACAATCTAATAATAAATATTTACAGGTGCAGAATAAACATTGCTGATAGATTGTGTAGGAAACAATGTGATTACATGATATCGATTCGAGTGTGAATAAAAAGAAAATATTGCTTGTTTATTTAAAAAAAATACACGCACGTTTTTATCCACTCATCGCTCAATTCTTACTACATTTATTCTATTCGTATATAATTTCAAAGCCATTATTATACAAGCATTGAGTGCCAAAGTCATCAATGTATGAAATAAATTACATTTACTTTTGACACACACCACATTAAATGTTAATAAAAGGTTGCTCATCAATTTTTTTTTCTGGCACATACAAATATGATTAATTATCCCCTGACATAAATGACGGCATATCTTTTCTTAGTTAATATAATTTGTAAGTTTAATTTATCGATGGTATTGTTAATATATTACTTACATCATGAGATCGACATTTAGTTGTTATGTCAAAGATACTATCGGTAGTCAAGCATTCAATTGGAATCACCTCGCATCATTACGGAGATTGAAAGATTGCAATGGCTCCTGACGCAACTGCATCCGACTCAAATAGGGCATTGTTATTTAAAGAGTGCGTTCAGACGTCGGAAGGGTACGGCCTTATCTCTTATGCATCATTCAGTATCTTACTGATGACATAATAACAATTGTTAGTAAAGAAATTCTGGTTGAAATCATGATACCAGGCATATTTTATGACAAAAACCAAGTAGCAGTAGATTTCCCCAACTTTTTCAAAACTAGATAGACTAATAAAATCAACAATAAAAAACAATATGATAGACGTCCCAAAAACGTCTAATTATAATAATAAAAGCTAAGATAACACAGTATTCCTCATGCAAATATAAACATGATTGGTACAAATCTTAAGAAAGTTAATTGCAAAAGGTTTCCTACTTCCTCCTCGTTTTCCTCGAGTCGTCCACCATATTTCTAATGAGAAGATAAGTGGCAAACAAACATGAAGTAGAGCTGTTTAACCTGTCTCTCAGCGTCACTGACTTTGTCGTTTTCAAAACGCTCAGTTGACTGACGACTCCGAAATAGCTGATGCACTGCAACTAGCGCAGCTCTGACGAAAACGCGGTTCTAATTCTGTATACCCTGGCGAGGGTTTTTGTTTTGTTGTTCCCGGCTTGTTCCGTCATATTTCTGTGGTAACCACACGACTGAAGTAGCGAGCGGTAGGGTAGAGTCACTAGATGAGACATACAATTGTAAGGACTCTTTTATTACTTACAAAAAATATTGTAAATAGTATTTTACTTGAATTTTTCAGTATTCGAAATTGTAGTGCCGTTGCTTACTTGAAAATTAAAAAATTACGGTGTACCTAGTAGGTTGGGTGTTTTAATATTTCGTTGTTTTTTTTTGTAATGACAAAGTTTTCGCTTTGTTCTGTTTACTACCAGATTGTTATCTAACTTTGAAGTTAGAATAGTAATTTAAGGGATTACTATCATGTACCTTATTTTTGAGTTGCCAATACTCGTACTTCGGGTTGCAAGCAACTTCAGCTACACTGCGACCAAGTTGAAGGCCCTTGTAACAGCGCTGAAATATCGGAAACTCAATTATAAGGTACATGATACAATACTATAATTACCACATTCTAATGTTTGTGACTATGAAACTTTAAAATTTTAAGGTTTTTATTTATCGCTGTGGTCCTTTTTGTACACATTGTAACGGTCATAAACTATGGGGAAACGTTTGGTCTCTTATTCTGCGCCTCTTCCAGCCGCTATATCAAACCTGTTGAAGGGCAATGCCTTTGATTTGTCTAACATAAAACTCGGTGGTCGCAAGTCGTGACTCATGAGAGGACTAATAGGGAAGTTAGGTGTCCATTGGCTTACACATCGCTGTTCCTGTGAACGGCGCCGGCCTGAATATTAAACACGTTTGTGCCCGATAAACTGGTGTTAGTATAATTTGGTGCGACGGTCGTCAGTTCATTTTGTCTCCAATTTGTGTGATGTATGCGGTTATTTAAATACTGTCACAAATGGATAGAAACTAAGTGGGTATGTTTTTAAAACAAAATAAAAATTAAAGCCCTTTCTAAAAGGCCGGCAACGCATCCGCACTCCTACTGGTATAGCTGATGTCCGTGGGCGGCGGTATTCACTTACCATCAGGTGACCCGCTTGCTCGTTTGCCTTCCTATACTATAAAAAAAAAATCTATTAATTCACATTAGAATAATATTTTTTTCTACCTCTTTTTTTAATAAGATGCTTAAAAGCAATTGTGTTATGGATATCAGGCAATAGAGGAATGATAAATATAATACTTAAATACATACACCCAGACACTGAACTAACACAAGTGTTCATCACACAAATGATAATTTAGTGTAGGACGACCCTACGACCTTTGGCGTTTTTCGAATGTTTTTCGACCACATGTAGGTACTCATATGTACGTACATCCACTTAAACCTTTAATTTTTCCTAGCATTTTTATATTGATTTCTTCTGGCTCCCAATTACCACCTTAAATCATAGCGGGATAAATCTCCATGCGGAGTTAAACAGGATAATTAATGTTCAATATGTTGACATAATTCGCCGAGAGGTCGTTATCTAAGTATTCAATTACCTTGTTTTCGTAATACGAAGTGCTGATGTTTTTATTAATACATATTAATAATCATGTAATTCGATTTACTTACAAGTTGTAGTTTGTTTATTTCATGACAAGCAAATTACATACGCCTCCTATTCTGTTGGTAATCTCTACTAAGTAAACTGGAGTTAAATGTACTCGTAACTTTAGATTCTGCATACACTAACTGACAGCAGTCAGTGTATGTACAGCAGTACTTAGTATATTTTCTATGATATAGACAAGAAAATAGGAAATGTTGTTTTGTCTAGTTTAGGTATGGCAAACATACAGGGAGTATCTGTGAACATTTACATCCCTGAACAACATTTGTTTTAATACTTTTGAAAATTCGCAAAAAAATGTATCCGACTTTCCATAAAATTGAACAAGTCACGTGACCGACTTTCATAGTCATAGAAGACATGTTTAGAATAACTGGTAGAAGACGTGGTTAAAGGAATGTCAATGTTCACAGATATACCCTGTATCGAAACAAAACATGCTCTACCTTATTAGGACCAATGCAGCGCTTGCTAAGTACACTAGTCGGTGCGTAGCCATATGGCTACAGACGAACTTTCATGCGAGTTCAATATCGTCTGTCTGGCGAGTGGCGGACACCACGCCATATTTGGCGTCTGCGTTTAGCCCTGCGTTTCGCTTTAATTGCTAGAGGAATGCCCCGCAAGTGTGCACGACACCTTATCTTTAAGCCGTCACTTATGGACTAGACAAGCCCATATAGGAAAAAGAAATCGAGGAGCAGCGATTTTCTCTTTATAGAGCGGATGTTTTTTTTGTTGTAAAAAAAGTAAAGCATCTTAATATATCAGGGCGAGGCAAAGTCATTACAAGGACAAGTATCTGACATAATCACCTCACCAAAAGAGAAAAGGTGTCTCTTGTCGGTTCTTGGGTGATCGTTAAACAGATACTCGATTTTAATACTTATCTGACATTCCAGATAATTTGTTTTACAAGGTGTAATAATTGTGTAACAGTTACATCATAATACAACCGCTTATTACCACCGGCGTCGTGGATCCAGAACGATCGAACCTAGTTTTTATTTTTTTTAAAGTTACTTGATTTATACTGTTAGCTATTTGATTCAAAATTTAGTATCAGGTAACTTTATTGACACTACTTATACATACATATATATACATAGGTATACATAAGTAACTTGACATGATATATTGGAGTATCCCGACCTACTGACAGCAGAAGTATTGTGTTTGATTTTACTAGAATGGTCTAAATTAAAGATTATAGATTTATTATCTTAGGTCGCTTCCTTTGTTGTCTTTGGTAAGCTATCGTTCCGGACCCTGGGGTACACCTAGACCATGATTCAGGTTTAAGGGAGTCTTAATTACAATGAAACGTCTGCCGTCGGACCTTCACAACCCTTTGACAAGGGAACCACAGCAACTGCATCACGGTTACACGTTTTGTGACTAGATAGATGATCGTTGTCAATTGACTGCGGCTGCCGTATATTATACTTACATACTTGTATGTATCTTCAGACATGTGTTTGGTAGAGTCTGACAGTTGTAGGTATTTGAAATGGTAACATCTGTTGACTCAACAAAGCTAACAAAACGCTGATGGTTGTAGACTTAATACAAGTGTGTGGGCGCGGACGGAATTTCATGGTAACTACAATCTTATCTAAAGTCCTAAAAGAAACAATGATAGTGATAGCAGTTGCATCCACGATGAATTCTATTAATTATTTTTTTAATGAACATTCCATAAAATATAACTAGTCCAATAATGAAGTTATACATTGCATTTTTCAAAGATGTACAAGAATATTTTATTTTCAATGTAAAACACAGACAGTTTGCATTATTTCTGTGTTGAAATATACCGCCTTTTTACTGAATAATGCGACAAGTCCAAACAAAGTTGGTTAGACTTGTCACGTTATTCAAGTAAAGAGAAGATACGACTAAGCTAAAACCATGTAGCATAAATTGATCACTGCCTACAATAGAGTCACGAATAAAGGACATGGAGGGAAAAAGGCTTTTCCGACGCGTATGATTCACCGCGAAATTAATTTTAGATGCGCTTGCATTTCCATCCAGTGTACGTTGCATGTCATATCAAATCGCTGTAACTCCGCCATTGATACCCGACTCTACTACCTATTGTGTCTACTTATCTGCTAGGGGTGGCAGGTTTTGCATCATACGCAATGTCGATTATTCACTAACACATTTAGGTGTGCTACTATCCTATATTTATGCACCCGTATATACTGTCTGCTGATTTTGATAACATACAGTGACACGCGTCGCGCTGTCTCAACATTTGTATTGGCACTGCTTATTGGTTCTACTTACGAGTATTTGCCAGGGGTGCAAGATAAGAGTAAACTAATCGTGTCGTGTTTGTCATTCACTGTCAAGTTTTTAATGACAATATTATCGATAAGAGCGAGTAGAGCGGGCTCGTCGCTGATATTGACACTAGCTTTTGTTTTTACTTGAATGGCAGGGTTGTCTAGATAGACATTTTCCTACTGCAGCTTTATCTTTTATTTCTATGGCGCTTTGTTGAGAATTCAGATGGAATTGGTATCTATTGGTATTTGTATTGTCTTTTCAGAAAAATATTTTATATATTTTCGTTCTTTAAACTCATGCACATGCGATAATTACATGTTTACTCGTCCATGTCTACCAGTCACTAATTCACTGTGAGTTTCAGATTGCTTTGAAAAATGAATTTATAGTGTAATTAGTTAGAGTTTTGAGAGGAATGAGCGTGAACACCAATTCACATTCCTGTCTCGAGAAATCAGCTGTCAATCTTAATTCCTCCGCGCCAGCATGGTCACTGAACGGTCCTAAGATAAAATCGTAGGAATTTCTCCGAGTCATAACAATAAAGTCATTGTGAGCATATCGTGCACTTATTTCCTGCACGACATGAATGTAAATTTTTAATAGGCGGAAAATTACATGCATTAGCAGGAGTGTGACGCCCCTACTTTTCTCTGACTCAATGGCAGTAGCCAGCAGACGCGGGCGCCCGCCGCCAGTGTACCGCCTCGCTTCCGAACCGCGAGTCGCGACACATCCGCCACACATGCCGAGATTTTCAATCTTTTGAATATCGAATTCTTAACGTAAATCCTCCAAACTCACGCTCACGTTACTTTTGAAAAAAAAAAGTACAAGTGAAGTGTTTACCGTTCCTTATCACAGTGCAGTGCCCGTGTTGTTGTGATTTGATCAGCTGTTTTGGAATTGTTCACATACGTAAGGTTCTTATTGGTGTATTGTGAATTGTGTGTTTATATTTACCGGAGTGGTGATATAATAAGACACTGATAATAATGCATACCCAAATGCAATACGATTACAACATTTGTTGTGTTATCATCATCCGTATTGTGGGCATGGCGTAGAAATACTTATAAATCAAAACATTGTTATTTTTGTAATAATATTATTTCATACTAATGTTAAGTGAAGCTAGTAATGAATAACACTGCAGATAAAAATTAAGCATCCCAGTTCAGCGTTATTGGAATGACTCTATGATTATTGTTAATTTTACAAATTTAAAACCGAGCATAACAATGTTTGTATACTAGATAGATATTCTTTATTGCACAAAGTTTACAAATCTTGAATTATGTCTTATTGCGATCTCTTTCACCTTTGTCTTTGTCAGTGAGCTTTCTGTATCTAATCCAATTGAGCTAGCAAAGGGTGCTAGTTAAAGTGGCATATAATGAGTGAGAAGGTTTTCATAGTCTTTCCAGAGCATCTAGCTTATCTTCAAAAATCTTAATGTAAACCTTCAATATGGAAACAATGGATTGTACATATTAGTTTTCAGGTGGTTTACATGCATAAGAAATGTATGGTTCTAAGGTTCAATGTCGCTAGTAATTTTACAGCTAAAATCCTTTTTCGTTTATTCTTCATTAATATCACTAGTTTTATTAAGGATACAATTCCTCTAAAAATCCATTAAATAGGTACTATGCCATATTTAGTAGATAGTAATGTCCTAGCCTTCACAAGTGTCTGTACAATAAGAAGGTCCATTCATCAAAAACATCCGTTCCCGATCGAGTGCGTAGGAGTCTGCCGAGGCGCACGTTCACACGACGCCTTGTAATCGTATATTAATTGAATGTTAATATATAAATAAAGCCGTGTTCTATATTCAATTATCTGTCAGGACATATGGAACTTTATATCTCTGTTATCCTTGAGTTAAAGACTTGTCTACCTTGATGACGGATGACAAATAATATTTATAACTAAATTATAGATTATAAACTTCGGAATGTGAGGAATGCTAATGGATCTGCACAATTCAAAAGCTAAATAAGGTAATTTATATTAGAAGTCAGTGGTGCTTCTTCTTTCATATTCACAACAATAATGTCTTATTTAATTATTTATTTGTATTGGATCTCAAGCATAGATGATACTGCTTTAATGTTACTAGAATCTAAGAGCACAATCTACATGTTGTAATTATATTACAGGCGTAAGCTAAATCGGAAAAGATCGGAGACCTCTGTAAGGAAGTCAGTAGCCTGAAAATATATGACATTAGGAAAAGAGGTTATGGTCCGAGAGAATACGTTAAGTATTGAAGAGCCTTGTTTCCTGCGTCGTCTATTCCTCCAGTAGCTTCGCCCTTCGGTTATTGTATGCACTTTCCAAGTACAGATATTAGACGTAGATTACGAGACATAAAAAGCAAGGGAAGCACGCGTATCAGTTAACCTATGTTTACGTTGTTGATAACTTTGTGAGTAACTAAGCACACTTACGATATCGCATCATAGCTGTTATTATGCACCTAGATTCAAGCCATTACGTTCTCAAACAAGGAATTCGTAGTATCTTTAAACTCTAGCCATACACGTGAACGTAATTATTATCAATTTCACAGTTTATGCAACACAGAACTTTCCTATGAGCGGTATTGCATAAAAATGCCGTATCGTTCCGTGCAAAAGTCGATCTCAATCTTAATCGTTATCTTTTTACTTATTTACTTCCTAGTAGTTTTATTTTAGAGACGGGCGTGAACGAGATCGGATAGTAAAGAGCTATATTCTAGGGTTGTCTGTATCGTGTGTTTTTATATTAATGTATTCAAAATAGCAGTGGTCCTTAGTTCACTGCAAATATGAAAACTTCCATATTCACGATGTTTCCTTCAGAAACCTGTGGTATTAAAAAAATCGTACAATCGTACGTGATACGAGTCGTTGAGTAAAAGTTGTTTAATCGAAAAGTGAAAAAATGCAATAAAATACGGATGAATTGGATTTTCTTTGGTTCTTAGATGAAATGAGAGTTACTCAGAGGAAAAACATAATATTATGAAAACTATTTCATCGAAAATTCTTCTAAACGCCTAATTCGTGTCTTTTTTAGAAATAAACATTTCTATTTAGACCTATATTACAGCCACTTCATTTTGAGGATAGGGACTTTATATTACCTTAACTTAAATGCTTGTTTATTAACCCAAACATTAGCTTATTTCCTGTCATTAAGAACAGAAGGAAAAAATATTGAAGGTCAAGTCTAGGTCATTGTTATCATGTTTATTAAACTGCATATCCGGCAGCCCTACAATAGATGTTGTCAACAGTTTCTTTCGAAAGCATCTGCAATTGCGATGAAGATGCGCCGGCGCACGCACTCGGGGAAACCGCACGGTTATTGTCCGCATCCACTTTCTGACGTCTTCGATGACAGCTGCTTACGTTATTTATGTTCTTCAATTGTTAACTGCGGTTTAAACTATTCATAAATTCAAAAGGACGGGTTTTAAAAATACTGATGTGACACATACTAAATTTTTTTTCTGATATTTGTCAGGGAATGACCTTTATTGCGTCATGACGTGTGGGTGTTAGTATTAATTAAAACTCTTGTGATCGTGAGTTTACTAATTGGTGTGAAAGGGTTAACGACTGATTCGCAATTTTTGGACCAGTGAATCACATAGCGTTATGGGTATTATTACTCATCAAAAAGCTTAACGCTCTAATGGTCAGGCATTTCCAAGAATCCAATTTCTTTTTATCCTTTAACGCACTTTGTGACGCGTAGGTAATAAAATCAAATTACAAGTAACAACAAATATTTTCTATGTAAGTAAGGATTCCACGGCTATTTCCAGAATCTACTTATTGGTACAGTTTTAGTATCGTCCAAGATAAATGTAAAAAGTCTTTAAGATAATTAAGAAAGTCCAATTAATTATTTAACGAAAATGCGAAAAAAATAAAATTTTGTAAATATCGAGCTTTTTTTTATAGTTCACACTGAATCACACCTATAATAGTACGAGAAAAAATTAACAAAGTACTGGACTGGTAAAATGAACCCATTAACTTGCTATTTATGGGTTCTCTTCCGAATAACTATTACATAAAACCTCTCACTTAATCTGTAATTCTTATCACCAGTCATAACTGCGTGTGATTATGGAACCTGTCAGACCGCATTGATACGACAGAGAAACTCATGTGGCGAAAGTTGCCTTATGAACTCGCGCACTACCCGTAGATATTGCAGTTTTCCTTTCATTACATAAACATAGCCAACACATAAATGGCGAAAATACATAAAACTAACACTAAAACATAAAATGTTGTAATCTTAGCTTCTCTTTTTCAAAGTTTTATACCTCAGACGTTTTATAAGACGGTATGCTTAGGTAAGTATAGGTATCGCAGAACGACAAGATTTTGTAGGATTTTAATTTTAGCGATATCACTAAAAACATTTTATGTAAATATAACCAAATCAAATAGGTAAAAACGTTAAAACTACAGCCCCTTTAGTATTTTGATTCGAGACAAGATGGTAAGGACTGTGAAAACCGAGAAACTAATTTGACCAATGTCACAAGCAAAAAATAGTTACACAGAAGGTTGGCTGCTTTGAATTCGATCTGAATCACAGAGTCGAATATGCGAGAGCGACACGCTACGATGTACTGCTATAACAATAACGACCTTTTTAATTTCAAGCTAAAGTCATCATTCTGTGTATTAGTATTTTGTTTCACAAGTGTCCTATCTGTGTTATTTACAAATAAACTTTCGTATTCCAGACATTTAGTACTCATAACTCAAATTATTCCGGTGAATTTGGCGCGGAGATTGAATTCCGTCACTACACGGAGCGTTTAATTAAGCAGATCCACCGTAAATAATTGAGTGCATTTATTGGATGGGGCGACTTGTGCAGGCTCCTAAATTGCAGACTCGCCCCTGCGCCCCCTACGCGGTCCCCAGGGCTGCCCTGCGTATTGCGTCGCGAAATTAATGCTCATTTGCATCGTTGTGTCAATAAATTAAACAATATTACATTCTGCTACCACATCGTGTTGTAGCAAAATGTTTAATTTATACATACCACGTATCTAACGGTAGAAAATCTGTGTATCGGTATAACTTTAACAATATGTACGAGTATAGGTATTATTGTGTGATGTAACGAGAAGCCATGTCTAGGCTAACGCAAAAGGTGATATGCCTCGATATGCCTATTATTTTTGTGCGGTTAATAGTACTGGTGTACGAGTATTCACTATTCAAATCAATGCAATATTAAGGTATTTAAGTCATATCAGCCATTTGGTGTGAGATAAATCCATAGCGTATCTTTGCTAGAGGGTGGGTAGGTGCATAAAAAATGATTTCTTAGTAAGAGTAAGTTTGTCTTGTAAATTAATCTCTTACTTAGATTACTGGTTAAATACGTTTTACTTATAAATTTTAAATGTTGGATGCATAATGGAAAGTTGCGCAAATTCTATATTCATGAATTCGCAAGTTTTGCAACCATAAATTTCCTGTTGAAAGAATACCAACTTTTTATTATAATTCATTGATATTGAGGAAATAAATCACTTTGTATGAAATAACTACTCGTAATTTCTACTCGAAAGTTTTAAGGCTTATTAAAAACTTAAGACTACTCGAATTATAAAGAAAATCCCATAATGCAATGGTTTCCTGGGGACTTTAATTAAATGTACGTTAATTTTAATGAAGCCAGATTCGAGGCCTAACAAAACCATTTTACTACTAAATTGACTTACTCAAATGAACAATGGAGCGAGCAGCCCTAAGTTAGGTCCCCTGTCGTAATTCATTAGGCATTACGCAGCCCCTGTGACCTAGCCCCCTAGCCCCCTAGCCCCTGGCAGGAGGGGAAAGCGGCTGAATCCCGTAAAGTGCAATGGATGTGCTTAGATAAGCAACACGTGCGGTGTGCATCTCCCTTGAGCTCTTACGCATAAGCATTGTTCATACGAGCTCTATGTACAATGCGTTGAGCCCTTTAGATCCTCTTGATTAATGTGTGCACCCGTACATCTTGTAGGTGCTAGGTGAATCACATCATACAGTTTTGGTAAAGATTATAACAATTAGCAAACCGAGGTCCGGGTCTCCGCTTCAGTGCACCGTATGTTTTGAATGTCCTTAAGAAAAACATGATATTATTTTGTACATTATGTAGTTGTTTAAACTGGTTGTACTCAGCATTGTCAAAAGAGATCTTGGATTGACTTAGAAAAAGATTTGGCATAAGTACCTATATACGTCCTGACTCATCATATTTTTTTCGTAAAGGTTGCAAATAAGTGTACCTACCTACTTATTCTTCAATTCCATAAAATTATAGATGATTTTCCTTGGTGAGCGATATCTGTTCACACCTCAGTGAAAACGTAGTGATAACTATAACGATTGCGCTAAGCAGTGGTTGTTGAGATATCGATGCCAAGGCCGATGGTGTCTTAGTCCAGCGCTATTGTAGAGGACTCCGAGCCCAACGTGACTGAGCCCATATATGGGACTCTATTTAGACAAGTGCGAACGTTCGTGTTCCCAACGACTTTCAACTCTCCGCTCATGGCACTTTAATGTTCATACTCGGTATGCAAGTAAGATGTAGCTGGGACCTATATGGACTCTCGGTCGCGTCATCTGATTAATTTTATATGAATGCGTGTACTGCTTATCTAGTATAATATTAATAAGAACCCTTGACTTCTCCTTGAAATTGACACTATGTACCCTCGTATGAATTAATTAGCGTTGCTATCTGTTTACCCGTGTTGTTGTGTAAAACGAAAGTTACTATTATAAATTTTACATCAATTTGATTTCATTTCGGACCTGAATATTGCTAGTATAGACGCTGACTATATTAATATTTTAATGGTTAGTTTTCTCAAATAAAGTTTAACAAAACTACTATCAATCAATAGTGTAATAAATAGGTCTACTCTCCATTCTACTTACATTAGACAGATGATCTAATTGCTTGATTTTTGATTTTATTTTAATAAAAGAAACCAAAGCTAAGGTGTAAATGAACTATTAGTAAGAATCTTTGGGACCGTTTATTCTTCGGCGGCCTCGCATACCACAATCTCAAATTACAAATAGATGTCCAGTGATTTAATGAATGTGGTTGGCGTTAATAGTGGAATACATAAGCGTGGTCATGTTTTTGTTGGAAGACATCTACGTTACGTGCGGCGCTCAGCACGTGTTCTGCAAGCCGATACCGATACGCTTGGGAGGCACCAGCAGAACAACTAACAAGCTATTATTATATGATTACCCGATGAAGTCGATAATGTCCGAGTATACTGTACTTAGATACGTAACCGGTCATTTGCAGGTAATCTAGTGCGGAGATGGAAAGTCAATTTTCACTTGTTTACGGATCATTTAGTATATTGATGAAGTGCACGTTAAAATGGGAAACCAATCCATTATTGGTCTTGCTTAAAAATAAATATTAACTGACGATAACGATTTTCAATATCCATTTTATACCTAAATAAATAACACGATATCCATACTCTATAGTTATTATTATGAGCAAATTCGTAAACAAGTGTATCGGTCAGTTTCGGTCAGATGATAGCCCAATATCGAATTAATTTGGCCCAGTAGGTGTGTCCACATGATGTCATCGTAACGATTCTTCGGCAAGGTTTTTAAAAAATTGAATACGCATTGTCTTCGTGACTCATTTAATAATAATATTGGACGTATTATTAATTATATTTTTTAACTGGTTAGATTACGCCATTGAGGCTTATTTTAAAAATAAACACACTTTGCTAAACCGGTTTGCGTTGTGTTTGTAACCTATCTACAAGCATAGGGTTCGTACCTACTGTGCTAAATGTGAACTTTTTCTACCTTCATAAACTGCATTGTTTGTCTAATCCGCTTATATCCACGCCCATAAAATGATTGCTCATTCTTATTTTAATTTCTTATGGTTTGCTGATGCTATGGACCGTTCCGGTGTACGCAAACAGGCTCTGGCAACATGCCACCTGCGATCACCATGGCTTATGACTAACACAAGGTTAATACGGAGGACACGCTAGTTATCACAATTATCAACGCCCATTAACAACAGAACTACGTATGCCTGTTAATATTAGTTATACAGGCGTATAAATATATACATGTACTCGTATGCCCATAGCAAAAGATAATAGGTTAAGCAAAAAATGTCCGTTTCGGTACACCGGGCAAAATCGTAAAAAATAATGCTAATTGAAAGCAATGATTTCAAAGTAAGTCATTAAAGAATAGTATCACGTCAGTAATGTATCTAACAAGATTTTATATCGTGTTGGGATGAAGCTATTTGCAAGCGGATATGAATAATAAAGAATGTCTATATTTCAACCAGTAGTATGACATAGGTGAGTTTAAGGGATTATCCAACATTTATTAACCAAAATTAGCATTTTTTTTGATGCGCCAGATAAAAAGTCTAATATTTATTGAACAAAATAAAAAGGAAACACAAGAATACAATAACGAGAATCTAAAGCTTTTTTTTGGCTACTTGAGAGAAGTAAAAGTTTGCATGAAGTGTCTAGTTTTGGCTTTTTGCTAAAATAAAGCAACTATAGTTAAAATGTTATGTCTTAAAGATCATAATGCTGCAACCTCAGGACTAAGGTTAAATTGAGAGGACTCGGCATAAATTATATGTAACAGACGTTAAGGCCAATGCCAATGAATAGGCTACGTAGGTGTTTGTTCCTGAAAGTTATTAATTGAATTATTGCTTCCTTCAGCAAGCAACGAAATTGATGAGAGCTCAAAGTTAGAAGTTATTTTAGTAATTGATCCAAGCATGGTGTAGGTAGGATGAGTAGCAACGCCTTCACGTGCGCGGGCGCAGTATGAGTAATGCGCCTGCACAGTACTCGTAGGTAATCCACGTCAATGCTACGTCGTTATGAAACATTTCAAAGATTTACAGCTGGTTTTTGAGTTATGGCGGAATGTGTCGAATATATCATTCGATATCTAATCACTTCTCTCGTTGGTCGTTTTTTACACCTAATTTTGTTTAGTTACGAGTTGTTAATTTTCGCAGTCTACTGGTGTTTCAATTTATTATTGATTTATATGTAAATGGAAAACATGAAAGTGGTTTTATTTGCAAAAAACTGAACATAGATTCAGTAATAGATTGCTTCAGTTATAAAACAGTTTTTTGTGCGACTTAACGTTCCGATTTTTTTTATCTTCATTGTAGTTGCAACGGTATTTAGTTCTCTTAATTTCATAACAAATATCTTGAAATTATAAATTTTACTTTCTCTGTTCATGTGCTTGAAAAGTGAAATTTGGCCATTGTCATTCGTCACAAGCATAATTAACTATTGTCCGTGAACACTTATTGTAAATTTAAGTTTATAATTTCTATGAAATTTTATTGATAAAGACTATAAAATGATGGGATTCGATTTCTCCTTGATTTTATTACTTTTTCACGTCAAAGCAATGAGTGACTGACGATGTTGAATAAAAAGTTCTTTACTTTACCAACTCATACATACACGTAGATAACAATATACTAAAGGTATAATAAGACTGCAAAACCTGATTGCGGAAGAAGTTAAAGCCTAATTTGAATTTAAAATCGTTTTGAGGTATTTTGATGATGCTCGTAGTACAATAATATTGGACTAAAATGGTGGTCTCCGTATTACATAACGTGTATGTAGAATTTAATAAATTTATATTTTACTTTGTATTCTTTTGTATATTCTGTGATGTACAGGTAATTCAGGCGTGTTTAATTAGTATTATTAGGTTAAGTTTAACTTTATTACTCAAATGCCTACTTACATATGAATACTTAAATTAACAACTCAGGTTATAGTTACTCGAACCTAATAAGTTATAACAAGAAAAGTTACCAAACACCCAGAGCTAACTAACACTATCTGTCTTTACAACAATCATTTGTGTTATACTGTTTTTTTAACCTATTATTATTGTACTATAGGCCAACACCATCTGATAGGAATCGCCACAAAATCGCACCTGATAGAAAGGGACGGAGGTCTAGGAAGACACGCGTTTGCCTAGAAAATGCCGTTTCACTCTTGCCTTAAAGATGTCCAGGTTATAGTGATCAGGAAAAACAGACCTGATTTAAGATTTGAATGATCTTTATAAGGTAACAATGTTTTTCTTACACTCATGGAATCTGATTATAATGATGACAATTAATTTAATATCTGGTTATTCCAACAGCGTAGTGCTTCCCGTTGAATCACCGTACTCGTAAGGATGTTCCGTCTGATTTCGATTTTAATGAGTTTATTGAATGTATGATGGCATACAACTAATTGTAGTTTCTGATTATTCCTTTTTCTCTTCATTTTCGTATAATTCAGAAAGTTAACTGGGCTTGTTACTAGTGACTCATAAGTCTCTAGCATGGTTCACCCAAGTCTTAGTAAGTCGTTGCTACGGAAATGTTAAAATTGGAAAGCCCGTTCGTTAAAATTACTTACCTACTTCTAACTTACGGTTTTTGCGGGGTAGGAATCTATATTTTTTAACAAGATACATTTCTGAAAATGTATTGAAATATGTAGGTACTATTAGAAATTATACCTATCTACAAATAGGTACATTTTATGTTACAAACCTGTTTTTACTTGGGTACGTACGATGGTTTTATTCACTCTCGGCTTGAATATTACAGTGTTGCTATATCCAGATAGTATCTTAAATACATGAGGATATTTTCGACCACTGTAACTAATGGAAATCACTCGACTTATAATAATCGATTCTCTACTACTTTGTTACGTCCCTAAAGGCATTCGTCCATTGTATGCTAACTGCGATCGGTGGCGCCGAGACGGCCAGCGCATGTAGCCGACCGAGACAATGGAAAATTAAGAGAACAGCCCGACTCAACTTAACAGTTCTATATGTCGCAACTAAGAGACAATAAGTAAAGAGAGGTAGCGCCTCAGCTCCTCAAACAGACAGGACAACTAGGTATGTGTGCGTTAAGCAACCGTACGAAGACGATGGTTGCGCCGCGAGTAGCGCATTAACCACCATTAATACACCAAACCAATGGTAGATGATGTGGTTAAAAAGTCTACGTGTTGCAAGTGCTTGCGACAAAGAGGTATTCCTCCATGTGCACTAAATTTCAAACACCAAAAAAATAATCATAAAGTATAAACCACAACATTTGCTTAATACTCAGCTCCATCTTTCAGTTTATTTGCAAAAAGCAGTTTTACGATTACGATAATCCAAAGCCTCAAGTTGTATGGTAGATTCGTTTTGTGGTCAGATTAGGTGGACTTAGTTTGAAAATTGGTGCACTTTAAGGAATATTTCAGTAACAAAATACCCACATCCGTGATATATGTACGTCTTGTGCATTACGTCGCTTATTTCGTCAGGTGCCAACGGTGCAAATTGATCTAATTAAGCGAATACCTATAGCGCAATAAAATTAGTTCATAAGTGTTTGTGTCACGTAATTTTACTAAATACCCGTTACGCTACGAAGAGTACTGTGATGACGGTAATTGCTAATAATGCCCATGCATGACTAAAAAGTGTAATAACGAATGATGGGATGGTAATTCAGTATTTCTTCAGAATTGCTTTTATTACAAAAAATATAAGCTTGGTTAAAACATTTTACGATGGATCAGGCTAAGTGATACAGAGACATAATATCACTGCACCACGTATGTATTCCAAGACATTGAAATGAGCCCTACTTTTTGTTTCATGACCTTCTGACCATGTGTACGACTTATTACCATGGCCATAAGTTTCCAAACGTATTATTTTGTCATTTTCAGGGACTTGGATTTATTTCAATTATTAAACAAAGGTGCGGTGTTAAAATATCATGTGAAGATGGCGACATAAAGTCGTAATATACCAAAATGCGGTGATTCAACTTTTGGCCGAGTGCAATTCTCATCATTGTGTTCCCACAATCGCGTGCAAACAGAAGCATTTGTATTGTGTTTAATCTTTGAACAGAGAAAATTAATTGTATTTTCTGCGAACATTTTGGCTGCCAATGTTGCTACTGACATTGTTGATGGCGGCTGTTTGCAGTAAAACCGTTATAATGCTGTGAATTTTTTTTATCGCTTCAGCTTTTAATTAGAGTTTGGCAGCTGGCCGCTCGCCAGTAGCTGCTTCGTTTCCAGGAGATGTTCCTGTGTTTGACCTCCTTTGTAGAGAGGTGGACTAATATAGTTTTGATGGCGTTCATATGCTTAAATTGCGGAAGTGCAATAACAAACAATCCATAATTTTAACAGTATTCTAAAATAAAGTCGTAAATCATAGGTTCTGTTCATGTTAGTTATGATTGTGAAACACACCTTTAGCTGTCACAATACATCAATTCTCTTGTAAGGTCCGCTTGCGTCCGATGAAGAATATTAATTCATTCAGATTCGGTGATAGTTATTCCCATAGTAACTAATTCAACACCCCCGGTGTTAAGTGCTAATACGAAAACGCGTGAAGACAATTAAAAAATTAGTTCCGTGTTAACGAAATATCGAGATTAAACTGCTTAAGCCTGACACGCACAAGTGGACCTAAGTGAATTTACAAGTTCCGACTATGCGAGTATCTACATGAAAGTCATTCGTGGTAAAATGTTTCAAAAGCACTCCAGCACGTAATGAACACAGAGTGCCACTATTTAAGGAGCCGCGTAACCATATCGGAGAACTAATGAAATCATTTCTACCTTTATCAACATTGGCGGTAATGCACCTGCGTTGCGGTGTTGCTGCAAGTGTCACGGACTGTTATGTGATCCAATTCATTTCTGATGTGCATATCGTTTTACAGTTCAGTTTAATATCTGAGATGGTGGTCTACACGCGATGCATTGATGGCACGTTCTATGAGAGAAGACTATTAGATCGTCGACTGTTTTAATAGACCATTTCCTTTTAGGGGCCCTCAAACATATTACGTCGTGTTACAAAATAAATTGTTTGTTAATTTAAGTTCTGACAGGCCCGCAACGCATCAGCGACTCATTTGCACTCGCAGATGTTCATAGACGAACTTGATCGGGGTTCTTAAATTTGTTTGAATGAAGAATTTTTATAGTAGCAGATCCGATCTGGTGATCTTCAAAATAAGGGCTTTTTCATTCCTTAAGAGTCAGAAACGAATTTTTGATTGCTCAGGTGTTGCAGATGTCCATAGGTAACGGTGAACACTTACCATCAGGTGATCCGTCTGCTCGTTTGTCTGCTATAATGTAAAAAATCCTATATTTTTATGAGAACGATCGTTTTTCACAGATAAATATAACAATAGTTAAAAGAGCTTACACCAGTTTCGTTAGAGGTGGGTGGTGATCAAAGCTAACTCATTTTTAAAAGCATAGAGTCGCATTGTAAGTAGCGTCCACATATTATCATATAGAGTAATGTACTTGGTCTATGTTGCTCAAAGTGTTACGCGCAGTTATGTGGTCCAATTCACCGCCCCATGAAACGTGACGCCTTCGTTACTCATATAGTCATAATAACAGTAATTTGTACCCCACGCGCAAGTGGCGCTTCCTTTGATTGTTTGAGGAGCGCCAATCAAGATCCTTTTGTATTATTTCTTTTTAACCCTAATAAATTGAATTCACCGGATGAGATGAAGCTTAATGCATTTCTTAGACTAAGCACTTACAAAGAGATTACAGTCGACCTTAATTTTAACATACTAAAGGCAAAGACACGCGGCAAATGGTAGAGTATTTCATACATGTCATGAATTGTGAATGAATATGAAATCTACTGCCACGACTCTATAGCTCTAAGTATAACAGTTATTTCTCTTTACTACTGACCATTTTGAAAAACTTAACTATCTTATATATCATCTATATTAGCGAATGAAGTCCTTGCGTTAGTAGTATATTAAGTAGCTAATATGTTTTGGTATCAGAGAACTAAAGAAAATTCAAATTGTTCTTGTTATAACCAGGAATTTTGTGCAATAAAGAACAGGAAATAAATCCATTCCATTGAAATGAGTAATGTATGTTAAATTAGATAAATTATTTTAACTAGTTTACGAGCACAACAACGCTGCAACGCAAGTGATAGCGTGAGGGCAGCGCCCCTATATCTACATTGAGTATCGTTAGATCTTGTTGCCCATGCCCAGTGATTTATCTGCCAATTGTCAGCACCTACTCGATTGACCCTCCTACAATGCACCAATAAAAACCTTAAAAAAAACGATGAATTTTTTATAGGAATAATTTTACAAAATAAGTATTTCAAAAAACGTGCGTGTTAAATAATGTGAATGAGTCTTCAAAGGCCGAAAAAGACAAAACTCAAGATGTGGAAGGCGATAATGCATAGAAAGAGGAAATACAGTGAAGTGATGCCATGTGATCGCGAGTCATACGCCGCTCTAGCGGCGATGCAGGGAGGTAGCGCGGCGACGCTACCGCCATCTCTAGACGCGCTGCGAGCATGTGAGTATTCCGCTACTCCACACTAGATGTCGCTAGTAATATTAACATTGTTGATATTTTTTTACTAGTTTTCAATTGTTTTCCTACGGAAATGTGGTATTTTTGCTAATGTAATGTGTATATTTGTTTCATTTCTATATATGAGTATTTATGAAATGGTTAAATAAAGATTTATGTGCACTATTATTTCCCGATGTGTACTTTTGTAGAGACGCAAACTTTATCATGTAGAATGCTTCAACAAGTTAATTAATTCTATGATTTAATTTACTTGTAGATGTATATCGTACAAATTTAAGAATAAACTTTACATTGCCTTTAAAATGCCTTACCTTCCCTATTTGTATAAGAATAAAAAACATGTTAGAGGTCGAATTTGAGACCTTAACAAGCAACTTACAATAGAATTTTAAATTAATCGCTAATTTTACAATATAATTGTACATACAGAAAAGATCTTAACTGAACAATACAGTGAGTGGTCAATGCTTCGGCAATTGTGGGAAAATTATGATTCATAGCATTGTATTTATGATACGACCACAACAAAAGGCTGCCCTCTAAATAAGGTTAATCTCGCGACATTTGCGGAGCGTACCTCCGTGACCGGCGCACAAAGCCCCGGATGGCAACATCAATGTCGGGAAAATCGTGATCTTAATTTACGATACCTCAGCTTATTCAAATGGGCACGTTTCAAATCTTGAACAGATTGAAGGAGGCACTCTTCGAATTGGACCAATTTTCAAATGCATTAAATGGTGCACCATGTTTGGATTCTTTTTAACCATTACTTATTCTTGGGGTATTCTTCGTAGCGCCCCAACTGTGAACTGCCAACCTTTGAAAATTAGTAATGGAATATGTAATGTAGCTGCATATGCGACAATAGTCTGCTCACTACAGTAGTCAGTGGTCAAATGCTTTTAAGTACCCTTTTCTAATTATTTTGAGTAGTATTTTTATTACACTTATATTCGCGTGTTGCTTTATTCGGTGCGTTATAAAATTAGTGCACTTGGAAGAGTACCTCTATTTACTGTGCTAATTAGATCTAAATCTTGAGCATGATGGAAGTTATGAAATTCCCACGCTGAAATGCGGACTGGAGCATCATGCTTCTTTGGATTTGACACTTCTTATCGCTTTGATCCATGAATATCACGAATCAGAATCGTGATATAATTTTGATTGGTTCAGCCGGCACGTATTTATGTATTTGTTAAAATTAATAAGCATTTTATAATTGTAATAAATTCATTAGATTTAACGTGTCTTTGTGACCTATTTTTATGTTTTCTGGACTTCTGATTTAGATAAGTCATATTTTAGCGTGTTCACGTGTAGAGGTAGCTTTTTGATGTTGTATCTTCTTTTGATGAAAATGTATTTATTTAATTTCACAGGTTTTTAATTTATGAGAATAGCCAGCAAAATAGTCGATTCAACACATTATTTTTGGCCTTGTAACCAAACGTACGCAGTGTAATGAAACTTAGGTATACACACCATACGTTTAAAATAAGCCTTATTATATTCGACAATTCTGTCCGCTGCATTATGATGTTATCACGAACATTCTGCTGACGTCCCCAGCTTTGAAGTCCTTACTCGAAACAATAGTCTTTGTCCACAGCTGAAGCTTGAAAGGACACTACTTGGCACTCCTGTGAAGTAATCCTCCGCTTGTTTAATAAAACAATGAGGCGTCTGTGTAACCGCTACCGCACACTGCTCACAAATATTAGAACCACTAGATATTTACGGTTGAGATTTTTCATATATTTTTTTTCGAGCGGAATTTTGTCGCACGCGGTCGCCCGTGTGGTTACATAGAAAAGACTTTTAGATTTTTTGGCACCGTGTACATCGTGTAAAGCCGTTTCAGTTTATAATAGGTCCATAGAGACAGTATTATTGTACTTTGATTAAATAACAATTAATTGATGCTGAGACAATCTATGAGTGCTCAATGCTCAATCTACGAGTATATGGGCTAAGAATATTTGTAAGATGATTTTGGTATGTTGCAAACAGTTGAATACTGTGATGTTACGGTATGGTTGCTATATGAGTTCATGACATGATGATGATGAAAATAGTGGAAAACGCAATAAATGATGTTGATCTTTCGAACATATAGCTGTGTTTGACCCTCAAATCCTGGCTCGTCCATCTCGTTCACTTGACCGTAAATGCTGAAAATGCTAGTACTGGTACTATCATATTATTCGCATAAGCAGTGCTATCACCGTTCCTAAACACCCAATCTTGTCAGTAATGGCTGCGACCAGCTACATTTAGTGGCCCAGTGTGCAGTAACACCATAGAAGCGAGTGGCTGACAGCTACCTATCTGCCGCACAATATGCCTCCCACGGCACAGTTTCCACGTGTTTACGTAAATCCACTAATTGCTGCGCATTTATCTACAACAAAGAGAACATTTCCTCACTCCGCGCCGTAAAAACCACCATAAAAATGATATTTCATGATGTCATCTAAATGCTAAGATTCAATTTAGTAGGGCTTGATGCAATAGTCCGCTGCTGCGCAATTGTTTCTGTGAGTTATTGAACAATGCGAATACAATAACATGCGACTCGGTAGTCCTTTTTTGTTGTTTATGCTTAGTCTATTCTCTTCTTTCTTATATCTGCGCATCTAGAGCCAGAAATCGGAAATCATCTTAAATGTACCTTTACACTTACGAGTATAGTTGAGTTCATCAAGAATATTACATCTGCTATATGTTCAAAGAATTTTGATTTACTTCTTACAATACATTTTGCCTTTTTTGTGTATAGGTATAACGTCGTAAGGCCCAGAAAGCAGACACAATGGAAAATCAATTATAAAACAATTAAAGGGCTTTTGGGTCTTACGACGATAATACCAATATCTATTATCGTCATCATCATCATCTTAGCGTGTCACGATGGCTAGTACCTAGCGCTTAACATCGTCACTTTATGCAATGCAGTAAATAGCATCTTCTGAGTTAATGAACCTTTTTGAAGGAAGTAAATTCTAAAAGATCTAGTTATGACACTGAATTTATAGCTAACTAGTGGCCCGCCCTCACTTCTCTTCGGGATCGGAATTCCGAAATGAACAATAGATGGCGCTGTGTATAATTACATCGCGCAAGCGTTTCGTGTTTTCGGTTTACCTATAAGCCTTGTCGTTGTCTATTGATTGAAGTTATTCTTTATAAATAGTATAGAAGATAGAAGATAGCCCTGCCGTTGCGTGATACGAAATCATTGTAACCAGGTAGAGTTTAAAGTTAAACATTGTAGGATGAACTCCATACATGCAAAACAAACGGACTACACGCAACTCCACATGGTTTACAGGTTTGACCTACTTGTGGGGCCATCGGCCCGGCCAGACACCCGCCATTCACTCCTCAGGGATCTAACACATAGCCATACGTTTACAACGAATTTATAATAGTCTTTGTTTCTTGGTAAATTGCATTTGTTGGTAGTGCACGTTACATTTTAGTAATTGGCACTGTATTTAAATTAGTACACGATTTTTTTACTTTTTTATTGTCAAATTCTATTTTATGCAAATGTGCCAGTTGCAACTAACACAAACTTTAAATAAATAGTTTGGGACGGTTCCTTCCTTATGTATAAGGTTGGTTATGGGGGTGGGTATGGGGTTCAACTTAGACCACAAAACATTGAGACACTGAACAAACACGGGCTATGTTTGTGATCCAAAGATGCAGGTTAAAAAGAGGTGCGTAAATAAAAGCCCAAAATGATACGCGCTACGGGTAGCTAACATTCTTAGATGTTTGTTAAAGTGTAGTAAAACGTTGGTCGTAAAAAAGCTAGATGCGTAGGTGTAAAATGATATACGCATGATATCGTGTTTGTTTAGCAAGTGCGAGTATTTTTTACGGTGCGTGAATCCATTTTGTAACCGTCATTCAGCAGGTTTTGTAACGTTTTAAATTCGCCCATACGTTACAAACAATGTATGAGTTGACTCACACATTTTCTGTGTGTAAATATACAATAAGGCTACCATTGCGTTTTCCTTATCACTTAGGTGGAAAGTTTACTGAAAAACTTATTTAGGCGTTGAAAAAGTGTAGAGTTATTTATATTTTGAACTGAATGTGGCCTCGTCTTTTTATGCACGAACACGTTGGGTTATTTCAATTGGTCGATTCCCCGTAGCTGATATTGAATCAAATATCATTGACACTGATTGACACCAGTGTGAGAACCGGTTTAAGAAATTTTGATATACATATTGTAGTAACTACCTAAATATTAATAAATAAGAGTATCTTAAGTTATCTATTGTTATAATTACGATCAGTCTTAAAAAGTACCGAATTAGAATATAGTTTTATTATTTGTTTTCTATTTTTATAGGTAAAATTATATTTAAGGAGAAAACTGTATAGTTCAATCTCACTAATGTCTCTTATCTCTGCGGTTGCTTGTATTTGTACCTACGAGTAATAAGCTAATGGTTTTCTCGCGTTTCTAAATCCAGAGTACAGTAGCATCTGTCATTGCCCATAGTCTGTCGTACAGACGTCACCGTCAGCTCAGTTTGGTGTTTGCAAGATCCACGGAGCATGTCACGTCACGGGCAATAAGCTCGCTTTGTCGCCCAATGCGTCAAATTAAAGCGACTTCTTAGAACTGCGACGTCAAGCAGAACTGTTTTATCTTTTAAGGTCGCGACACGTTGTGCACCTTTGTCTCCTTGAATTCGCCCATCTCATTTGCTGGTTGTATTATTGTTGAGAAAAGTCGTTGCAAGTCTTTAGACTTATAAGTACATACGTACTATGTAGTTGTTATATCGTAATGATGCTTTTTATGGTAGTACCACTGTAAAATGCTCTTTACTCTTTTACTGTTTACAAAAAACATATTTCTATTCGCTTTATGCAAATAGAAACTTGTTTAATGCAGTACCAGAGACGGTAATCATGTTTTTATACGTACTATTAAAAAAAGAAATTCTAATCTAGATAATCAAGGTGTTTAACATAAAACAATTGTAAATAACAAGGATGCCAAACGAGCAACCTACCATCAAAGGCAATGTATGTATGTTGCTTCTACGAAGGATAAGTGTAACTTGGTTAAGTGAACCAAGCTAACACCAATACTAGTTGTGGAAGAGAGAGCGTGTTTTACAAAAAACTAGTTACGCTCGGAAGCCGATCATTACTGAATTCCCATAGTTTTTACTCGATGATGCTCTTAGAAGTTTTCTGCTATCTGTTCTTTGGAGGCGGCTTAACTAGATTTTCTTGATGATCTCTCTGCAGATGGAAGACAAGCCATTCAATTATATGCGACTGCAATCAAGAATACGACAAATAAACCTATGAGGCTTGTTGATATTAATATACTACCCGAGGCTCATTGAGCACTTTTGCGACGACTGTAAGACGGTATTAGGTATATTTCTCATAAACATTAAGCAAATAATATAGTTGTACTTAGATTCGTATATTGTTTTCTAGTTATATATCTACTAATATTACCAGCACGTCTTACATTCTAACAGTATTTGGAGAAGAATTCTTAATTTCACAGTTAAACTATCAATCCGTACATTATAGCTTCCAATTCTGTATGCTTTCTCATTTTATGCCTATTATGCTTCTATGAATATTTGTTTGTTGCTAAGCCATAGCAAACGGTGGCCTTAACGTCTACAGTATTGAATGATTAGAGTACAGGCGTAGAGGCCGATGAAAACAATGATTCAGCGCTCATTAGCGAGTGAGTCACGCTCACAATGCCTGCTGGAGGCCGGGCCGGTGTCTCCGCGTCGGGCCTTTTTGGGCCTCTGCAAATGTGAAGTGCATAAACGACCAAATCATTAACGGTGTTTTGTTTGTCTTGTTTTAGGTAAGTACTGCCGAGATGTTTGCATCGTATTCTTTTTGCCGAGATTTGGGTAAGTATGAACGCATTATTTCACAGTTACTGTACACTTAAGTATAGGTACACAGTTAAACGTGACATTTAAAATATGCGTATACTCGTACGTCGTAAGACCCAAAAGCCTTTTAAAAGGAATAAAACAATTGATTTTCCATTGTGTCTGCTGTTTGGGCCTTACGACGTTAATCGAAAAGTTGGTTTCCACGGAAAGCAAAAGAGTGCATTTTGTTATGTTCAAGGGATGTTGTTCTCATTAAAATTCTATTTGAATATTCAGGTAATGAGTCTGCTAATTTCACCAAAGGTTAGAAGTACGCAGAATATAGTAATCTATACTAAACATATTCACATTTCACCCCTGATTCATTAGTGAGATACTGAATTCTCTTAGTTTAAAACAATACGTAACTTTGCATAAAGAAAGCTTGCCGTTTGCACTCTCTACAGGTCTCGCTTTCGGCGCAGATTGAGTTATTGTTAATCTTTGAATCCAAACTAATTTCTTCACCCATTCCACCAAGATTGGTATCTTAATGTGCTGTTTTCCGCTGTTTTGCTCCGTTACTTCCGCAGCTACGATTGCGAGATTCGACTTATCGTTACGCGCGGGTAATTTTTGAAAATGACCTAATATTATCGCAAGACTAACGGTAAACGTATAAGCAGATGAGGATTGGTTTTGAAAGTAAGTTGTCTATAAACCAACATGTAAGTAGTGCTTGGTCATCAAGCCTTCGGAAGTAGCTGCACATTTTCCAATACTCTATTTGTTTGTGCATAAGAGTCAAATATCTTTAGTTACTTCTTATGCTCCTTGTACAAGTAAACAGAAAGTAATTTGATTAGTAGAAATCACGAGCAATTCGTAATCTTTGCAAGATGACTAGAAAATGATACCCACATTATGCAAACGAAATTGGTTTATTTCTTCAGTAATTGTAGAATTTCCTAAGTGGTCAATTACGACTAATAAAATAAATCTGCTATAAAGTCGGGAAGGAAGGAAATATCATCTAGAATATTAAATGAGGTAAAGGTAGCTCTTAATTTAGGTTTCCTTATGGGTATTATTTATGTTAGTGTAAAATACGTTCTCATTGCTAATAATTTGCTGGCGCTATAATAGATAGTTCGATAATTTACCCGTGCCATCATTTGCATTTAGAAAATCACATAACGAAATGGTGAATACTGAATGCGGCATTTTTTTATAGGCAGTCTTATATAGGCGCTAATCCTCAACATTAATTTAAGATTTAATTAATAAATCTAACTAAAAATTTGGTCCTACAATTTCTGGTTAGAGTTAATTTTGTTATGAAATAATAAAAAAAAATTTTTAGCATTAATTATATCAGACGTTAGCAAAAATACTCATGTCAATTCGCCCAATAGTAGCACAGTTAGCAGAGTTAACACAGAACAGAGACAGTCCCGCAGCGAACGCCTCGAATTGAAAATAACTTGGTAAACAAACTGGAAGAGCCGGACGAAACAGGGTTGGGGCATTTCATGAACTATATTTCAGGTATTACGAGTATGTGACACGAATAGATATTTCAATTAATTTAAACTTGTAATCTCAGAAATAGTGTAAAAGTAAAGTAGAGTATTAAAATTTTGAGAACTTCATAACGTAACTTTCGTGAGCTCTATTACTGATTGTTTAGTGTAACCGAGTTCAAAATGTATGATTTAACTTTTCTTACTCAACATGTACTTACTTAAAATCATTAATTAATTAGCAATATTTTTCATATATTATTAATTTGAGCGGCTTTCTTGCCCAGGTTCTGCATCTATTATCATACATAAAATAATACACACTATATTATAAAGAGTTGTCGATTTCTCGGTTTATCTAGTAGTTCGAGAAACGTCCAAAATTTTTTAGTGTACTTTCACGTGGCAACCCTAGGGCGGACGTGCGCGTATGTGTGAGCGGACGCGTCGTAACGGTGCAGTATGCAGCATCCGGTCACCGGCGCGGGCGCACGCAAAAGTATCAAATTAATCAGCCCTTTATGAGAACGCTGGGCGACAGCCGCAGGACGCCCCGCGCTGCGCTGCGGATATGCCCATATTCTTTCAGCTTTAATTGGATCAACTTTGATGGGAGTTGATGATTTTTTGTTACTCGGGATGAATCAAATTCTTCTTCTGACTTATATCTTTAGGCAATTTTATTCCCGCTCGTTAAAAATAACGACTTCGATTTCGATTCAATTTTGATTTATTTTGCAATTGGTTTATGGAGTTAAACAAAATAAATTGTTACGTTATTTCATACACTAGCCACGGACTGAATGTTTTCCCGTAGGAGTGAGACTTTATAGTAATAAATAGTAGCATATGTTACACAGGGATTAAATGGTAGAATTTAAAATAAACTCAAAACTGCTCGACAGCAGAAATTAGTAGAGTCATTGGTTACAAAACCACTCGATATCGTTGTGATATATCTAACTTCGGTTACAGATATCACAAGTAGACACCTATCAGATGTGTTTTGTCTAATGCTAAATAGGAAATGAAAGTAAGTAACAGATATTTCTTATTATGAAGTTATCTAAGGCGTACTAAAGAAGATAACATTTTCTTCTATTGTACAGTCATGTGCACTTATAAGTATACAACCTCATTCAATTAATGAACCTTGTAGTCCTGGCATAAGAGTCGAGGTGTTTACATTTATTGCAGGTGATTGTATTCCTTGTGTTACATACTCGCAATTATGTCATTGACAATTGATTACATCGCGTCTTTACAATTTGTTTGAATAGTTGGTCTATTGTTTGAGTTTATGTCATCTGGAATGATTTGTTGTTACGGCTAATATAACGTTAGTATCAATAATATTGATGAAGTGATTATTTAACGCCTGTAATTCAAGTACTTTTATAAGTAGGATTGTTCTTTACCTAGAGAATTTTGAATTGGTTTATTCGTCTATTATTGGAATTTAGTTTAAGGTTTATTTCTTCAGTTGAATTTACATAATTAGCTATTATAATAAACAATGCCCATACTTTGTACAGTTTCTTTGGCAAGTGATGGTCATATGTAAATGAGATAATTTTAGGATGCAAGACGTAATATGTACTTACTACAATATCTTATTTCTTTATGAAACTAGAAAAACCATTGCGCATAACATAATACAATGGGATGGATTGATTTATATTTTTTAAAGTTTTAAATTAAAATATGGCGTGCTCTCTAACACAAATATAAAGGCTTTTACAAATATACGTAAATAAACATATCTGTAAAACCACATAAAATTCCGACCTTCCCTCCACCTCCCGGTACCGCTGTAAATGTGAACGTAAAGTGTAAAGTCATTTGCCAAATGTGAGAGATACTCAGGGGTGCAACAGAATATAGTAGCATACGTATCGTAGTCGATGTCCTAGCTTTTAGTTTCGATTTAATATATGGGTATATACTCGTACATTTAGATCATAGCAATGGCTGTCTGCTCTTTGTAACTTTAAACAAGGGTACCAGATTAAAAAAAAATGTTTTGCTTGTAGCAGAAATAATATAAATCTGTAAAACCTCTGGAAAGGATAATAAATGAGCGATAAAAGTAGGGTGTATTTATATCACAACTGAAAATCTCTATCAACAACAAGAAAAGCAACAGATATTATAACTTTTGTAATTTCCAAGTAGACTATGGCGTAATCCGCAAGATGCTTCACGTTCGTAATAATAAAACATTCCAGAGAACTTTTTCAAAATGACGTACTATCTCTAATTTGCACTATATCCAGGGGTGCCCTTAAGCGTGGTCTCGTCCCAATTCGCACGCGTGGAATGGCACATCTGCATTGCCGTTCACTGCGGGAACCATATTTTTGGCACTGAAATCTTGAATCAGGTCGCCGCGGAACTCAACTGGTTATGATTAAGGGCGCATAAAACTTTATTTTTTAGCTGTTATGATAAAGATTTAAAATTGTGATTTACGATTAAAACAATACGAAAATAGAAAATTTATAGAGAAAACGTCTTTACAGCTTACATCTGCTTACAGCAGAGAGTAAAAACCTCATTTTATGCTGCCCTTTGAATCAAAAATAAATAGAACTACCTACACAAGCAGGTACATACCTACATTAAATCACGTCTGAACGTTTACGTCTGTGTGAAGGAATTTTACAGTTATCAGTTACATCTTTAGGACCAAACTTCAACTCTAGTGTATTATATTTCATATCGTGCACATCTTATCTGAGAGCCCACGTAGGTACTTGTACTGTGAATCGTGAGTCAGTGGGTTAGGCCCACCAGTTCCATCTTCCTTTTGTAATGTGCGCGACTGTCGGCGCCCAGCTTTTACTTTGTTTGGATATATGTTAATTATAGCCGTGAAAAGCAATGTTTATACATTTGTTCCGGCGTTTGCCGCGATAAATCACCGCGTATAAACAATTAGGTGCTTTCTATACGTCTCCCTTCGCATTAATAGACAGTTATTTTCACTCCTTAGTTAATTGTTGTGAAGATACGGGTTCGAACGTCTTGTTGGAATGGTATAATCATGTAATTTAGATAGAGAGGGCCTACTTTCGTATCGTAATACGAGGCTCTTGTCACAATTGAAGAGTTATCATCAGTGAGCCGTACTGCAACTTGAAACTAAACTGTATGAATAATACATAGTGTATTTCATACATTTTCATACTTTTAAAGTTCAAGTAGAAAACACAAATGAAAAGAAACGTCTTTCATTTGATCTGATACTGAATCTTGAGAACAATTTCGGGAAAACACCACGAATTGGCCGGCAATTTAAAAACTGCGTGATTTGACTATGGAGACAAGTCTAAAATTTCTTTATACATACCGTTGAAGTTAATGTATAAAATAGCACTGTGTTACGAATGTACTAATAATTTTGTCCTTAACCCACTGCTGTGCTTTCTGTACTATGGTGACATGTTCGTCAATTACCATTGCAGCGGCTATCGTTTGCTACTGCAGGAACTAAATACAGCCATTATTTAAATGCCAAAGCGAGCTCAGGGAGCGTTCGTTGTAAAAAGAAAGAAAACAGTCGAATTATCGTACTCGTAAATGCGCGTGCCCTCGTTTCGACTATCGTATCGGTGTCAGTTTGTCCAAGTGAATTTCAATCATTCATACGAATGATATTACCAAATATAGATGCGTGTTCGTAGAAATAATCGTACCGGACCTACTGAAGTATGGAATTGGAACTCTTTGTAAACATAAAGCTATGTTTATGCATATATCGTTGTCGATTAGTTTTAAAATTTCTAATACCATACGTATGTACTAGACGAATGTTTCAATGTAACACAAGGGTAACTGAATTGATTACAAACGTACACACACATCTTCATGTAAATTAGTCTGAGGCGATAGCCCCTCGGAATACTGAGTCCTGGCGCGATATGATAATTCGTTATCGCTAGTACCAGGTTTTTTGTACAACGCGGCGTTGTAGTCATGGCATGGTGGGTGCTCTGTGCCGCGGCGCCGCGCGTGGCGACCAGCCCTAGTCGCCGACAGCCCGCGCCGCGCGCGACTCGTATGTGCGCGCCGTTAACTTCGAATAAACTCCGCTCGTGTATACCCGACTTGATCGTAGTATCTAAACAGTGCATCCAAAATAAACAAGTGTCTATACACAACCTAATTTAAATCTTAATTTTATTAAGACATTAAATTACGTTCTCTATCGGCGGTACGTGCTCGTGTGCCGTGTTCACACCAGTGTCAGTGTTGCCAAGTGACAATGCACAGGAACTCCGCACTGTGGCCCGCTTAAACCCTGAACATACATTGTGCTTGTTTCGTGAAATATAATGCTATGTCAAGTGTTGATTGTGCTCGGTTCAGTGTCCGTTTCTCTTTGAGCATGGTGTGAACTTAATCACTTTGCATTTTTGGTAGGATATGCAGAAACCTTTTACTTTCCATTACGTATTTTATTCTCTCACAATTACTTAATTGCAGTGTTTGAGAAATTTCGTAAACAAGTTAACGCAGATTACATAAAACGTTACGGCAGCTTGAACTTGGGGTGAACTTTCCACTGGACCATGTTTATATTTTGTTATAATGTCAAGTTTGGTGAGGTCGTTGTGTTGACAGTGGCCGTGTGCTTACAGGACCGTCATAATCAATTATAAGAGCGTATTGATTGGCTCCAGCGGCCCTAACATTCGTATCACACACCGCTGGACGCCGTGGTTGGGGCCTAAATATAGACATTCGCCCAGTGTGTCACTTGCACGGATCAGTCACCCTGCTGGATGCGTACGTGTGTGCATATACACGTTTCGGTGGATGCTGGTTCCATCCTAAATATGGTCATGCTACAGTAGCCCATTTAAAAGCGCAGGACTGATAGTCGTATAAAATTTAAAATAAAACTATAAATTGATCTTCGCGTATGTATCGAGCTTACCTATATAGCTTCCGTTTAGCAAAGTTTTAAAAACAATCACGCTTAACACTTCCTGGAATAACAACAACAAATGAAATGAAAAGTTTATCATTCCGAACAGCTCTTTAGATTAAATAATCGCTCTAAATTCTAGCCGACTGTGATCAAATAAGTATCGGAATTTTGTCAGCGTGCCCGACGGCCAGGCTCTTCGCGGTTCAGTTACCATCAATGAAAAGAACATTTAGATACACACGAACGAGTTTAGTGGCTATTCTCCGACGTTGCCCCAATGCTTGTCTGTTCAGTGATACATTTTCATGAATGTTCAGGCAAAAAGTGTGTACTTTCAGTTTCGTCGTGCGAGATCTCAGATCACACAAGCACGTGATCACGACTGAGTTTATGACTATCCAACATCTGTCGGAGACTTTCGTCTGTGTTTTACATCTACGGTGATTCTAAATAAAACTGCAGAATCTTTCAAATACAGACAGTTTCTAGCCGAAGATATAAGCTACGTTTGTACGGTAGACCATGAATGTCCAAACTTGAATAAAATTTATTATCAAATATTCTAAAGATACGATTTCTAAGAGTACGTTTTAATTAGGGATGGATCTAGTTGATACTAGACTTGATAGAATTCCATTGAATCTGAATCTTCTCTGACCAAGTAGATCCTGATTATACGTTTTCAATTATTATCTCAACTGATGTGGAAATTTATCGTCATGTTTCAGAGGTATCCGAAACAGGCAGTTTTCTTTATCATCAAACTAGTATTACAAAATAATAAGCAGATAGATTTAGTAAAATCAAAGGCATTCGAATCGTAAATACTAAGTACAAGTCAAAATAAAATCACAATCTGCGTGTGTTTTATATTGACAAACAGTTGCAGTGTGTTAAAATAATTACTTTTTAATAAGTCAGCTGCGAGCGAAAGCATCAATATCAAATTACGTAAAAAATCTACAAGGAAGCATCTGCCTTGCCGGGTGGTGGGTAAATCTCGTTGGCACATGTCGCGGCATCTTGCAGCCCGCATCCCGCTACCTGCGCGCGAGCACAATGCAATACTATCCTATTCTGCTTCGCCCGCGTCTACAATGGGACCTGCTTACCCGGTTTTGTTCTTGAGAAACAATAACTTTTTGTTTCAAGCACGTCCTTATTACTGCTCTTGACTCTAAAATCGTTCAAGTTCCATAAGCTGTCAGTGAAATGTTTCTACCATAAAATTATGTTAGTCGGACTTAAACTTAAAAAAGTTTGTAAAATATTAGTTAACCTTAGTAGTGGAACTTTCAGCTCACATAAATTCTGGTTTCCGCAGAGTCAAGTGCAGAATTAACATGTTAGAAAATAGTTCTCTACCCATTTTTGTATTTATGCAAATACTCTACAATTTTTTTTAGGGTTACCGTAATTTAGGTAATATTTCACTGATTAAATTGTTAAAAGTGACAAACAATTTACTTTGTAGAGAAATTATTACGTATGAATTACTACTGTCTTACAATTAAAACAAACATTAATTCGAGTAGATAGGCACTATGATCGTAGGGATCGCCACCCACAATTCAATATCTGTAAAATTTCTTCAATCGATTCTCACTTAAGGGGCTACACGAATGAAACTAGCGCCGCCAACCTATTTACACTGATTGTGGCGAAAATATGATATTTTTGAAGAAAATAAAACATTACATTATTATATTTTCGCCACAATCAGTGTAAATAGGTTGGCGGCGCTAGTTTCATTCGTATAGCCCCTTAAAGTAATCTTATGTGTGGCTGTCTGTTGTGTGTCCTTTAATGTACTATACCTACTAATATGTTTTAATGTCATTATACTAGTAACAGCAAAAATGTAATTACATATTTTATTTTGCGGTCTGTACTACATGTTTCTGTCTGTTATTCGTTGCGGAACCTCTGCAACTCTGCAGACATTATGAGAATATTAAAGTGTTTACACTGCAGCCAGGTAAAGTGGGCATAATAGGTCGACGGGTGCTTGTCACCCCGGCCACGTCTCCTGCAGCATATTGCATCGTGAATTTATAAGAATTTGTTGATGCTGCCTTTCTTCCCTGGAATTTTAATCGCCGTTACACGGTTTTTGATTTGTGAACAGTGTTCTACCTGTGATGTCCCCGGATATGATAGAGATTAATGCGATTTTTTTGGTCTTTATTTAAATTGATTGATAGATATCTGAAATGTATGGTGTAGTGAGTAAAACATTTGGTTAATGAATTCTTGTTCTAGTTCTTGATTTTTTTCTTAAAGCAGGCACCTATAAAATTTTATATTATCATGTGCTTAAGTGACTGACTAGAATATTGGTGGTACTCAACAGTTCACAATTTTCATCGTTTATCAGGAAAAAATGGTTCACTATGATAATGGTTGCGTCCCCTCTGGCAACAGTATTATAAATCGCGGTCATAAGAAGCGGCGACAGATAAGTGAATGGTTATCGTCATAGCCGAATTCCCCTAGAAGCGATAAAGCCCGTGAGAACACGCGTTGTCAGGATAATCCGGGATTCTTGGGAGCATTAGTCGTAATAAACGTAACTCAGCCGATCGCGGTAAAAGCTTTTGGCTCGAGAGCCTACATTTATTCTTTAAGCTGTCTATGTAAGCTGCACAAGAGTTGTATAGCATGCTGTACAGCCCATTTACCACCGATTTGGGCACAAATTATTCAGCTTTAAGTTCTCAAAAGGTACACAGTAGTAGAATAGTGGCTCTTTAATGGTAGTTTAAAGAGAGAACTGTGGTTTTAAAGCTGACGAATGGCACTATTTTAGATTCCCTGTGGTTATTTATATAGACAAGGGAGTTATTATAAGTGACAAGTGAACAATTATAGAGCCAATTGTTAACACTCGTAACCACAAATGTACCCTATAACCGACTTTTAAGCCGCTTTTGGATCGAAATAGTCACTTGAGTACCATTTTGTAACGCATAATATTTGCGACACATGTTTTGCTTGCATGTACATAATATCAGAGGGAGATTGTGAAGCCATTTTGATGTGATTTGATTTTAAGTACACTCTGTTTATATATGATGTTGTGTTAATTTTACGGGGTAATTTAAATTTATCGTAAAGAATATATACATTTATTGTTAAAATTTTCACGCGCCTATGTTATATTATAATATAATCAAATAAGTTTAACAAAATAAACAGAGACAAACAAGTCAATATTTCATATTTGTGTTTTAATGACATTAAAATTACTGCATGGGTTTGTATTTAAATATCAACTACAAAATAAATAACGAAAACTCGTGATAAGTGATAAAATCATACTTAATATAAAATATTATAGGTTATTAAGAGTAAAAAAATGGTGGTCATTGTCTGCATCTACAGTGAACTATTGTAACTCAAAATTAGTGTTGCGACCTGTATAAAGTTACACACGTGTACCATCATATTGACGTGAGCTCTAGAAAGGTTCACAGGTGTTGTGTTACGATGCGAGCAACCTAACAGCGTACATGTGAACCTCTGAATAGCCCATGCCGAATTACATATCTTATAAGGTTTTTGTTCAGCTATGAAAATGAAAGCTGACTAGAAGAGCAATGGTGTCCTGGTTTTGATCTCGAGTGTCTAGCTTCGAGGGCGTATTGACAAGCTGGTCTTGTTTTTGTTAAACTTACACTAGTTGACATTAGGGGTGGTCTTTGCTCAAAATATTTTTTCTTTTATACTGATGATGATTCTGACCTGACTGAAAGTTTAAATCCTGGCAAAGGTCAAGGCTGCCTATGGACATCGTACAAACTAGGTCCAATGAGAGACAGTAGTTGATGATATATTGATTGACCGTGAGTTTATTTTTATCCCAATTCTAATTCCGCGAGTGTTTCCGAACGGTATCCCGGGTGACGGCAACATTGGCGGAGCTGTCATAGTTAAGTGACGTTCGGTCCTAGCAAAGTGACGCGGTCATTCCCCCCGGTTCCGGTTCCTATGGCCGCCGGATATTGGCGTGCAGTCACGGTTTGCTACCAGTATTTTTAAACACAGCAACATCGTTTGCTAACTGGCTACATATATACATATGTAATGAGGGTTTTATAAAAATATATATCCGTTTTATCGCGTAACGTAGGCGTAGCGTGGTTATTATGAGGCGTTAAATTTTCTTGTAGTTGTCAATGTCGCGTTACAAAGAAAAACGTGTAAGGTCAACTTAGCTTATCTAACAAAAATATATACTCTTCCACGTAGTTACTCAGTACTATAAGAATATACTATTCGTATGTATATGTATTCCAGATAATAAATATAAGTAGTTAATTTTTTTGTTCGACCCTAGCGCTTTTTACAGTTTTTATCTGACACCTATGTCAAGTACTTTCTAGTACCTAAGTAATGTCATTAAGATAAAAGGAGATAAATAGTAAGATTTTACTACATTATTTCCTTTCATAAAGTGTACGGAGTTTAAAAAGAAAAAAAATAGTAGAGCCTTATGAAATTCGTTGCAAAATAAAAGACTTTTTTCGAATGAATTAGTGAAAACATCGTCATATAATTTTTATATCTTTTAAATGCACCCGCAGCTGCAGTAAGGCGCAATGCGTACGATAAACTGCAGCGAGTTTTAAAATGTAAAAATGTAATTCGCATTAGTAAAATGAGGCAGGACACAACTTGCTGCCATAAAATGATTGCAGACTGGTGTAAATGACTGTTGAAACTGCATGTCATTGCAGATAGAAGAGTTGTGCTCATTTCATTTACTCGAGTTGTATTTACGCGGGTAGCGAGAATTACTCGTACACATAACTATTCAAATCTACGTTAATGCGTTTAAAAATACGAAACTAAAATTACGCGATACGTCAAATGAAATTAGAACACGTGTTTCGTACTCCTAAATGTATGATGATTGACAAAGCTGCGGGCGCGAATAGTGAAAGATTACTAAATGTCAACAACTTTAACGATCTAGATACAGCTAAAAGTGTCGCCGGCAATGAAAACTCCATTCGTAAAAGAGTGCTACTTGGCATTTGCGGAATTTGAATTCAATTAATATGGATTATGGTGGAAAATAAAATGTGGTGACGGCATTTTCGGCATTCAAAACATCTGTAGCTTTAACATCTAATGACAGCGCTGTTGGAATCTCTTTTCCAAACTCTTTCAGTAGTGGGATTGTGTATCTAGAGATTATATGATCGAAGTTTACAACGGAAACAATGGGATAAATTTTTAATTCAATGTATTTTGACTATGTGCAGTTTGATAAGAAAATCTCCAACTTTCGGTCGGCGATGAAAGTTTTAAAACTTTTTTTCATCTACGCTAAAATATAAGTCCGAAATGGGAACACTTATATTTAACAGATTTACGATAGCCATCGCAGTTCAATATTGATATTGCCCTTAGCAATATTCACGGCGCGTTCTAGGGGAAAGTGTACGTTGTTTATATTCACTTTCCAAAGTCATTTATCAACTTGCAGAGTTGCACGCTTATTTCAATGTTAAGTAAGTCTAAATTACCTCGTACGTATGTTTTTAACGTGTCAAGGTGTTATTCGCAACATCGTTAAACATGTGGTGAAACTGTTCACATTCTGACTTATTTAATACGCATACTTATAATATTAAACATCGCAAATGTAAACAAAAGGGTCAGTGTTGTGCAAGCAGGAAACATTTGTGGCAAGAAATCGTGCAATGTCTTAAACTAACTTCGTTTAAGTGGCCAATCGTTGAATCACGACTCAGCCCTATCAAACCATATACTATCCTATTTCAGTACCGTTTGAACAATTCCCTAAATGTTCCTGTTATGATTGCAAAGTTTAAAGATTCTAATGCCCCAGTCGACCAATCATTATCGGAGAATACTCGCAAATCTATGGTAAAACGTTACGACTACGAGCCGTATGGAATGTCAATGATATTATACCATAGATTTTTTCTCGGGAAATGCGAATTGAGCCTAAGTTGTTACATAAAATAACGGTTGTATAATTTAAACTGCAGAGTTAACTTTCTACTTATACTTTACAAGTGCTTTTCTTTGCAAATTACATTTAAGTATGTGCCTTCTCCATAATTTGTACAATTTTATTGACCAATAAAATTATAATATCTCATTTTCATTGCTACTCTTAAGTGAATTAAAAACTAACTCCTTTGTCGAGATAAATGGAGATAATTAACCCCGTTTTATTTCAAATGTATAATTCATTTATTGTAGTTGCTGTAACTATGTGGTCCAAGATGCAACGCCAATCATTTGTTCGTTTCAGTCATAAATTTACTGGAATCTTATTATGTATCTTATTAGTTATTTATTGTTCAAACACTTTCATGGCCTATTATTATTATTCAACATGATTGAAATTGAAATAACTCAATTTATAAAACTGGACTCGAATTTTTCATTGTCCTGGTTGCAATCCGATTATAGTCGTATTATAATGAGAAATAAATTATACAGTATGAGCTTATGATGTTAGATATTGTGGCGTACAGCCCTATCTGATTGGTCTTACCTAAAACAGAGTAACTTTTAAACATAACTGCCAGCTTCTGCCAGCTGAACCGTTGTTATGGGGGTCTGAAGAAAATCATGATAATTGCTATAACGAATTTAAAAGAAAGACTACCACGGCCAGGTAGGCTTTACAAGGGAACGATTAGGTATTAGTTCCTTTACTTAAAGGATGAGGGGTCACTTTCGTCTATGCAAACGTAGCGAAGGACGACTATTGGGACATACCTTTTTACCATTTCGATACCACGGTAAAAATAAGTCCGTAGTCGGCGACATCCATTATAGACAACTACGGAACCCGCAATGTAGGTGGCTCGACACCCACTTGGCCAGTTTTTGAAGCTCTTGCCGGACGGTTGTTGTAGGTACGAAGCCACTTATTTCGCAGAAGCCGCTCCGGGCTGTCCCGTGGGGGTAAGTTCGAAGAAAGTAGTGAATCACATAACGACCGGTTCTCTATCGTATCATCAGCGTCACGTCAATTACGCGGCGTCGCTTTACGGCTCCCGCTGACCTCTTGCTCCACAAGTCCACATAGAGTGTTACGGAGAAACTTGCCGGCTCTTTATTTACTATGAGATAGTACAGGCGGCCACACGATGCGCTTTCAATGACTTGCCAGTGTTGATCAGTTTTTATTCGACCGAGTTTTTCTTTTGTAGGTCCACTAACTAAATGTAACGAAATATTAATTTTTACCCGACTGAGTTTGAAGGAGGGTTATGTTTTTATTTGTTTAGGCTCTGATAATCTCATGTAAAATTTATCTTTAAAAACATATTACTTAACATTTTAACTCGAAGGGTTTTAATACTTTTATGAGGAGTGTAGTTTGTGTCTCTATTTTTTGATATTTATAGTTGGTGATTACATAAATGTCTACCTAATGGTATTAATTCTACTAAATTAGGAATCTTTAAAGTATATTCTTCCTTTTTTTTAAATATGTTTTCTAAGTAGAGCAAGTAGATGAAAGTGCTCTGATTAAATATTTCCCCTATAAGATGCACTCCTAACTCTATCTTAAGGAACTTTGCTTAGCGGTTGTGGCTTTTATTACATTACAGCGTATCTGACTGTACACCAGTCGTTTTGTAAGCAACAAACCAGTGTCGAGGGCTGCTAATTTGATGGACGTGGTGGTACTCTTGCCGGTCAAGTTCCGCGTACTTGACATACAAAATGAAGCTCAATTCTGCTTCTAGTAGTAACTTAATGATTAACAAGTACAGCACGCCCTTTTCGGTAAATGTTATTGTACCAGTCACCTTGCTACAGATTACTTTCAATTACTATAATATTATGGGTAAAATAAGATCCATCGATTTATTAAATAACATACTCAAGTAGAGTATCGTTCTTCAAAACCATTCAATATTGTACAATTTTCTAGATACGTGTAACACGTTGCATTGTAATTATCACGCTTTGTGTTGATGAACAAGTGCTATGGAACTGTGTGAAGCTGTTGAAAGCCCATCTACTGGTCATTAGCCAGTGCTCCGGTATTGCTTGCTTCGTTAACTTCCAGGTGTGTGTCCGGTCTAGTACGTGCAGACTGATTCGTACCACCATTACATTTAATGCACCAATCAGTGTTCTGAATGCTCGGTGAAACATGCAACTATCATAACTCACTTATTTATGTCAACTATGAATCACACCTTATTAAGTTTTTTTTTATGTTGATTAAAGTCTAAAACATCAATTAAACTGCAGTACCGAGGAACTCGGAGATTGTTGATTCTTATCTAGCATTTCTTGGAAATAAATGTATGGTGAATCATTCTTAAATTATGGAATAAAACTGACAGTACGTTTCTGTGATGTCATAGAATATGCACGTATAGGCGGTCTACATAGAATCATTTGCATAATAAAAGGCTAAGTTAGCATCCAGATGAGTTCATTTGCATAACTTTTAATTATAGTTGTAGCACGGATGAAAACGAGAATCTATTCCCGTGCTAAGACAATGTAAACTAAGCCCTGGCGTAAACAATCGAATATGACGCAAACCGCTCATATCATTTGTCGGACCAGTTACCGATAATGTTCGGCCGTGTCGGAAGCCAGCGCGTGTCCTGGCGGTTGTCCAAACAACGGTTTATGGCTTGACATTGTTTACGAGACGCACTCGCTAACTAAAACTTCACCAGCTTTTATCTGTGAACACGGACGAGCCCTGCGCCGGATGCGGAAACTGCGAAACCGTAGAAATGGTACGCGATAAAACTGGAGTATGCCGACACGAATTCGAAGAGCGCTGTAATCATGCTGCGGCTTCCAGACGTGACTGTACGTAGGTGTGGGCACGCCACCACACACGAACGATAGTAAAAATAAAGATTCTGAATATGTAATCAAATCTAGCCTATCTTTGGTTGAGAGTGTGGTTTCAGTAAAAAAATATAATGGTAAAAAAACTCATACTTAAAGAATTATATTTCCAAGGTGGATTCTATTGGTGAATTTTATTGCCATTCGTTCCAAATAAGATCATGTAGATAGAGTTTACTGGCTTGTGTTATGATGAATACGGAATAAAGTTCCCATTTGGCCATAATAATGGTTTCTTTTTTAATTAAAACGTGTAAAGCATACGCAACAGCTTATAAGAACTGAACGTTAAGATGCGTTTCACTTGTTAACAATCGGTGCTTAATAACGCTGTCAGAAGTGCTATTAAGCCTATTACTCAAGTATGAGATTCGCATTTCATTTAATAACCGCATTTAGGTATTAGCATAATTAAGTGTTAGTTACTGTTCAGCATATTTAAATAGTTCAGCGATGCGAAATTATAAGTCTTCACTTGCGTGTGTGATAAATTCATAGCTTCAAATAATAATATGCTTTATAATGGATTTCCTCGAGAAACGTTTTCATTTTTAGTGGAACACAAAAACGGTTCTGAACATAATGACCTACATTACATTTTCCATTATTTTTCCACATTCATCATCTAAGTAATGACTAGATAATAAAAAGTTTTTTTTTATATTCTGTACTAGTCGACACAAAAATGATGTGTAAACGATTTCTTCATCATCAGGAGATATTAGTAAATCTTTTTAGGAAATGCTTTATTGTGATACGGAAAGAGATATTATTATACAGTCGTACCTAAAATGTACAGAAAAAATATATTGTACCACATTATAAATTTATATGAATGACAAAAAAGTGTATGTAATAAGCATATTAAACATAGTGTATAATTCAATGTATAAATAAACAACCGCATTTATATATTACATTCAATTGTTGATTTTGACTTACCACTGTTTTCATTGCGATTATTATTAATTTTAAATTATATTAAGTAGATTAGACTACATTTAGTTAGAAGTGACGTAAATTAAGTTAGCTTACATTATTCTAAGTAATCGGTGCGTATTATTTAAGTGTGTCAGAGCGCGGATAGACAGACACATACGTGCGAGACGGCGCGCTCGATGCACTAGATGGCTGCGTGTTTAATCTTCTCCATTGAGCAGTATAGGCCACACGCGTAATCTTTACAAATTGCTTGCAATTCTTTGTGCGAGGCAAGTATATCTTCATCAGAATGAATTTAAGTGTGCTTGCCTGCCACGGTTGTTAAGATACACTGACGTTATGAGTAGTTTTGCAATCATTTTTTTATGTCACGCTTTTTATTTGCCAACAAACATTTATACGTCACTAATATACTCAGAAATGTATAATCGATCGTCCAACGCACTATGTACCTACAATGTACATAACACTGTAGAAAATGCGTTAGAGATTTTAATAATCGTTACTTGTCTATTCTTGAATAAAATTTTCATGATGATCAGTTCATGACTTTTCTTTAGCCATTAACCTCTAGATCTTATGCATCAGTTTCACTTGTAGCCGTGCAATTACAAATGCAGTTATTCGCAACATTTCCACGAGCGGTGTGCGCTGCGCGCGCGCAACACGCACAACTACTCGCATTCTATTGGCACAGTTCTCCTCAACGAAAGTTCGTTACTTATTCCACTTTTTGCGCTTTCCTCGCCTCTAACTGCTTCATTGATCCACTGTTCTATTAAACTGATTGATTCGGTAATTGATATATTACTGTAACGCAAACGTTTATGGATTTACAAAATTGCCTTTAGAGTTTCTTCTCGAGCGTGAAATTGTGTTACGTTCCCAATTGTTTCATCGAAGCCTGCCGCCCACGCCGATAACAGTGCTTGATGCTACAATACGTTTGTTGCGTCGTAGTAGTATTTTATGGATACAGTAACACACATTAGGATTATATTAGTATAGCCTACCTACGTATTTTATGTTATGATGAGTAAGAACTACTCTATGAGGAAAATTCAGTTACGTGGGTATGTTTGTATTTACTTGTTCTATATGTATTGGATTGTCATGCTGCAGTCGCTTATTTAATTACCTATATTCTCTTGTTACTGTTTAATTTTCAAGTGTAAAATCCCACTGGAGGTTAATTGGGTTATTATGATCTTAGACTGGTTGGGAACAAGGATTTCGTGCTTAAATTAATGCATGTCCGGAGTGTCTTGTGTCATCACGTATATACCTGGAAGAACTAATGTTGTTCCAGATGGTTATATCTTCTGAATTTTCCTTACATTACATTATTACACCTATTACCTTCAACAGTTGATGACAGAATAAAAACTTGTCAATGGCACAGTTAGGTACTTCAACTGGTTTTGTTTGACAAACATCTTTGTATTCTATTAGCTTTATTTGCTGTGTTTTGAACATCGTCACCCACTTGCCGCACGGTTTTGAATATAGAAGGGCTCGAACACTTGCGTTGTTTGTGTGGGTTGCGCAAGAGTTGCCGCCAGCGTGCCAAGTTCAGCCGCCCACCGCCAGGCTCCTACGCGCCATCGATAAGCCGATCTAACTTGTCCATGTACTCTAAAGACCCTCAGCCACGATTACAATCTAATCAACTGGATTATGAGACGCTAAGTATGACTACCGTTTGTTTCCTTATTACCAGACAAAATTATCCTGAAACAGTTTCGCTTAAAGGGTAGTAGAGCGTAAAAAAAAGCTTACAAGACCTGTGTTGACCATCGACGGCTGGTCCAGTCTCCTTTTATATTATTTATGTTTATATGTTCCTACTTTATTTATTGTTTTGTTTATTTTGTATGTTTTCTTTTCCTTTGTGAACGTGTTTGCTGATATCAGCCCTTTTATTGGCATCACCAGTACACAGTTCAGGCTCAAAAACCTGGGTTAAAATATTTTCACAGACATCTACTAACGTATGTAATGTATCAGCCTGTATACTGTCCCACTGCAAAGGCCTTCATAATAGAAATCAAGTCATTGCTACTATGTTGGGACATTGCCGTTTGGGCATTTTAAATTTTGACCACTAACTGGTTAGGTGCACTTTTGATGACAGATCAAAGAGTGCCACAGGTATACGTTATATTCTAGGTACCTTCATGATTCTTTTAAAATTAATATCAAATCAAATAATAATGCTGATTTAGTATCAATATTATGCAAACATTGAATATTATAAGTATTATGAGTCATAATAAAAAAGGAGTTATCATTGATGTAACTCTAATGTCAAACCCACTTAGAGCGATAGTAATTTAATGACTACAGACTTACTTATATGTACTTATCAATAGACACAAGTCGTACTCGAGATACGAGAATATTATGTGTATGTGTGTAATTGACTAGGCTCTGTAGTCTCAAGGCCAGCGACGTGCTTCAAGTTATTGACTTCGCGTTTTATTTAAAAGTAGGTAACCATTTCATTTAATTGTATTTTACGCCTTTGCTACGTCTAGTAAATATTTGTAATTGAAACTCGAAAGGGTTTTCTTAAAAGTTTTATTTTATTAAATTGCCTTAACATCTGCTGATAAAATTGATTTTATTTACATATTTGTTAGTGGCTAACTGTTATTTTATGTAAATTATGCATGCACCAAACTTGAAAATTTCAATGAAAATTTTATTTTAATTCAATTAAGCTCTTGATTATTATATGGTCTACCTGCGTGTTATGGATCGTAATAATATTTCAGACAAAAAACTTACAATTTAAATTAAAAAAATATATAAAGTGTATAAATATACTAAAAGTACTTAAATAATTGGTACTTACATAATATTTATGAGTTATTTATTAATGGAGTCGAGATATTCTTTATCGAGATATTTTCTAATATCTAAACAAATTAACCGGTAACGTAACATGCAATGTTGTTAATTGATTTACTAACCGATTAAAGAGGGCTTTATTTATTACCATTGTACTTGAAGGTTTGTCGTTCATTAGGGTCCTTTGCTAGTGTGTATAATAGTTACTCCATAAATATGCGGTCGACATTCCTGGCAGTCTCACTGTTTGCCGTCCTCGACTAGCGGGCTTAAAATAATTACACAAGTGCGTTGCTTCAACCAACCCTCAGGAGTTCGTTGCGCCCGTGTTTCCCTCCCGCCACGCTTATCTGACATTTTCTCAAGTTGATATTATGATTAAATCATCGACCACACCAACTGGTTTGGGGACTCGGTTTTGAGACAGCGATTACATGAGCGCTCATCGTTTCACTTTCACTTTCCCGATTACGACTGTGTGATCGAGATTTCTGATGCATATTCTCATCATTAATTCATATGAAGATGTTTTGCTACGTTACAGCTATTCTAATCAAGTTTTATCTCACAAAAACTAATCAATACAATGTTACTCGTTCATCTCTTTCTTATCGATGTTCTTTCCCAGTCTTTCTGGAGTGTGCATTGTAGCGTAAAGTAACGCCGACCCATCTGCGCCATGTTGATTATTGGAACACGTTCGAAATTCAAACTGTGAATAGTAAATAAACGGTTCGTCATGGAGGGCGAAGGCGTGCGCGTGCGCTCTTGCCGTGCGTCTCAGTACGTCGGTATCTCTGAATGGAGACAGTCACGCGGACTGTGTACAGGGTTCTCAATGAGCATCAGTACGAAAGAGGATACGTCTAGTGTTCAAAGGGTGTGGTGTGTGATAAACAAAAAGTATTCGGCTTAAGGATACAGTGTTGTGAAGTGTTTGCGGTTTCTCGGTTCGAGCCGTGCTGGTATATTTTTGTGTCATTCTATTTTCGTAATGGTGCTGTTGGTGTGAATATACAGCATAGTTATCTTTTGCTGGATATAAATTTAGGGCGGAATAATGAAATTAATTACGAAACGTGAAACTAGGTGAAATGTTTTTCTCACCTTTGATTGCAAGATTATATTTTAGATTGTGGTTATAAGAGCAGTTACTTTATGGCTTTGTTCAGTCTAAATGTTGAGTTGGCGTGTAATGAGTGAGTTTAATAACTGGGCTCATGAGCTCACCACTTGAGCTGCACCGCTCTACTTGTGCCAATGGTCGTATCCGTCGCAAATCGACCGCTTCCTTCGACCATCTTCGCGTTGAATGCTATTATGAACATGATTTATACCTGTCCTGTCATTAGTTACCATGTCAGCATTGTCGCGGGCGGATGCGTTTTATTTGCTTCTACTTATGTTTATACAAATACTAATTTTAACTTTTAATGGATTAAAAACATCATCCGGGACATCTGGAAGTCGTAATTAACAAATAGAAGAGACGCATGAAATGGATTCTGCGCTTTGAATTTCACATTGATTGAAGCTTTGACTTTACCAGACATTAGTTAAATAAGGCGCTCGTACGTATTATACTTGAAAACGCAACTTAACACTAATGTAAACAAGACGAACTCATACACACTCGTGAGTGTGAAGTTGGAAAACAACTCTCACTTATTTATTACTTTATTTCTTTTAAGTAAACCACACTTCCGTTAAGTATCTTAAACACCCAGTTTCATCTCTACAAGGTTAGCTCTGTACAACTAACTCACGTGTTCTTTTTATTATTCGTAAATAGATTTGGTCGCAGATCGTTGTTATCTTCACCTTGGCTTTACGAGGCATGGTGTAGTGTAGCCAATTTGTTTATTGGATGAATCATTGTATAAATATCTTATTCGAGTTATCTTATTTCCATCTTACTAGCATCATCTAGTAATGTATGTCTTATAAAGATAACGAATTTATTGATAGAGACATCACCGATTATCCCGTTTTTGATTGCCTAAAATTTTGAGGTAGGTAATACAAGGGTTACCATATAGTAGGACTTACCATGACAGTTCAAAATTTTCGTAGCACACGGTATCACCGTTGAAGAAAGCTTCTGAAAATATAGCTTTGATAGTGTACTTGGCGGGAAGTCATCTATCATATTATCGCGATATTGCCACAAGGTCACCAGAAGCGGCTAGTATGTACATATTTATATCGTAGCAATTTACCTTATTTACAAACGCTTAGATTCAGATTAAGATATTGTAAAGACCGGCATTTGCGTGCCAGAAACCTTCAGGCAACACGATAGCACTATGACGCTAGTCCACACTAGGGCTTGAAGCTTTGTTATTTTGAAAAATATACACGTCGGATATTGTTGGATTTGCGCCAGTTTCTAACGCGTTCCCATTATGACTAGGGTTCATGTTTTTGTAATAAAAAAGAAATATTTATGTTTGAGTCAAGCGCTTTGTTTTAGTTGATGTTTTCCTGTAGTATGACCACAATTTTTTGCTACCTTCTACAATACAAAAAATAATAAACATGCCACATGAGTTTGATATTTTTATTGATAGAGCATGAAAAACTTGATCATCGGTTAGATGGAAACATTCAGCTATTAGAATAATACGTACCACAGCTATTAGTTCGTTCCGGGCGGTCTGGTGCCTTGAAGCGGCCTTCGGACAATGGAAAATGTGTGGTCGATCTGCAGTTTTTGTTTACTCTACGGGAGCTTAGCAACGTCTTGTGGTGGCCACGTGCTCCAGATTGGTTGGCGAACATTTTTTGCTGCAATTTTCGAGTACAATACGAAACTTATTCGTGACCACGCTTTCGATGATAGCTCATTCCAAAACATACAATTACTATGTAGTTAAAATAAAGTAAATCTGCCTTGTTGACTATTGTTAATATGCGCATTCTAAACGAGCGATCATAAGCTTCAATGCGGGTCCAAAGCAGTGGATTTTTCAAATCTATGTAAGTTACTTATACCAGTAGGTAACCTGGCGAAGTCCATCCTTCCCAAGAGTAATAGGTACCTGTGCTAGAACAACCTTAATGATTGTTAAACTTTAACCTTTAGCTTTATCAAAACCATTGTTTGAAATTCATCGTGATGTCCGGTCTAACCTTCCCATGGGCTGTTCAAAAACTCATATCTGCATGTTCTTTTATAACTGCATTGTTCAAATACTTAATTAGAGGCAGTGGGTTCCTAGTTATGTTAATAATGAAATTATACTAACAAAATATGATTGTCAGATTCAGTGAACAATACTGACATTGAACACATAACAATATTGTTATGAAAGTTCACAAGTCGATTCCGCAATTTTCTCTTCAACAAGTCGATTCTCGCTGAATCCCGTTCCCACAAACTTTCCACTGAGACAATGCCTCGTTGCGGATTTCACTGTTTTTGTCAACAACCAGCTAACTACCATCTAACGTTAATTAGATTCTAATGCTCTCGTAACAGCTCTTCCTAGAGTTAGGTTTTACGTTTGTTTCACCGATTTTAGCAAAAAGAGATCCCACAGCAGTAGGAACTTCTTAATTAGTTGTCTCTCACGTGTCATGATTCTAGGATGGTGTCTTTGTTAACTACCGGGCTTCTTATACTATTGTCATTTGTGGATACGAAGAATATTTTTGTCTACTCGCACAGTATAGTAGTGGAAATGTCGTCAGTTTAGCAATTTCAGTCAAATAGGTAACCGGTGTGTTTAGTATTGTATCGGACTGTGTAAAAGAGTTAGCTAAGTCATTAAGACATCTCTTTTTTTAAGTCATAGATTTGGTAAGTTAAATTAAATCGTTAAGTTGCTGATTTGCTATGCTCAACGTGAACATGGCGGTCAGGGCTACGGTACTTAACTAGGTATTGCAATAACTGTTAATTACAAGTAATGGTATTTTTTTCGACAACTAGAAACCCGATGAAGTGTAGTAAATGTTTTTATGAAATGCAATTAAAATACCAAAAAATCATATGGCGGACCATGACGAAGCCAGTATTTGTGGAACAGGCTTGTTTAATCCAACGAAACTAGCTTCAAATATTTGGTAAATGTCTTTTTTATCCACCGAGATAGTAAATCAGTTCAAATCCTACATGGTCGTGTACAATTACTTTAATTAAAATGGTTATCTTATCAATCAAACTATCCTTTGCGCTATTTACTTTAATGTTTGTTCTAAAGCAGTATGTTGAAGCTTAAGCTCATATACGTATTCAAACAAGCACTTTGTGGCATATAAGTCATAAGTCACAGGGACACCTGAATAGCTGGCTACGGCGTCGCCACTACAAAGACTTTTGTTCGTCTCTCATTCATTAGCCGAATGCCTCTGGTGGGCCCCATTCTTCGGGAGTGCAATGAACTGGCGCAATTGTGTATAAGTACTTACTCGTCACCGAAGTTCTGCTGCAACGTGTTTTACGGGTTGTTGCCAAGTTTTTGGTGCTGTAAATGGAATGTTGAATTAACATTTTGAAGACCGTACCACTGGACTGACAAGTAGTGCCTTCAAAAGATATAGTTTTTTGCGATTCAATTAAACGCTGTAACTTTTTTCTGCATTAACTTGTTTAAGTCACTGCAATAGTAAACGTGCATATCATGCATGGTAGATGTATCGATAATCACCAGGAAAATTTCCACCTCCTCCTCTATTCTGAAATGTAGTTATCTTCCAGTGGTGTAGGATACCGAATTGCATCAGAATCCCCGATAATACATGATCTTGGTTGATAACTATGCTGTTTATTTGTATACAGATTACCAGGTGCGATATATAATCGGAACTTAGGATTGCAAGGTCTTCCACGATAACAGTTGATAAAGTGCCAATATGTGAAACAAATGAAACAGTGTTATCTAAGGTTCATTCATGTGCAGACGTGCTGAATCGCAATTCCCGGAATAGAATACGCATTGAACTCACTCAATGACGATGTTTCTGTGAAGCGGAGGGTGTGATAGTGAAAAGTGCAAAAAGTATTGCTGTGATTTATCTAAGTGCGTAGTGTCAGGACATGAGTGAGGATGAGCACAGAGCGGCGCCTCTCACGGAGTTTCCACTCGTGCCTCAAGGGCTCCTCGACGGAGGAGGCGGCGGACGAGGAGGAAACCTGCTACCACTCGCTGGGGGGGAGGCACTCCCTCAGCCGACAGCCGCAGGTCTACGTTGAAGACCTGTCTAATGTTTCGCTAGCTGATTTTGAAACCACGCAAGACGAAAACAATGGTTCGTATTTAACATTTACTTGTATTATTTATTGGTAGTTATTACATTTTACTTTAAATCAACATGAAATGCAATGTGAGAGAGATCTTCCGTTTGTCTAAATGGAAGACCAATGTTTGGTTAAACATCTTGAAGTAGATAATGTTGTACACAATGTACTTGTGTTTATACTCGTCGTATCGTACATCTAGCAATAAACATACCCGTACTATTGCATCATGTGAACATAAACAATGATGTAGTTTGCATAAGAATAAATGATGGTGACGTGTCAAAGCTTTACGATTAGCTCCTGCAACTACTTGCAAAAAACCGCGTAGGACTATAAATTGCATTTATTATGATTTATTGAGAAACATGACAGCTGAGTTACATTGTTAGGTATAATCATATGTGTAATGTGTTCCTTTGAGAGTGCAATGGCTTATTGGCAAATTGAATATCATTAAACTGATAAGTTGATAGCCCACTTACGAGTAACTGTATGTTACCCATTACCTATACAAATTCGATTAGGTACACTGTTGACTGCCTCGGTGGCGGAGTGTGTAGTTGGTAGCACTTTAAAGCGACTTCTGCACTTGGGGTCTCGGGTTCGATCCCCGGGTCGGGCCAAAAATTTGTACCTGAGTTTTTCTGCTGGAAGTTGGCGGTCTTGTATCCTCGTGCCTCGAAAAGCACGTTAAGATGTTGGTCCTGCGTCCATTCTCTCTTCGGTCATGTGACACTGGTGTCCTATCGAATTAAGAGGGTAAGGGAATATAGAGTGCGCACACACTTGAGTATCCTGCATACGTAGCTGATCGTAAATATTGGCCGCCGTAGCCGAATATCGTTGGAGCATTTATATTATGTCTGCTACTTGATGGTAAAACTGCATTATCTACAATCGTATATTTGCATAGTGATAAAGTTATCTGTAAATAATAAGTTGATCTTGCTGCAAGAAAAGCAGAGTGCGGAAGCTAAATCAGTAGGTAGATAAACGAGAGTCAACTTGAAATTACGGCATTTAGATTTGCGATAAATTGAATCGTGGGTGTAGCGGTTATAGCTGCTAGAGCGTTGCATATTCCGCGGAATTATTAATAATTATGTGTCGACTGAGTGTTAGTAAAATTATCATTTAAATCTAAATTCTGTAGGTACTTGTGCAAATGATTTAAGTAAAACTTGTTATTTGAAATGTGATTGAAAACCTACACAAGTTTGATCGTATTTACTCGATTAATTTCTGTTAAATTTTCCATTCGGTTAGTAGTTTCAGTTTTAATTGTACTTATCCCAAATACTCGTAGCAGACGGTAGAGAATTTCACTAATTAATTAGGAATGAAATATAATACCGACTACCATGATTCTTTATTTAGTGTTTTGAGTCAAAAGGTTTTCAACTATTCCCTGATCCCAATAATGTTGGTGCACATAATATATATTATTTGCACTTGCAAGCTTCATTATAGGATATGAGGAAGGTATTATGGACATCTATTAGTGGAGTCTCCGACCGCGGATGATAACTGTCGGCGGCGCGAATGCAACCGCAGCCTGCAATGTAACGACCATGTGCTATCATCGCTTAATAAAGGAATATGATCTCTATGCATTTCAAGATAAAGATCAAGGTTAAGATCACAGTTATACATAAGCACATAGTTGTACGTAAACATTGTGCATAACTTCATCTGCTTGTCGCGGGTGATTGTTGTATAATAGTGCGCACACTCCTATGGCTTCGATGCCCAGTTACATCAGTTATGTAACTGTTCTGTCATTTTGCACGTATCCATATAACGCCTTTCCCGGTTTGAAATCAACATTACTGTAAATACCAGCTATCACACGGAGATTTCATATTTCACACTATGTTTTTTATGGTAAGTGACTGCCGCAACCCATAGACACCTGCAACACGAGGAGAGTGCTGCCAATCCCTCTCCCCCCCTTTTCCCCCCAATTAGGCCTCCAGTACCCCATCACTCACTCGAACAAACACAGCGCAGGCACTGCTTCCGAACACTTATGTAAGCGAACGTAGGTACTTATTTAAATGTGGAAGTTTTATTTTTATCTTTGCAAATGAATGTGCGAGAGGTGTTATTTTTTCCTAGCAAACACAGTTGAGAGAAGATTCCTTACTAATACTGCATGAATATCTTTTCAGTTGTGCCTTGTTCCTATGCACTCAATTAGTGACGTGATTTCGTTTACTTTCGTGAGAGGAAGCGATATCCTTGACTCGGTCTTGACATTGATTCGTATTATATACCTACTTGGTGAGTCATTTCGCCGGATAAGCAATACATAATGCCTCCGTTCGCCGCGTGTTAACCGATCCGCCGACGGCCGTGCCTACACTGATTAAATATTTAGTCTAGAGTTAATTCTCAATTCTTTTATTGAACCGTTTGTTGATATACAAACCGGCATATGCTTTACTATGTACTAACATTTGTTTTTGATCTGAATGGGTTAACTTGGTATTCTTTTTTGAAAAATAAAACTAATTTTAAAATTTAGCGGTCTTTAAATTAAGGTAAGGCTATGTTTGGAACGTCATTGAAAAAATAATAAACCTTGAAGTAAATATCCATGTTGTACTACTAACTTTAAAATAATCTTGGTAATATTTGTAATTACAGTATAGTCTTTATCATAAGCCACATAATGTATAAGTTATGAATTTTGCCTGACGACTAAAAAATTATCTGTACATATTTAAGGCAAGAGTGAACATAGGCATCTTCTAGGCAACGCGTGTCGTCCTAGACCTCATCAGTGCGAGATTGTGGTCAAGCGTTGTAAAATGTAAAAGTATATTATTATGTTTCTATATAATAAATTAAGCTCATTAAATATTGACGGATGTTACTACGTTACGTTCGTTTCAAGGACGAGTGGTCCTTATTGTTCAACGAAAGAACAGGAAATATTCGCCAAACATTTTTTATCGCTGCCAAAAAGTAGGAAGTTGCCTGCCACAGCCAATTTATGAATACCGGTCGAGTTATTCAATCTTTGATCATGTTATTGGCAGTCGCAGCCACAGGTTTCAATATCTATTAATTATGATACAACGAAGTTCGTTATTAAGTTATGCGAACCTGTCTTTATGGCTTGTATATTATAAACTATTCGATAACTTCGGATCGTGCTGCAAAACGCAAGTTCACCACAAAAACTGCGCGTAATCAGGATAAATGTATCGTCTACGCTCGATAGTAAAGTTTAATTTGTGATTATGCGGCTATTTAAACATTCGGGCTGCATACGATAACGAATGTTTACGTTTGAATCACGTTTGGAGCTAAATCATTCGAAGCGTGACGGTCAGGCGCACCTGTGTTGCCAGCTTGTAGTTGTTAGGGTTGCGAGGCGATCCTCGAATTGATAAACATTTTCTCTTTCTTAATTAATCTCCGGGACTCATCACCATAACTGCTCCTACACCAAATACGATGCCTTTATCAATCGTTTTCACTGCTACGTGACCAATTTCCCAACTTTATTTCTAATCAGTCGTTAAAGATTAAAACTAAGAAGAGAAATTTTCATGCAATTCAGAGTTTCTGATTAGAGATGTTTTACGGAGTATTTGGGGCGTGGTGTCAAAGAGAATAGAGTTCGCTTTGATTTAATTATTAAGGTTCTTCACAGGATAAATAATTTGAGCTAGGATTTATTTGAATTTTAATGGCCTTTAATAAGAATTTCCGTCCAAGTGGCAAACCTTTGGAGAGCACTGAATAACTACAAGCTGGTGATCATTATAAAAAGTTGACCAAAAACCTCATTGCTACCTCCCAGAGAGCGACAGCCCTGCTTACTATGCCTTACTCCGTGCCTGCGCAGGCGCAACCGCCACACGTCCGCTTCCTGTGTTCCTGTCTTTATTCCACCCTTTTGTTCAAACACCGCTTCCTTTTAATTGATAAATATTTGTATTAGCTTTACTGGTTTATGTATGTCTGTGAACGTGTAACATTTAACACGTTATAAATATATGCATTTTTACAATATTCTTGATATTTTATCCGTAATTAAATAAGCATAATGAGAAACTGTAACAAAAGAAAAACTCTATTTTAAGTGGCAATTATGATAATTTTAATATTGTGATAAAATCTATCTAGTGAAAGCGCAAATCATGACTATGCCCTTCTTGGGCTCTACTTTTAATTAGGTTAACGGTTAATTAATGTACATGGATTAGAATCTTAAGTTATGAATAACATGACAAGGGCTTTTATTATATTAACGTTAAAACTCGCAAAATAAATAATATTGCTCCTAAACTATTTGGGACAATAGCCGCATTTTTGAGATGATGATAGCAAAACCAACAGTTCTCAAGCAATTAACAGAAGAATGCCAAATCCACTTAATCGGTACCCGCACTACATACCTGGCAGATTAATTTTCTATAGAGTACCTTGTGGATCTCCATACAATCGGAAACATACCAGCTGCACATCTGAAGTGCGAGATTAATGCTTATGCTATGCTATTTAAGGTCGGCACACTGTAAGAGTTTAGCTTGATAAGACGCTGTATGCATTGTATAAGCTATGGCATTATCGAGGCGATGGCATCTCGTTTGCGGGGGCTAGTTTTTGTGTGCATCCTCCATCAAGAACGGAAGCCAAGCGGGTTCCAGTAGTGATGGTGTCTTTAAACCACATTGTTTCCTATCTCGTCCCAATGTATGGTATTAATACCATACAATATTCTGAACTGTTTTTATGTTGTATAACATTGACTAAGGTCGATTTAGGTCCTAATCGACCAATCTTCATCCGAGAGGATAAATCTATGGTATAACGCTCCGATTCGTATAGAATGACGAAATTATACCATAGATTAACTATCAGATAAAGATTGGTCGAAACGCACCTAAGAAATTCAAAAACCGTTAGCCATTCAAATAAACGAATAAGGGTAAGATTGAATTCAATCATTGATATTGACTTAGTATTCAACACATTAACAGAACGATGTGCAGTTTGGTCCGAGAGTGGGCGTGCGTATAAATCAGGTTAGTTAGCAGCACCTGTGCTGCATTGCGTGTTTTTAATCCTGATTATGAACGCCGCAAGTGCACCTTCCTTCTTGGAAGTAGGACAGGCCGTTGGTCACCACTAGTGCGACTTAAATGCACATACATTCTTTCTCTCTCTCTCTCTCAGTTTCACATGAATGAGATTCCAACAACAACAAAAAGTCGACAATAGTTTTTAGCAAAAATCCAATATAATATACATATAAGAAGTTATTACAAGCACTAGTACAACTTGTCTGGAAATTTTGTATTTTTTTTACCTGATTGTTTACCTGTTTGGAATCCAAAAGCGATTATTATGACTACCGAGACTAGCCTAAAGTTGTTTAAATTTCGAATTAGAAAAAAATATTTCTTATAAGCTTGTTCCCTCAAGCCCTGCAGTCTTTCTTGGAAGTGGGACACTCGCTTGACAACACTACGAGGAGCCTCCACCCACCCTTTGTTACGCGACGTGAATGAGATCTCGACGGGAAGTCGGCACACGTGCTAATTGTCACGCAAACAATCTAATGCTCAGATTGTAGAGTTTGCTTTCTCACTCCGCTTGTTGCATTCCTTATCTTGTTAGCGGCGGTGACATCCTATGACTTCGGTTCGTTTATTCACTTTTGCTATTCATATAAATAATGCATAAAGGGTTCATTGTAATTATAAGGAAAATATTTTACTTATATCTGTTCGTACCTACTGATATTGTAGTTGTAGATATACTCTGTCAACTAAGTCGTGAAATTTCTTCTTGAGGAACTATTACTGTTACTAGTTCCATGGGGCTAATGATGCATTATAAGACGAGTACACTAGTTACTATAAAAAAGTCATCGAAGTTCATTTGTGAATAACATCAAATAAAAATCAAAAAGTTTTTTCGCCAACCGCATTCTAAAATTCTTTAACTTTACATTAAAGCATTACCATTATGATATTGCAAAAAGAAACTTTAGATACCTACGTAACCGGTGGTTTAGGTGGTTGATATCAGTGTAATAGCACTTCCTACAATTTTTTAAATGACTGATCATGATGTTGGTTGACAGCCCACCACAGATTACACGACCTTAATTCACCAGGCCGGTCTCTCACTCCTGAGCGGTTCGTTCAACGTAATTATGAAGTAAATTGTGACAATTAAAACGTTCGCTTCGCTTGGCATCGCCAGTCATTGGCAGACATGAGATCACGAGTGAGCTCATCAAAATATCACAATCACCATTCTGGTTTGTTTATGTTCAATATTAACATAATTAAGATGCTGCAACAGGCGTTTTATTCCACGATCTCTAATTTTCGATGCATCTAGTTGAGTAGGTACTTTATATGCAACATTGGACCTCTAAGTTGTTTTTTACTGTTTTGTCACCTTCAAATCACCTTATGTTTGAACAAGTTAGTATTCAGCATTTTTTTTGGCGTATGTACTCGTACTATGTAATTCATCAACTAAGTCATGAACTTTATTGATGCTGCCACTGCCGCTTATGTCTTCGGGTATGGTAACCTCATTGATCATAAAACATGGGATCTTCGTTAGTTCCCCAAAAAACCGTTTTCATGACTTTCTTGACGCAATATACCTGTTGACTTATATGTATGTTTCGTAACAAGATAAATCATTGTCACATCTTATAAGGTTACGTTCGTTTTGAAAATAATTGCTTAGGAACAGTCAATATGAAATGAAATAAGCTTCAAACTGTATTTGACGTATGAATAATCCGATCGTTGCTCTCTGCCGGGCGATGTGCTATTTTGGCGCAATTATTTTGACGTATTCTTGGCCGTGCTCATTCCGTTGTAGTATTATTTGATGTCTCATTCATAAACGAGGACGACGAATTTAGTTTTTCTGGGCTCTAAAATAATACTGTTGGAATGATTGCGTGTAGCCACAACGAGTCTTCTTTATTTATTATCATGATTGCGCGCTTCGATTGAGTAAGAAATTAATTTAGAAACAATTACCCAGGATTAGCTTGAGTACTCGTAGTAAAGTGGCTTGGTGTTTTCATTATCGCGACAATATATGTACGCAACTACTTATCTGTAGATAGCACACAAATAGACCATATATATTTATTTCATTTAGGTCCACCTACAAGTACAATCAGTATGCAGAATTAGGTTGACATGAGTAGGTTTACTTGACGGCTTTGTTAAGGTGCTATATCGACGAAATTAGCGCCGCCATCCTATTTATAATACACTGATTGTATGATTAACTTTATTGTTACTTGTCGCGCGTTAAAAATATTGTATTGTATCTGTGTTATTTTTTGTTTAAATGTTTTAACTTTTTTTTTAAATATCATATTTTCGCCACAATCAGTGTAAATAGGTTGGCGGCGCTAGTTTCGTCGATATAGCCCCTTAATTATGGTTAATATGAGTATACATAAATATACATACATTATATACCTTAAGGCTTCCGCATGAAGGTATATAGAATGTACGTACGTATGCATGTACAAAAAATGTTACCATTAGTCGTTATCAAAAATAATATAGGATGATACCTAGTGATTAAATTGATCAACTTGTAGATACTATTTATGTATTTTGCTGATATTGCAAGTATGTACGGGTGTAATGTATGTAAGTAGATCGTAATTTCACTATTGTCAGATATTCGTAGCACTTTTGAAATTGCAAACGATTGTCTAAGTCTCACTAATCACTCGTTTCATGATGATTGCTACTTAATTACTAAGTGTGGAAAGGGTGTGCCATTCATGCACCACTGGGCTATTAAGTATATTGCAATTATACTCGTATTAATGCCAGCTAATACTAATTGCAAAACGATTGTATGTTAGACTGAATCCGATAATGACCGGTTCCGTATTTTAGTAAAATAATTACCAAGAATATAATTATGTAAATATGTATGCTTACCGAACTTAATTATTCAGAAGTGTAACTAGCACTACTGCTTTTATTACCTGCATAAGTAGTAACATTCCCATACATTAGCAATTAACAATATAAAATAGAAATATTTAGCTAATAACATAGAGACATTAAACTAAGAATATGTAAGTATATACATTTTGACAAAGTCAGTATTTCACGCAGGTATGTATGTAAAAAATATAAACATTGCTACGGCAAGCATCACAGACATTCTATCTTATATTACTTATTTTACTAATAAAATTGCTGTTTACTAGCTACAATACCTACTTGTGTACCTATACCTAATTAAATTTATTGCGTTTATTCATTACACGTTCAGCAAAATAAGAAACATTTCTTTCCAGTACCTTAAAATAATCGTATCTATAACTATTTTTCCACGTTTTCACACTGTGTAATGCTAGCATAGAGGGCCGTTTCAGAACGTTATCGTATGTGAAATGTGTGCCGAACGCCGGAAATGATAGTTTGTATGTAAATTGTACATTTTGCAATGCTAGCATATATACTATCAGCAACATAGTAGGTAGTAATGTCTTATACTTTTTTCAAAGCAGTGGCTTTATTGATTTTTAATGCACATGGCAATTTTATTAGGTACCTTATTTTTCTATTTAGATTTATATGGCTCCATTATAATTTAATATTTTCACGTCCGTAACGTAAAATTAAACATATTTATACAGTAATTGTTTTCGCAAAAATGTATATTATCTTTATCTTCTGTTTCGTTATTTATTTACGCAAAAATTGTATTTTTTCTGCTTGTGCGGACTAAACTTATGTCTAAATTTGTTTGTTTCAGGTAAGTTTATCAACAACAACTCCACATCGTATTTATAGAGGTAAATGTAGAGCACGGTGTTACCTCTAGCGCCATCTGTCTGGTAAGCTGAAAAACCGGTTTCCGCTACTCGACGCTAGAGTGCGCTAGCGGTTTGCACCACTAGCACGATAGCAGTGGTAGCGTGGTAGGTCTTATAGTAGGATGACGTAGAGAATAGAGATACAAAAGAAAAACTGAGAAAAGTTATTTTAATACAAAAATATTTTAGGCTTTGCATTGCATTGAACTCTTTGCATTTAATTTTGTATGGAACGGGCATACAATTTTACATTAAGGTTACTTAATAATATTTACCTGTTAATTTTATTGATTTAGGTAAGCACGGATAGCGCGTATAATCTCCAAGTTAATTAAGTGATCACACGTATTTGTCTCAAACATTTATGTTATCGACTTTAATTCACTTTTGATAGGTACTGAATTTTGTCCGAAAAAGGGATAATTAATTGACTATACTTCCGAATCGTTAGGTAGAGTACTTACTTTACTCATTTTCTCTATAGTATAAACAAAATTATAAGTTTGCTGAATATTTACAAACTTATAAGTTCAAATCGACTCAATATCGGCTTGTAGTTACCTAACGGAACTTTCATCGCCATTAAACCATGATTAATCATACAAAAACGCCGTCAATACGAAGCCCTTGGTTTGATCGCAGAACAATACCGACGGAAACCAGTTTAGTAGGTTCATGACCGATCGCCTCGTGTTATGCCAAGCCTTCGTATCGAGATTTATTCACACACAACAACTAAACTGTAAATTTACACTCTTATGCTCTTGTAAATAAAGTTAAAATTCTGCATCAAGTTCGCAGTACATCATGTTTGCGCCAGCGGCTAGCAAAAACTGGCCGCAAAGGGAAGCTTTTAGTGCCACTTTTATTTGAACCCTCGTATGTTGGGAAGTTTGAGATATTATTACAAAGACTGGAGGTCAACTGTGAATGGATATGTGCTGTCGTAGCTCCGTAGCACATATCATATTCCTAAATAGGAATCATGATGGCGTTTCTTCTTCGCTTTGTGCGAGATTTTAGATGTCTGTTAAAATATACAATATGGCATATGGTGAGCTGAGGCTCTTTGTTTAATTTGTAATTACAGTACATGATTTTTATATTCCTATCCTCTCCATGAGCCTAAATCTGCTCACAGATGCTCGTGATTAAAAGCAGGATAACAGAAAGCGCTGTTAATATTTGTCTCGTAAAACTTAAAATCAAATGATTTCATCAATGATAAGACGGCCAATTTAGACAGCAGGACGAACTTATCTCGTCCAAAATTAAACCTTAAATTCGCGGCCTCTTCCCAAGGCGGGTTAAAATGAAAAGAAGTTTCAGATACTCGTTCCCCGGTGCAAGTTGAAGCACGTCCCGTTACTTGTGCCTTACGTGGACGAGATTCATCAGTGCTGGTTGCTAGCTCAATAAAATGAATTAACGGTACAGATTCTTGCCAGTTACATAAATTAGTACGCAAGCTTGCACCAGATGCTCGCTGAAGAAATCGTTGTTGATGCAACTGCATTGAAAATTAGTGACTTTAAGTATTTGGATGGTGTGGTGCAGAATATACTTAAGTTGTTTTTGGTAAATTTACATAGAACTTACTTTTTTTTTGTATTTTTGCAATATTTGCTATTATGTTCGGGCCACAAATGATATCTATCAAAATTCTTATTATTATTGTTACAAATTGTTACGAGACATGTAATTGCAAATGTACTTAGCTAGACCGCATTTGTGACCACACTTCTTTATGTTTCGTTCGAATATTCTAATTTATTGATAGTTGAGACAATTTTGGCAAACTATGCTAAAGTGTAGTGTCTATGTCGTGACATCGCATTTAAACAACAAGAGTCACTACTTCTACCCTAACGGGAGGATCTCAATATTGAAACACGCAAACGAACACGCCTTGTCACTCGGTAAACATTTGTTTAGGATTCGCCTGAGGGTGGCTGAAGACTTACAATGAAAATGGTTGAATATACCACCACTGCGAGTATGTTCGAGTACATAAATGTAATTAAATTAACCAATTTTATCTATCGATATAATCTCTAGATGCACAATTTCATACTAAGAGCGTTTGAAAAAATGCCTAACCAAAAGCGCGCTGTCATTAGTTTTGTAGCTATAGAGACTTTGAATTTCGAATATTATGCACTCGAGGCCGAAAACAAAATGTAGTTAAGTAGTATTTTATATTCGAACCTAATCCATAGTTATTTGTTGAGTATTTCGAAAATGCCGAATAGTGCTCTTTTGCGAATGGACCCTTAATTGGCAGCGACACTCTTTTCGTTTTCACGTAAAAGTTACTTCTCATGAATTGTTGATAACTCTACCATTAGGACAAAACTTAAGTAACCAAAAGAGAGATTAAAGTTAGTAGGACTTTGAGACTAGAGTCGTCGTCTCAATTTGGATAAAACTTTAGCTAGGTATCCCATGAATTGTTAAGGATTCTGCTATTAGATTAGACCAGAAAACTTAAGTAAGCAAAATGATAGTGAAAAATATACTCAGTTAAGACTTTGTGACAACTCTACATTTGGATAAAATTTAAGCCAAAGAAGGCATACCAGAATATTGTTGGTGACTCTACATTTAAGTAAACTTAACGAAAGCAAAAAGAGATGGGACATTTAGTTAGGATTTTAGACGACTCTACATTTTCATAGAACTTAGGCGAAAGAAAGCACACGGTAGACCGAAAGAAGAAAACTGATTATTCTTCATAGTAGTGTAATAACAATTTTTGTCGGAGAATAAGAACTATTATTTGAGTTTTTGTTTTTCTCCCTAGATTCATTTTAGTTATTTAAATAATCTCGTCCACTGGATGATCTCGAAGTATACTTATTGAAGGCTTCAACTGACCATTTCTATAAGGGACTGCTTGTTAATGTTAACTATTATCCCATCTCTTTCAGATATACTGCGAACAGAAAAGGATAGAGCACTAGTTATCAAATACAGTATTATTGGTACCAAGTGGGGGTGGAGTTGCTGAACTCATTGACTTAGAGATAGAGTCCTTATTTTAATTAAGTTTGGATGTAACCCGAATTTGAAATCGTTATTTTCAGTTATTTGTAAAACTACACATTCTTATAAGCCTCAAAATCTTTTTGAGTTCATCATTTGTGAACCTACATAATTTCTTATTAGCCCCAATATATTTTGTGAGTTCAGAGAACTGACACTACTGACGCTACAATTACTAGAAGAAGCTAACCGTTTAACAATGATAACTTCTTCTTTAAAATACCAGTTCTGCTAAAACTAAAAACAAAGTGGGTAGGTCTCATTAATTTCTGGGAATGGCCTGGAAACTGAAATTGGCTTTTCATGTTTATTCCCAGGAATTAGTAAGAAACTTTTAACTTCTTTTAATATTGACAACAATTTAAGCATCTTCCTAGGTATGTTTATTTATTTATTTAAACTTTATTGCACAAAATTTGTTATAATAGGCGAACTTAATGCCCAGGGGCATTCTCTACCAGTTAACCTTTGGGTATGTTGTGCTATGAAACTGCAAATGCCTTTCCAAACGCGTGCTGCTGTAACCATTTTGAACAAACTGCTAGTGGCATCGGGCTCTTGGTCTATAAAATCGGACCAGTAACGTAGTTGGTGTAGACCGAAGACAGCCGAGGCCCGGCGGAGATTTCCGAAGGCACCCAACATGGCGTCGCCTGCACGCTCAGCGCTTGTCAACAAACTTGCTTCGGCCACCACGCCGGTCGTGCGTCCCGCGTCTCTGAACCGAGTTCCGCTAGAAAACTGCGGCCCGCGAAAAGTGCATTATATCGCAATTTGTTGTTGATTGTGACAGTGCTGTTGAAAAACACGGTGTTCTTTCGTGGATTTGTGTATGTGAACTCATTGGAAGTGTGTTAATGTGATCAAAATATTATAATAATAATTTATTAAAATATATTTCTGTTTGATAACAATGTTTTCACAGTAAACATAATGTTCACATGATTGCACATTTGTGGAAACTTATAATATTAAAATAGGTAAACTAAAAATGCGTTTTCTATCTAGTTAGAATATTGGAATGTCCTCAATTTTATCGATACAGAAACTATTACTTACTACATACGATTTGTTAATATTTTTAGATTCACCTGATTAGAAAAAATAACTTTACTATTTAAATAATAATGTCTTATACTAGCGTCTAAGTCCTCACCTCGAGGACTTTCACCAACGTACAAGTGCACTCGGTCGTAGGTGTCAACTCATTTGCATACTGGCCGCTGCATTTCCTCCCTTTTCATAGCAACTCCACCAGCCCAGGAGCGAGGCACGAACGGGTCCGTAGATAATAAATTCAACCCTCGCTCCTGCACGTGCCGGTTCCAACTTGTTGCACAAAACGACCCCAAACTCCTTGCAGCTTATTGTCATGGAAACAATGCATCATATTTCTTTTAAATGACACGTCTTCACAATATGTACGAACCATTTATCCTCCTTGCACACGTTTTGCTGCTCGGAAATACGATGACTTGCTTCAACTCCCAATTCAGGGAAGGAACATAAAACGCATCCTGTAAACAACTATAATTCAATATTTGTAAAATGGACACCTAAATGATATAAATAATTTCTGCCCAAGCACCAGCGATAAATTCCCGGTGAAAAATGATACTGTAGAGGAGTAATATGGGTACACGCAAATAAATACATCCTAGAAACAGGGCATTTATTACAGCTACCTCAATAAATAAAACTGAAGGTTACGCAACTCCGCAATACCTACGTCCGGGCGGCGAATTTTTGGAGTGTTCATGTCCGAAGGTATGAGGTGCCACATGAATTCCGAAGTTCACAGCCGTGAAGGTATTCTCAGTGACAGGACTCCTAGGAATGCGGGGGAGGTTTGCGACACCCCTTGTCACACATGAAACTCTCGAAAGCCAGAAAACGTATATCAAATACACGCACGAAAGTGCCTGTAACTCGATACAGTGTTTAATGTCACTCACATTTAATCTCTCTAGGCTTTTACGTAATGTATTCGACAGAACAAAAAGTAGAGGGTTCAAGAATGGGGAGTCGAATTGACTTGCTAAAATAGTTTTTACCATCCGCTGCACTGCATTTGTTAGTAAAAGTAGTCCTAAAGCTACGCTCGGATTTAGCAGCAGAACTTGAAATTTATTCAAGGAAAGCCTAGTAAAGCTTTCATTTACTATCTGGAATTATAATACGTTCTACTCGCAAACCTAGTGTTTAGTTACAAAGGCTTAAACATATTTTAGAGGATGATGGAAAGTACCTACTTACTACATTACTGAAAAGCTTTGAATTACCTAAATTGCAATTAAATAGCAGGAACTATCTAAATTGTTGTATTATATAATTTACGAATAACCTTTGTGTAATATAATTCATCAAGAATAGATAATTTCACATTGAAATTATGAGTGTAGGATGTCGTATGACTAAATAAAAAAGCTTGTAGGCGTGATGTAATCCTGTTTATCCATGCGCCCACGCCTAATCATATTGACTTTCTAAATGCAGGATCGTAAGGCCAACAGAAGTGTAACTTAAAAACTTAGTACGTCCGTGAGTCACCGGTCCCGGCGGGGTCTGGGTCACATTCCAGGCTGCGCCGGCGGCGGAACGCCAAACCGGACTACGGAGACTCGCGATCTTCTTTTTTTTACCTGCTTTACGTAATGATCCCTTTATTTTTCTTCTTTCTACACGTGAATCGTGCACACGTCAGACTTAGCCGCTGAAAGACAGCTTAACCTTGTAACACTTTGCTCTTGGGGTGTAACAAAAAATTGAACCAATCTGTCTACCCATTTTTTTAACGAACTAGAACGGCTTATTTGAATTTCTTCCCCAAAGGTTATATTCGTAGCGTTAAAATTTGTTCTTCGTGGTTCCACGCCGCAGAGGGGCGTTTTTGTTCGCCATCTGTCGGTGCAGGTGTCTCTTTACATACAAAGCAGGTGATTTGAATTCGTCTTTACTTGCTTCTTGGTTTTTTTAGTGGAGTGAATAGAATCGCGAGCCCTTTCGTAGCGCGAATTCGCTTCCTTTCCCAGTTTTGATTTTGCCGCATTGGGTATGGATTACCTATCTACCTCTCTCATAGAATGTTCCATTATTATTATTTATTTATTTCAGTCATCAAAATCATACAGGCATACATAAATTGAAAACAGTGATACTATACAATATGATAGAATTATCCATGCTAGCTTTCTTCTATTTACAAAATTTATATGAATGTTTATTTAAGATAACCAATTACTGTGACAAGTCACTGATAACTAATTAGTGTTTTTCTTTGGTCAATTCTTTTGTATGGTAATTAGCATTAGTACAAACACTATTGTCCCTACCATTTAGATAATTAAAGTCATTACTAAATAGCCATACACACCTGTACCAGTATTTAAACGCCAATGTCGTCAGTGAGATATGATTTTGTTATTTTAACTTTATTTGAACTAAAGTTGCAAATCAGACTCACTAGAGCCTACATTACGGTGCAAGCATACCGTGAGCTGCAAAATGACACCTTTGGATCCAACCGGGAAAAATTCACGGAGATCCTAATGAGACTTTAGGTACTTAACAAAGCTCATGTTCTTATAAAGCGGTTTAGATTCCAGATATTTTTTTACAGAAAACAATGCTTATGTTCAAGGTGGCGTGCATTAGGTTATTTGTGGCATAATGAACTCAATTACATCTAAATCGCTGCCATAAAGGCTAAAGTGGCATAGAAAATTATGTACTTATAAACCGAGACCAACATTATGTACATATAAAAAAGACGAATGTTTTACGAAGTTGAGGGACATTATCGCTGTAACCACTGTGACGAACTGTGGTCACTTAATAGGAATTCGTATTGACTAAAAGCTGGTTTCAATTAGATAGAAATGTAATTGTTTACAATACCTATATCCCGGAATAGTCAACAGCTTTGTCCTCTTGGCCACAAGGATACCCCATGTTTATCGGTTGTTTCCACATCCCCAACGAGAAATCAATGTGCATCAGTGCATTTAACGTGTAAAGCATTGCCCATTGTTTCTACTTTATGGTTCATTTGATACGATTACTTTGTAATGATTGTTAGAAATACGAGACCAGGAATTTTGTTTAGATTGCACTCATTGTGTTACTAGATACTTAATAAAGCTTAATGTTTACTTTTAAAATCATTGTTAAAGAAGTCATATTTTGCATTAAAAGGTGTTACATGTGTACACAAATGAAGTGATTTCATCATCGGTCTGTCTCAGTCCACTGCTGGACATAGGCCTCCCCCAATGTTCGCCATTTCACCCTGTTTTCGGCTTGACGCATCCAGTCTATATGTACCAGCAGCTTTTCGCAGATCGTTACTCCATCTAGCCGGAGGCCGTTCTACGGTCTTCACTCCAGAACTTTTCTATTCCCAACGGTTGCTCTTCGACAGAGATTTCATCATCGAATGAATTTCATGCGAAAAATTAAATTAATAATTTATTTTGAGAGCCTTTATAATTTCAGATTCAAAATCTTTTTTTATCAAAAGCAACACGTTGATATGAATAATGGAAACATTTGACAGGAAATCGGGTTATCTCAGCAGCAGCTAAATTGCCATAGTTTCCTGTCAATGTTTACAGCTCCATTTAATAAAATTATGTGCCCGATTTATCTCTCGTTTGTTATTGCACATTAATAATACGCAGGCGTACGTGCTAGCTAATTATAGTTTTGATTGTTGCAATTTAGAGGTACTACTTATATGCCTGTGAGGAAATGTTTGCACATACCGTGTTGCAGTAGGTCACATTGTTACTTTGTGGTCTGCGCGTAATTGTCCTTGTCAACTAAATAGGTAATAAATTTAAGGAAAAAATACATACCGGGTCCAAAAAAGGAAGATCCATGTGACCGCATGTGCACACGTTTAGATTCCAAAGAATTTTAAGACTCAGAGAAAGTATCCGTAGTATGAGTGCGCTTTTTATCCTTTTGCATTTTTTTAATATTCTTTAATTTTCACGGTATCACTTGTTTCGAGTGTGCAAATGTTGTTTGCTAATATATCAGCTACGAATATACTTCACGTGTGAAGTGTCTACGAGTATCGCTCGTATTCAGACAGATCTCATTATAGGGAAATGTAAAAGCATTTCTGTTCTGTAACCTCGTTAGGCCCCAGTGAAGTCATAATAAAGTGACTCAACCGATCTCACCATGCGAATATCTCGTCCAATACGAAACACTTCGGCAGTTGATTCATCACGACCTGGTCCAGCTAGTTATGTACTTGGAAATGATTAGCATTTAGTAGGAACCGCAGGCCCCGGTCAGTTTTTGTGCGCATTTAACTCGTTAGTTTGTACCGCAGACTATCTATGGTTTACAGTTTAGTCTAATTATAAACTTTGTTGGTGTTCAGATGGCAAGGATTCTACGATAGTTTGATAATGACCTGTCGAAGGGTCAGTTTTTAGATCCGTAGTTACCCTCTGGTTAAATTGACTATACCCAGTTGTAGTGGCAGTTAATTATGGTTAGAAGTAATGGTCAAAGTGATCCTGCCTAATTGTGGTAATATTACAACCATCCTAAATCTGAATATGACTATTACCTTAATAGCTACAGTTCAGTTTAACTACGGATTAAGAAACCGTCCCTAAGAGCGTTGGTCCTATCGTGTACAACTCAAGTTTATTGATATAAAATTACGACTACTACTTATTTAGTAGATAAAATGAGGTCATATTAATTCATTTTTACTAAAGATATTGATTCCTAGCAAAAACATTTTCTACATTGATTTGCTATGCAAAAGAGGGCATTAGAACATAATGCGAAAGGCGATTAAATTGCAACGACACCCGTGTGGTAAGGTGATTAGATTTTTTATCGAAGTCGTTAGTCATTACTGATATTGCCGGACCGACGAATTAGGGGTGATGAATAACCTCCCAAATATAATACTTGTTAATTACACTGTAAAGTGATTACTATTGTCAAAATAAATCACAGGTTTAACTGGTTTAACCCATTTTGAGTATTATGTAGGTACGACAGCATGACTATTTTACAGATCAACAAAAGAATAATCAGAGTTACACTAAACGTAGTCACTTAGTCAGTGATCGTGAACTCTCGATTAGGCGATTTCAATACTTATGCCCAATTATGTGGACCGTTATTGATTTTATCGATGGAAGATCTCTTTGTGCAGCGAAATCACAATAAGTTTAATTACTTGTGCGTGACTTAACAATGTCATAAGCAGTCATGATACTGACCTTTCGTAAACGTACCAGATATTGTAATGTGTAGTGGTAAGTAGTGAACATTAGGCCATCGGAGGCTGGTCGTGACCTTCGTGGGTGAACGTAGCGGTGGCGCGGGCTCGGCACGATCTCCGCTAAACATCGCTCCCAGTACCTTGTTGTACCTTTGATGTTTCATTGGAGCTGGTTCAACCTTGCAAATAAATTGTAGAAAGTAACTACTTCCTCGACCTGATTCTTTTATTCATCCATAAATAAAGGCAATTTACTTAATCGTGAAATAACCTTAATCGAGCAAGTTTACTTGCAAACTTAAATGACAATTGCCTCGAGTATGTCTCTCAGTCAGTATTGTGGCCAATGGAAGATTAAGTGATTCTAAGTGAAATAATTAAATAACAATTGTTACACAAATTCATACGAATGAAATAATTTAATTAAATCTTGTAACAGCTGTTGAGGAAATTAATTTAATTAATGAAATTTATTCTCTGTGGGTACACCGTTATATATCTCTTCCGTTGTGACACTTTATCATAGCCAGAAAAGAAAACTTTTATTCATTTTGACCACACCACAACCACCTGTTGTTACGACAGCTTGTCAAATTTCCTTAATATATTAAACCTAATGTGAATGACAGTAGGATGAGAGTCGATTGAAGAAATTTGACAGTTTTGTATACTTTGATGTGTGGCTCTACATACATAGCTTACCTACTTATTGTTAACACATATTTGTAAACACTTCTTTGTTCCGCGACTCGCTAGCGTAGAGAATCATTCTTGCTCAACGCACACGCGGTCACAAAACAAGTTTCATCGTCGTAAGCCGTGCATAGAAAAAAGCTCACATTAGTTATCTTAAGTCCACGCAATAAGATATGGAATCGTATGGTATTACCGTGGATTGCAGCAGCCATTGTTCGCATCATTCTGAATTTGTTCCCGTTTGTCACCTTTGAACTTAACAGTTAGCTTTTGATCGTTCTCATCTTTACAAAGCCCTTTACCTGTATTTGTTGATCGTTAAAATAGGTGATGCTTATTAGAGTCTAGCAATATGCCTGAGAATATGCCTTCTGCAGTCGTTATCCATAGTTATGATACAGTGTAAATTATACAGAACATGATTGGCATTTAAATACCCACGCGATCGACTACACAATAACATTTTCCATAATGTTAGCCTTTGGACTATTTTCAGGATCTTACATGTAATAATTATACATACCTATAGAGTGAATTTAATTTTAATGGAAACGTTGGGAAAAGTATTGATATACCTAAGCTCACTTTATACTGCTTTATTTTATCTGGCAAGTTTTTTTTTGCAAAAGCATTGTTCCTACGGGAATCCGAAATATTTTAATTGGATCCAACCGCAAATACGGTTGCAATTGATGTAAAAAGTTAGTTAGACCTATAGCATATAGCTATAGCGCAATCGTCCGATGGATAGTAAGCAGTCGCTGAGCGGCCGAAGCCGCTAAACAGTAGCTGTATCATGGTGCAAATGAAAATTATAGTTTAAACATTAATAATTTGAGTTTACTCGTAACCGGAACGCGACCACATTCCAGTCAATCGAATAGTGTGTGAAAGCTTTTAAAGCTGCGCTAACGTATGTAGAATACGACCATATTTGCGATAACATTTCACAAACTTGGCTATGCGTTAAATGTGCTTTGTCCAATGATTCGTATCTACGAGAGACATGAGGGCACGACTCAAAAACTGCTCCATATCGCATTTGGTAGTCACGCTGGTGGCCCCGTTTCAGTCTCTTGTTGTTTGCCGACTTGGCTGCTATAAGTAAGAGCTTTTATCGCGACCCCACCGCCTGTCCTACATCCCGGGGGCGTGATGACACATTGCTTCATATTTAAACAACCTGGTTTTGCATACAACAGGTTTGCATCTCTAAAATACTGCAAGCAAGTCAGCCTGCTGCCTACTAGTCAACGCAGATAAATCCTTATAATTAACGAGAACGGGAGCAGCTATTGCAGAAAATTGTTATTTATTACATGTATACTTCTTTGTACGAGTCGAAACGACGCAATTATTTACAGTAGTGACATTTAAGTGTCTTGAAGTAGGATGGATTACTTTTGTAGAAAGGCAATTTGAATATATAAATATATTTTTCTTGTTTATTTTTAAGTCTATTTGGCGCTTTATTTTGCAAATATTACAACAAGGAATGTTATATCATTAGGAGATTTAAGGTATACCTCATATATCGTTTTAAGAAAGAAGAATAATAGACAGGAAGCTACTACACTGTCGGTAATTTTATTATGATTGATATTTCTAAGAGCAATCTATTATCTTCTCTGCTACACCATCATTTTAAGTATACCTACATAATTATAGCTTATAGAAGTGAACTCTTTCTTAATTCATATCTAGGCCACTTAACATTTGCTCTTCAGATGTTGCTGTTGAGAAACAACCCGAGTTAACGGGACCGATTCTGATGTTTTTGCTCCATCTACCTACTATTATAGAGCGGAAGTTACGAATAACCTACTGTAAATTTAAATTGCCCTTTTATACCTTTTGCCAGGGAACATACACATAGAGAATTGTAGCATTCTTATATAATTAAAATAATCCAAGTCTTTAATCGACGGTGTGCAGGCGCCACGTCTGGAAGTAGGCATCCGGTCTCAAGAACTCCAGGTAGGTTGAATACTGTAAAGTATTGTACCTAATGTAGGTAAATTACTAGGTAGATTCTTAACAATTTATTTTATGCTTTTTATTATTATTTTTATTTACAAAACTGTCTTATCAAAAGTCAGTAATAAAAAATCGTAAAGTTATATGTTTTTGAAACATTTTCGTAAATAATATTTATAGATGTTAAAAATGTGTAAGTTTTACTCGTTGATTCAAGTCCTTAATCTGTGGGGCTACAGAAAGTAATAATTTAAACAAGCAACTTCGTTAAAGTTAAAGTAACTATTTTATCCAAAGGGACTTACTTCGGATAAAATAATTTTGTAGGTGAATTTTCTAAATTCAGAAACAAAGAGCTTTGATAGAGACTGCTGCAAGCTTTGCTCAATCTAACTTTAATATTCGTGTCGTGTACAAAATTTTCTTGTTTTCGAAGAAACCTTCCACAAAGCCCGTTAATGCCAGTCGACAGATGATTGGTTTCTAATTAAAGTATGCTTAGTAGACTATAAATTCATGCTTTAGACACGAGGCAATCTCCTTGTTAAGTAATTGCCTCATCTCGGCCTTTCGTGGATGTTTCGGGTCCGACGTATTGACAGATTTCATCTCTTTGATATGGATCACTTGATTGATTGTGGTTTAGCCTTTTCTTCTTGCCATATTTTTACCCTGTGGTGATAAGAATCAAAAGTAAGTTGTAATAAATGGGCTATCGTTGATGATTAGGATGTATTGTGAATCATTACGATGAAGTTGATAGTACAGCAACAACGTACTTTCTAAAAAAATACTTGTATTAAAAGAAAGAACGCTAATAAAGAAGTTTTTTCAAACATGCATTATAGACTTTATGATTTAAAGTTAAGGTTTATCCGTGGTCGTAGTCTATAATGAACCTATACCGTAACCCTATGGGGTCCGGTCGACAAACCTGTATCTGTCTCTAGGAATCTTACATCGTTCGTCGGCCGGCTCTAAGGAAGTCTATAAGTACATCCGTAGATGCTGTCTCCGGTTATCGTGCCGGTTGTATTTTATCTCATAGCTTTCTCTTCATATTTATCGACTAGTATAAGCTCATAAAATCAAACAGTAAATGTCAATAGATATAAATGAACCTACGTGAAAATATCATTAAAATGTCCAATCAATTTAGTCTTATCCTATCGCCAGAACAATGAACTGGATACTGCAGCGGCTACTATGCTGTTTGTCACATTGTTAAAAACTAGTTTCTGTTGCCCTTCAAGAGTATATTGTGTTTTCTTTTTATTGCCACATTTATAAGACTCGTTTGTATTTTATGGACCCTGTTATTCATCATTACTTATGGAAAAATATTTAATGTATTTAACAAACATATTCGATAGTAATTAACTAACTCGTGTTGACTATGAAAAAAAATAGAGTACGTTTTTAGAAAAGATATAATAATTGTTAAACAAAATCCGAATCGATTGCATGTGTAGCGCGCGTTAAGTTTCGCTTATAGATAATGGGGGCTACTAGAATCGCTACCGTATAACTGAAAATATAGACATGAATTATAACTGTGCTTTCCACATTCCGTTGAAGTAACTACAACCTGCATTTTATTTCATTAAGCACAAATTACATAAGCAAGGCTATTTGTTTCTTTAATACGGAATTAAAACAAATATTTAAATGGCCTCTACGCTAACGATTGGTAATTTTACAAACACCTGTTAAATATGAATGAGCCGTAAAATCAATTAAGTTAATACAAATTTGAAACTCAAAATAGGTTGCATAATAATCCGAATGGTAACGGTTCTGTGGTTTCATGGCATTCGCTGCATTTGCCGAGCATGCGGTCGGAATACCTTGCGAAAGCCCAGAGGAACTTTCGCAACTGCTTTAGTTTCCAGCCACGTCGCTCCGTTTACCTTCTAATCCTTGTCTGGAGAGTCATATATCAGGGGTTCTCAAACTATGCGTTTATGAGATATCTTGGGTACGCCGCATGGTAATTTTAGAGCAGAGTATACCAAGAATATACCTACTATACTAATCTTAGCATTGGAAGGTTGTCCCATAATTTCAACTTATAAAAGGAGTTTCTATATGAAAAAGTTGGGTCGTATAAACTTTACTGTCATCATCATCATCATCAGCCTATATCTTAATGCGACTGCAGGGTATATACCTATATAGGCCTATATAGGCTTCTTCCTGTGCTCGCCGTTTACAACGGTCATGTGCTGTACGTTACTGTATGTACAAAATGTTTTTTGTTGGAAAACATACCAAATAACGCGTAATAGATACGAGTAATACGAGTATCTCTTATAGGTAACGTGCAACATTGGTAAAAATAATTACAGCTAAGCGAATTGACTGCAAAAACTGCAAATCTCAGCACAATTATAAGCTTGTAGCAACAGAATATACGAGTAACTTAGTCAATAAATACTATTCAACTAAGTTGCGAGACTTATATAAAATTAAGCTAAATTTACTCAATGGTACACTTGGTACCATCAGTAGACTACTTTTAGTAGTAAGTTGTATTTTACGACTCTGCTTCAGAGCAGCAAAAATATAAGTTATCTACTACCTTTTTTTACGGAGAATATTTTACCTTTAAATAGTTTCCTCCATGCTATAACATTCGTATGGGTAGCTTCCTAAAGCGTATTGTGGCAGGGAAAGTTTCCTAGACAAACTGCGGGCGGGTGAAGCACACTGCGAGTAATGTGAACAAACGTGCCTACCGTATCTAAACATTGCAGTCTATGCTTTGCTCTTTTTCTTTATTCTACGTTATTTATTGTGTTGAAAGATCTTTTTCTTTATGGCGCAACCATGTTGCTCTATCAAGTGACGTAAAACAAAAAAAAACAGATTGCTCATTCATGCTTACAGCCTGCTAAATTCTAGACGCCTTTGAGAGGGTTAAATGGGATTATGGGGATAAATGGGACTAGCAATTTCTACCTAATGTACCTACAGAAACAATGATCGCCGAAGGAAAAGCAATCTTCACTATTTAGTTTGTGATTGACGACTAAAACTCGAAATAGTAATAATGACCGCGGTCGGGGTCCCTTTGTCGAGCTCCTGCGGAAATAATCTCTGCGGGTTAGTATCTAACTATACCTACATAATATGTAAACTGCTGTAATGTTATGTAAGGGACCGAGTTGAACAAGTTTGAGATTATATCAGTGTAATTGGGATCGTAAAATTTCGCTCGGAACGCGGGAGTATAAAGCAATTTCCGTGCGATTTCAATTCTCTCTACCATGCTTAGATTCCCTTCTTAGCCTTTGTGTTAAAGTAATTAATTTATATACGCATTTAATGGATGTCTTTTAATTATAGTCATGGTTTGCCTCACATAACAAGAATGCTGGATTTTGTACAACAAGTACGTTTCAAAGCTGGCATGTGTTTACGGGATCTATGAATTGATTTTATGGTCTTTCTCTGAAAAGAAATCATTGTCAACCTTGATTTTTTGGTTTTTCTTTATTATACCTTCAACAAATACTAAGGTTTCAACTCAATTGAAAGTATTTTTGATCATTTTATTAAAGTTGAACGAAACTATTTGAAAAAAAAAGAATGTTCGGAATGAAAAGAAAAACGTGCACGCATTTACTATTCCATCCCGCTCGCGGGAGCAAATTACGGAGATAATTCCTCGTCCGATAATTCGCGGGTGCGTGAGAAAAATATCTTGCAGCAATGCCATATTCAGCTGTTTTATTTTCGTCTTCGCATCCCACACGTTTGGTGTTTCCCATACTTATTTATGAGAACATATGAGATGGTTAAGTATTTACAAACAACTTTTGCCGTTGCCTCTGGGGTGAATTTGTTGTTTTTAGTCCATTTCTCACGTATCACAGTAACAAGATACGACGTACAAGCTGAACTAATATTTATATTTTTCGTCATTACGTTTTATCTGGTCATGCATTAGACAGGCGTGTCAAGTAAGTGTGACCTTGTCACTGATAATATTATCTTATGAACCACTTTCCTGTCTTTTGTGATAAGACTTTATTATGTGTTCGACTATTAACAAAACAAACATAAATAATACACACCTAGAATGTATCAATATCAAAAATGATAATTTCAGTTTTAATATTTTTAAAGTAAGATAGTGTAAATATACAAATGTGATAAGGATTTCTGAATTCAGTATTGTCATCGACGTACTACAACCATCCACGGTCTTTTTAAGTCAGATTAGTGTAAAAATAAAAAATAGTTTTCCAGCAAATAATATTCAGGAATGTGAGTTTACCTTCGAGGGAATCATATTTCTTTAGAAGTTAAGAATTCAGGGACACAATCGCAGAAGGTGTTGCTAGCTGCGCCCGCGCGCCTTGAATCATGATTGCGCGCGCCTTAGTCACGCCACCAGCCCGCGCAGGGCTCATGTTTCCGTTCGCCTCATGCTTTATTTTCTTTTCAAGTTCAGTGTTCGCAATTTATCTTCATTTCGATCTAGTGTTTTCATTACTTTTGATATTAATGTTTAAACACGCCATGATAATGACAGATTAATGTTTTCATATGAGTTTAAAGTTCATAAGTTTTGCCCGGATGCTTGGTCATTAAGCTATCTAGTTATCTTAACGAGGCATGTTCGTAATGATGAAGCTTTTTTAACTTACTACAGGTAAAAAGTTAGGCTTCTCTTATAAACTGTACTTCAACTTTTAATTGAGAAATCACATTAATTTATTAACCGTTGACGTACACATTTCAATCAATAAAAGTAATATTACAGTTAGCAACAGAGGGTTAGTAATAAATCTCAATGAAATATTCCGAACTCATAACGCGAATCACTCAAAACTTGGATTAAAGCTGTTTATTTAGGCGTGAAATCTAATTTTGTCTAAACCCGCTCCGAGAAATATGTATTTGCAGATTCACAGATTCATTTTCCATCTCCTGGCTCCGAAGTATTTTTGTTAGCGATTGTAGATTTCACTTCGCCAATCCAAAGTTACGAATTGTGTCTTTGTTAAATTTATACTGACCTTCATAATACAAAGCCTATAGTATTAGCACAGTATGAATTATTATTAAATTTCAATACAAAGTAATTAGAATAAAATATTATTATGGTGCCTACAGATTTATAATATTGGGATACCTTTTGATCCAGATTAATATTTGTTGAACTAAAAACAATATCTCCTAAAAGTTGACTCTACGAAATCAATATCAATCCATCGTAAATTGTATAAGTATAGGTAAATTCTAGAGTGGCTTTGCTGTTAAAATTAGGTAAAATTTTACATACAATTACTTGTATAAGTCTAATGGTATGCGTTTCTGAGTTAAACACATTCGTTCCGCAAGCTCCGACTCGGGGCAACTTGATCGCAACACAAGATGCTGTGTTCTCCTCGCCACCGTATCACGACATCCGGTACTTTATTTCACATTTCTTTGAACAAGGTGCAACGAACCAAAGTTGTGCTGTGCTCGCCACTATTTGGCACATACGAGTACCTATATATTGATTTTACCATTACATGTTATGAGAACTTAATGAAAATCTGAGCGTCGCACTGAATTGTGATCTATACCTCACTATCACTCTCATGTCCTCTTAAGGAATTGACGATACCTAATATCGCTGAACCGTCAAGCAGTAAGCACTAAAATGTGCTGTCTTCGCTAAACGTTTATACCTGCATTTAGTTCCGTTTATATCAATTATTTAATATTATAATGCTAAACGATTTAAACTCTACTCTCTTTATCTCAATTCTGCGCAAGTTATATGTCCTGCATTCTGGATACCTGGATAGCATAGACATATTATATACCGAGACACTAAATATGCATTATACGAGTCTGCATTCCTATGCAGTAGTTCTACAAATGTTATCTCGCAGAACGTCCAAGAATGAAAACAAGGAAATAACATTTTCCTGGAAGCATTTTCCTAGAGAGTTCGTTCTATTTATACGTAAATATCCTTTCTAGTTAAGAACTTTTATCATACACCACGTTCGTTGATTAAGTTAACTGATTCCCGGATGGCTAATTGCGCACTCCCGCCTATGTGGCGACCTAGGGTATCTAAATATATGTTTACACGCACCACCACTCCTTGTTCGTGCAAACATTGTACACACGTGTTGCCACTTTTGATGTTAGTATTTCGTTCTAATTTTGTACACAAAATTGAATCTCCTTTACTATAAACATCAAAGGATGTTTGCAACTTTCGAAACCTTTGGAAGACTCTGTGAGTTCAAAGTTTTCTGTGACGGATACATCTACCTGTAGGACTCGTTAGAAGTAGTGGGATTCTGACCTCTTTTCATGTAGCGTTTCGAGTTTAAACGATATTGTGTATGAGTATTTACTAGCTATTGGTAATCTTATCGCACCTCGATAAGGTAAAACCACTCTGTTTCTGAATAGGATCAATATTTCTCAATAATTTTCATTACAATACCAGACTTCAGGAACTTGCTGAGATTTTAGTAGCTACCTTTATTTTTAATACTTCGGAACGTCGGAGGAGGGTGTTAATAGCTGGGACACAGTTGTTAAACTAATGTGGCTGTTTTCGAACACTTACTGTAATTGCACTCTGTAAAAGTTCTCAATATTTTTTTAATTTTTTATTTCGCAAATATGTATAAATATCTTATGTATCATACATATAGAAGATATTTATATAACTCAACTAATAATTATAAAGGTTAAAGGCAAGTTTCTCGGAAAATGTGGTTAATAAGGAAAATTAAATTATAACAAACATACCAATTCCTATACTTCACAGGTTTGAGGACATTCCAACATTTTAACATTTAGTCAATAAATCAAACGAATTCGAAAAAGACAACGTACTCGTATAATTCAATTTACGGTTTAATCAACAGTTGCAAGGTGTGAAATGAAATCTTCGAGGGACAACGCAGGAAATAGCTCGAAGTGAAGCGAATGGCTGCAATGAGGCGGCGAGACGAGTTAGCGAAGGCCAGGAGGCCATAACGCAGCGTGCATCCGCCGACGCGACCGCGCTGCGCCCGCGCACCCGGCCGCCATGTCCAGCGCGCTGTCCACGAGCTCGGCCGCCGGCAGCGACCAGCCGCGCCGCCGCTCCGTCTTCTACGTGCCATTGTTCGAGAGTTTCGAAAACTACCTACCCTTGACACCTGAGGAAAAGGAAGCTCTAATATCCGGACAGAACCTAGACAATATTACAGCAAAGCCGAAGAGACACAATCTATCCGACAGCGGCCGGTTGCAAATCTCGTCGCGTGGTGATTCATCATTCACGGAAAGCGAAAGTGACGTGAGTTTTTTCAGCCCAGAAAGACGAATGCGACGACCTTTGTCTTCGACAGTGAGCTCGAATGAAGCGCTGGCGAGAGTGGCCCAGCGTGAACTCACAAGCCCCAGGCTCGTAGCTGAGAGCAATGTGATGAGGCCTTCGAAACCGAGGTTACGTAGCACGACCTCATGTGAGCCTCGCTATGATAGAATATTTTCCCCAATAGGGGGATCGATCTCAAATAATAAGCTTAATAGCTCAACTTCTAATATTGGAAATAGGATAACTTCTAAGAACTCAATACAAAACTCCAATTTGTCTTTAATACCGGACTCGCCAAAACTTTTAACACCTGGCAAGGAAAAATCGAAGACTTTGCCACAAAATCTTAATGTGCCATCGCCTATTAGAGGCAGCAGTAGCTCTACGTCTATCTTTAGAACGCCTAGAATAACAGTGACTCCAGATAGCCCGAACAAAAGTCCAGGGAAAATATCAGGATTGAATTTCATTCGTCGATCTCGAAGCACGAAGTTGTCTAGAAGTAATTCCTTACTAAGAAGTATTACTACAAGACATATAGAGGAGGGGTTGGAGGAGAAAATCGCGGTCGTTACGGATCTAACCGAAGACTACGACAAGTTCGTAGATGACAACGGTGGTGAGACGGAAGTGATCGGAGCCCTCATCAAGAAGAACGAGGCGCAGGCGGCTAACAGTCCTCTGAGTATTCGACGTGGATATTTGGATGTTGACGACGATGTCGCCGTTCATTCTGGTAAGATTTAGTGAACTAATTAGTCGTTAATCATATTAAGTATCATTACATTAATCGTTCTGCATTCAAAATAATTTATAGATAACAATTTGTAAGAATAACTGCACGACAATATTGGGCCGTGCCCCTCTTGACATTGAACAAGATAATTTACTTGTAGAGAGTTATTAATCGGTTCCTTTCACTGCTTATGGTTAAATTGTGTGTATTCTATAAGAGTAGAGAAGTGGTAAATGTAATACGAAATTTGTTTTTATAACAAAAGCATTGTTTTTGGGAAAGCACGTTTGAACAATAAGGACCTTTGCGTTCTTGGACCCAGTTGCCTAATGCGAGTGACTTGACAGTTCGGAAGCACATTGTGCCAAACTATTCATGTCGTTAGACAATGCCCACTAATTACACGGCTGGAAGCAAACGCTAACTGCCCCTCTTTGCAAACGGTGTGTCATATCTTTGAGTGTTATTACGAAAACTGGAAGTCATCTTAACACGTGTGCGTATTTACAAGGCTAAATATGATTTATGGTGTCTCAACAATATTATGGGTAGCGGAAGCTACAAAGTATTAGAGAGATTCTACTCATATACCTGCTCGTACTTGCGGAACTGTTGAAAATAAATTTAACGTCGTAAGGCCCATAAGCCTTTTAAAAGGCATAAAACTGGGCGTTACGACGTTATATCAGACTATTTTCCTTTATATCATACTTACATAGGTATTTACTTTTACGAAGAATTAGGACAGTTAATTATTGTTTTTGATAAACATGAGTCCAATTGTATAAATCCTTTAGGTAGGTAAATGTTTGCTTGTTTATAATATCGAATAATTTATTTGCGGAAACAATCAAAACATGTTGAATTTGTGTGTACAATAATTAAAATCAGGTCAAAACTAAGAATAGTTCAGCTTTGTAGTCTCGATGGCTACTCGTGATTCTAAATGAGTCATTGTTTCATGTTTGAAGTAGAATTCAGACATTTTAAATATTATCTTTTTCTTAAGTAACACATCAAATAAATCTGCTGCTTGTAAAACAAGGACAGTTGGGCCAAAGTGTCGCCGTTAGTAAGTATTATGTATTCGGAATGCGTGTCTCCTCTTTGAAAGCTTTCGCTACAAACGCATAGATTACCGGTCACTAGTCGTTTGTAAGTACAAAGAGCAGAAGTACACAATAATATTATCACAGAGGCGTAGTATTTCCTCGTGGTCTCTTATCGTGTCCTTATCGAAGTAACACGCGATTGTGCAGTGTTATATCGCCTAAGCCGGTTTAAAAACAAAAAATACTCGCGTCTATGAAATGTTAGCTATGAGAATTACGATTGCAACATCACTGACTCAGCTAACATTTGATTGTAGGTTAGGTGTCTGTTTGTACGCTAACTTGGTGATTTAGTTAGTAAGTGTGGTGCATTTTGAATTTTAGATCGTCTTACGTATTTGGCACTTAATTCATTTTCATCTACCTATGTACTATATTTGCAGTAGGTTTATTTATACTTATATATACTTACTTAATTTGGAATCCCTGCAGATGTTTATCAAACATAATGACAGGACATGATTAAAATGGTATTAAAATTGGAGGCAGCATTTTGTTGACTCCAAATTGGTTTAAAAGAAAATAATTACTTAATGTTACTGAATAACTGATTCAGAAAAGTCCAACCAAGATTTTTAATGAAGATTTCCGTGAGATATGTGTGCTTGGTTTTTGTAAGATTATCAAACGAGAGTTGTCATGGTTCACAACCTGTTTAGCTGGCGTAAGAATTATGCAACCCGTCGCTTTACATATTTTTAAGGGCATATTGGAAATGCATTACTTATTGGAAGGGCACGGCAAGAAGCGAGTCGATAACATAACTGGAATGGAAGCAATAACGGTAATGGCTTGGTAAGAACATCTGTTGCGTTCGCACGTCGCGCCGCGCCGCAGTGTCGTTGACACTTTGAAGCATTGTTTTATGATCCTATAGGTTAGCTAAAGCCTAATTATATGTATTTATACATATTATAAATGTATATGTACACGTAGAATTCATACTACCGGGACCACGCGCGATATAGGAGCATTACGTTCTATTCCGTTACCGTGGTCACTGAGACCACAGTCTCAGGAATTGCAACGGCTAAAGACACAAGTACTATATTTTGTTTAGTGTTCATTTTTGGTAGGTACGTACAGCCACACATCAAAGTAAACAAAAATGTCAAATTTCTTCAATCGACTCTCATCTTACTGTCATACACATTAGGTTGAATATCAATTGAGGAAATTTGATAGGTTGTGGTAACCTGATGTGTGGCTGTCTGTACGAAGTATAATGCAATGGAAATATGCAAAAACTTTGTTCCATAGTTTTCTATAGTGACATGATAGCTGACCTATTCTTTTACTTTAATTAATATTTTACTATTTAATCATCCAAAAAGTACATGACAATAAAACAGCAACAATTAAGATATTACCTGAATATTTCGAAACATAATATTTTTGTACTCTCTCTGAGGAGAGAGGCAAAATTTTGTGTCGTCATATTTTACTTAGAACGCCTCAGAGAGTGTACGACTCTATGAATATGCATGCATGATGATGCTGTGATATTGTACATGCGATAAGGCTTCATATACGCGTATTCAACATTATACGTCTGCTTTTAGGTTCCATACAAAACAGTGCTACTCTGTGACAGAGCGAAGTCTGGTTTTAATAAAAGTTATTACCAGGTTTACAAATGTACACTACGAGACAAATACGAGTCTATGACCTACGTTTCGTGACAATATGCCTAAGTGTAGGTACAGCTGAAATACTTAAAAGTTGCTCTCTGACTTGTATACTACTCAGTATCTAATTATAACGACTATAATTGATGAATCATAAGAAAACTAGTTGAATGATTATTGGTTTTTTATGGAGTTACATCATTGGTTACCGTAATTACAGCTTGTATTTCCGACTAACGGCATGCTAAACGGTATCTGGAGGCATAAGTGAGAGTAAGTACAGCGGGGAAAACAACCTACACGATTTATATGGTCGGGATAACGAAGTAAAACATAATGAATACTGACTAAATATCTATCTGTACCTACAGTTTTAACAGATCAATCTGACTCGTGGGAAGTTATGAATATGATTCTTGGTCGTTGCAATCGAACTCTACTGGTATTCAATTGTGACATTGTACTTATTATTCGGCTGATGAAAAGCTGTAATACTGTCGGATTTTACTGGATTTATAATTCCCATAGTTCTTAGACGAAAATCGAGATTAGGTATCTTATTACACCTACAGATTTTATAAAACATACCTAAGTAGCATTTTTATTTGTTTCATTTCGGAAGCAACATCTTTCATTCCTGAATCTAATTTCCTGCATGGAAAATTTAAGAATCGATATAAGAAACCAGCTTTATTGGTTAGACATCTCAGTTCCAAGATTAGTGAGGTTGTTACAATATAAATACAAACATAGACAAACCTTTGGAGTCTATATACGCAATATTAGTTGTAACAAAAGCCCTCTCGCTGTGTCCACTAAGTTTTGGACACGAGTGTGTGCACGCGCAGCGGTCACGGGCGGCGTGCGCGCCACTTCCGGCGGAAACCACGCCACGCCATACACGCCGTGCGGGCCCTACCGTACTTACACATCAATACTCTACACACCACCGCGTGTACACATGACATGTCCAAGGGTATCGCCAATTGTATTCAATATGTTTGGTTTATTTTTGTCAGAATGTAGACACTGTCTGTAGGTGAATTCTCAACGCGTCTACATTTTTATTGGAAATTAGAGCTAAACCTAAATGTAATTTAACTAAACATCTTTCTATTCGGAAGTCTTATGAAATTAGAAGTCTTAGGAATTTCTAAATTGGAAACGATACGTGAGCTAAATTCTCGTCGCTGACGAAAATTTAGCTCTTGTCTAGTGTTTTATTTTTAGTATCACATATTAAGTAGATCTCATTAACTGATATCATCATAATCACCTTGATATTTCCTCCATACTCGTAGTTTCATTGTTATGATACTGTTACAACATCTAGGTCATATAATCTTGAGAGCTTTTCTCGTGTAAACTGGCGTTCGTAATTTATTTATTCATCACGTAATCTTGAACAAATTCGTGATCCAGTGATAACCACGTCTGCAGTTTGTATACTTACACGTATATGATAAGTTTACGCATGTATCGCGATAGAAGCGAACGTAAGCAGTATTATTGAAGTAGTTCCAATCGCAGCATTTCTGGCTAGATTGCTTGTAAATCAGTATCAATTGAGCTCCGCGATAAAGTCGACATGAAAAGAGATTTGTCCCGTGCATTTTCATTTTGTTTTGGTGAGAAAACTTTATGTGCCGCGAATACATGCGTGATAAATCGTACTATGATGTTAACAACTATGAATAAGAGTGTTGCTTATTAAATGTTATTCGAAGTTCAGTGGTGACAATTAAGTATTATATGCTTGCCATTTTCAAAATTCTTACAGCCTGCTCCAGCCACAACCATAAGTTGCTAGAAATTGAATTTGTGACATCTCCCTACTGTTCCCGAAATTTAGTTAAAGAAGTTTTAAATAAATATTCCGACTCGAAACTTGGCTTTTGGTTTTACAACCTTCAAAGTTATCGTAGTAATATTTTATGTCTTACAAGAGTTTCAACAGCGAAAAGACAATGAGATCCAATTTATTATTGAAGTTCATTGTTCGAGCAAATTTTGCATAATCACTATAATGGCCGTTGCGGAATGGTCCATTCGAGAGACATAATATTTTACCTAATTTTTATGTGCTAGTTTAATGAAGATGATTGATAATGATCACGTACAAGTGTAATGTATTTGTGTCATATCGTTTTGTGTTAATTTAAACCACATGTTGTTTTTTTTAATCATCAATATCAGCCCGGTAGCACCCACTGCTGAGTGTAGGCTTCCCTTCGGCAATGTACCCGGTTCTGAGCTGCTCGGATCCATGTAGTCCCTCCGGCTTTAATATCTGTTCTAATTTGGTTTTGTTGTTGTCCACAGACACATCATACGAGAAGGCATGTCGGCGCGGGTCGGCGCCGAGCACGCCGGTGCCGGGTGCGCAGGCGCAGCACAGCCCCTCGCGGCTCGCCTCCTTCTTCTTCTCGAAGCGCTCGTTCAGGAGCAACCCCCTCAAGAGGACCAAGTCCGCCACCAAACTGGAGAGGGAGCGGGCGTTGGCAGCCGTGCCTACACATCCACCTTCACATGCGCTGCGAACCTCAAGGTAAGACATAATATTGTATATTTCTATGGGTCATTCATCATTATCGGATGCAAATTATGATAATTTTCAGGCCATATTTTCGGCTCGCACGGAGGACTTGTCCTCTGTCTATTATCCAATGGGAATGTCTCTAGGGAGATATCAGAGTAAACCAACACGGGAAAACGGCAGGGCCAGAAAGGGCCGAAAATATTTACTGTTTTTTTTTCTAATTTCATGCATACTTTAACCAATTTTTATTTTACATTATCTTGAGCAATTGCTACTTCCTTTGACTATTCGTTAGTGAAACACGACTAACTTAAATCAACTTGAATAGTCTTTAATATTTTGGTACCTACCTAATGTAATATATGCATACCATACAAAGTCCAGCCTCAATTATTTAGTCTCCCAGTAAGAGTTTCAATTATGATCAATAGCAAAAAACTAGTTCATGGACGCACAAACAAACCAGTCCTAGAGTACATACATATTTCTTCAAGTAATTAATGTTGGTCATGTATTTTTTTAAATTAAGCTTTTAAAAATAACAGAAAGCTTCGGGCGACATTTATAGCTTCGCCTATAATTAAGGATTCTCGGTTGCTGGAAAGATTCTTACAAGCGCATTGACTCGTCAATTCGCTTAACTTTATTGTCCATGGCTCATAATACTCCGCTTATAAAGTTTTATAATGGTTTAGGCTGACATTAACGTCGCATCAACGTCTGTATTTATCATTCAAGCCTGCAGCACGGATAAATAAAATCTATAGAGGGAGTATGGTCTATGGACATTTACATCCCTTTAACCACGTTTTCTACAACATTTTGTCTGAACAACATTTTGTTTCTCATTCAACGTGACTGAGTTTGTATGAACAGTTGAAATATTTTTATACGAATTTCCAATATCAAGAACAGACTGCTTGGTAAGTAGAAGACGTGGTTAAGGGGTAGATGTTCACAGATACACCCTGTATGTATTAGTTATAACTAAAGGGTCCGTAAAGCAAATCGGGCGTACGTCCCTTTACGTGTTTATATTCTCGGTGTAAAGTAAAACCCGACGCCTAACGAAGGTTCATTAGCAGTAAATATCATCATACATGTAATTGATGATGACCTCGGTGGGAACCATCCTCTAGGGCGAGCGGGCGTCCTGGAAATGTTACATCGATTAATACTTGTTACTTGTATAGTATTTCAAGTACTTTTACTTACGTGCAAATATAGGGCTAGGAGACGTAATGTTCTTGTGTATAGTGCATTTTTTACCATCATTTTTCGGATATAAATTTAGTTGAGTTAAGTGGTAAATGTAGCTGTAATACCCTTATGAGCAGATTAGCTATAACAGTTATACCTAAATGATTTCAAACTCATATCTGATATTGATCGAGATATGAGGACTTCACCTGTAAAATCGTGGTTGATATTTCAACTAACTCTTTATCATAAAACTTTAAATTTATTAACAGACAGGACAAGCAGAACATGAAAATCTTAAGTATAAAAAAATATTGAAACGGAGTAATGTCCGGCAATAAAGTGATACTTATAGCAAGTTCTTTTGCTTCTTACATTTATACATATTAAACTTAACTAGTTTAGATCTTATTCTGTAAGTCTATTTTATTTCCATGTTAGAAAGGTTTGATCCTAGTTTTGTGAGCTGTAATCTCGTATTTTACACTTAAAGATTTGCGGTATACTATACGAGCGATTTAAATCTTTGTATAAAAGTATTGCATTGCATTTACTGGTTCTAAATCTTTGAGTTAGGGTTACTAACATATCATTTATACCGTTGAAGTTCTAAAAAGCTTATGCTGTCGCGTGTTCGTTCTACTATACAAGTATACATGGCTGTGTGTGTTTTTCCCATATCATGCGCAGGAGATCTTCCGTGCAATGCCATGCCATGAGTCATTCCCACACAGACAAACATTATTGCAAAAAGGTAGCAATATAATTTGATAGTGCCAATAACTGCTCGTAAAATATACATATGAAATTGATAGGTTGATATTTTTATTTATAAGTAAAACGTGTTTTTTATTTTTAATAGTATAATATAAAACCGAAGGTATTAACGAAACCACTCTTTCCGAACAATGGAAAGGAAGGAACAAAACAAAGGAATAGAAATATCTCTGTATAAATAAATTCTAGGGCTACAGTACTTAAACAGTATGTACTTGAATAGGCGATTTTTGGTGTAGGTATATTTAATCCGCTCTTCCTTTGTTGTAAAATAATAAAAGAGCCCAAGTTCTATGTCAGTTATTGATGACGCAACGAGTTCCACTTATCTTAATCGTATGGTTGCCAAAATACGTACGTGGTGAAATTAATTCCACAGTAACCTGATATCGAGGGTTCTAGCAGCTCTAGGTGGGGGCGACATGTCGTGACTGCACAGCGTTATCCTCGCGCCGGCCCTAGGTGTCGTAATTCGGTGTAGGAGTGTCGCCCCGCCCCGTCTGCCGGCTTATTTGCCTGACTCTTTTAATTACTTCCCTGTCATCGTTATCACGAAACAAGTTAATAGTATACTAATCATCCACTATAGCTTGAGGCCAGAATGGTTCTGAAAATTATGTCTCTATATTTTGCTGTTAATTGACATTAAATTAGAATCCACAACAATATTTGTAAGATTAAAGGGATCTTGTTCCTTTTGATAAAGTTCTAATCAGAGGCTGTAGTTTATTTTATATTAGGTGCTGCAAGTTAAGGTATATTATTCATGTAAGTAAGGAGTTACCTCTACATCACAGATAACTTATATGTAGCAAGCTCTGCAGTTATGCGATACCAAAACTAGGCTATCACCCTTACCTATGAATTAAAACCAAATTGTAGACTATAGACATCCGTTTTTAAGTTCAATTACTCCTAAAAGACCTTGACACAAATTCTATAGCCTGAATAGCAGCTAAAGTAAATCTTTTAATTGTTTCAGATCTCACGAAAGTCTGTTGTCAGCTCACTCACCCGCCGTATCCACAATGGACTTGGGTCCACCAAATCAAGTAAGTATGGTTTTAGATTCAATAAATGGCAATAATCGTTTCCAGCCAGTGCGTAGGCACGCACGCGTCGGTGCCATAGGATAGGCTAGACTAGCTTTATAGTCTTTTATTGCTTGCTAGTTTTAAGGATTAGTTAGTACGTAACTACTTTACAAATTCCAGGAGCAGGAGTCACTGTAAGCGTTAGTTTCTAGGCATGACCCTGCTCATCTTTTATGACCCCATGTTTTTAGCCGATTTGGCACTTTTCTGTGATATAACAGGTCTTAACTTCACTTAAGAAAATGCATTTTGATATCCTTGAAAGCAACATTCTAATATTTCTTTGCTTTCTGTGCCAGTCAGCTGGTGTTCCAATGATTTATTCATCTAGATTCACTAACCTATCTATCTATGTATATCTAGTATAGAGTAATCAACAATAGTTTGTTGATTACAACTCATGTTATTCACTATATATCTATGTAGTACTAATTCACGGCTGCATTGCTAAGGTATCTTAGATGAAGTACGTTTCGGTAAAGTATTGGTTTGGCCTTCGCAATCATCAAATCGGCGGAAAATTATTTCAAGGTAACAAACAACAGGTATCATTTGTGTATCATTGCGAATCCCCGGCTATTGTGGTAATCGTTAGAATTAAGTCCCAAGTGGAATTTGGACAACTTTGCATCAAAATTTATTCTGTCTGTGGTTGATTACAATGTTATGAAAGATGATTTATGTCTTTAACAACAAGGTATCATTTTACGTACGTATTTCAAACTAAACTACGTCTGTGCCAAATCGTTTACCCGTCTTACTTAAAATATCACGTCAACAGTCGCTTACGTTGAACCGTTGACGGCAATCGCTTACCATCAGGTGAACCATTTGCTCGTCTACTACCTAAAAATATATATTCTAATGCTGTGTCCTATAAACTCAAAAACAGAGGTTGATTGTAACTAATAAAATGCTATCACATTATTATTAAAGCGATAAATTCCGTTGGATTACAACGATACATCGCTAGGATCCACACCACATTACTTCCTTCCGCTTCATATCTGTACTGATGGTGAATCATTTCTCTTTTGCAGGTAGAAATACGCTCTCTCCACTCTTCAGTGCTCGGCAGACCTCACTGCTTCGCGCTGAGCGCAGAAAACAGAGCCCCCCGATACTTCGCCTGCGCTTCCCGGAAAGAACGAGACCGATGGATATACAGGTGCTTATTCCTCGTAAACTATTTGTTACAAAAGAACAATAAATATTAGTGGTCACTCTCATGCTTAATGTGCAAAACAAAATGATTTCATTCTTGGTATTTTTTCAATTAAAAAATCTGATTCACAAATGATGTCAGAAATATACTCCGAGATTACTCAGCTACCTTTTTTTATTCCGATGTCAACGCATCCACACTCTCTGGTGTAGCTGATGTCCATTGGCGGCAGTGATCACTTGCTCGTTTGCATTCAAGTGTCATAAAAAAATGGATGCTTATTGCTTATTATAAAACCCAAAACGACTTGCTACAGTTTTTAAAGCTTCCGTAGCATTCATTTTTAATTATCTTGCTGAACATAGGCCTCCCCTCCCAATGAATTCCAGAATGTCTGGTCGCGGGGGGCTTGAATCCAGCGAAATCATGAGACTTTATTAGCAGGCACTTTGTCCATCTACATAGCATTTCACATTCAACATGTGAAACTAATAGCAATATTTTGTGCCTTCCAGCTTGCGACAAGCGGCGCGGCCGGATGAGATGCGTACGCGCCGCTGCGAGCGCTCCGTCAAACTGTGGCTGCTGGAGGCGAAGGCCATCCCACCCAAGAAGAGATACTACTGCGAAATACTACTAGACGACACGTTGTATGCAAGGTGAGTTATCTAGTTTCATCGTTTGATTTAAAGTACAACTTGGTCTATTTACAACATTAGGTCCATTTCTAAATGTTGACATATATTACGTCTAGTGAAATGTTTCCGAAAGCAAGGATAACCCTGTACCAAATCATCGAAATACTATATGTATTACTACTGTACTGACCCACTTAATGGACCTCGATGCTCTGACTGAAAATACTGATTAAGCTTTATCTACAGTTTCTGGCGTGTGTGTATTTGGAATGCAAATTATTCCTGGATTCTAAAGCACATTTAATATGTATATGACACGTGCAATTTAAGTTAGACGGATCAAATTCTGCTCAGTAGCGATTGTTCGCTACTCAATTTCCAGGAGTTGGTAAAGGAATGGTTCCTAGTTATAGAAGTTAGATTGCGCGCGTACAAACTCATAATAGAATGCCAAGACGCTAATACTAAAACACTGGTTCTCAAATACCAGATTTAGTGACCTCGAAGGCGTTCTGGTGTTACGCCCAAGCGCAGATAGTTCCGTATTCGATTTCCGGTTGGGTTAGTGTAGGAAACGAACTTGTCTTATTGTGGTGGTTCCAGACGTATTGTGAGATAACCCCGGCGTTCATCAGTTAAATGCGCAGAGATTGCTCTAAAAAGATTAGAGCAGTGGTTTAGAGATTTTTCCGCCCCTTAAAAAGAGGCGCGCGGACCGCCCCACGCGAACCTCTAAGGTAATGGATCTACGGTTAACGAGCCATGCACGAACACGCATCGAGCGAACTATTGTAGACAAAGGGATTGGCATCGCGCTCGCCATGTGAGAAGAACGCTCTTCTCGAAACGAGCCGGTAACAATCGAGCGATTGTTACAGGCTCGATGTATACGACTCAAGCGTACTCATCTCGTCTAGCGTAACGCTTTAAGATTGGATGATTGGGGTGTATTCTCTGGTGCGCATTTGTTTAGCCAGTTTGATTAATATGTGGCGTCTCACAATTCCCAGATCCTCATCAAAGTTGAAGACCGAGCTCTGCTTCTGGGGCGAGGTGTACGAGTTCAGCGGCCTGCCGGCGACGCGCGCCATCCACGTCAACGTGTACAGAGAGCCGGAGCGGCGCGCGCGCAAGAGGGACAAGCACGCCCTAGTTGGTTAGTATCGTTTGTTTACGTCGAGCAACGAGACCTCATTTTTAATTGGTTTTCCCTCTTATCTTAACACTACAAAATTCGAAATCTGGTGATCTTGTATGTTACATTACCAGATTAAGGCCAAAGGAAACTGAGTTTGATAAATTAAATCTATACGTATCTAATGTCAAATTAGTATACCTCATACAAAAATATTTTAGAATTTGAGTATTTAGACCTTGCATTGAGTGCAGACGTAAACATGATATGGGCGTTACCCTTATGTTGGTATGTGGCGTCTTATCTAAATCATTCAGGAAAACTAAAATAAAGCGTGCAGAATATCGTTAGGCACACCCTAGTCATTTAGCGCCATTAGTCATGCTTGTGAATTATGATATGATAAGGCTTTAAGTACTTGCGTTTTAAAAACAAAGAACTTTCTAAAAAAATATCAGGCCTGTTTATTCAATCAAGTTAGTTACATATTTGGGGTTAAATTTTAGTTAAGCCCCTTTAGCATGTTTGAGCATCAAAATAAGTACAATAAAAATCAGCTGTTCCATACATTATCGCTCGGTGAATATATTTTTTTTTATGGAACAGCTCATTTTTATTTTGGTTATTTTGTTGATCTAACATTTAGGTCTTTATTCCTGTTACCTATTATAATAGCCTCGGGATTAAAACAACTAAGATTTAACGGTGTAAACATCTAGAAAGTTTGAAATTATACTTTGTCCCATTACAGGTACAGTTCGTATCCCGGTCGACGACGTATCGTCACGATACCTCAACGAGCGCTGGTACCCGCTGTCCGAGGGCGACAAGCCGCAGTCGCCGGGCGGGCGCGCGCCGCCTCCCCCGGCGCCCGCGCTGCGCATCAAGTGCCGCTACCAAAGCGTGGACGTACTACCGCTGGATCACTACGCAAGGTTCCTCGACTACCTGAAGAGGAACTACCGGCGGCTGTGCGAGTATCTTGAGCCTGTCATAGGTCAGTTTATCACATTTTAGTTTTACCTCTTTCTCTCACTCCCCCGGCGCCCGCGCTGCGCATCAAGTGCTGCTACTAGAGACGTGCAACCGCTTAATCACTACGCGAGGTTCCTCGACTATTTGAAGAGGAACTGCCGGCTCCTGTGAGAGTATCTACAGCATGTCGTAGGTCTGTTTTATAATCCTGATTTAAGTTTTCCTGCTCTCTCGCTCGGCCGGCGTCCGAGTTAAGCATCAAGCGGCGCTTTCGAATCGTAGACATACCTACTGCCGCCAGATTATGTGATCTTCCTTTGAATAATCCAGAGGATGCTCGAATTCTAATTGACCCCCTGTCAAGAAGGCGGCCACATAGCATACTCACTTAATATTTTTGACAGGTCTGATCTGATGATAGAAGATGATTAATAAGTATACTTACTGATTTGTAACGCTTTTTTCATCCAGGAGTAAAAGCCAAGGAAGACATAGGCTGCGCGCTAGTCCTGTGCATGGCCGGCGCGGGCATGGCTCCGCGCTACCTGGCGGACGTGGTCGCGCTCGACGTGCGGAGGACGGGCGACCACTCGCTCACCTTCCGAGGGAACTCGCTTGCCACCAAGAGCATGGAGGCGTACCTGAAGCTGGTTGGAGATCAGTATTTGCAGGTTAGGACTCGGTTGCTATTCTTCTATTTTAAGACCTGTAAAGTAAGATGACGTAGGCATGGCGTAAACTAGCGGACGTGGTCACGCGAACCACTCGCGCACCTTTCGGGGGCAATCGCTCGCCACCAGGAGCATGTAGGCTTACCTGAAGCTGGCTGGTATTTGCAGATTATTATTTGGTTGTTACACTTTTTATGTAGGTCTACTGGTAATTTAGTTTAACAGTTCGTGACAGTTCACTAGAGATATTCGGGTTTTAACTTAGAGTTGGCTGCATTAAGAACAATGTTTTTTTTATGGTCTCGGGTTTGAATTTTAGCATTCTTATCTAATAAGTACTAGCACAAGGCATGCCTTATTTGCGTCTAGATGATGTGTTTTTAAATTAAAAAAAACCTCTAATCTATCATAGATTTGTCACCTGTGTAGGTAAGTAACTTAGGCACTGGACAAACACAGTAAAGTATAAAAGTTTGTTAAGTGTCGAAAAGGAAACGAAGTGCCGAACCTTTGTGCGTGTGGCAGAGACTTTGCTAATTGCCCCATTGGCACTTTAATAGGAGGCAGTAAAACACAAATATCGCATTGTTTTAGGACACGTTGGGAGAAGCAGTGGCGACAGCAGCGGGCCCCGGCGCAGCGGACTGCGAGGTGGACCCGCTGCGCGCGGGCGGCGGCGCGGCGCTGAGGCGGCAGCAGTCGGCGCTGCGCGACGCCGTGTCGCTCGCCTGGCGCGCCATCGCCGCCTCCGCGCCCGCCTTCCCGCCGCCGCTGAGGGACTGCTTCGCCACTTTTAGGGAGAGGTGAGAGCATCACACAGCAACAACAGCACACTGCATCTTGTTCGAAGAGACAAGATGTCGCTTGGTCATAGCGGGCCCCGGCGCAGCGGACTGCGAGGTGGACCCGCTGCGCGCGGGCGGCGGCGCGGCGCTGAGGCGGCAGCAGTCAGCGCCGCTGAGGGACTGCTTTGCCACTTTTAGGGAGAGGTAAGAGCATCACTGAGCAACAACAGCAAGCAGCAACAACAGCACACAACAACAACAGCCGTGAACGTGGGAGAGCCACGCTTCGGCGTGAATGGGCCGGCTCGACCGGAGTGATACCACGGCCTCACAGAAGACCGGCGTGAAGCAGCGCCTACGCTGTGTTTCGTCGAGTTAGTGAGGGCACCGGACGCCCAAATGGAGGAAAGGGAGTTAAAGGTTGGCAGCAGACCTGTGACTCTACGGGTGTAGCAGATGCTTACCATCTGGTGATCCGTCTGCTCGTTTGCCACCTATCAAATTATAAAAAAAAGCAAAGCACTCAGCATCGGTTCGAAGAGACAAGATGTCGCTAACTTGGTCATAACGGCTTCTGCCACTTCCTATCCGCCACCGCTGAGGGACTGCTTCGCCACTTTTGGGGAGAGGTAAGAGCATCACTGAGCAACAACAGCAAACGTCAACAACAGCACACAGCATCTTGTTCGAAGAGACCAGATGTCACTAACATCATTCGCATTGCCATTATGACCAATAACGGCTTCCGTGAATGTTGAGTAAGATATTATTTACTAATCACTTTTATGTCTATATAGACAGGCTAATATCCGATCCATTGCCCGGGCTGCTGCAAAAGTTTGTCTTAATTAACTTTTTGACAGGCTGTATTTTATCGGAGCGTGAATAATGATACACTTCAATTTTAAATAATTATGGTTTGGTCTCATTTATCTTGATAAACGACCCGCTTCCTGCGCGGTGTATCTTGAAATTAACTTTACATTTTACTTGGATTCACTTGTAAAAACTGCCAGCAATATACTGACGGTATTGTTTTTCACAGATTAACATCCATGGGACGTGAAGACATCTCAGACAATTTGATCAGCGCATCCATTTTCCTTCGGTTCTTGTGTCCCGCTATACTCTCACCGAGTCTTTTTGGAATCACTCACGGTATGTTGGGAAGTTATACTTACTTTTCTTATTATACTACAGTCTTTTTCGAGCAATGATATTATATAAGATATTTTTTATTACAGAATACCCCAACGAACGTGCTGCTCGTAACCTGACGCTAGTGGCCAAAACACTTCAGACTTTGGCTAACTTCACCCGCTTCCAGGGAAAAGAGGCTTTTATGGAATTCCTCAACGACTTCTTAGAACAGGAGGCACCCAACATGAAGGGATTCCTTAGAGCTATCTCGGTAAGGAAATATCAATATTTTTATTTAAATAAACCGACACGCATTTTGCGGTTTCCTTTCCAAAAAGCTTGACCTTGCATAACACAAATTACATTACAATCTGGTTTTGTGAATGAATTTGCGGTAGGAACACGTAACGTAAATATTACTTTTACTTTCGCTACAAACACCTGTTTTAAAGGCGTTTTACTTATAAGTGATCTCATTCCGCGATTTGCACGGTACTTTAAGTAACGTTACACAATTTTAAAGAAAAGGTTTTCTTATTTGGTTATACTTATACTTACAGTCGCGACCTCAAGAGCAGCAGCAGACTCAAACATCTTATCAGCACCAAGACGGCAGCAATCGCAACTCGTCTGCATCTCAGGGATCCAACCCTGGGTCAGAGAGTTCCAGAAGCGATAACGTGGCCGTCGAAGCCGATCCTGAGTGGGCTCCACACGTGGACTTGGGCAAGCAACTGGCTACCCTTCATGGTTTACTGGTGGACAGTCTGCCAAAACTGCCTGCTGCAAGGATACAGGTATTTTTTTTACCTCATAGAGCAAAATTATGAGAATGCTCTATAACTTTTGATAGATACTTTGAACAGTTAAGTGCATAATGATGTCAACTAATTTTAAATATTTTACAGGAACTGGATCCATTATCTGATATATTGGACGAGCTTAGCAAAAGGCTGGTGAGCAATGACATAGGGCCTATGCCACAACACGCAGATAATATCTTCAGGTAAGGAAACCATTTTCTATTCTCCGCACTTGTTTCTTCGTTAACATTAAAGCTGACGCTAACGTAACTTTCTGTTTTAGGTTCAATGACCCAACTTGTAACACACCAACAAAACAGAACAACGTTGAAGCATCCACAAATGGTCAAATGAACAGCAACTTCGCACATAGTTCCCCCATCATGAACAAGAACGGAGTCCAATTCAACATCAGTCCCTCCAAGTCCAATGCTGAGGATTCCAAGTACAAAGGCTCATACGTCGGTGTTGCCAAATCGCCCAGTTTCAACCTGCGTTCTGCCACGCTCCCGAGAAACGGGTACGGCTCCAACCCAGTCAACCAGAACGTCAACCCCGACAGATACAGCTCTCAGTACAACAACCAGGAACACTGCGTCAACTTGAAGGTAGTTCAGATTGGTTTCGGTTCCGACCAGTATCCCAAGGGCATTAGTAACGGCGTTAGTGAAAGTCTGGAACGAAGGTTCCAAGACAGGTACAAACCCAACAATTACAATCAACAAACGCATTATCACAATTCCAATTATAACAGCACAGAACGATCGCCCAGCAGTGACAGCATCAACCATAACTATTGTGCCAACGATATGCAGAATATCATGAAGGAGACTGCTACTCTTGAAGAACTTTCGGATCTCCTAAAATATGCCGATGATTCTGATATCGTTGAAGATAAACTCATAATGAACAAGAAAAATATATCGCAGTCAAAATCGACCAATAACAATGTCATAAATGGAAATAAAATAAATTATACAAATAATGGTTCAAACGTTTCGATCAGCGGTTTATCAAATGTGGCAAGTTCTGGCTATCAAAGCATCGCAACGTACAGCCAAAGTTCTAGTCCCATTGAAAACACAAATCATCTTCACCAGGCATACGAAAATGGCGGGCAACCGATGAGCCGCTACTCGCAGCTAAATTACCAAAAACAGAGAGATAAGCAGTATTATGATAACAAAAACGAAAAGTTCTATCCAAAGAGCCCAGTGCAACAAAAAATCGACTATGATATTCAGAAATATGGAATACAGAACTTTACGACTGCAGAGAACACACAAACAAACTCAAACATGAATTCGAAAATAGGTCCGTTAGTGTTCACAAATCCCGTCTACAACATGGAAGACAATCGTGCGCCTCAGGACAAAAAGAAGAACAATGAGAACAGAAACTCGAAGCGTTGCCCCTGTGGCTCATCCAGTTCATCCATAGATGAGGAGGGCTTGAGCACAGACAACGTAGAGACGAATTCAGAAGAGGGTTCCACCAACTTCAACGACGACACTAGGAACTATGACCAACAGAACCATAATAATACCCACCGAAAACTTACCAGAGATAATTGTAATTACGAAGAAGTGTATCAGATGAGTAATCATAGTCATTCGCCAAGGATAAGGGATGATGAATCGTCTAGCAATTCGCCGAGTCTCCGGAAGAGCAGCAAGACGCGAATGCCTAGAACGAATCCTATGCTCTCTTACTCGACCAATCAGAATCAGTTGAACCTGAAACATTTTGGTCAAAGAGGGGAATCATTGTACGAAAGCAAGCCACATCACATTTCGACTGACTCTGGCTACCCGATGAGTAGATCAGACTCCAACGTAGAAGAAGTGAACAAAGAAATGTATAGACTGCAGATATCACGAAGTCAGAAAGCTTTGTTCAATATGGAGAATAAGAACTCACCGGAAAAGTACAATGTGACAGAAAGTACGATTCCAGAGACGAATTATCCGCTAGATAGGACGTATTCTGGAGCGAAAGTGTCTAGTAGTAGGTTAAATGAAGATTTGGAAAGGCACCAGGAGTATTACGGTGTGAGAGAGGGGAGGAGAGAGTCCCCTCAGGGGGTGTTCAGTCGGGAGTCACAGTCGAGTGAGGCGAGCGAGCGTGCGCCAGTGAGGCCGGAGCGGGAGGCGCCCGGCCGCGACAAGCTGCAGCGGCGGCTCAGCTTGGAGTCCGCGAGGGAACTCACCGACAGCTCCGATGAGCTGGAGGACACACTGTACAGTACAACGGGGAGAAGGCGCACCTCCAAACACCACAGAACTATTGAACAGGTTGGTATCTTCGACATATTGATGAATACTGTTGTTATTGTGGATTACTTGCTATTATAATTAGCTAACGTATGTTTGTTGTTTCCAGTACGAACGTGAAATAGAGAGGCTAAAATGTTCAGTAGAGCTATTGCGTGGAAGATTGCCAGCCGAGCCTGGACAGGATCACACAGATGCTAAGATGAAGGCTATTATTTCGAGGTAAAATAAAAATTTACTTTTCAATAAAATTATTTGTTTCTTTTTAGTAGCATTTTTGCGTGCATATTCTGGTCCATTCATCGATTCTCATACCACAATATAAATGCTTAGTCACTTACTTTGGAGCCTGGTCAATGTGCTGTAGTCTAATCATTTATTTGCTCTACAGATTGATCTGCGTTGAAGAAGAACTGCGGCGAGAGCAGCGCAAGATGGCGGCGGCGCTGTCGCACAAGCAGCGCGTGATCGAGGCGCAGGAGCACCGCATCGCGGCGCTGGACGAGGCCAACACGCGGCTGCTGTCCGCGCTGGTGCACCTGCAGCAGCGCGCGCCGCACCCCGCGCCGCCGCACGCGCCCGCCGCGCATGCGCCCGCCCACGCGCAACACTCGCACCAGGAACTGCAAATATAATAGCCGGGTGCGCACTTGTTGCCGGCTCTACACTATGAGTACGAGTGAACATTTCTGCCCTCCTAATAACATTATTTTGTAAAACGAAAAAAATTAACAACATAATTTTGCAAAGTGAAAAATTTTAACAACATAATTTTGCAAAGTGAAAAAATTCAACAACATAATTTTGTAAAGTGAAAAATTCAACAACATTATTTTGCAAAGTGAAAAAAAAATGTTTTTAAGGTTGAATTTCACTTAGCAAAATTATTATACATTTATGATTAGGAGGGCAGATTTACAACCCTTTGACCACGTGTTCTAGCAACTATTCTGAATAACATTTGTGCTATGACTTATGGAAAATCGCATATAAAAATGTCTACTTTTCATACAAAATCGATCACGTGTCTCGGTCATTTTGTATGATGAGTCGAATTTTTTTTAATGAATTTCCAAAATTCATAGAACAAATGTTGTTGAGGATGGTTAATAGAAGACGTGGAAGGGGTGTAATGTTTACAGATACACCATGTATAATCCGGGCCAAATTAACTTTTTCAAAAGGTCATTCACACCCTCGCAACAATGCACTCCAGAAATACATAACGAAACGAATAACATGTATGAGTTGTACAGCGGTACAACCAACGGTTTAGCGAAACGGGACTATCCAGCATCTTATGGTAAGATTTCATATTTGTCATTCATGACCATTCTCTATGGACTTAATCTGAATAAATATCTTTAAATTTTAATAAGAGGCGTCCACAAATATACGAATTTTAAATACCCAACATTTCAGGCTTTTAATTTTGATATTTGGTACTTACTTATTATGAGACTCGGTTTACGCTATTTTAGCGTCTGTTTTGTATGGAAAACAATATTTATCGCTAAATTGATAGAAGAGGTGAATGACCTTTTGTGCAAGTTTATTTGGCACGGATTGTAGACGATCCCGTAGAATAGGCTACAGCCGCAGATCGTAGGCGTGGACCCGGCTAATGAGTCATCCACTTGAGCGTTCGACCAAAAAGCACTGTGATGTTGTACTAGATATCAGACTGGGTACTGGGTGAAGCTTTTGGCTGAAATTGGAATGTTCAAAAAGAATCGCGATTAAGTTACAGAGGTCTTCTTCATTAACCTTTCTTACAGTAGACCCTTTAATTGTAGAGATTTTCGAAGTAAACGATGGCTATTGTATTCTTTACGATCTTTCCGCTGTCTTGGAGCTTCTGGTTTAAGTGAAGCTGACTTGTAAGCACAAATTGTTTAACTGGGTTATTAAATCTACACTTCAAATATATTGTTCGTGTCTGATAAAGAAATTGATGTTTACTTAATTAACTTTTTTTGTAATGCACAATATTATCGATTTAAGCACGACGCTTTTCGAGACTTTGTAATAAATAATGCATTTTGATATCTCTCTTATTGCAATATTACGGTTATTTTAGAAGCAAAATATTTATTATGATAAAGTTTTCTAACAACCTTGTATTTAGATCACATTTGTTCGTTTTGCCATTTATCTTTAACTTTGTTATATTGTTTCTTTAGTTTTAAAACGGAGATGCTTTAATGACATTAACATTTCGTTATGTATCAGTATTCTTGATTATTCTGGTTTCCGTCGCGTCGCGCGAGTCGGCTACGTTTGTTTTCTGTAATGATACCAAAGACGATTGAATATCCCTTAGTGTAGTTGCGGCGGGCTCGGGCCTCGCCACAACGAACGCACTAGACTTGTAATAAAATAAAACGTTATAGATTTTATAATAATAATAATATAAGACTTGTATAATAATATTTTAAGCGCTACGCTAAGTGAAATGTGGTATGAAATTGAAATTTATTTTTAATACCTGTGGAGTATTATCTATACGAATAACGATAGGAACATAATGTTTATAAAATTGTTAACAACCCGATTGACTCTGGCTATTTGTTGAACAAATCGAAATCATTTATCAATGTAATATGGTTTGCGAATTACAATTCATACATTCTGAAACAGTTGTATTTCAGTGAATCTAATTTTAAGCCATAAATTTATGTAAATATACCTGTGTAGGTATATTATGTTATTCTTATCACATTAAATTATGGATTACGTATGCAAGACTTTTATTTGTATGTACCTACCTAACATAAATCTATTAGGCAGCTGTACCTACTCGTATGAATTCATACTACCTTTAACGTCGTAAGGCCCAGACACGATAGAAAATCATTTTATTTTGGATCGTATGAGGCTTTTGGGTCTAACGATGTTAAGTTACCTACAGTGCGATACATTGTTATTGTTGTATTGGTTCGTTTCTAACTAATGCTGATTTCTAAGAATGTTCAATTTCCAGTTTAACGGTTCCTCCCTATCAATGTCGAGAAAATACAGTAAGATAAGGCTTTCTCGCAATGTATTTCCATTATACTTAATGCATACCCTTTGGATTCCGTGAGAAATTGTGTCTAAGGACTTTTAAGTATAAGCAGATAATACATTATAAATCAAAATCGATAGCACTTAATGTAGAATAGGCTTTATTTCTGACAAAGTAAGTAATAATGCTTCTTTGAAATTCATCAACTTTCCAAGTTCTCAATTCCAGCTGGTAAACAAATATACCTCTTCCGTGCCAGTACGTATTTACGTTCTAGCGTTTCCCTCGAGCTGTACGGGTGCATCAGCTGTAAGTCTTCTACGCGCCCGTAGAGGTAAGAGAAATATATTTCACGGAACTTTTTGTCTGGAAACTGTGCCTGGAACATCGTAGGCCACAACACGTTATTCATTTTTGCCAGCGATCTAAATAGCGCCAGACGATATTTATACATGTACGTTTTAAATTTCTCATTTAATTCTTGTTTATGGACCCAAGTACTGTGACCAGCGTACGTCGGGTCTTTGGGTGGAGACACGTGACCGAACCCTTTCGAAGCTAGCAACTGGAAAAACTGCCAGTACATTGTGCTCTTGCGGAACATTTCTTTTTTCTGGCTTTCAGTGAATGGGCCATATATCCGCTTTCGCATCCATTCCTTCAACTCTGGCACTAAATGAATATCCGGGAGGCGCGCTGCGACGTTGACTCGCCGCATCAGGCGTAAAGCACATTTTAGATAGTCCTCCGGCTTGGGGTTCTGCCCCAAACAGGTCGTGGAGGATCGCTTTTTCTTCTTTTTCTTATCTTTCTTGTCCACCACTGTGCCATCGTCTACGTGTAACGTACTTTCTGTATCCCAAATTCTCTTGAATTCTTTCTCAATGTGAAGTCTCTTTGGATCCAAATTGTATATCGTTTCATAGTTAAAAGCAAATGGCTTGTGTTTGGTGGGTTTTTGAAAAAAGGGTAATTCATCAAGGGCAAAAGTGCCCTCGTTGCCGTAATCATAGAAGTGCTCGCAGTAACATTTACTGCCCTTTATGAATTGAAACACTTTGTCTTGCCATTGCTTCAGGCAGTCGCAAGGGTCCGGTCTCGGCGGTGGAGGTCTAGACCGGTAGCCGTTGTGAATATTGATATAATCACCATTCAATAACCTGTACCCTCCGTGTATGAGATCACCTAGTGCAGGTAGAATTGATACATTGCCAAGAACATAGTATGTTTTACCTGCTATTTCAAAGATTCCATTGATCATGTACTGGGAATTCCACATGCCCGTACTGGGGGCTGTAGGTCTTCTGCGACGAACTTTTTTTTTCTGATTACCGAGGCATAATCCATATGTTTTTTTTACTTCGGTGATACAAAGTTTTGAGCCGCGTATCCCGCGCCGGTGGCTCGTCCTAGTCGTGGTTTTCATAGTGAGGGTGGTGATGGAGGAATGTGGTTCGATTTGCATGATGCCAGCGAGTTTATCGCAGTATGCCCGTGGCAATCTCTTTTTGGGTGGTGGCGGCGGTGGAGGAGGTGGAGGCGGCTTCGGTATTGGTGGTTCTTCTTCATAAGGTTCGTTAAGATCATCTAAATCGGGTAGCGGCGCAGGGGGCGGTCGCTTTCTCCTCGGTGGCTCCCATAAGACTGCGATCATATCTTGCAAATAAGGCGATGCTAGAGGAGGTCCTTCTTTTGGTTTCGGTTTTATTGCTTTCGGTTTCGGCTGTTGGTCAGGTCGAAATCTTTCCCTAAGTAGCTCTAGCAAGTTATCAAGTCCGAGGTACAAAATGCCGGATAACATAAGTTTCGCATTCAGGGGATAAGACCCACGTTTGCCATCGATGGTGTGGCCGAAAGTCATGTTGAATAGCTGCGCAAGCATTATTTTAGGATCGTCTCGGCCTAGGTAAAGGCAATTCATTAGGTCGATATTGTTAGGACGAGGAGACAAACCCAATTCCCGCATTAGTTTTGATGTCCTCACTGGTCGTCCTTCTAACAAATCTTGGTAAATGGAGAATTCTAGGGCATCTAATGCCATCCTTTGAGGCACACTGAGGGCATGGTACCAGGTGGGTCCAATCGCTTTGATGGCGGCGCGAAAGACAGTTTTGTCCCTGACCCTCCGAATCTCCTTGAGTTCTTGCATGAACACTTGTCTCTCGCGCATCTTGCCTGTATACACAATCTGCATGCGGTGGTGAGCACGCTCCTCGTGGCTGGTCTCCGGGCCATATTTTTGGAAACCCATGTCGAACACAGATCAAAGGTAAAACCAATATTCACGATTTATCACGAATAAAATTTGGTTTAACATCAATAAAACTGCAATTTAGAAAAAAAATATGTTTACGCTGACAAGTAAGCAAATGAATTGAAATGAATGTCGTCAGTTTATTTTGAAAGCCATATAGTTTTATTTTTAGTTTTTGAAGGAGTTTTTATTATTTTCACCATTTCACCATAGAGACATTATGTTTACCTATGCTGCCATCTAGCGACGAGTAGGAACAATTAAATATTAAAATATTAACTTTACTTACATACATCAGATAATAAATTATCCACGTTTTATTGGTTGTAATAATTACAGCCAATAAAACTTGTATTGTGAGCTGAAAATGGTATTAAGATAGTAAGAGCTTTTACATCGGTACTTAAGTATACCCAAGATAGAGTATTGCTTAGATACATTTTACTCGACGGTAGTTTAGTTGGGACATGGACTAATAATAATAAGTTGGTCCATGGTAGGAACAATATTGAAATTTAGCATTCCTCCGGAAGGATAGTATCCCGATACTAGGTAAACACTAAGTATACTGTATACGATCTATATTGTTCTTTTCTCATGAACAAAGGGTTACGTAGTTTTGTTCGTTTTATTTTCTACGCCTACGCATATGGTATGCTGTAGCATACCTACATAACATATCTACATATTTTTTTATTGAAATTGCTCCATTTAAGTCCCAATAACCTACGCTGTAGTCAAAATCATTTGTCTCATACATAACCAAAATTGGCGTATAACGGTGAATCACGAATCTATTGCTAGACACGTAGGATTACCATCTCTTGAAACCGGAAGCCGGACAGATCTAGATATAGGATATCTAACAGTCCGGATGGAGCATTTGGTAGTGGACCTGCCTCATACGCCAAAGGTCGTGGGTTCGATCCTCACCCTGGACAAACGTTCGTGTGATGAACATAGTGTGTTTGTTTAATGTCTGCCCCGCAGTCCCTCCCTCAGGCGAGCTAGGGGTATCGCAGTTAACGTGGATACATAGACCGTGACGTGCGTTGTTACTTTAATGTGTATTCGTATGTTGATCTACTTTATCCAATATTTAATGCATCATCCATATTAAATACAGTTTGTTACCAACTAGCCATTAAGTTCAAAATGCCTACGATGTGCTTCAATCAAAAGTGAGTGAGTGGCCAATGACCCAATTGGGGGAAAGGGTTTAAAGGTTAGCAGCGCACTTGTTTGTGACTCTACTGGTGTTGCAGGTGTCTATGGGCGGCGGCAATCGCTTACCATCAATTCAGATGATCTGTCGGCTGCTCGTCTGCCACCTATCACATAAAAAAGGCTTGCAATGTCCGCCTTGATTCGAACGCCTGGCAACACCAGTAGCACATCGGGCGTAGCGTGACGCGGGGGTCGCCGCTCGTCGATCAGCTGGCCGAAACTCGGCCGGTCGAAGACCTGGGGTGAACGACCCGTCACCTATCACCTTTATCCAGGGACCTTAATACCAGTGTATTCTAATGGAAATGACAGTTTTTGACGCATAGCTTAGGACTGTAAACAATAAGTAAAATTGAAATTTCAAAAAAGTCATTGAACGTGTAGATAATTAAGTAGGTGTCTGATTTAAAATAAACCAAATGATTAATTGGCCATTTATCCGTTATGCGAGAACCAAAAAGAGTAGGAAGAGATTTACATTGTCGATTCGTCGATCGAATTACCTACCAGAGTATATAAAAGTAGGAGGAGATAAAGAAAGAGACAAAAAGAAATCGGTTCTATCAATACCTAATTTTTAAAAATATTAGGTTTAACCTCGTATGTGATAAGGAATGTTAGGCACAATTTATTTTAAGTGATAGGTAGCAGACGAGCAGTCGCATCACCTGATGTTGTATTTGTAACGAATATGACGATAGTTCTTTATGTAGAAAGCTGTCAGGAAAAGTTCAGTTAGGGCAAATAACTGACTTTAAATATTTTTGGGTTTTGTCATTACCCTACTACCAAGCTCCAAGCAGTAGGTAGAGAAATCGCTATGTCGTTAAATACCGTTAAAATGTTATTTTGTAACGTTACAAAATTCTTGCCTTTTTCTTCGCGTCATTTGTACGCACCAGTGAATTCATCTTAATAATTAAGGTAGATACATTTCCGGGAAACGTCATTCAGCGACAAGCTAGGTCACAAAATGCTAAGCGGCTGGAGTAAACCGATGCGATGAATGGATAGGTGGACGTTACTGTTCATTGATTTGCATCTCTTTTAAATGGCAACGGTGACAATGTTTCAGAAATAACTATTGGTTTCCCGGTTCGATTCTCGAACTCTGATTTTCGTCTACATTGGCTCGGGTTTGGGCTTCGATCATATCAACCCTACAACGATGAAATGTCGCCGCCCATGAAGGCTCCTTCTCAATAGAGCGTTGTTTGGCATTTTAGAATACAAAATATCTATAGGTGCTGTACTACTAATGAAAGGGCTGTTAAGATTACCTTTTCAAACGCTTTCAATATGGAATTGTGTATCTAGAGATTATTATGATCGAAGGTTCTGGGTCTACCTAGATGAAGACATATATGTAATATTCATAATACAATAAACAACTACAATGTATGTGTGTGATTACACGCCTCATGATATCTAAGCAAATTATAATTTATGAAGAGTAAAATTCATTTGCTACGAAGAAGAGTCGTTCAGCCGCTCGATAACAGATGGCGCTGTTACGGCCTTGTGGCACAAGTGGAGACTTGATTATTGAATACTAGTACAAAACCACATTGATTGATGTGTAATACAAATGATTTATGTATAAAATAATACATAAATCATTTCTTACTTAAATTTAAATAAAGTCATTTACTATCGTGTTTTTTAAAATTCGGTTAAACGAATTATTTTCTAATTCCGTTCCAGTTTTTTTAAAGTCTGGAATACTTACATAATTAAATGCTCTAATTTATTTGATTAGGCATCATAAATAACAATACAACGTGTTAGTGATTCACAGAGTTCAAGTAGGTGTCAACGACAACCGCCGCTCCAAAACACTCGCATTCCACAAATGCGTGTGATTCACTAATTCAATCAAACTGCCATTTATTAATTTATTGTAACAAGCTGCATTTAGTCCCACGTATGTATAGGTACTATATATTCGATGTGTTTTGCGTGAAGAAGACCAAGTAAGTACATTCTTCTATACAGTATCTACAAACATTTACATCCTCTTAACTATGTCTTTTAACAACCATTTTGTACAACTTTTGGAAAACAAAACTTTGGGAATCATTGAAAAAAAATTTCGACTCTCCGTACAAAATGACCAAGTCATCTGGCCAATTTTGTATGAAAAGTTGATTTTCTTTTATGCGAATTAGCTTATTTGTCTACACTTACCATTATTGCCTACTTTGAACATTTAATTACTTCAGATATGTATGTAACAGCTTGTTGCAAGAATTCTGACTGTAGGAAATTGAATGTCTAGGATACCTATCCCATTAATATCTATTATAAACGTGAAAGTTTGTAAGTATGGATGGATAGATGGACGTTTACTCCTCTTTCACACAAAAACTACTGAATGGATTTTAATGAAACTCTCCATATAAATATAGCTTATACTACATAGAATAACACACTGACCACAATTTATTACTCATTGTATGAATTGTCCAAAATGTGTTACTATATATTTTTTCAACCAAAACTTTAAAAGTTTGTCATACTATTTGAACTTCGGTACAATAAACTTTCCAATGTGAAAAGCTGACAGAAAATAAAAAGACAATTGTGTACTTTAAGAGTTAAGTACCAACACAAGTACAAAAACACAACCGTAAAGATTTATTAAGATAACCGCCAAGTTAGTGCGAAGATTTCTCAAACAAAGTTACGGGCGTGTTAAAAGCGCTTGTTTCGCCCATTTGTGTAAACTTTCCTAGTGCTAAACGTGAGATGTGTATCTAGACAGCTAGGTCTGGCTCATGAGCGCTCACTTTCCTTGCGTCAGGAAGTATCCGCAGCACTTTCACTTCATTCAAGATCACCGTTCCGCCTCGCGCCGCGGCGCTGGCGCAGCTATCACGCCGCCATTGTCTGGTTCCTGCGCGGTTTTATTATGCATTATTGGGTGGGAAGGTTTTTGTTGAGAGCATCAGTTTAGTGCTAAGTTGCTTTATTGGCTTTATAACTATAAACTGTATTAGCTCTTATGATAAAAAAAAAACTATTTTCAATCTAAGACGGCAAAAAAAATTTAAACTTCTAATTTCACAGATTGTAGATGGCCATAAGTCATTTTTTCTTATCAACATGAGAAACATATTCTCGTACAGTGATTCGTAGGTACAAGAAAAAAACTCATGACTAAAAAACTAAGACAATATGCAAGTGAAGATTTTGTGATTTATTTATTTGTACATTGCAATTGTAATAAAATGTTATACTTACCGATGTGATTTTTGTGAAACTAAGTCAAAGAAAAAACGATTACACATCGAGCAACCAACGACAGCAAAACTAAACATGAACGTAGAACAGTAAATAAGTGCAAAAGAAAGTGGGAGAGAGACGAAAGTGTCTGATGGATGCACGGAAAGCGCATTGCTCTTTGAAGCCGACTATTGAACTATAGAAAACGATAATGAGTTAGATGCCGACTAGACACTTATACTTAAGTATTTAAGACCTAAAAAACCAGGAAAGGATTTTTTAAATTATTGAATAAGTTCTTTACAGGCTGCAATAATTGATCTAATGCGAATTATTTTATTGATTCATTCTAAAAAATTTAATAATTTTCCTTTTTTTTCTAATACACGCATTGGATTTACTAAAGACATTGAAAAGCTGAAACATCTGAGCCCTTAAAAACTTATTAATTAATCAAATTAAGAAGGTGTCGTCTTTAGACGAATAAAGTTTCGGGGTTATTATGATACAACTTTGGAATAAATGTTTCGGGTTTCCAAGTAAATACACATTATTATTTATTTTGTTTATTATAGGACTCGCTTTAAGATCAAAAGGACAAAATCACTTTGAATAAACTTGATAACTTCCTAACTACCATTACCAAAGAAGACACATGGCATGCAGCTTTTTTCACTGAGTCGCGTCACACGGACCATTGCTCGCAGTTACCGTTTGAATAATGTAAAAGTCAAATCAGGAAATTCACTCGAGTGCTGCATCTGCATACATAAATCGTTCCAAAACAAACGATGCAATTAATACAACCGAGCACCCATTAACGTTTTTACGAAGTTCAAGGCGCCTTCAGCTTCTACAGTGGATGTAATTGCAGTAAGGAATCTACAAGTAAGTATCAAAGGCGGAACAACGACTACATTGCCATTCGTTCATCTCGTTGTCCTAGGTAAAATAGGGGGCACTAAACCTTGCGGACGCATCACAATGTAAAATTTTCATGCTGATATACAATTAAGTGTGTACTTTAATCTATAAATAAGACCATTTGTAACCACATTAACTGCAAATAAAGAACTTCGAATTTGATGGTCACTGACGCGATGGACCGATCAGGTGAAGAACATGATGGGTAGTTGACCATTGCCTGAGTACTCCAGAATGCTTGTTAACTAACAGGGATAGAATATGGCGGGACATAGTGAGGCATGCTAAAACGGAAATGCCATAAAATACTAGCACAAAACCACACTACACTGAGAAGAAGAAGGAATCCACAGTCGTTGGTATCTTGGAGTAATTAATAGTATGTACGACGTACAATTTTTTTTTTAGTATTATTAGTACCTACCATCTAACAATTTCGCATAACAAATAAGTATATAACATCCCTTTATAAAAACTGTGCGCCCAAACCAGTGTACCTATTTGAGTAATCTGTCCCTCAAATGCTAATTAAAATGTAACGCAAAAATTGGATCGCTCTCCTCTTGTATACTGTGACTGTTCCCGGTTTCATTTCAGGGGGCATTTCTCCAGGGGTCATTGACCGGGCTCTTATCTAGCGTGCGTGTGTGGGTACACGTGGCGTGCGTGCGCGCGTGTGCGTCGTGTGTGTACACGCATTGTAAGATGCACATTATTATGCAACGATCATTGTGGAACGGATAAGCATTATTGAAAACGCTTTAAAAATAGCATTGAGACTTATTTGTGGGGTTCATGTTTATTATAGACTTTGTTCTGAGTGCGAGATGAAATTATATGAATTGAATCGGTGAGGAAGATGCCCTATACTAATAAATATGATTAAAGATTGCTTATAGAGAAAGTATGTATTATAAATAGTTTTTAGTAACGGAACAAAATAGGTAAAAGAAATTGGTTGAAATTTAAATATGGGCTACGTTAACCTGAGGTTATTGAACCTCATTTTGCTATTCTGTCATGCTAGTCGATCGTCAAGGATTTTGGTCAGTTTAGTACACTATGGCAGTTTTTCTCTAAGATAAGATAAAGCCGTGTTTTTTTTTCCATACCAAAATAAGTATTTGCCTATATACCAAACCTTATGTTCTGAGAATCAAGGTATGCTGATGGGTACATACATAAGTAAGCTCGAGTACCTACACACACAATGCCGTAGTGTTTTTTCTCGATGGTGATTTTGAATTTGCTTTATTTTAAAATGGCATACTATTTTGTATTGAAATTACCGTTCTTAAATAGAGATTTCCCCCCTTTCTACGTGGCTACACAATACGTGGCTTTTATAAAAGAGACAACATCATTTTTATACCATGTGTAACTTTAGTCTTCGTTTTGATAACTATAAAATAAGGGATATTATGTTTTCTTTGTCCAATATTCCAGGTTTTAATTAGAAACTGTACGCACACACTTAAATTTCAAACTCTATTGTCATCTTAAATTAAATACGCTTTTAACATTATACTTGTAAGTATTCGTAATGTGAAAACTATACTTGTAGCACATTGTATAATGAAAGTTCGAAGACAACCTGTGAGTTTGTACGTGCCTGTTTATTCTGTCTCGAGCTTATGAATTTTAAAATAAAGTCAAGGATTTATACGCCAATTATAACGAAAGTCCAATTCCATATGTAATAACCGATAATTCAGTTTACCGTCCCAGTTTGGATTAATCCAGCCGTTTCCTTATATGTACGCCGCAGTAATCGGACGAGAAAGTTAGAAACACTGAGTTACTCGCAGCTCCAGCCATAAGAGCTGTTTTAATTAATTGTAAGTGCTTTATCTTAGGAAACTAAGAGACGGAATCTAAATAATATCACAGTATTAAAAAATCAGTGCACTGGCTCGACTCATGTACCACAAGGGGTCATCTCGTGGGAGATTTTCCCGAGGAAGAGTCACACTCTAGCAAGGGTGAGCCAGCTTAACTGGAGAGAAACACTGGCCTCGCAGAATACCGGCGTGAACTTGCGCTATAATTCGTCGAGTGACGGTACCTGGAGGCATAATTCGTGGCAAAAAAGATAGGATTAGCACTGGTACCTCTATTGGTGTTGCCCAGATACTTATCTATAGAGGGCCCATATCTATAGAGGACGGTATTCGCTTACTTAAATATCCGAAAAATCCTTGGATACATGGGTACACTCGTAGATCCAATAGCACAGCCCTTTGGAAATTGCAAATCTAGTATTTTAATATTTGCTAAGGTTATATTAACAGAAAAAAAACTCAAGAACGACCAGACCTTTTGCAAGAACAAAGACATTTTTAATAGACAGGTCAACTTCACTGTATAGTGAAGTTGACCTGTGAACATATACACGAGAAAGATACCAACCGTTTTAGAATCATTATCTCGTGTATCGTAGCAGGTTTCCTAAAATGTTTTCTAAGTGCTAGTGGCACACACAATTTATTAAACACATTACTTCCAAAATCCAGAGGACTCCTTGGATCAAACCTACGATCTCCCGTTTGCACTGAGCTATGTATGATCTACATACTAGCTATTTTCAACTGTGATAATACGGAATGTACGGGAGTGTACCCGAGATCCGAGGATACAAATGTGGGCTGGTTGGGATTTTGACGCTAAATTAAGTGTAGGTACCGTTATTGCCCAATTAGAGCAACATAATAAATTGCGTTAAAAAGAGGGTTAATTCTAACGCACCCTTCATGTGTTCCCTTACCTACATCTATTAATTATATTATTATTAACTATTTTTAGCAAACATTTATTAAAGTTAAATTAGAGAAAGTGAAGTTTTCAAGTAAACAAGCTTGAAGTAATCTTACTATTAATAGAAAAAATAATAAAATTAATCTTGGTCATTTAGAATTTTTAAGGAAAGCGCTCTGTGTTTTTTAGCTTTGAGTTGATTTTTTTGCCGACTTAAGTAAATAATAAAGTAAAAGGAAGCCTAACTAATTCGTTTATAATAAACTAGGAGCCCGATCTTACTTCGCTTCGATATTAGATCGAATCAAAATTTTACCAATAGATGGAGCTGTGGGTCGAGTACATCGCGCAAGTGTTTTGTCTTTTCAGGCTACTTGGATATTCACCTCTTTATAAATATATGTATTAACTGATTATGATTAAAATATTTATTTAATTCATTGCACATGTCATATTGTAGTCTCAAAAAATCTAATTATAACTAGCATTATATTTATGCACTTAAGGCTTAAAGATAATGCTAGATATAATCTTTGCTTACCTTAAGGTAAGCAATATATCGCTTAGTAATAAATTAAAACGGAAAGCTTGAACACACTTTAGGTATTATTTTTACTCCAACTAGCATTCTTCTCGTTGTAACATTTACCCCAAGTAGATGAGAATATATCGTCGAGTCAAAACTGAGTGACGTATGTTGTATTAGTTTACCCAATCCCTCGCTATCCTATATCCGACAGGTGGCCCTTCTCAGCTTGTCTGAGAACAAAATAAAGTATTGCCCACTGATTAGCTGCCCAGTTACTAATAAACTTACTGAAAACTATACAATACCAACTAAATCCTAATGAACACATACAAACAAAACATTCACGTTATTTTAGTTAAGTTTACTGAGAACTTTTAACTCCTTTTGTAAATTACATTACTTATGTACTATTAAAAAAATGTGGCATATTGCTTACGTATAAACCGACTGCGCACTGGATATACCAATATAAAGCAACTAATTAATACTTTCGAATGCTATAAAACTATTATGTCATATTTTAATGCTGGGGCAAACATTTCCCTGTTTTGCAAAATTTGTATCATTTTTAGTCAGCTCAGTTTATAAATTGATGTGTCATAGTAGATGTTTGGTACTAGTTCAAGATTCCTCGTTCTACTTTCATCCAGATGTTAGTGTCGACAGTCAAGTGCCAACTTTCAAAGATTTAAATCACAAGTTCAAGAGTTGAAACCAATATGTTGGCAACACCGCATCAGGGCACGACGACAAGATTGTATCCTTTGACAAATAGTCCCTGCAAGGGAAGAGGCGATGCCCAAATATTGGGTGAACAACCTCTTAATGCTTGCCGGAGACAATTTTATTTTTACCGTACGTTCGGCTGTGTACGTTTGAACTGGTGTATCAATAGACAATTTTATTAAGACTAGGAAAAATTCGTTTATAGATCCGAGCCCACCCACGCAAGTTGCAGACCGAAATAGATGCTACATTGTTACCGACTGACATGTTTGTAAGCAGTAAAAACATACTGATGAGTTATTGAAATAATTTATTGATATTATGATGATTTTTGAGACAGTTTATTTAATCGTCTAAATCTGTTAAATAATAACAATCTGAACCTGATTATAAATATATACAGTCGTTTCATTGTAATTGTCAGACTTTAAAAATCTTTGGATAGTTCAAGCGTAGGACATCAGGCTCCGACGTGTGATAGCTTTGGATCCAACTGGAAATTAGACGCTGAAATGAGGTGTGATGTTTTAAGGTCGTAACGCCCATAAGCCTTTTAAAATCCAAAGACAATTGATTTTCTATTGTGTCTGCTGTCTCGGGCGTTAGGAGGTTAAGCGGTCTAATATTTACTGGACTACGGAAAATTCGTCTGAAAAAACGTCATTTGTTTTCGTTGAATGACACATCCCGGCAGCCAGCGCAGCAGCCGAACAGAACGAAAATACCGAAACGTTATCAACCTAATTATAGCGGCGAGGCTTCGAGTCAAGGGTACGTACGTTCACTCCTTTTAGTTCAAAGCTGACGTCTAATGGGAAAAATACATGTTTTACTCAGCCTCTGCAACTGCTCATTTGACTTGAAGACGTTGCTTGAGCGGCAAAACAGGCAAATAATTCTACTTATTGTGCATAAATAGTGGTTATCGTAACTTCGCCATAATGAACGATCCGTATCTTCATTTGTTATTAAGTTAAGTACTTGGAGGGAAAATTTCTAACCCGTTTAAGTCCCAAAGCTCTGAAGAAAGACTATTTTTATTATTCTTAGAAATAGGGAAATACTCTCAAAACTATGATTACTGTTTTCGTTCAGTGTCGTAGAACCCGAAATGCAACTTAAGGAGCCACTCAAATACTATGGTGGGTATCTCTTTCTAACGCTATTTCACGACAGTGGCAGAAATATCTTTGAGCTTGAGCAGCTTTCAAAGTTAAGAATCGTTTGAATATTCGACCGACACTTTTCTAAAAAGTTCGAATAAATTCTTGAACTTTATATTGGCAACAGCAGAAATCTTGGCTGCTCACATCAAAGTATCGTTCACCTTCAAGTTCAATGTTTTTGAAGGTTCAATGTTAGAACACAAGCTTACTCGTCTCGTCAAACACATTAAACTTAAGATTTAAATCTAAGTCTCAACGGCTGGCTACAGATTTGAGTTCGTTACAGTAGATCACAGTTCAAGGTAATACCGGATAAAAAAATTAATTCACGAACTGAATAAAATGTAGAGGAATGGTAGCACCAAGAGGCATCCAAAATACACTAAATAACTCTAAATAAGCCAGGATACAAATCCTTCTCAAACAATCTAATGAAATTTCTAGGAAATATATCAAAAGTCTTAAAATGTATTTTTTTGCTACGTCAATGATACATACAAGGACCATTCTAAAATGTATGTACAAGGACCATCCTAAAATGTACATACAAGATCCATCTTAAGATGTACATACAAGATCCACCCTAAAATGTACATACAAGGACCATCCTAAAAAAGGAAGTGCAACCGAACACTGCGCACCGTCATTTGTTTTCGTGGAACGACTTCCCGTTGTTCCTGAGTCTCTCTCTTGTAGACCGCCGAAACGTTATCGGTATCAGTCTAATTATAGCGCGACCGCGGCTGCTCGAGTCAAGGGTACATTCACTCCACCAAGTTCAAAGGTCGTGGAGGTCACGGCTGTAGCTGAAATATTCGGAACCGAAACTAGACGGATTGTTATCCGCCTTTTGTCTTGCCAACCAATCCATTAAGTTGCGAACCGTTTAGGTATTCGATGTAGACTATTTATAACAATTAGCAATTGTGATTGTATTGTGTATCATCTAAACGCGTTTTGATTGCTTCCGTGGTAAGAAGTAGGTATAGTGCTCTAGATATTTGTTTTCCTATGGGTTAACTTTGACCTTAAGATAGAACTTCTTCTTTCAGCTTTTTCGTCGCATATCAGGGTGAGTCAACAGTCAGATGCTTTCCTCGAAATTTTCATATACCTCATAGCTATTTACTTCGTTGACTCATCGACCCAGAGTAGATCCTGGATCCGACATCAAAGTGCGCCATGCTTCCCTGTATTGTGTCAAGCTTGACCTATCCAGCGCCTTCAACTGCGCATAGTCACTGCCGGAAAATCATTTCAACTGAAGTATACTAGCCGAGACCATAGAGTAACTTATATATGCCGAGACTTGTCACGGCGAGTGGAGGCTAGTTTCCCATAAATTCCAATTTAGCTGCAAGCATCCTCCTACTGGCGCTGTCAATAAATCATTATTCAGAAAATAGTGACATTTTACAATGGTTTTCCGGTTAGGCGTTTAGTGGTGTGGGTGTGGGCGTGAGTGCGTGCGCGCTTCGTGACAGGCGCCACAACGGAGCCGGGGACAGTGAAGTCTGAGATTTTGCAATAAATCTTCTTTTTATTACGGTTTCTTCAGGAATCTTAAAGATTAAAGTTTATGAAACAAAAAGTGAAATATATAACGATTGTTTTTAAACCGAAGTTTAGGACTATTACTATATTCTATTTACTTAGTAACGGTTTAAAAACGATGTTGTCACTTTTACAGAAAAAGTGATCGATCTTAAGAAAAAACTCACTGAAGACCACGTTTTGAAATAAGTATAATTTTCTGATATTCAAATTGACGAATTCAGAAGCCTAACAAATGTTGTCAATTAGATCCTCACAGCAACCATGGAATTTCAACGAAAAAATTAAAAAGTTATCAGATCAATATTATGTTAACATCTTTTTATGTACCTATGATTATTCCGAATAAATTCATTTCATTTCATTTCATATCATTCTATCTCATAGATCTTCTTCTCGAAGCCAATCATGCCAACTTTTATGTCTTCTACACTACAACCCAGAAGTTCACCCAGCCTCCACACGTAACCCGAGGTCACTAGTAAACTCTACTGCTGTCCCCGCAACTGTGTGTGCGTGAGTGCAGCGTGTGTGCGTGCAGGATCGCGTTACAGCTGAAACTCGGGGCGCTGCCGAAAAGTGCGGTCGACGACCCGGTCACGAGCGCGGCCACCTATGCCGACCGACCGGTCTGCGTTCTTTGTCTATGCTGCGCGGAAATAACAATGGGCGAAAATGACAAGACTTCGTTTGTATTGTAAAGGTCTATTCGTTGTTTCTTTAAATGAGGTTTAATGTTTTCATTTATTGTCGCTTTTTGTACACAACATGATTTATCGCAATCACGGTAAGGTAGAAGTAAGATTTCCATTTTTTATAGTAGGCACAATTTTTTATTATAGTAATTTAATACCTAAATACCTATGATAGCATATAATAACGTATATATGACCTATGATACTTATTTAACGTATGAATTTGAAAAAGAGAGGTCTAATTTTGACAAAAAAGGAGAAAATCTCAATGCGTGCCCTCCTACTGCCATATCCCATGTGCTAACGTTTTTCCTCTATGGGCACACTTTGATTCTAAGGTTGGGTACGCCATTCACTGGTAAGCATGCTAAGGGGCATTAATACCTTGGCTCCCCAATTTTAACATACCAATTTACACAAAGCAGTCACTGTATCTGCAATCGGCTGGGAAAGCATCATCACAATATTTGAGAATAGTTTAAATAAGTTGTGAAAAAAGCTGAATGTAGTCTTGTGATTTTTTGGTCGCGAGTAGCCAGAATCATTGACCAAGGCAAATTAGTATTTAACTTTTGAATATGGATCAACTTACGTTTGCTTTCCCCGGTTGTGAAATTCGGTTTTTCCAATGACTGCGTTAAAATTACCATTATTTTCTTCATGATATCAAGTACTTAAGTGAATAAATAAATAAAAAATGTTATACTTCTAAAACCAATAGATAGGTATACATTATGTTGGTTGAAAGCGTATTCTGTTTAAACTAAAACTTTTCCACCATAATACATATTTTTAAGGTAATACCTACATTTCTAGGTTTTTATAAGTAACTAGCGGCCGCCCGCGACTTCGTCCGCGTGGAAAAGTAATTCTAATTCTAAGCCGTAAAAACCATCCTTGAACTTCAACGAACATTTTAAAAAAAGATTTGACCAAATTGGTCCAGGTGTTGTTGAGTTATGCGCTTACCAACACATTTTGCGATTCATTTTTATATTATAGATAAGTGGTAATAAAATAATAAATATTAGACCATTCATTATTATGAATGGTCTACCTACCTACTAACACTGTCTGACTTCTAACAATACAAATTATAATGTAATTAGGTTAAGTCCTCAAACAGAAACTCAACAGCGCAACATAATATCTGGTCTCGCAAATATTCATGGACAAAGGAGATGAGTTCAAAAAGAAGGTTAATTAACTTATTTGCTACGGTAAATCCCCTTTTTTACTATTTACAATCATGTTTAATCATCGTGCCCCACTTTATGTAGGTATTTACAATTTATTGGCGAACTTCTATTTTTTTTCATTAGTAATTTTACATGAAATATGCTTGTATTAATTTTATTAAGCCGCCATCGATCTTTCTGCCACGCCCAATGGTTGACTGGTAGAGAATTCTGTATAGCATTTAGTTCGCCAATTGTACTTTTTTTGTGCAATAAAGAATAAATAAAAAAAAATTCACACGCAAAAATCTCTTCCGCGTTAAAATCGCTAAGCATCAAGACGGCGCGGTCGCGCTACCCGGCCCGGTGATATATTTGGTGACATTGAACCGCGTCCATTGCCAACGACCTCGCTCCTCGGGAAGCTCGCTTTGCGTAATCGCTCCTGCGTACCGACGAGACAGACAAGCGTGTATCGCTGCATTGTATTATAAACTCCTTGGCTATGACGAAATGAGGTTTGTTTTTTACACATTCTTTGCAGATAACGTGGCGCTACACACAGCATGACTGTGGTCTCTATGTAGCTATTTCTTCTCTCCTGTTTTCTTTCCTCTAATTATTATTATTGCAGCGCACTTGCGACTCTGGTGTTGCGGGTATCCATGGGCGGCGGTAATCAGCTTACCATCAGGTGATCCGTCTGTTCATCTGCCACCTATCTCACAAAAAAAATGTTGTCAGGAAGAAATTGCAACAAGCGATAAGACCGCCTTATTGTACTATTTGTCGCTGTTGTTTCACTCATGTATTCTATTTCTGTGCAATAAAGAATACCTATCTATCTATTTTGATTACAAGCCCGATTTATTTCGATAACAAACACACCAAAAGTCGTGAGTACAAATCCCACTCTCGAAAACATTCACGTGGTTGACCCATGTGTTTTTCCAGTGTACGGGATTTATAATATCTATTCAAGTCAATATGTACTATATATCTACGAGTATTTGTATATAATAATATTTTGTGGTTCCTTCGTTGATTGTGGTACCCGTGTTATATATAGAGTAATTAAAGAGCTGAATATTTAGGAACAATAAACTTCATATAACATTATTTTTATGTATAATTTCTAAGCTTTCCAAGCAACATTCTTATGTACCTTTGTGTTTTCCTTAAGACACATACAAGGTATCTCTTCCAGTTGTATTGTACAGTTTTATTGTTTATATTTTATTACAAAGCGAAGGTTTAATTACGTCAATCCTTCTATCAAACTTCACATCATTGCTCTCGAATATTCAAAATCAAGTTTTAACGAGAGTTTTAGATATAATGTGTTACTATATTTGCATGCCAGATTCTGTGAAATATGAGTTCATGTCTCATATGTACCAACTATGTAAATACCATTTTTCACGCAAATAAAAATATTCTATTATATTCCATGAGTAACAAATAGATTTAACCTAATAAAGGTATAAATTCTCACATTATTCTAAATATTCAAAATTATTCAGCTATTACTCACACTCGCTGGTATAAAACTTTGTGTTCGTAAGATTAATCCACAGCTGTTTGTAACAAAATGTAATAGTTAAGAGTTTTCGCGGTACATCGATATTTCTGACATCTAATGTCTATCTTTTAAGGTTTAGTCACAATGACCGTTTTTATGGTACCAAATTTGGTCGAAATAATTTGTTTAAGTTGTATCAACATAATAATATTAAGGGGGTTGTAAGGGGTTAAAAGGGGGGTAAAAAGTTACTTTTCCACGCGGACGAAGTCGCGGGCGGCCCCTAGTATTAGATATCGACCGTTTGCAAAAGTTAATAAAGTCGATGTATCCTATATAGGAGGAATAGTTATCGTTATATTTTGAATTGAAATCCGATCTCTAGGACACTTCCAAAACTATAAAATAGCCGTTATAATAAGAAAACATACATTGTGCTACCCTGGAAAAGTTTTAAACGGTTAAAAAAACACGGTGTACAACAAATATTTTCTCGCTATTACTGATAATATTGCAAGTAAATCTAAATGTTTAATTCCTGAAATTCTTAACGTTATAAATTATCTTGTTATAAATATCGATATGCAGTATTAACACGTTTGCATCACTATCTTTAACTGCTATAATATCCACTGCAATAGTGCAGAATGGCTAAAGTGCACCAAGAAGCGAAGTAGAGCGCAGCATCAGGCTACATAACTTCTCTAAGTTACGACTGGTCCATTCAACTAATCCCAATCTGAGCTTCACAGATTAAACGTAGTATTTATGCTGTACTATAGCAGTTTATCGTTCATTGACGTTTGTTAACTGACCGCGTTGAATGGAACCAACGTTGACTTCTCGGGATTAGTAAATTGGACGCCATGCGGCGTTATCCTTATACAACTTATTCTTACTGAATATTATGTAATGATCTCTTATCGTAGCGTGTAATTCCGAGTTTCATAAAAATCTGTCGCTTTGGATTTTTAGATCTACAAAAATCTTCTATTACTTCTTGGGTTAAATTAAGTAGGTACTTACCTACTTTTTAGCTTAATTTCCAATATAATTAACATAAAATTGATATGGTGCTCAAATTGTAAAGGTATTACCTATATTCTACGATAATAACTACTTACATATACATCATCATAATTTGCCCCAACTTTGATAAAAACTGTACTTATGAACAACATCGTCGACAAGCTCACCATCTGTCGCGTTAAAATCGAAGGCAGTTTCTCGGAAAATACACTCCGCTGCACACCATTAAAAACTAAATTACATACTGCTTATGTAAAAGTGATAAGTATTGAAGAACTCGAGCCGACCAACCCCATGCTCCGGAAATTGGGACTGTAAGAATTCCAAGTAAGTTAACGGTAAATAATAAAATAAAATAAGTATCATTACAGGATGGTAAACTAATTTTTGATTTTTATTTTATATATCATAAGTAGCAGACGAGCAGGCGGACACTAAGAAGTCTCTTAATCTGTGCAAAATATGGGATTTTCAGGCATAGGTACCATCTTCTTGAAAATGACATAAAAACTAATTTAACCTTACAATTTGTCTTGGACGGGATAATATGTGACTTTTAATATTAAATAGAAGAAACATATTTTAGTATGTGTACCCGTAGCGTGTTTCGGAAATCGAAAAACAGAAATGTAAGTCAATTTATGAAGAGGAAAGAATTGGTATAAAGTTGACTATTATGGGCATAGGTTATACAAAAGAATTTGAAATGTAAAAAAGGAATTATTGCAATGAATAAACCTATCATATATTGAAAAAAAAAAGCCATTTTTATATTACTTATAAATGCTTTTTTCCCTCCCTCACATTTAAATGTTGTCATTTGCCTCGGTATAAGGAGATTTTGACTTAATTTACGCTCTACCTTCTACAGTTACATGCTTCAAGAACCCAGGTAGGTACTTCAAATATCAACCCCAGTAGATCATTATGGAATCTTTTTTCATGGCTGCTATAATGCTACAGCGAGCACTGATTTATTCTGCAACTGTCGAGTGATTAAGGGGGCATGCTTCTAAAATTAAAAAAAAATAGTTTTACACCATTTAGAACAAAACAACAAAGCGTACACAAACCAACATCTATACGGCTCTATTTTAAGAAGGAAATTCGTTTCATTACGAACTCGTGCGTAAGTCATACAACAGTGCAGCGGTACTACTACGAGTAGCTGTCAAACCCCGTTATTTGTAAACGCGACTAGCCTGAGGTCATTTGCGAGCGCATCGTCTCCGCTCAACATCGAACGCGTTGCTCAAGGTCCCGCGCCCTGGCGAGTGCACTTGCCTAGGCCGCGACCACTTTCACTCTCACAGACCACGGGCCAGCAAGCGCACCTCGACGGCCAAATCACGTGGCCGCGGCAGACACCGACACCCGACACGATCGCAGCACGTCGGCTATCGAGTTACTAGACCTCGCAGCCGTAGCATTCCGCCGCATTCATAATGTCCTGACAAATAATGGGCCGTGTGAAAGTCTATTGCATAATGAAAGGTCAGTGAACTCGCGGCTTTTGCAATTGCATCGCGATCGAAAGGATCGACCCGTGGTCTTCTTTTGTTATCGGCTTGGCATTTAAAATCACTATTATATAAATTAGAAGTATACTGCAATAAACTAACTAAATTGTTCTTAGTAAAAAGACATCGAAGTAGATGAAATGAAAATTATGTTATACCTAACTTAGGTACCTATTTGTTTGAAGTCATAGGGATAAATATCTTATAAAGGCGATACTGAAGAATTTCTTTTGAACGTCTTTGAAACTAGCATGTTGTGTTGCAAAAATATTAGGAGATAGTGAAAGCAAATTACAGGAAAATGTTTGCAATTGCTCAGACTATTGGCTATCAAATTAGGGACCCAAGAATTTTATACATAGTTGGTTAATGAAAGAATGTAACATGAATCGTGATTTTTGCAGAATCATTTGAGACGATAGTTTGATGAAAATTTTGCAAGATACACAGAAAAACGCGCCGAAATATTTGACCGGTGAGACACGCTTCTAGCGCCTGAAATAAAAATTTCATAAGGATCTGTATTCCAAGACCTTCATGTCATGATGGCTGTGTTGTATACCCACCAAAGCGTGAATTTAGCAGAAATGTTTCAGACGTAACTATATGGTACGATAGCAAATTGCAAAATATACCTATTGAAGAAAAACGGATAGGTATTGGTCGACGACTCTGGGAAAAGGTTCTAATGACGGGAATGAAATTTTCATCAGGCTGGTACCCAAGACCTTTTCCCTAGCATGTGTGGTTGTGTCGCGTGAGGTGCGCGTCGGGTACTCGGGTCGTGTTGCGGGTCTCCCGGCGGAAGGTCCCGGAGGAACGATCCAGGCGGGGTGCGCGGCACTGTGCCGGTCAGTCACCGCTCCGCCGGCACGCCGCGCGCTCGCCTCGCCGCTCGTGCCCGCGCCATTGTTCCACGAGCGATGCTCTCGCCTGGTATGAACAGTGTATGAACTCGGGACGTGATCTCTTTCAGACTAGTGCTGAGTGACCGTTTATGTGTAAGGAAGTGAGTGACTTGCGAGAAAGGATTGTTGTTGCAAAGGATTTGTTCTGGGATGCTCCTGAGGACCTCGTTCTGCTGAAAAGTTCAGGTTCATATTTTTTGCTGGTATAATATAGTTAGTAGATGCGATTTGTTCTACACATTCCGTCCGTTTAGTGGGATGACACTGTGAATCCAAACACACCAATTTTTGTTGTTTATGTACATTTTGAATACACCGATAATTCAAGTTGAAAAGAAATGTCGCTAATCTCTACTATATTATGTAGGTATATAATTTCCAGGTTATTCTTTTTAAGCTCTAAGTAGCACTATACAATAGGTTGATAAAAATTATTAGACTCTTAATTTAAAATTATCTTTGCTCGTTTGTGTAGAGGCCTTAAGTCTGAGGATATATGATATGCGGAAGAATGCGGAGAAAAGTAGGTATAGTGGGTACTTCTCAAAACGATGAAAATGAAAGAAAATGGTTGCATAATCGTGAAAACTGTTAAGATGATCTTATTTCTTTTATAACATGATGGAACCTTCATACATTAATGCCAATTTTTGAACAGAGTACTCTTCATGCTACGCGATCTTGTGCTTTTGCATCCAATTGTGTTCTCCACTAAGTCTGACATCGACCACCATCTCAAAGGTGGACGGAGCTGAAGTCGTTGATTTATCTATGTGGTGTACTCCAGTAATCGTCTAATTCGTATGTAGTGTAAATGCTCTTAGAACCTTAGTGTCCGCAAAATCTTTAAGATGCAAAGAAATTATCTTTATGTATGATATGTATAAAGATATTTATATAAACAATTGTCACGTGTTTCTATACCAAGGATGATTTTAAGGTTAAAAAAATTACAAAGTTTCTTCGAAACAGCACAAGAATCCTTTACGAGTTGCTATGTAGTTTATTTTAAGTGAAGACATAAAAAAGTTGAGTCAAAGTTTTCTACAGTTCCAACTTTGATAATGCTGTTTTTTTTACTTATCAAAGTTAAAGTTCTCCGGTTTTCGTTAGATGCTGAGCAAAAATAAAACTGGAGTTTGAGAAGGGGAAAACATGTATCTTAAGTAGGCGGCAGGTAATTTGAAAATTATAGAAGTAACAGATCTTCTGTATTAATAAATAGTACTTACTCTTATCTACCTGTTACTAATAATCAGGCAGAGTACATTACATCTTATATTATTTCAGCCAGCAAGAGATATGGTAATTGGAGAGAGAGATTAGATACCTATATGATTTGATCGTGTAATAAATAATAACAATAATAAATAATAATAAACGAATCTAATCACATTAAAAAAAACAAAATAAAAAAAATGTGATAAGATGGCGTCAGTGAAACATCTTTATTAGACACTTTTTTTATATTTCTCTGTCGAAAGTTTGTAATGCAACGTCCCCAGTTATTGTTTTTAATCATTCAAAATAGTCATGTCGCACTGCATTGGACATAAGTCCATAAAGACAATTGAATCTTAAAATAACTTAAACAAACTTCCAAGTGGGCAGTGCGTCCACGTTGGCTGTCAGTAAATAAATATCTTGTGTATGACAAGTTACTCTGATGTAAACTGCAAAAATGCATCTCGGTGCTCACGGATCGACCACGTGACTACTCTCTTCAGATTCTCTAGTGGCTAAATGTAGTATTGGATCAATAAGTCAAAATACTTTTACTTCTTTACTTTACTAAGAATGATTTAGAATACTCTTAGAATGTTATAAAACTAGAGCCCCATATTCACTTCGCTCTGGAAAATGTATTAGTTCCAAATTTACTAATAGATGGCTCTGGGTGTCAGTTACGTCGCGAAAGTGTTTTGTTTTGTCGGTTTACCTAGAAGCCTTGTCGTAGTTACCTCTTCATTAATAGTAGGTATAGAAGAAGATAATACATTACTAGTTAGCTCTACTACATTCTAACCTGAAGGAAAATGACGATCAGGTCAAAGGTGTTATGACGCGTTTGCCTACAACATGCCTATTTACTAGTACCTTAAAATTATCTAAACCGTCAGAATCAGATCAGGGTTTCTTCTAGTTTATTCTATCAGGACTGTAAAACGTCTTTAGGCTTTCTTTGATTATAAGTACGGCTAATAACACATATCTGTTTGTCAAATAAAGTTTGTCAAAGCCTCTATTGCTATCGTACTCGCAATAATTTCCTACAATATCCAAGGCATCCGCCTAGAATTTACTACCACGGGAACGGAGGGGAGCGATAGTCTAAATGGAAAATGCCATTTCTCACGCAAGAAGTTGTGTGTTCAATCCTCGGCATCCTGGCGGTGAATTTCGTTCAAAATGTTTAAAGACGAAGAAAACTGCTGTAGTTTTTTGAAATGAAAATATTAAGAAAGAAAGATAACAACATATATATTTTTTGGAATAATTTTAAGACTCAATTCAAAAGTTGCCATTTAACAGATGGTTTAGGATCTTTTCATAAGAATACGGGAAACTTTTAGCTATAAAACTGTGATAGAACTCTAAAAACTCATAATTCAGTTCTCTCTCTTCTCTCTCTTTTCTCTCATCTCTTATTTTTTATGATATAGGTGGCAGACGAGCCGACGGATCACCTGATGGTAAGCGATTACCGCCGCCCATGGACACCTGCAACACCAGTGGTGTCACGAGTGCGCTGCTTATTGAAAAAAGTATAGACTCCTATACTTCCTCAAACTGTTTTTTATTTTATGTTTGTAAGGTTGATTTACTATGTCATTCTTCTTCGCATGGTCTATAATCGAATGATTATATTAATTACTATTGATATTTTTTGTCTTCCAGGTTCCAGTCCGCCTTGCCTTCACTTCCATCTCATAGAGATGAAGGAAAAAGGCTGAAGGATAGCACGAGTGGCCTAAAAATAAAAATGTAAGTGTTTACCTGTTTTCTTATTTACGATTTACTCTAGCTTTAAGATCGTAATGATGACTTATTATGTATTATTTAGTACTAATATCTCTCGCTTTCTAGAATTCAGTAATTTGCGATACATGAGTGGTATCATGTTAATAATAGGATGTTAATAAGATTAAAATATCTCCAACAAAAAGTGGATGTAATACGAGACCTGGAGTTAAAGAATTCGTAGAAAAAAATTATTTCTGTGATCTTAAATTCAAACTATAGGTTATATGGCTATGTAGAAATGTGATAGTCAAAAAATGTGAGGACAGGTTAGCTTGCCAAAAAAACAAACCACGACTTTGATTAAAAGGTACTAAACAATTAGTTCAGGAAAATTTACAGAATCGACGAAGCAATAAAATTATTAGAATCGGTGGCGCCGTGGATCACACTCCATGGCGACAGTTGCACTTGAGGTTAATGGTTCAATATTTACGAATTCGGCCACTGAGGTCCAACTTCAACGTTATTGGTGGTTGAATGACATTTTGACATCTCACATCAATAGATCGACCTCAGTTTTACAGTACGCCATCTAGCGGACTTTAAACACACGATAGCCCCCATTGGGCAATTGCTACTAGAGCTAAAAATTCTTCGTGTCCATCCGGTGCATGTCTAGAAGTTGGCAGTCCTTCGAAAGATTGGGCGCATGCAATTATAGTGAACCACCAATGGAGCTTTGCCGAAACTCTGACAACGCAACTGCGCTTGCGCTACGTCAACGCGGCCTACTAGTGTACCGAACATAGCGATATTCGAACTGCCAGCATTGAACGTTATAATATTGACCCTATTATATAGATTAAAACAATCCCAAGATTAATCTATTTCCTTAATTTCGAAGCAAGTCGATTAATCCTACAAATGAACCTCAACGTTGGCATCATCATTATCCCTTTACTTGAGGGAACGGTAATCCCTTTCGGTTCCAACATCTTTCAATTCTATGATTGATGTTGGCAACAATCTGGGAGTGATTTGCGGAACATACGAGAGTGTTGACATCGCCGCGTATTGAGTGGCGTTCGCCCCCGCGCTGCCAGGACGTTACCCTTGCCGGTTCATTCATACACTTTTGTGGTAATCAATTTCCCACTATTGGGCGTGTGGGCTGCCGTCGTCAAGTGTGCGAAAATGGAATGAGTGTCGTATGATATTTCTTACAAGCACTTTTCCCAAATCATCCATACTATTCAGAGAAATATTTTTGCTCTGATGTGAAAATTGCCGGGTTATTACAGGTGACGACTCGTTTAGCGCAGTGGTTGGAGCGCCGTTTAAGATACGAGAGCCGCGTGCTACCTTGCTAAATATAATATAAAAACCAGCATTTATTCGCAGATAATTACCTAACTAAAGGATTGTTTATATGATAGGTAGCAAACGAGCAGACGCATCACCTGATGGTAAGCGATTGCCGCTGCCCGTGGACACCTGCAACACCAGTAGAGTCACAAGTGCGCTGCCAACCTTTAACCCTCTTTCCCTCCAATTAGGCCTCCGGTACCCTCACTCACTCTGCGAAGTACGTATAAGCTACGCTGCTTCACGACGGTCTTCTGCGAAGTGGTGGTATCACTCACTTTGGTCGAGCTGGGCCATTCATGCCGAAGTGTGGCTCTCCCACTCCCACTGTCTATTTATTTACATGCCAGTTAAATATGCGATCTCTAAACTCTCGTATCTGCTGCGCTAAATTTGTCAAAATACCTTTTCATTGAATTTTCCGTCAATTACACGGTATCATCGCCCATTCACTGATGTTGGACCCAACATTACCCGAACTTTTCTGCCCAGAACGTTACCCTTCCCGCGCTGCCGTGTTATATCTAAAAGGCCGTTAACTGCACATGGTTGATTTTGAGTTTTCAACCTTGTAAATATTATTTACCTAGATTCAAAATCCAAAATCAAGCAAATGCAGTTAAGGGCTTTTTAGATATAGCACGGCAGCGCGGCATTTGTTAATGGACTATTAACAAGCTGTTAGCAATATTCTAATAATATTTATGATGTTTATACTGCGAATAGGATGTGTTCTAAGAAATTTTGCACCGAATTATACGAGGGCAAAGGTCACTGATTTGTATTTAATACGATTGTTCAAACGCCTGTATTTTTAGGTTTATGGTAACGCCATCTTAATGAAAGCAGTATCATAATGAATAATTAAAGTTCTCATGTACGAATATCACTGTTCTATAATTCAACTTTAATCAAAAATACAGTTGCATATTTAAACATAATTGAGGCGTTCTTGTAAACGATGTTGATAATTAAAAAAAAAATTAACAAAGGTTCATGTTATGAATAATAATGTATCTAAGAAAACTGATCAAAGATTTATAAAACAGGAATTGAAACCACTCCAGCAAATTGCTCTACGAACAAACTTTAAACAGTTATGACTACTAAATTCGCCCCGTCTACTAACTAGGACATTCCTATGAACTCACTCAAAATTTTATTAGGCAACTGATCCGTCCGTTGCATGCACTCAATTTCAGAAATTAGTTAAAGCTATAAATGTTCTAAACAAAATTATTCCGCGAAGCCATTAGCAGTTATTCTATGTATTTACAAAGTTAGTTGCACGTCATTTTTGACCCATTAGCTTTCGTGTTAAGACGCATAATCGTGTGTGCGATGCACCGGCTTATTGTTGCGGGAATAATGCACTGGTAGTAGTTTACGAGGTCTTTCACCGGCCGCAGTATATGGGTCAGTTAGATTAGCAACGCTCCCTGGTTGCAACTATTCGCAGTGAACTGCAATGGGCGTGCTACTGTTTTTTCTCTCGGAACAGTTGCCGATCGCGCACGCATGCTTGGGCTATGGAAACAATACCTTAGCAGTTGCATTTGTCTGGTCAACCGAGTTGTATGATGCAGCTGAGTTTTCCGACACACATAAGGATGTGTTTATGTAAAGCATTGAATACTTCTTGGATTTGATGTGGCGGGAGACTTGCCCCAAGTGTCATATAGCAACATAACAAAGTGAATATCCTAGAAGATTTTCTGACACATATTTATTGTATTTGGATAAGAACCTTCGATTACAATACCAAAAAATAATTATTAAACCATGTATTACACACGATTTCCAAGTTGAAGTGATTAATCCCTTCAGATCTATGTTGTAGACATGATAAAAGCGTTTCAATTAGTTCAATCTTTTTTTTTCGGTTATCGTAACCTAAATTTGTTCCATTAATTTGGTCTCAAGAACTTTACCAAGAAACATAACTTATGTAAATATCAATATTCTCAAGTATACGTTATCATGAAGTATATTTGTGAAAATTAATAATGAGAACTTAATGAAGTCTGAATTATTTATTTACGCTAGTCCCGTCTAATGAAGATGAATATCGTCTGTAGTATCTTATCACTTATTAATTATGTTCCAATATTTTTGGTCCAGGTGGACCGACGATCTGGTGAAGGTCGCGGGAGTCCCTTGGATGCGGGTGGTACAGGACCGATCTGTGTGGAGAACTTTGGGGGAGGCCTATGTCCAGCATCATTTCAGCCAATAGGCCTCCTTAGATAGACCTATTGGCTGAAATGATGATGAATATTTTTGTTGTCTATTCCGGATTTTCACTAAACGTATATTGATGAAGAAATAGAAAAGTATTTTTACAGTAGAACGCGTGCTGAGTAATACTGGGTTAAACATTTTCTTGGGCGCTAAGTCCTAAGTTCTGCCGACCTCATTTCTACAAGCATTGTTTCTACTCCTTATCGCTCTATTATTGTACTACACTTACTCGTTAATTTACGGTTTTCACGGCCTACATCTGGAGTAATAATTTTCTTAGATTTCCGATATGTTAATTTACCTAAACTTGTATTCATTACTTTGGACACGGTATTGATTAATTGGATTACTCAAGTACAATCAGCGATTTCCACATCCTTGACATCCTAATTTTCTAATAAGTACTTCTTACGATAGCTGATTATTATTTGGCGATAATGTTAAGCATATCCTATGCCTTATTAACGTATAACAGTTAAGTATCATAGTCCCTTACCGCATACCCGAGTAGATTTATTATATTTTACGTGTTATATATCTTTGAGTAAAATTTATAAATAACCTGAATAAAAACTTTTTTCTCTTTCATTTTTATGCATTGTTAATTAAAATAAATAGAACATAACTTATTAACTTGTAAAAAATTATAGTACTGATCAATAGTTTTTCTGGTTATGGATCTCTATTTATGGTTTTTCATGGACCGGAAACATAAGAGAGGCTCAGAGATAACCGGCTATTATTGACAGAAAATCAGGTTACTGTAATTAATTTTCACTTTATTCCATTTCACAAAGGTACACATAATGTATATTCATTAATTGACTACCTATAGGTACATATTTTATAAGCTCGAAGTAGTTACATTCGTGTCTATTTTATAATAGGACTTGAACCTCCGAAATCACACGGTAAAAGATCTATTACCGGATTTAACGGAAGATTTTTCCGAGAACATTTCCGTCACAATGGATTTATCGTGAAAATGGTCGCAATCTTCCAGACTCAGCGGCCCACTATGTCTGTGGCTCGGCCCAGTTTCGGGGGTCGCCGCCCGGACGTGAACTCTGCACTCCGCTCGATATCCACCCTACAAACTCTCATCATTCATCCTATGACATGTGTTATTGTCACATATTTCACGTAGGTTTTTTAACTGAAGGCCTTTTGGCTGAATAGAGGCTTCAACCAGTAGGTTCTTTCCCAAAACACAAGGTCTTCAAAATTTTGATATTAACCTAAAATAAATATTATGTATAGTTTAGTCCTAACCGATGGTAAACATACTGACATTCATAAGTGTTCTTTATGGACTTAAGCTTAATAATATTTTCATTTAATTTAATCAAATAGACCAACAGAGTCAACTTATTGTGAAACCATAGTTCGATAAAACTTTTTCAACATTTATGAATTACGCAATGTAATGCGGCAAAGTTATTGACTGATTGAAGTTATTGAAAGATATTATTAAAACTATCACAATTAGATAATATTGTATCAACCTTTTCTTGTCTTAAATCTATGAAATGATGACTTATTTGCAATCAAAAAATAGCATTCAAACGTACCAGAAAAATCTCTCATGACGTCTAAATCCATTTATATCACTTATTGTGACTAATCGGGAAAACCTTTCGAATCACGCGTTGGCTAAAACAGCACGTCTAGAGAGAATTTTTCAGGCCCATACCCCATCGCGGCCGCACGAGGCTGCCCCTCGGGGTCAATGTCCGCGGTTGGTATATAGGTCAACCGAAGGCGCCTCCTCGTCTGTATTATGTCAGCCTGGTAGACGGGCTGCTACGCGAAATTCACCTAACGACTTTAGACAAAACTCGTTCGGATACAATAGAGACGGATATGTCCGAGAAGGAAGTGTGGTTGAAAGCTCCGTAGCATTTTCTTTGGGTACTAAATTGGCTCCATAAAATTTTAATCGAAATAAAATCTATTTATAAACGTTAATTTTCGGTCTAAAATTGATTTATTAGCGCTGTATCACATATTATTAAGCGCGTTTATGTACGATGATTTATATAATCAATCACGGAATATACTCTTTTATCGATTAAATTGCATTTTCATTCTAATTATCATGGTAGGCTTTTAAGCGCTGGTGTCAGAATTTGAAAACGGATAGGTATAAGTAATAATAAGTAGGGGCCTTGTTAAAGAACGAAGTAAAATAATTATTGAGCAAGGGTTTAGTATTAAACAAGGATGAACTGTGGATCCCTAAAAAAGCAGGAATCACATCTACCGGATAACTCTTTGTACACCGCGAACGAGCCATTCATACATTGTTTATCGAGACCGGTTATTTTGCAATAATGAATTATTTATGAAGTCCAACATACGGAAGGGGTAATATTATAGCTGAATACCATTTTATGCAAAATATTCAATGTCTCGATTAGAAAGCTAGACCATTCTTTATTAGGTAACGATTGTATTTTATGGCTGTTGCTATTGAAATTATTGAATCCTTTGAATTTTTGAAATCATATTATTAAGTGGCAATTCAATAAGTGAGAACGACCGCGTATACCTACCATGCATGTTCTAATAAAGTTCAAACGTACGCAAATAGGTACTAAATAAAATACCAATAGTCACGTATACACTCTGCATTATGTTTATTACCAGACTTGCCAAATCCTTATCAAAACGTGCCGCGAAAGAAAGAACAACACAGAAGTGTAAATCCCTTTCTTCTTTAAATTTTCGCGTTGCATTATAAACTCACTCACTTCGCCCTACTTAGTCCGCTTGTGACCACGGTTTCTGTAACGCAGCCGAAACGTCAAGTAGTACCTAAGTACGTAATTATGCGCTTTAAAATTAACGTCGCGTAAATTCCCGTAACGTCTATAACAATAATAATCCTTTTCTTGTTCGTTCGTCTTTTCGTGATAGCTTCCTTGGTTCTTAGCTGCTACGCATGATGGGGCAGGAGTGCTTAACCTCGTTTGTTAGTTAACTGCATTATAGGCCGGCGGAGTTCAGGAGCTGCTCGCGCGCTGGTCACGCTGCGGCTTGGGAGGCGCCGCGCAGAGCCGGGTTATACTGGTGCATAGGGCTGGTAAGCCTAAGGATTCGGAATCATTAAAGCTATTGCGGAAACAATGAAGGACACCATTACCAATCTTCATCAGTTTCTATCAGTTAATATTGAACCAATAAGAACCAAACTTACGAGTAAGTAATTTCGAATTAGGTATTCCGATTCAATAATTATCAAGTCAAAGTAATTATGAGGGGAGCATGGAGTAACTTATACCTAATTGTTACACTGAAGCACTAAAGGTCTAACTAATCTTTTGAATCCTCTGACGAAGGCGGTGAAAATTATTTATTTGTAAGAATAATTTGAATGTGGATGATAAATTCTTCGTTCTTTCTAGTTCGCAGAATTTTAATTTATTTATATCTGATAGTGCTTCTGATTGCATTTTAGTTGTAGAAATTGTTAATTAATTTTGAAGCTTAGCTACGTTTGAGAGTGTATGTGTGTTTGCCCAGACTCTTGAGCACTATAATATAATATGCTGCATACGTAGCTGATCGCTAAGACCGGTATCGGATATATTATATTATTAGATTGATAACGTTTATTGGCGACAAAAACAAAAACGAGTAACAAAACAATAATTACATACGAGATACTGTACATAAATTTCAAGTTTTTTTTTAATTTTTAACTACGATTGTCGATGTTACCTACTATTTTAGGCTTAGAGCGTAGTTGGCACCCCTGGTGCAGCAGTGGTCGGCTGCTGCGCGCGGGCTAAAGGGAAAGTGTGTGGAGCTTCCTGCTTGCACGCGGAAGCGTTAGCTGCCACGTAACTGCAGCGGTCTCTGCGTTGCAACATGCAGCTGATGAGTGCACTCGATGACAATGCTGCCTGCAATCTACTTGAGAAGTGCTCATGATGTAAAGGATTACTGTTTTGTTTTTAATAAAACAACATACAACATACTACACCGACAACTGGGTGGAATAGTACAAGGTGAATTTTTGATTACCATCCAAATTTTTAAGCTCGACTTAGAATTTGTAAATGTTTTCTCCTAAAAGCATGGGTCGAATTATATCATTTTTTATATACTTTTTAACCGACTTGATCATACTATAAATCAGACTGATCACGCTATAGATTTAGGGTGTGAAATCCATTTTTTTATGTCGTATTTGGACTAATGTTTCTTGGAGATTTGTACACTTACAGATTCTGAGTCGAGTTCACCTTGTATTTGTGTTTCCTCTGTTGTCCGGTATCTGTAACACAAACTCAACAAAGCTCACAAGGTCAATGTATGAGATGAAGTTGTTGTGAATTTATTATTTTTCATATCGTTACTAGGTATGACTAGTTGATCACCAATCTGCATTAGAAAAGCTCGTTAAGCCGTTGGTCCTGCGCTTAATCTCTCTTCGGGTCGTGTCACACTTGTGTTCCATTGTTTGCGCACACACTTGAGCACTTTAGTATATCCAGCGTACGTGGCTGATCGTCAAGATTGGCAGCAGAATATCGGTTGGAGGATTTTATTTACTGGCTGCACCTCTAAAGGTTGTGCTACAAGCTTGAAACAAAAAGTAAATATTATTTTGCGCTTGCAAATTTTTTTTCATAAAGAGACGATTTATAGTAGAAAGTTTATTTTATGGTTAAAATAGGCACAACAGAATTTCTATGTGTGGTTTGCGGTGAACTCCACACATGACGCCATCTGCGCCATATCTGTGCGGTCGGCGTTTTGGTAATATTAACCATCAAAATTAAAACTTTTTCATTTCTAAATGATTTTCATTTGTAATACATTTTTATGTTTAGAGTGGTTATTGTAAATTGTGAACGAAATACGATTTTATTTAAGGAAACCATAATATTCTTTCTATTTTCCTACCTGAAGAGTCATATTAAGCTATGCATAAGAAGTACAATCTCGCACCGCTATTAAAATAGAAGAACAATAATAACGATACATTTATATGACATACTGATTAGGGGAATGTCCGCTCAAATGTATGTTTCTGAATACACTATTATTATCTTATGTGAGTCATATACCTACTGAAATAAATTAGACGACTTACGGCACCTGAACCTGATTAAAAAAATAAGTAGTTTAAATCGAACTAAGCTCAATCTCAAAACTCATTTAATAACTTAGTTTGCCTTTGAAGTATATCGTACTTTACAGTTTAATTAATTTAAGATTCAATCAAAAACCGTGAGTATATAACTCGCCTTTTAACCGACAATCGTGTGACACATCACAGAGTAGACGGCAACAAAGTGCATTCAGTACACTTAGCTACATCTTTTCGTTTAAAGTTGAAAGTAAAAGACCAGTAATCATATACGATTTTAACTTTAAAGATTTTATAGAGGCCGCTAAATAGTAATATGCAATGAATTTTTATTGTGATATTAACAAACAATATACTTTATTATGTTTTATCTTTTAACAATAATTATAAGTACAGACAGCCACACATCAGGTTACCTAATATGTAAGTAAGATGAGAGTCGATTGAAGAAATTTGACATTTTTGTATAGTCTGATGTGTCGCTGTACGTACATAGAACTCGTAAACGATTTAGAGGCTGAGTGTACCGTCGGTATTAGCTCAACAAAGCACTCTAGCACGGAGCGTGCGCGCGCGCCTTCCGCGTTTGCCTAGCACTTTCTCTCTCAGCTAGAGACGCGCCGCAGTGGGAACTAGCTGCTATCGATTATTGTATTAATCTTTATTGGTTCGATTTATAATATTCTTCTTCTCTGTCGCTACGTTCTTGTCAGAACGGTCGTAGTCACGATTGAGGGTGTTGGTTAAAGACAGACACAGTTTTGTTCACGAGAAAGTCTGGCGCAGTCTGACACGAGGTTTTCCACTACGGATTTACTTGATCAGTCCAGCGCATTAGTGATTGGTGATGGTAGTTCTAAGTAATATTTACTTAGAACTTATTAAATAATTAGAAGCTGAATTCACGCTTCGGCAACGGGCCGGCTCAACCGGAGTGATACCACGGCCTCACAGAAGACCGGTGTGAAGCAACGCCTGCGCTGTTTCGCCGGGTGAGTGAGGGTACCGGACGCCCAATTGGGGGGAAAGGGGGCAGAGGATGGCAGCGCACTTGTGACTCTACTGGTGTTGCAGGTGTCTATGGGCGGCAGTATTCGCTTACCATCAGGTCAGGTCATCACCCACCTAGCTGTAACAAACTGTAACCAAGAATACTTTTACTTCTTTGCATTTTTGATATTACATTGTTATATTTCGATAAATAAGAATATCGATACATTTAGAAACTTATCGATAATATTTTCTTGCAACCCTTTCCGTTGCACTTTGAATGCTCACTGCAGCATTATGATGCAGGAGGAAATCACTACGTAACGTTTTCACTTGATCTTGACGAGCTGCTCGAGTAGATATCACTTGAAATGAAGCGATACATCCGCAATATTTTATATATTTTAATCGCACTTCTAGGGAAATTGTACTTAGCAATAGTTTTGCATGCATAGTAACGAGCGAGATGCATAGGAATTTCGGTATTTAAGATGGAAGAATCTGAATGTTTTAAGTATAAAATCATGCTAGTGAAAATTTTACTTTTTTATTAGTTATCTATTTATAAAGTAATTAAATATATACATGCTCTTACTTGACTTATAGTATCTTAAAGTCTAACTTAGGTTTATCTAGATACTATAGTTCGCTGTATATAAATAATTCAACTAAAGCATCGACAAATTACATCCGATGATTAAAAACAAAAATTACTGATTACATTAAGCAGTATTGTTAATGAAGCCAATATTGCCATGGATAATAAAAATGCTTCTGAAAAAAAAATATACGGAACTGTCCACTAAAAGTAGCTACTAACTAACGTATTCCAAAGACAAGAACAATCAGTGTGTGTAAAGAGTGGAGAAGATTAATTCAGGGCTGGATTATTTATTGATGTTGTCTCAATTTATTTCCAAAATGGAAATCTCGTCTTTTTTTACTAGTTTTCCACTCCTAAAACCACAAAGGTAGAGTCAGAACTGTTTGTTATTCCTGATGGGTGCCGCCTCGGTCTCATTTACCTCCATCACGCTGAGATCGGGGATTGCCGCTAAACACCGGGATCTCGGGCGCTCCCTGGTACCTCGTTATTTGAAATGCATTACGTGTCACAGCCTTCGGGATGCACTTGGTTATTTAGCTTTTGTTCTTCACATTGAAACTGAATTACAGAATAATGAATAAAACATTTTATTGATGTGTAATATTTTATATCCAATCGAAATAAACTATGGTATGGATCTATAAAAGCAAACGTCGACAAATAGTCTTCTCGTGATCGAATTAAAACTGCGTATTCATTGTGGTTGTAGCAGTCATATTGTCCGAGGTCAATATCATTCATCGATAAATATAATATAATACCAGATATTGTACGTTTGTGTTAGCAGGAATAAGATTTTTTTATTTGTGTTACTCATTTCATGATAGATAAGTCAGAGCAAAAAATAAATTGCTAACTGAATTATCTTTTTTCAAAAATTTATGATAAAATACAATATAGAATAACATTATCAGTGAATAAGATACATTGCCTTGCCGCCAGTTTCCTCACCAAATGTGGTCGCAATCTCAGGCACTCCAGTACCCGCAATTCTCATTACCCGCACGCGTAATTTTCATTAGCGCGAGCGCATAACAAATAAGGCGCGCACAGGCTCCGGCGCATACCCCATGCATCCCGGAAGAAATACCAATGACCCTGAATGGGCATGATGATTGTTGCGTAGGCACTGACACGCGGGCAGACGAGCGCGAGACGCTGACGTCACGGGAGCGCCGCCCGGCAGGTCATCGCCACACGCGGCCAGGTGCGTTCACACTACGACCGCACTTCCAGTTTGTACTATTATATCCTATTTCCCGCGGGCGTTTCCTGGGGGTGTGGGTGGGTCCGTTAACGAACGTGTCGATGCGATTTCTGGGAACGCAATTGCGATTTTATTACGACATACAATGTTTAATGCTGCAGTTGGTAGGTGTATGTTTTGATTGTGCTATTTATCGTTGGACTGTGGAAACGGAACGGTTCCTAGTAATCGACTCTTCCTGGTGTTCAGTGAGGATGCATGGTCTTGTTGATTTGTCTTCTATTCATAGCATCTTGTTAACAATTAGTCGAATTATCGGTTATGACCCTGCTCTTAGAATTAACTTGTAACCTCTTAAAATTTTACATAAAGTATTTCTTGACTATAAATATCTTGTACCTAAATCTTTTTGACCTTGGTTGCATACTTGTATGTAACAACAGCATCCGAAGTAAGTTGATCACTTGATGATGAAGGAAAACTTCGTAAAAACTCAACTTGAATGACATTTCAAGTTCATATTTCCATAGTAGAGCCATTTTGCTAGGGGCATTTCCTAATGTTTAGTTTAGTTATTACAATACATTTCTATTATAAAACCCTCATAACATGTTAATTAGTAGGTAAGCATATAATTAATGACTCGCTGAATGGTCTACAAAGCTCCACAATTTTTTTTCGTTTCGTAATTTAAATTTAAATTTAATGGACATCAAGAACCATCTTATATATAAGTTATGTTACACTTAAAACCATTATGAAGTGAATCAATGAGTTCTTCAAATCAGGAAATCAACCAACATATAGAGGTACTGGTTGTCTATAACTACCTTTTGATGGCTACATTGAAAATTTGAATTTCGAATAGTGTTTCCTTTGTTACTACATCTCTAATAATTACTACTTTTATTTTGTGCTGTTTACCGCTTATCGACTATAAAAATAGCATCTTACAGTAGCAAAAAATACATCAGGTCTTAAACAATCGAGAGAAGCAAATAAAAATTCTCCGGGACGATTGCCAAAAATATCTTGAAACGATGCATAATGAAGTACGTCGATCAAAACGGTAATTGATTTGAATAGTAGTATGGAACAGTGCGGTGCGGCGATGTCCGCTAGAGCGGGACGGTTGTACGTCTGTCGGCTCCGCGCAGCTGTGCTAAGGACGGTCGTTGGCCCCGCGCGTCCGCGAGTGAACTCCGAATATCGTGTGCGTTTATTTATCGCGTGTACTTACTTCCATGCTCTCCGCGGCGCTTGTAATCTGTGCTTCGGTAACGATCAGTGCTCCATTGATGCAGTTTCGTCGGATGCGGCTCGCTCTCAGGTAGGTATTAAAGTTGGTTGATACTTTTCCGCGATAGGCTTTTGTTTATACTTGTGTTTCATAAACGCCGTTCAGGGTTATTGACGTACAGTTAGTTGCATTAAGAGTGATGAAAGTAACTAGATGATTAATGGTTTATGGAATCATGTTGCGAAATTATTTATTTACTTTGTTAAGATAACTTGGTTGTCTCTACATATAAGTTATGTTTTTTTCTGTAAAGCAATTTGCTCTTGCAGTTTAAATTTTAACCTATGATAATATCAGTTGGTTATATACAGTGGGTATCCAATATCCATTCTCTTTTCAATAGCACGATTGTTGTAAATCATTGTAATATAATGAAGATAACGTTTTTCCTTGCAGCGTAACTGTGTTATAGATCTAATTATATTTACCTATTACCAGTAGATCGTATCGCTACCGGAGTCAGTTGCGGTTTATTTATCGCACGCAACCCCTCGCAAATAGGGCTTATCTCTATCCGTGTCTATTTGTACAACTCTATGACATCTGCGTGATTTGTGCACCGAAGCCGTACGCCCATTTTAGTAATTTATTATTTTATCCTGTTTTCCTCATCATGTGTAGATGCAAACATATACCTCTATAGTCCAAATTATCAGCGAACTAGGGATAAAAGTTTTAAAGACGTTCGAGCGTTCTAAGATAAAGCGCCGAAAAATTAGTCACTTCTTCTAGCAAAATTGATCACCAATGTAGGTAAGTACCTGGAAATGTATGTGTCAGATGCAGAAATAATCATAAATAGGACAACACTAAAGGGACTAAAGATAATCCTGGTCCCTAACGTCATGGGGATGATAGATTTTCCCTCGAATTTGAGCAAGAGATATAAAGATTGCCTTTTAATCAAGAATTTATGTATTTTCTTTCAAAATACATGGAACTTCAGTTCTAATACTAAGTACCTTTACATAAACTTAATGCTATGTCAGCACAGCATTTCAAACCATATACATATACCTACTTAATCAGGACCGTTTCTATCTAGTCAGTTTCCTTTGATCAAGTTAGTATAAATAATGTACGTACATTTTATACTTAAACACTCCAATACAAATATAGTGAAACTTGTTCACGGTTCACTGATCCATATTGTGTACTACATAGGAAAGTACATTAGCTCTTTGTGTTTAATACATCAATGTATAACATGAACAGTCATTCTCTAAAATTTACTAGGATACTTACGTGGGAAGAAAGAGTAGGTTGAAACATTTTATATTGGGACGTTACAAAAAAAATTTGGAACATATTTTAAGATTTTTAGGAAACAATTCACTAAATTAAATTGGAGCAAAAATAAAAACATATGAAATTCGGTTGGAAGAATTTGACCAATTGTGGTTCCTTCTTATCCAACATTTGGTTGTCTTAGTAAATAATACCTACACTTAAAAATCATCGAAAGGTTCAAGTGGGACTCCAACCCATAACATTCTACATACCGGATGGCTGTTCTAAAAATTAAACAAACCGAACCCCGTACTAAGCGTAATTGTATTGTTACTTATGAATAAATTGCAAAGGATTGCTATAGCAAAAAATATTTGATTGTCTGTACCACATAGACCACTCAATACTGATTGATTCGATTAAATACCATCATCCTCTGGCGTTGAACAATAACGTTTTGTTTCTAATACACATTTCTATGAATCTCATTGTATGTTTGCATTACAAAGTAGCATATCGCAATGAGTGTATCAACTTCAACCACGGGCATAGATAGCTCGTCATAGTTGAAGGTCAACGACCGGACTTTGTTTAAATAAATTACACTTATTAGGTTAGGTGTGATGCGCAAGCGACGACACCGAACATGACCAGTAAATTGGTCGATGTGCGTTTATGTACCCAAAACGTTTCGGGTTTTGGCAATAGAATAGTACATTATTCAGACAACATCAGCTAGTTATAGCTATTTGAACTAAATTTTTAAAAATATTGTGAAACCGCCACAACGTAGAGGGGATTTTTAAAATTATAGTATTATACTTAGTCAGGGTTATATTTCAGAAAGATTATTTTGAGAAAAACAAATCTTTCCAAATTTGTTGAATATCTTTGCGTAGGCAAGCGGGCTTTTCTATGTCTGTTTTAAGAGTGGCCCCTATCAGTTATTGCTTTTTTATCCGGATACAGACGAACTTGCTTAAAATTAGCAGAAGGTACACATTTCATAACTTTTTGATACGGTTCAAATCAAACATGAGCTTCGTTATTTTCCCATTAGCGTGTAAACAATGTGATTGGTCGTTTATCAGTGCGTGTGTCGGTATCGAGACGGAGTCATTGTCACGGCGCGGTGTGTACACTGCGACCATTGTCGTGTTTACCAGTCTTATCAATAACACGTTTGGGCGTCTGTACACTACATGCGATATACCTGTATACTCAGCGAGCGATGATGGGATAGGAAATTCTAGATAATTAAGGAACTGGACAAACACATTTAATAGGCGGCACATATTTTTCGACAACGTTGACTTTGCAATTGTGTATTGTGTATGCTTAATAAAAAGAGTTATTTAATTAGTGACCTCCCTTTCTTGAAACAATTTAACTAAACATAAGTTTCCACAACCAACGACGGTCAGTTCTCTGTTCTTTCAATAAAATATATTTTTTGTACTGTTTCTTTTGGACTCTTTGAAATTTTTGTGATTACTTATTTATTAACTTGATTATAATAATAACCGACAAGTAGCTACACACTAGCTGTATTAGCTCTGTACTGACGTCGCCCATATTTGCACTATTTGCAGAAATTCTACGTCAATCGTATTTTTGTTACATTTATATCCAATTACTTTCCTAGTTCGAAGGCTAGCTGGTTTGGGCTGGATGAAAGGGGCCGAAAATCGTGTATTAGGGGAGACCTATGTCCAGCGAGTGTGGGCTGCTGATGATGATGCCGACTTTCCTAGTTGTCTTTGTCCATTTGATTCAAGTTTTTGATAAAGATGTTCATGTGTTAATGTCTGCTAATGAAATTCTGCTTGGAGTGACAACGCGTGCCGATTTGCTAATGTGTTGTGTCAATAATATCTTTGCATAGCTTGAAAATATCTTGCGGTGTAGCACTCGACTCCAGCGGGTTCAAGTTCGGCCGAGCGACAATGAACTTGGCCGTCCGTGACTCACGCATGCCAGCCATCAGTGTTACGAAACCATAAACACTGCACCTCATCTGCAAATGCAACCGTATGCAACCGAGACACTCGACCCGGCCATTGTCCACGACTTGACTTATCGCCGAGGCGATTTTTATCGGACTGGATTTATGATATTATGTCTCTGTTTATGCTAATAATAAACTTGTCGGCGGGAATGCGAATGGAATGCCGCTTGGTGTCAATACAGAGTTGATAAATACTACGTGTAAGTTTATAGTAAGTGCACATGCACAAGTAGATACTTAAATACACAAAGTTTTGTACAAATACATATGTTGACAACAAAAAAAACAATCGTGCATCATTTGTCACATAATATCAATATTAAACTTGTCATTAAAATCAGAGTGGTAAGTAATAACAATGGAATTTTAAAATCAATTTGAGGGAAATTTAGCAACTGTTTAAATATGTCTAATGAACAAATTCAGTGAAATAAGGATAGATAGCCCGAATATTTCAATAACAAACTTTAAAAGAAAATTTCCTAAATTAAAAAGCGCAGAAAACAAATTGTAATGACCAGCAATGACATAGATAACTGTTTGATCACTCAAAATAACAACCTCATTTGAGTAGTAAGATGCAAATAGGATCTATACCTACTCGTTATTTATAAGCTAGTGTATTAGACCACCTGGCCCTGACATTGGACACCGAATGACATCATGCCGCGGTTCCATTTCGCCAAGGCCCGCAGTTGAAGGTACTGTTCTAAATGCGCGGGTTCGCTTGCCTTCAGAATGAGCGTGAGAGCGCACACTAAAGACTAAATTACTTGAAGACAGAATTAATTAGGAAATTAAGTGTCTTTGAGTGTCTACATACATATTTAGTATAATTTTTTTTTCGGATAAGGCATTATGTTTTAATGTCATTATCCGGTCATTAAACTTTTATTGATAAAATTAATTTAATCCGTTCCTGCACTTTATCTGCATACGTTCGTTGTACAGTTATGAATCATGCATTCTTGCCTAATTCTTACTATGAATGCAGATTTTCACGCCAAACTTGGTTCTGTTCTCCCAAAAAGATGCCACAATGTAGTTCAGACATCTAGGTAGATCAGGATAACGAAAAAATAATATTAAAAATAAACAACAAGGTTGCCGCGATGTAATTTGACACACTCATCTATTGGTTCGTTTCGATTACAGTCCGAAGGCGAATTGAGTGGCCACTGGTACATATATTAACAGTAGGCCTACATCAATTTAAATCTCTCATCGTAACACGTGCAATTGTCGTTGCGTGCGAAAGAGACGGCTTTTACGCTTGTAGTACCTGTCACTCATGTATTCAGAATTTGGTAGGTTCTGGTAATTACAATGAAGCGACTGTCGTCCGACCTTCACAACCCTTTTACAGTTTTAATATGGCAAAATATTGATAATACAGATTACTAATGAGTAAGAGTGTCAAACCCTATGTCTGAATACGTGACCTTTCAAGTTTTGTTTGTTCTAGATAGGTTTCGGGTAACGCCATTAGTTTATTCTTGGTCAACGCCGCGGTCGCCGCACAATAGATGTTTTACAAACAGAATTATCAAAACATCGACTACATTACAACAGTCCACTGGGAATCTTTTTCGACAGTAATGATGTGTCCATTAACGTACCTACTTAGTTATGGTTGTTCGCGCATGAGGGACGTATAGCTGTTTTTGTTAATAGGAAAAAGTCATATCAGTTGTTAAGAGCTGAATAGCCTAAAAATATAAGCATATAAGTACCTATACCATTAAATATTGACGATTAACTATCCTATTCTGGTAACTTAGAACTATCCATTTACTGAGTTTAGTTGGGTAATTTTGTCTGATAAAGAAAACACAATGGCTGAATGAATGAATGAAACAGTTGATGAATGATATGAATGCTCACCAAGATTATATCGATAATACTCAAACAATCAATATGAGCAATCTACTGTCAGACATAATTTGCAGGATTGCATTATTACATTACACGAACAGATGTCAATTGATGGATCAGATATTTTTAATTGGGTCTTGGTGTATGTGTTACCCTTTTGTTTTTGATTACCATAATCCGACAAAACAAGACAAGCACACCTTAGTTTGCGACCAAGGGGGCAATTTTCGTGCACTCGACATTGAAATCGAAATAGAAATGTGTATGGACGAATGTATGAAACATCTGAATTAGACTTCAATGTCGAGTGCACGAGATTACCTACCAGGACAATACTAACCTTTTGGTGTTGTCTACCGTGCGCGGTTTGTAGAAGTCAAAACAATACTCCGTATTACACTCATAACTTGTGCATTTGAATGCAGCTCGGCTAGTCGTGTTGTCGGGACGTTACCGACATGACAAGACTGTCAGCCGACAATTCACGAAAAATGTTCAATACCATCAGCCCTAAACCAAGGTCACGCTAACCTTTCGTTGCTAAAGTGCAATGAGACCGTAGCAGACTTCGTGACGAAAGCCCTTAGTAACTTATATGTTTTGCATTTCATTAAGAATTGATAATCTGGGTTATGAAGTGTGGCCTTTATTACTCAAATAGGGCATGACTTCTATATTAAGCATTATAATGTGTGACGGTTTATTGTGTCTCAACTAGCATGAAAAAGTCTTAATCTAGGTAGTTTGAAACTTAATTTTACGCATGATCATTGTAAGTAGTGATTATATATAGATAATTTAAATTGATTTAGATTGTTTTTTATTTCTTTTAAGAAAAAAATAGATAGACCAGTCTCACCCGTTTGACCTGAGCCCACATCGTATGACAATGCAAAAGACAATTTACTTTGTAACATAAATCCGTACAAACTCGCTAGACAAACTTAGTTTCTCCATTAACTCCCCCTATCTTTTTCTTAAAATCCGCCAATAGATCTCAAGTGCGGGTAATAACGGGAAGGCTGCAAAAGGGTCTGAAAAAAGGCGAGCGTAGGCGAAGATCCCCGACGACTCCCGAAGGAATGACAAGGAGCTTTCCTTGGAACGCGGAAAACGTCGCGCACATGTTGAAAATACGAGTGGGCATTGACCCCGACCGTCGGCTACACAGCTGTTGGCTCGGTGGGTCTAGTGCGGCGCATCTCCGCTGCGCTCCTGCCTAAATATGTGGGATGAAAGGTCATTACGAATTAGTCCCACTTAATAAGTAAATACATAGCTTATGAAGCGATCCTTTATATACTCGTACATGCCTAAGTAGGCCAGTATTGCGTAGAATAGCATGTTGGGCGTTTAATAAACAGTAAGGATGTCTGTATTACGAGTATAATGAAGATCGTAAAAATTGTTTCCGTTTTCTCAAAAGTGATGCTGTTGCTAAAAGTTTTGGTTATTTTATTTTATTATTTAATTTGAATGTGAGAGAATGACAGTATATGAATATTTTCTTTAAGCTTAAATCTGTATCATGTAAGTAGGTGTACATGAGTGCACCTTTGAGATATGAATCTCAATGGCAATTGGACATTAGAAAATCCTCATGCAATTTTTTAAAGGGGAGTGAAATAACGGCTCAACTTCGGATGCAAATGTAACGAGTAATTATCATGTTTCACTTGCTTGTAGCTTTCGTTTTACTACGAAAATGGTTGGAACAACGCCGCGTCTCGGTCTTTTTACTGACGCTCGCACTCGTACATGGAGCAAGAGGTTCGATATACCAACGTTTTTTGCTTAGTTTTATAAGGAATATACTTACCTATTATATATCTACTTATTGCAAAAGAATTTAAAAAGTGAAAATTTTTGATATTCTAAATTAGATTTTTGTATGTTTTTTTTTAAATAAGCAAATACCTTCTTGCAAATTCGATAAATTGAAGACGTGCATTTATATTTTGTTGAATCAGAATCAGAATGCAATACACGAACAGAGTATTGTATATTTGATTTGATCTGATTTACAATAAATATTTCTTAAAAAATATACAAATACAATTTTATCTGTGCAACAAAAAAACTGGCTGCAAACGACATCTCTGGCGCAGCTATGAGACATCAGGCTTAGTTTTTTCCTTGACAACGCTCACCCCGAAATAGGGGAACACACGACCCGTAATTTTCGTGCATGTATGTTGTGTATGCAGTTACATACAGGCAATTTGCCGTTCAGGAAGAGATCCGACGCCGGGATAGGCGGCTGATAAAATCTGTGACTGTCATTGGCAGGACGCAGCGCCCACCCTACGTTCGAAATACGAGATTATTCGGTATTTAAGCCTATTCAACCTATTTGATGATGTGAAATCACAATTCAGCAAAGATTAAAATGCTGTAAAACCGCATTTTTTCGTAGAGGACAAACCCCATTTTATATAATTCATTTCATTTGCAACTGGTATCGTATTGTACTGGTGGAAACCACCAAGGTATGTATATGATATGATTTTGAATAAGCTCTTTGATAACATACCGTTATTTTAATTGTTTTTATTACACAACATTTTCCAGTTTTTCTATCGCAAAACCAGAAGTGTATTGAATCCATTTTTACTTTAGACAAAGGCAGATAATCTTGAAATTTACCTGATAACATAAATAAAAGAGGTATGCAAACAATATAAACAGTTTCCTTCTAATATAATTAATCGCATAATCACTTTGCACTACAACTGCATTACGGATATTCCTTTCACACTATCTCGACGTATCCGATCGCGGAAGGAGATTATGCAACTCTTACGTGCTATAACCAAGCCTCAACTATAGTGAGGCGACCGGAGTACCAGTTTAGAGAGTGACGTCGATAAATGACTTGACCAATATCATAGTCAAACAGTGAATTAGGGATGGGGAGGCAAACGCCTAACCACAGATTAAGAGAGATATGGCGTGACATAGAAACTATATATCTCCATTATTTACATCCGTTTTTAAAGAAGATACGTAAACGTAGTAAAGTTTTCTGTTTGAATTTTTGCAAACCACTACAAAACACATTTGAGCAAGTGGGTATTTTGACAAAAATCGGTTTTGTGTTTGATGTCAATCAAGCTGTTTAAGCCACATACGTTCGTCCCAACCGTGGCTCGGTTAGTCTAGATCTTGGCACATCTTTGTTTGATGTGTATGCTCAACTCCTTTCACTCCTCAAAGCCAAAATGATTATTTGGCGCTTGCGAGTCCATGGGATATCGATATACCCTTGCGAACTACTCAAGTGCTAGAGCTTCTTGTAAAATGCCTCGAGTGGCGTTGCCACTAGAGTTGCATCACTACTCTATTACAATATTTTACGTTCGTCTATAACAGGAAAGTTTCCCGGAAAATCCGCTTGTTGTAAAAGGGACGTTACTCCGACTTACGTCTCCAGGAAAAGATTTATTGCTAATGGCGGAAAGAAAATAGCATCCCTGTATTGTTATGGTTGTCGTGATCTGCTTTTAAGGTGGTGGTTAAATGTGTAACTTTCTTAGTGGGAATAATTTATTTCATTGCGGGAAGTTGTTGGCAAAATATAATAAAATCAGTTTTACTCTATATTCAGGCTCCCCCCCCCCCCCTCTACTTATTTAGAGCCTTTTATCACGGTTTAAGTATGAAAAACCAACTTTGATCCGGAGTCTGTAAAAAGTTTCAAGCAAAGCGTGATTATTTCCAATAAAAATTAATTAAACGAACCTTGAGGAAAGATTTATAACTCAAAATTTAAAGGCAAATTAATTTTAACTCTCTTTGAAATGACGGGACGGATGTGTACGTCTTGACAAATATATTTAAAAGGATATGCAAAAAACTGCTGTCATGAGAAAGAAATTCCTTTCAATGGTATGATTAAGATGGATAAGAAAGCAGATACTTAACCGTAACGAAGAAATTTACTTCTAATAAGTCTGTTGTTTTATATACTTCGTACCTACATACTTACATAAAATTTAACAAAAGTATTCAGAGATTTATCATTTGCGTTTACGCGCTGTTTTTTTCCAGTCGTTTATCTTATTGATTTCTCAATGTATGCAAACAAACATTTGAAAAGAAACAAACACTTTATCGCATATTTATTTACATTCATTCCAATTTACGCACGAAGCACCAACTTTAATCAACTCGCCGAGAGATCGCATCCACATCTTGAGCTCTGCTCTCGTCGGATGCGTGGAAATAAACGTGATTTTTAAGGATGCGCAGGCGCTGCCCAAATGATTAGTTAGTCACGTTGGTAATTTTAGGATGGCGAATTAGGATAACCCTTTTTAGAAGTCGGTAGTAGAATTGCAAAAACGGGACGCTTAAAAACTGTTAAGGTAAATCTTCAAAACCTATATTATTTTGCTCGTGAACCGTTGTGATTTGTTGCGCTGCGGCTAGTATGTATGTGTGTGTGTTTTTATATGCTAGGTGGCAAACGCAGGTTTTTTAAATAAACTTTATAGGTTAAAACACTTTAAAATAGAGATACGAGTAAGTTCTTTATATCACTTAAAAGTAAGTACTTGTTTTATTCTTAATTCTAATAAGAGAAAATGTATTGAAAACTAAATTTTCAAATCCCTCAGGCATAAATCCTAATAATGTTTGAGGTCGTTGACCCTTGCACTAATCCAATCGCTGATGACATCGTTATAGTATTAGTCACAGTCAATCACTTTCACTTCACCAGTATACTCGTGAAGTGATTATTTTAAAATCTGACAGCATTTTTTGAGTCATCGTATGCGGAACATCGCGCTTCCAAGTCCCACATGACCGACCTTTTCGGTATTTAGTCGGCGCATATTTCCGGAGCTGCTCTTGCGCCTAATTCGCATCAGTTGGGAATGATTTGTCGTGGCATTGCATTAACGCGCATATGTCACTTAAGTCAAGAGTTGCCCACACGCACGGGCCATTCATCCTCATTCCGTTAAGTAAAGTTGTAACTCGTCGTAAATGTTTCGAAATTAGAAGTACTCTTTTTATTGTTCCCTCATTATAAGTTAATTTTTATTCACACGGGCTTTTGTACTCAAAGTTCTTAGGCGAATGTTTTAAGCTAAATAGTGGAATACACATTAAGTATCATATTATATTTGATAAGAATTCGTACACTTAATTATTCATTGTAGAGTTCTTATGGATCGATACGATTAGATCGATGGCTGGCATGCTTTTAAAAGCAGCAGTCTCCATTATTTGAGAACTGTATGTGCAATTTATGTATAAAACGCAGTGCATCATAGAGTAATCTTTCATAACATATTAATAATAAAGCCCGACTTCCCACGCTCACGCACGCCTACTGTATTGTGGAACCAGAAGTTTGTTTGATTATTTAAGTAATACTTACTTACTACATTGCTCCTGAAATCGACTACATACTTTTATTTTAGTTTATGATAATCATAATTTATGTATAAAATATTATAATTTTACTTAAAAACAGCTACAGCTAAGTATATAATAGAACTTTCATCAAAGCTTGTGTATCGTAAACTATTGGATTAGGTAGATACGTGTGATCGTTTATTTCGAGAGAGCATAGTTGATCAAATAATTTAATTAATTGAAGTCACTATTTCTAGTAAACGTCTCGTTCCAAGATTGCATACAAAATTGTTATGAAAATTCCTCTCGCTCATTGATCAAAGTGCGCAATTTCACAATAAAGTTGCACGATAAGGACATTGTTTAGGAAGTATTTCGACATAGCGCACCGGAAAGAGGAAGCGGCACGGGTCGTTGAACCCACCGGCGAGTCAATGTCAGCGGCGGCAAGGCGTGGGCCCAAGATTCGGTAAGAACAAGGGTGCGTTCGCGGGGTAGCAGGGTGCAACTGTCGCAGGGTAACGACCGGGCCGGGGTCGACGAACGGCGCCACGCGGCCGCGCGACCGAGCCATCCGATTGATCGGAGCGGGACGGCGATACACGTACCCTCGCGATTTAACTACCCCCGCACCTAATAGGGGAAATAACACTTTGTTCCGTAACAGATAAGGTGTGATTCGGTTCGGTCGGTTTGGCTGATGCGCCGTTTGGGCTGGCGCAGAGAAGTGGTACTCACACACCTATCGTTAAGGGAAGTAGTTTTGCTCAAAATATTGATTTTTCCGCGGGCCTCGCGGCCGCGTGGCGCGCGTGTGTGTGCGCGGCGCGCGCGCGTGTGCGTGCATGTCTATTTCGGGGTGAGCACGTGGTCGTAGTTGTTGCTTGTTGACATGCGTTTTTATTTTTATGGCGACTTCGCGGCTCGATCAGTTAATTACGTCACGTCATTGTTTGCTGTTAGTTTGTTTGCTATTAAAATGTCCTGGGGCTTTATTAAAATATGCAAGCGGATGAATATTTACTGCCGTTACTTTGATGTTGTGCTGGCATAGTGATACGTTGCCATATGATAGATAATACTCAATATCTACTTATAACTAGATGTATTGCTTGTAGAGAGATACTTTTAGCTGGGTAAACAATACCTAACTAGAACTATATCTTTGGTCTCACATACCTTGGATTTAATTTAACCCCTCACACCCTTTAACTCCCTGGGGAGGTCACTTACCGTATCTATATCAGTCCTTATGAAAATTGATTATATGGAGCTTATATATAGTTGTTCTAACTCCGTTTGTCTAATTGATGCTTTAGTTGAGATCTGCAGCGCAAATTAATGTCTTGAATACGTATTAGCTCTCCTCGTAATCTTACGCCCTCACAAAATCTTCAATGTTTCTCCAAGTATAATGTTAAACTGCATTTTCTTCGCCCAAAGGTTCACTGGACAGAAGACTGCAATATATGTAAGCTATCCACAGTACGAACTTCTTTCCATCCTGCAATAACGTTACACACACATGCAGCGTATGTATACAGGGCCGGTTCAGGACTCTCGCACACAAACACACAACGTTACCCTTGATTTTGCCAGCTCAAGGTCTCTACCCTCGATTATTGCTCGCTCACACCCCCGTGGTATCGTATAAACCTGTCCCACTCTAAAGGTCGGCCAATGCCGAAATTCGCCGACCAGGAGCCGGGTTCGTTGACCGCCACCAACATACGTATTGGTAAATAAACATTGGTATAGATGCTCACCTATTACATAATGAAAATCTATGCGGTGTTTTGATTGCGCGTTGCACCAAGATAGGCAACAGGGCTGCCAAAGTAGAAAATGCAATTTGAATAAATTAATAATTAAATTGAAGTATTTCAAGAGACAATTCAAAAATTACAAGGATTGTAAACGTCATCTTGCACAATAGATATTTATGTTGGTTTCCTGTAAAATTTGTTGCAGCGAGTTAATTAAATATTATACATTTTATAAATTCATATAGCCTGAGATGAAAGTTCGTCGTATTTGTTACTCAGACAATATCACATACCTACGTATATTGTAACCCCAAAGTTGTTATTACTTAATATCTATTCGTAGTCTCTATTTACTGGTTATTCAATCCAAATTCCAAAAAAAAACATCTTATTTATAGGTTTCTTAATCCATAGTGACATAAAGGACATCTTCTTCAATGTTAGTTAATGAAACCTAACGTAACAAAAATACCTCATCAGCATTATTCTAGCAAGAATGTCTCTAGCAACTAAAACAATAAGAGGACGTTGACTAAACGCTGGTACTTTCCTTGCAAGACGCGTCTCTATTTGAACTGGATGGAGACAAAGAAGAGGGGTTGGTTGACACTGGGCGGTAAGATTAACCGGCTACTTATCCCAGCCCTTTGTCTAGGACTGCGCGACCTTCAAGGGAATAAAAGATCTAATTTAATACGGAAATATTTAAAAATCAATCTTTTCAAATCTTGATATTGTTTCAAATGACAGTCCCAAATAGCGCATTTACTGGTGTTGCAGGTGTCTATGGGCGTCGGCTATCGCTTATCGTAAGGTGATCCGTCTGTTCGTTTGCCACCAAACACAAAAAAATGGTAGTAATCCTGCTGTTGCAACAAGGGTTGTCGATTCCAACTCTGGTTAAACATTCGTGTGATGAACACTTGTGTTTGTTTAGTTTTCGGATAAATCATTATATCTACTATACTACATCTTAAGTAATTATTTAAATATAATTTGTGATTACTTCATGAATATAAAAAAAACTCCTCTTGACAAATGCTAAATTTATATTTGATATTTTGTAATTACCTAACATGTACAGTCAACTCCAAAAATATGTATACACTTTAGGACCTTGTCGTAATACATAATGTATAAGAAAGTAGAAGTCGTTCTTATACATATGTATTGTGACAAGGTCCTAAAGTGTATACATATTTTTGGAGTTGACTGTACCTACTTAGCTTTTTTATGTACAAAACCATGTTACCTAACTGCGAGATACAAAAGCCTTTTTGTCTATCCCATGGAATTACCGTCATTTGATCTTGTGATGTCCTTGAGATTCTTATTCAAGACTTTGCAGTAATCCAACGACTTTATACCAATGTCAGTAATTTTTAATCGAAACGTTCTGCGGGCCAGGATATTATTGCTAACAGTATGCATCAAATAAGTTCCCGTCTGAGAAGTTGGCTACGTGAATTGTCGCAGAAACGTAAACGGGTGTTAGCGAACGAAGTTGGGGGTTGGGCTGTAGAGAATTGAGGCTAACTCCACAGCCGCAAACTTACATACGAGTACATGCCTCGCCTGCTGAACGAGCAGATGGTATAGTTTTCTAATGAATTTCTTAATATTTTCGGGATCCACATTCAACATCTTAAATTAAGCCTACTTGTTTTGAAGTTTACAGCATCTCATGTATTTGAGTTTATCCGGCTTCGTCCAAAGCTTCGGAGCCCAGGGCTTGCTAGTTCGCTTATATAAAGGCTGCAGTACCTATTATGCATCAAGTAATTTATGCATGTATTGCAGTATTTACATAATTTTATTTTTAAGAGGTGGCACACGAGCAGTCCGATCACCTTCATCGAGCAAGCGATTGTCGCCACCCAGGCGCCCATAGATACTGGCAACACCAAGGGAGTCAAGTGAGCTGTCTTTTTATCCCCTTTCCCCCTATTGGGCCTCCGGTACCCTAACTCGCGCTTTCTCTCCATCCCTTTACTAAAACTAAACAAACAATTCCAAATATACCCTGTGTTGCCTTTTATAAGTGATTTTGTGTTTTAAATCCTTATCATAATAATAATATTGAACAAATTGAGTTTACTTTCAATTATTTTACATTTAGGTCAGTAATGTTTTAGATACCAATGTAAACATTGAGGATTTTTTGCAATAACATTGTTGAAAGTCAAATGGTCCCATGAAGAGAGTTATTTTGCACTTGATTCACAATCGTGTACCTACATTGTTGCAAAAGGACTTCGTGATATATATCATTGCGGCAATTGGAACCTGTTTTGTATTCCTGCTGCACAAAGCTCCGGTGAGATAAAAGAAATGTCGTCGTTATGCGTCCAGCGTAGCTTGCATATCTTCGCAAACTCCCGATTGTAACGAAGCTGAGGAGTACCTTTGACAAGTGTAGGAGATATATACTTACATAACATAATAAATTTAAATATTTTGTATTAGTACACCATTAAACCATGATGCATAAATCAGAAAATGGTAAGTTTTATTTCTGCTTGGGTCGAATTTATATCTATTGGATTACTGAAAACTGAAGAAACGCCTACCTTTATGGCTAAATTAGCTCGATTGATGATGAAAATGAGTTTTTCATTTTTCATTTAGTCTACATTGTCCCACTGCCGGGCAAAGGCCTCCCCTGAGACCCTCCATCGATCCCTATCCACCGCCATCCGTAGCCAATAAAGTGCAAAGTTGTTAAGATCGTCACGCTTTTTAGGTAATCAGTATATCTTTGAAAAATGGATTAGAAATACTACGACGACGATATAAGGAGCTAACATAGGTACTAACAGATAATCGGATCAAACTGCAGACATACAATTTAAGACCAGAGAGAACCTATAATTTCGCACGTAAGATTTTAAATTTCAAGAGCAGTAATGTTCAAGTCACGAGAATGTGTTGCGTCGATTTTACGCATGACTCACGCAATTCCGATCCTGGACACGTCGCCGTTTAAAATGCTCGGAATTGTTTTCGATAAATTCCTTTTAATTATTGTTCAATGCGAGATCTAAAAACTTAGCTTCAGAATAGTTGGCGATTGTAGCGTATGTTAGCTGGAACGTAGATGATGGAATACATATAACTGGGCTAAAAATACCAATTTTCTTCTGTCAAGAAAATTCATACATATCACCACAAATTTTAAATATAACAACGATTTATTCAATAATGTTTCTCTGCTTTTGATTCTAGTTCCTAGATAAAACAAATACCTAGCTTAGTTGCAATATGACCAAATAAATATATTTGTGAAAGGTACACCATGCAAAAGGCACTAAATGTATTACATGTGAAAGGATACAAAAGTACACATGTTGTCTCAAATTTCTTATGTGCATCATGCATAAGAATTCACAACAATGTTCCATAAAAAAATTACATCGTGAGCACACAAATCCTTTGAACACTTAGTTAGCGTCATTAGGCCCAAATCGCTCGTAATCCTTAGATTATTAGCGGCTCGTCAGCCACCCAACTGCACGTAACATGTTACTTCTTGGGAGCTGTTGCGTAACGTGCGGGAAACTAATTACATGACGACGCCGCGAAGCTCGATCACATGTGTTTGATTTGATTTGCGCTGCAAATTTATTATAGGCAGTTACATACGTTACAGCTTCATATCAAGTTTTGTGCTAATTCTTAATCCGGATATATATATTTCTGGTACATTCGATGATTTTGATTTCTTATTGGTAGTTCTATAACAATTATTTAATTATGTTTGATATTGATTTTTATTGCGTAGATAACCGAACTTTCTTATCTTACTTTACGAATATTCCAATAAATATATTCTTTCGGAATTTTTAACCAAATAGATTTTTTTCGTGGCATATGTAAACGATTTTATCGATTTAATTTAGAAGGAATTTATTTTAACGTCGTAAGACCCGAAAGCCTTTTAAAAGACATGAAACATTTGATTTTCTATTGTGTCTGCTGTCTGGGCGTTAGGACGTCAAACCATTTCTAGAATGAGAGCTAAAATTTATATGAATGAAAAATATTTCAACCATAATGAGATGCCAGAAATCATAACAGCGAAATAAAAAAAGATGAGCTCCACTAAGCCCGACCGTTCATTGCTATCGACATCACAGATAATGTCTGTGACAAATCTGCTATCAACAACAAAAACTCATTACTGCGGAAAACAAACAGAGTCCCATAGCGAGCGGCGTCCCGTAGCGTTTGATTACGTGTTGGTAGTCACCGCCTGTGCAGCGGGGTGGGCGTTCCCGACCTACCCGACACCCCAGAACCTACGCCAACACTGCATCGATGCACCCTACCTAGTACCTAGGTATCTAGAAAGTCTGGAGCCCGCCGCACACACCCACGCGCGCCCCGCGCCTGTGTGCGTGACATTGCATCCTCTGTACTATGCGCGATTGTTTGCAACTTGTTTATGTCCTCGGGATACACCAATTTGTTTGCTAATGAGGGGTTGAAGACACTTTTATTTTGCTCGTGACTGTTTTATACTCGACCATAATGTATGACGGAGTTAGTCAATAAGATTAATGGGATAAACAAACAGTCTGGACAGGTTTATTGTGATAGTATTTAAATTAGAGAGAACTGTATTACAATGTAAGAAATATTTCAGAGTTTATGCGTTTACAAGTCGTAAAATATATTCATTGTCAATATTTTCCAATTGGACTGCACTCATTAAAAGGACGTATCTATTACTTATTTAGGATGTTAGATCTATTAAACTCAATACACAAAATGTATTATTGCAGATACCTAAGTAAATATTCGTACATAATAAAATCTTGGAGCCTATTTAGGCAGTGGCCGTAGTTCAACATCTACCTAAAATCGTATGTTGATTATTTCTGCTTGGGTCGAATTTATATTGGATTAGTAAAACTGAAGGAACGCCTACCTTCATGGCTAAATTAGCTCGATTGATGATGAAAATGAGTTTTTCATTTTTCATTTAGTCTACATTGTCCCACTGCCGGGCAAAGGCCTCCCCTGAGACCCTCCATCGATCCCTATCCACCGCCATCCGTAGCCAATAAAGTGCAAAGTTGTTAAGATCGTCACGCTTTTTAGATAATCAGTATATCTTTGAAAAATGGATTAGAAATACTACGACGACGATATAAGGAGCTAACATAGGTACTTACAGATAATCGGATCAAACTGCAGACATACAATTTAAGACCAGAGAGAACCTATAATTTCGTACGTTAGATTTTAAATTTCAAGAGCAGTAATGTTCAAGTCACGAGAATGTGTTGCGTCGATTTTACGCATGACTCACGCAATTCCGATCCTGGACACGTCGCCGTTTAAAATGCTCGGAATTGTTTCCGATAAATTCCTTTTAATTATTGTTCAATACGAGACCTAAAACTTAGCTTCAGAATAACTGGCGTTTGTAGCGTATGTTAGCTGGAACGTAGATGATGGAATACATAGAACTTCGCGGAGCAACTGGGCTAAAAATACCAAATTTTCTATTGTCAAGAAAATTCATACATATCACCACAAATTTTAAGTATAACAACGACTTTATTCAATAATGTTTCTCTGCTTTTGATTCTAGTTCCTAGATAAAACAAATACCTAAGTAGCTTAGTTGCGAAATGCCTTAATAAATCTTCATAAATTCTTGTTTAACTATTTGTGAAAGGTACACATGCAAAAGGTACAAAATGTACTGCATGTGAAAGGTACAAAAGTACACATGTTGAGACAACATGATTGTGTACATTTGTTACCTATCTTATGAGTTCACAAAATTGTTCCATAAAAAATAAACGTCGTGAGCACACAAATCCTTTGAACACCTAGTTACCGTCATTAGGCCTAAATCGCTCGTAATCCTTAGATTATTAGCGGCTCGTCAGCCACCCAACTGCACGTAACATGTTACTTCTTGGGAGCTGTTGCGTAACGTGCGGGAAACTAATTACATGACGACGCCGCGAAGCTCGATCACATGTGTTTGATTTGATTTGCGCTGCAAATTTATTATAGGCAGTTACATACGTTACAGCTTCATATCAAGTTTGTGCTAATTCTTAATCCGGATAATATATTTCTGGTACATTCGATGATTTTGATTTCTTATTGGTAGTTCTATAACAATTATTTAATTATGTTTGATATTGATTTTTATTGCGTAGATAACCGAACTTTCTTATCTTACTTTACGGATATTCCAAAATAATATATTCTTTCGCAATTTTTAACCAAATAGATTTTTTTCGTGGCATATGTAACGATTTTATCGATTTAATTTAGAAGGAATTTATTTTAACGTCGTAAGACCCGAAAGCCTTTTAAAAGGACATGAAACATTTGATTTTCTATTGTGTCTGCTGTCTGGGCGTTAGGACGTCAAACCATTTCTAGAATGAGAGCTAAAATTTATATGAATGAAAAATATTTCAACCATAATGAGATGCCAGAAATCATAACAGCGAAATAAAAAAAGATGAGCTCCACTAAGCCCGACCGTTCATTGCAATCGACATCACAGATAATGTCTGTGACAAATCTGCTATCAACAACAAAAACTCATTACTGCGGAAAACAAACAGAGTCCCATAGCGAGCGGCGTCCCGTAGCGTTTGATTACGTGTTGGTAGTCACCGCCTGTGCAGCGGGGTGGGCGTTCCCGACCTACCCGACACCCCAGAACCTACGCCAACACTGCATCGATGCACCCTACCTAGTACCTAGGTATCTAGAAAGTCTGGAGCCCGCCGCACACACCCACGCGCGCCCCGCGCCTGTGTGCGTGACATTGCATCCTCTGTACTATGCGCGATTGTTTGCAACTTGTTTATGTCCTCGGGATACACCAATTTGTTTGCTAATGAGGGGTTGAAGACACTTTTATTTTGCTCGTGACTGTTTTATACTCGACCATAATGTATGACGGAGTTAGTCAATAAGATTAATGGGATAAACAAACAGTCTGGACAGGTTTATTGTGATAGTATTTAAATTAGAGAGAACTGTATTACAATGTAAGAAATATTTCAGAGTTTATGCGTTTACAAGTCGTAAAATATATTCATAGTCAATATTTTCCAATTGGACTGCACTCATTAAAAGGACGTATCTATTACTTATTTAGGATGTTAGATCTATTAAACTCAATACACAAAATGTATTATTGCAGATACCTAAGTAAATATTCGTACATAATAAAATGTTGGAGCCTATTTAGGCAGTGGCCGTAGTTCAACATCTACCTAAAATCGTATGTTTATCATTTTGTTTTTAAAAATAATCAATTGTACGTTTAGGCATAATATAACTACTAGCTAGTCACTCGACGGGTCCAAAGAACAAAATCGTTTTTGAACGATTTTGTTCTTGGACATGTGTGTTCTTGTAAATCCTAGGTTCGATTTGACAAAAAGAAAAACCCCATCTTCGATAGTAAAAAGTTGAAGTATCCCTATTGCATTTTTTTATTGATTTCACATCAATTCCAATCACATTTGGTTAAAAATCTGCCTCTGGTTTGGTTTGGTTCAATATCTGGTTCAATCGAGTAAATTTTATCAAGTGTAGTAATCCAACGTGTGGCTGTATCTGCTATAACGTCGTAATGTTTGCAGTCAAAACCGTAATTAAAATTAATAAGTAAAAACTAAACTCCAGCTAGCGGCTTCATTCTACCACGTATACTTAGGATTAAATTTATTCATTACCACATGTTGCTACACCAATAAAAGAGAGCATGAGAACCAACTAACAACCCGGCTCAAAGCCAAGCGACTACAAATTCACCGAAAGCCGACAAATCCGGGGGTGTACACGAAAATTCGCTCCACTGCACCGCCGTCTGTATGCGCCTATGTGCAGTCTGGACCTACCCCAACCAGTGCAGTCGCACTCACGCCGGCCCTAGTGTGCCGATGTGGTATGCACTAGACAACACAGACGTAGACAGGGTTGCCACGTTTCTAGGCTGCAGCGAACTTTCATAAGTATTTCCAAAAAGAGGATATTTTTGGTGTAGGGAAATCTGTATAAGAAATTTAATACTGACTATGTAACGTGCAAGCCCGGATAGCTGGAGTTGAAATCGGCAGAACTACAACATTATAACCATATTTCTATATTGACATTTAAATACTCTTATTCTCATTAAGACATACATAATGCATCACTTACATGAGAACATAATTAAGGAAACAATAACTTGTACACATTCGCTATCGTACTTACTTTTTAAAGAAGAAAAACCTATAAACAAAATAAAAGGTAAACTCTCATACTCAATCTCAAATAGTAACTACCTAAGAACTAAAACTTAAAGTTAATTAAAACAAGGAAACTACAATTAAAGTGTATTTCTTGATGTGTCATGTAAATGTATTATTTTACAGTGAACTTAAACTGTTTTACAGTATTTTAGTGGCGAGCCACTTTTTGTTGAATCTAATAAAATACTAGACGATCAATAAATAAAATTGTTACTTCATCGACCAATTAACGACGACTTCCATCCTGATTTAGTACTGAAAGCTAACAGTTTAATTTTCTCAAATTCATCAAAAAAGTATAAAAAATAGTCTTAAGTTAAATTTTTATCGTTCAATCTCTACTAAACTCCCCGAGCGCAATATTTACGCGAAGTTCAATTATGCCATCGGGGGATGGGGCAGGCGCCTCTACTTTAATACGTGTAGATGTAAAAGTACATGTACTACGTTGCAGCGATATCACAAATTTCTTTGTGTGCGAACGATTATTTACACAGTGGAACGATTCAAATGAACCTAAGCTGTATTTGAAAATCTGCAATTTTAAATTAAAAAAAAATATTGTGATAATACAAATACAACTAATAAGAATAATTATGTGTTTTAGGGGTCAAATGAAATTCAATCATTATGTACATCTATTAATTCATTTGTTCGAAACTTTGAAAATGTCTGTATCCATACCATACCATCATTTAAATGGCACGAAATAGCTTTTTCAACATAATTTGCTTTTTTCAAGATATTTCTATCTAATTTCCTAGGTTTTCGAAATATGACTAGTTTAAATATATCAATACAAAATACTACGACCAAGTTTATCGTAGTATCTTTCTATGTAGACTACGATACTTCGTAGCAAAAGTCTAGCTACGAAAACATTTTTCTTAAAATTAATACTGTTTTTTTAGGTTTCAACAAAAATTAAATAACAGTATTTGAATTCTTAACTACTTTTACTTGTTAATTTATTTACTTTACGTCACGTTTTATTTCAATTTCGTAGCAAGAAACGTAAAAAAATACTACGAATTTTCGTATTTCAATGCATGTTGTGTGTCATATTTTACTGAATACACTCTATCTTCTATTACTTATATTTAACACTTATAATAAGTAAACGAATACAAAATAAATTATTATCCAAGCTTTTCCCAAACAATACGAGACTATAACTGTTTGTGTGTAACAGCGCCATCTGGCGTCGAGTAGCGTTAACAGTAGTTCAACCTAACTTGGACAGAGCGCTCTGGCTGTCTGCAATTTCTTTTGTACGATAGGAAAATTGAAGTTATTATTACTTCAACTTTATTGTTATTTTGGTTGTTTTTGAATTAAAATATATCTTTTGGAATATTATGATAGAAAATATACTATGGCTAATAATTTTATAATAATCAAAATAAGTACATATACCTGCTTGTAATTTCACGTAATCACCTATAAATCATTTATATATTTTTTTCTTAAAATTACCTGACTCGCGAATTATTGTCATACTAGGTATAAATCATTTACGTTTATTTTAATAATCCTTGTAGCATTATGATGAATGAAGTAAATATATCATAACTTTTATGTCAACCGTAAAACAACCACGTGGAAGATAAAAAATAACACCAGTCCACAATTTACGATGTTATGTTTTTTTATTAGAGGAATGTGAATTGGGACACTGCACTACTCGCGCGTTGCCAAAACTGGAACATTCCGAGAAGTATCCTATCCTAGGACAGCGTTGAGCGCCGAATGATGACTAATTATTTTTGGGCACGGTGCCAGACAAAATTCTGAATATAGGGCACCGTCAACGACTCCATACAAACAATTCTAAAGGTTACCAGATGAAGTTATTATATTTGGGAAACGGCTGGCGGTCAGTCTGCTCCTGGCGAACCTTGGAGATGTTTATTGTCAAAATTTTGGGCTTAAAATAATATTAAACTGACCAAAGTGATCAAGAGAGATTTGCATATCTAATATTTGAAACTAAAATGTCTACATAGCACAAATCACTTAAAAACAAAAGATAATGTAGGTATATCTTTCGTTTTGTATATCTATGTAGATATTATGCTTGTATATTGTTTTCATTAAATTTCGACGTAAGAGTACTTTTATATCATAAAATTTATTCAATATTAGCATTTTCATGATTCGTCGAGTTTAGAAATGCATTTTATATTTCAGAAGTAATTTTACACCGATTATTTTACCTAATATTAGTAAAAAAAAATGTTTTCCTTTAATTATTTCAAATCTACGTACTCGGAAGACCGCAAAATTAAATGTCTCAATTTTTACAATTAAACGCTTAAATTCAAAACCATAAGGCATTTTCTAAGCACATCTCATATGGATGTGACTTACTCTATCAAGTGTCTTAGTTAAGGGTTTTAAAATAGATTAGGTACACTATATTTCAACACGAGAAGTTTCAATCTAATTACAAGACGGAAACTCCGCACCTGTACAGGTATGTTTCATGGCGGAGGTATCGCGTCCCGATCGGGCGTGTGGCAACCCGACACCAATTTGTCAAGATAACCCAATTTCTATGGGAAGTGTGCGGAGAACACTGCCGTCTTTGCCAAGCTTGAATAAACAGGCAGATTGCAGGCATGAGATTACAAGAAGATAGGGTTTTCCTCAATATGAAACATCTCTATGGAAGATTTCGGTTTTGGTACAACTAAATCTGCCTTTTAAGCACCTCAAACTTGTGAAGTGTTTTTTACACTTAATCTTATATTAGCGGGAAACTGAATCTTGAGGATTTTTACTTACTTGGATATTTAAGAAATAATGATTGTAAATCTAATTTTGTAACCTCAATATCGGACACCAAAATAAGATTAACGTCACATACACAAAACGAGTGCCTAATAAAAAAATCGTGATTTATGTCTTATAAGAAATATACTTTCTATAAAGTTATAAGCACATATCCAATTAAAAATAAAAATGCGTCTGTTTATTTCATGGTAGGTATTTATTGTATCGGCATTCCCCAGCGTCAACAAAAAAGGTATTTATTGTAAGTCTTGCTAATGCAGGCTATTTACAACTCGGAATTACAATAACTACCTGACATAAGTCATCTTCAAGATGATCGTGTTTTGTTTTGATTCCGCCAATCTTTACGAAACCGCTGATTCAAGCAAGTACTTGCGCACTGAGTTTAGTCAGCGACTCTGTTTCAATAGCGTGAACATTGCGCACAATAAACTCTTGATAATGATGATACATAAAAATTTGGAGCTGCTGTATTGAGGTTACTCAAGTTCATAGAGTTCTAGGACAGTGTCTGTCGCAAGTTTTGGCCGCCATTTATTATTATCGGCGCCTTTATCAAGATTCCGTGTAGGCATCAAGTGTATTTGCACCTTGTAGCCAACTTAACACCACCTTATAGTGATTGTATTAAAGGTCAAATTCCTATGCGGAATTCAGTATGTACACTCACCCAATTCTTATCAAAAGTAAGTAACCTCTTTACCGAATATTGGCCTAGACAGCGTTAAACCTTTCTTGCAATAACAACAGGCATAAAGAGTGATAATATTGAATTTTTATTGTGTTATTTATGCAATGGTGTTCAGGTCAATTGATTGAGATCATGCCGATAAAAACTTAATAATCGTAGGCACTTATTGTGAGAATAAGAAGCTTTATTAAGATTATGATGTCATTAATTTATGTATTTCGATCCTTATTCGTTTGTGTAGATTCTTCTACAATAATGATTTAGTTATTCGAAGTAACAAAAAAAAATTAGGAAAAAGATATACGATACAATAGTTCCCAACGGCCTGTCAAAAGCCAATTTTGGATTTAGGCCTTTCTGAATGATCGCCTCTTTGATTGATCTGCGGCTATATGAATCCAGCTCCTACCAGACATCTTGGGCAAATCGTCGCACCTTCTGGCCTGAACTTCGTTTCCGTTATACAGACTTGACTCAGAAAGCGTTTTTGGTAGCGTTATACTTTTTTTGTGGATTTCTCGACTAGGGACAAATGGAATGAAGACCATAATTACCCTAACGGTTTGACTTATAATGTTCAGCGATTTTAAAGCGTGAAGACGGTACAAGATTTCCCATTTCCCTATTAGATTTCAACAATATTATGCTCGTACTAGGCTATCCAGTAATAGACTTCTTTGTACAAACATTGTACTTACAAATACAAATATTGTAAATTTCTTCATAAATATTTATAATAACACTAAGTAATCTTAGTGTTTGTTATGTGTAACACGATACTTCTATTAGTTATAGTTCTATAATTGGCTGTTCAGTTTCACTGCTTGCTTTATTTGTAGCTATTGTATTGTTTATTATATTTAAACATTTCTGTAACATCTTATTATTCATCGTGTATAAATAAGTGTAGTACGAGACTTTGACGCTGTAGTGACCACAGTGTTGCGCCTACATTTGGAAGATTCCGGATTTAATCCCCGGTCACAAAATGTTTAAAAAACAAACTTTTCTGAACTGTCTAGCTCTAACTTTGACATCTATAAATAATAGTTTGAGGCTTGATGGTTCCTGTGAATTATATTGGTACCTATTTATGAGGTATGTCATGCGTTTATAGGGGTAAGATAAGATCCTATCAAACAATAAATTGTTAGAAGGACATAAAACCTGTAAGCCTGTCAAATTATCAAAAGATGCTGTTTTAATCATGATACATCAAACCGATTGATACTCATAGGTAAACAATATCTACATCCAAAGTCACAAGTTGGTATTGCAAATTATTAGAATACCTACTGTGTACTGATCTAAAAAACAAAGCCTCAAAGTTTACTACTTTTCCTAGGAAATAGACATTTTTTATTACCAGGTTGCACGCTATGAAATTTTCATTAAACAGAAATTACTAAGTTTAAAATGGTTATTTGCTTTTTTTTGATAAACTCCTAATATATGGTTTAAATGTGAAATAAATATTTATTATACGAATAAATAGCCTATTTCTGGTTCTGATTTCTGATTGTTACGGTCAATCTGTATGTACCTATATCTAGAGGGCATTAGGTGAAGTTATGTATATAGCTGACATTTTGATGGTAAGTGTCTATGTATGCATAGGCAAAGTGTATGCTATTGAATAATAAGCATACATTTTTCAGGCATGACTATTTCTACACTAGTAGGTTCCAAGTTTAAAATAGTGTTGCTGCTACTTTGTATACCGTGTGTGGTAAAAGAGAGGCCTGCAAACAATAACACCTAATTATATGCCATATTTCCTAGGGTATAAGCCCTCATGAAGTATTTTTTTTATAATAGAGCCATTGGTAGGCTAGCAATGGCGAAGTCCACGTGACGTTCCTACTCTTTTTATTAGTAGCTAACCCTAGACCGCGTAATAGAAATAGAAAATATGCGCGTGTGTGCGTTCGGTGCACTCGTGTTATTGTGTGTGCAATAAATACTTTGTGTATCCCTCTCTTTCCTTCTCGACATTTCACTGATAGCTGTGGCCTCGTCTAGTCGCATCTAATGCTGGCGTTAGTGTGTTTAGACGCGCTAGATGTTCAAGTTACTCGACCGCTGATAACACTTACTTGCATGATCGAAATTCAGAAATAGAAAAAGGATTTCTTACATATGCGCAATCATGTTAATTTGAAGTACAGGCCCTAGGACGATTTCTATCTGTTCATTTCAGATTCCATTTCTACTGGTTAATCTAAATTCATAAAACAATTTTGCTACACAGGTTTGACATCTACATTAGTTATTTATTAAGTACTTTACAATCGAATAGCAAACTATTGAGTTGAGGTTATTTTGTATTTAACCCCGTCATTTTATAAACTAAGTATGCGTTTTTCTTAAACTGAATAGTTTTTTGTTAGCTTCGAGAAGAAATTAAATATAATTACATTTTTTGTGCAATAAGTAGCACTCATATCTATCTATCTATAAGTATATTTCTGTAAGAATTAAAATAAACTTAAATATTAAGGCATTAAACTAAATAATTAGAATTGTAACGTAGGTATGAAGAACCAGACATAGACATATACTCGTGATTCTTTACATTATTTAGCACTAAAATAATATATTAAAAATAATACGTTTAGATACTTGATAATATTTGTACAACAACTACGCAATACGTTTTGCATACAGCAGTTAGATCTGCTACAGAAGAATTATAACAAATTTTATAGGTTAGGCGCTTTCACGTACATTGGTGTCAGGATAAACTTGTGTTTGAACAGATGTCCGGTATGAAAATAATTTTACGGTCATTGGCATGGTTGTTAGGTAGTGCGGAAAACACCACATTCTTTGTTTAATTATGTTTGTTTTGTTTGTTTCAGGTGAGTGTCTAATATTTGGATTGAACGTGTTCGAAACATTTTTGAGGTTTGTAATCATTTTTACTAAAACGTCGTCACATAGAAAATTCGCAGCATTATAAAGAAAATTGAATCTTTCATATATAAATCCACTTAAATATTATGTATACTTTTTGATAGGAAAATATAGTACATACCTGCTTACATCAACATAATTTTTTACCGTTTCGTAGCAAGACACGGGGCGACTTCGTAGTCCCTCTACGGCGTAGCGTTTCGTAGCAGTATAAGGTACTGCAGTGCTGCTACGCTGTTAATTTTACTGGCTGTAGTTTTTTTGACAACAAATTAAATAATATACATCTGTTTTCGTAAGTTTTTTTTACATTTACATAAATCAGTGCATTAGTAAGCCGTAAAATACATGCCAAAATATTACATAAGACGTGACAATGTTTAAATGTCAACTTTTTTCGAATCAAATGCTCAAATTACTATGCAAATATTATGTAGTATTAGATAACTTGAAATGCGAGAAAATAAGATTACACGTATGTGCAAATATGACATCTATTCCAATAGCATAGAGTCATGGATTCGAAATAAATTCAAATTGTATGTAATGGTGACAGGTGTCCTAATTTTCGTGAGTTCAATGAACTACCTAATACGCGGCATTGCAGAATATGACTATAGTTTCCAAATCGTTGGTACCTGTGTGATGCGATTGCAGTCTTTAGTAATTTAGCTACTATGCATCGTTTGCAAAAAATGGCAATCGCATAGGAGGAAATAGTTAGTCGCTCTCCCACCGGAGTCGGTCGAGTACGCTCGCGCATCAAACGCGGCTTATGTCCCTGTAGCGAGTGTTGACTGAGCCGGAGTGTTGACCGGTATGTAGGTTACACCGCGCGAACCGGCGAGCACCACCCCCGCCCGGCCCCCGCGGCGGCCGCACCCCTCCCCCGCCACGCAGCTACCTATGATCCGTGCACTTTTCAACAAATGTCAAATGCACTCCTCAGGGTGGACGCAGACATTTTCTAACAAGAAAAACGGAAAATGAAATGACGTTCATTTGTTTTTCTTTAGTTTATGCGAATATTTTTGTTTACAAATGTAAGGCGGGCTAGTTGCTCCAATACATTTTTAATTTATTGGATTTCTTTATGGTTCGTGATAGACGAACAGATGGATCAGGTGATGTTAAGCGATTGTCACTGTCCGTAGAGTCAAAACTGCTGTGCCGACCCTTAACTCCGCTTTCCCCCGGTTGGACCTCCGATGCTCTCACTAACTCGGCGAAACACAGCGCAAGCGCTACTTGATTCCGCTCGTCTGTGAGGTCATGGTATCAATCCCGTTCAGCTGACCCATTCATGAAAAAATGGTTCTCCCACAGTATAAATTCACGGTACGAATTCGCGTGTAAAATGAAATAAAACTTCTAAAACAGCAAGAACAAATATACCCGTTAGTGGGCATTTACATAAAAGTTAGTTAAGTACCTGTATGATGCGTCAGTAACTGTTGACCTAGAAAATTGGAAATTTTCGTTTGAATATCCGAACGATAATTTCTGGTACGCCGTTGGTTAACAATGTCGTGTCCTTGTCTTTCAAATTTAGGGGCTGATGTAACCAATTGGTGCTTTTAGTGTGAATAAATTATTCAGTGCTGATATAAAGTCTGTGGCATAACACAAAGACTTCTGGCAGACGTATTTTATTTATTAATTATTTTATTAATTATTATATTATCTCAGGGTCTAGATTATCTGTATACCAAATTTCATTTAAATCCGTTGAGTAGTTTTGGCGTGAAAGAGTAACAGACAGACAGACAGACAGATAGACAGACAGACAGAGTTACTTTCGCATTTATAATATTAGTATGGATTATGACACCGACTGCACAAAATATTTAGCTCGAGGATTAGATTTACCATTCAATCTACTGACAATTTTGGACAACTTCATCATCTGCCTTATTCCCAGGTTATCAGGGGTCGGCGCAGTATGTTTTCTTCTTCCATTCGTCATTTGTCACCATATCATCCACCCCCTTTTCGCTTATATCATATTTCACACAATCCATCCTTCTCGTTTTCGGCCGTCCTCTGTTCCTCTACCCATTTTCATTCATATTCATCACTCGTTTGGTTCTCTTCTCATTACTTACAATTATGAAGAACTTAATTGTAATAAATCATTAATTTATTAATTCATCATTAAACCATTTATAATATTGGCAAAATATTTAGTGACTTTTGAAGTCTCACACAGAACAGTTCAGAACATGTAATTTCATCCAAAAAAATGACTGACTCGAATATCCGTACATAGGTTACAAATTTCATTTCAGTGCCAACGAGGTCGAAAAAACCAAAATTTGTTCCCCGAAAGAATAATTCTGTTGGCAACTGAGGCACGTGAGAGCAATACTCACAACGTGGCACCAACCCACTATTATTGGACGGTAGGCTTATGTATTATATTTATAACATCCGCTGTGTCACTGGGACAAGTTCGCTGGCTCCATCTTCCAATTCTCAATAAAAAAATCGGGCAAGTTCGAGTTCTAGACCGTGGCCTGAATCATCGCATTTGCTGAAATCGGCACGTTGTTTTATCTTGAGGAAGTTCGTACAACTGTGTATGTGTGTCACCTTATTAACTGATTCGCTGACCGCTTTGTAGTTCATATAGCAAGCCAACGTTCATGATCAAATTTAGGTTCGCATCGTGACCGTGGTGGGATTGTATTTTTTTCTATTAGGTTTTAAAATGTACATAAGTGCATTACTTATATACCCGTTTACAACATTGTAAGTGAATAGGTTCAATGGGGAATATCGCGTGTTTACATCCGCTAGATGGCGTACTCATAGAGTTAGGTCCAATTTCACCGTCAATGGATGTTCAGTGACATTTTGACATTTTAAATCAAAATTAACCAATGACCTCAGTTCGATAGTACACCATCTGGAGGACGTATCACACGTGATAGCCCCCATTGCGTTAGCCCCAGAAGCAAAGTACTTAATTGTGATAGATATGAAAATTGGCAATACATATATAGAACATATTATATTCATACAAAAAGTATCCTTTAAACTCTTAAATATTTTACTTATTTATATTAGAAGAATCTCCTATAATATTTTAATTATGAAACGAATATGTAGCTATGGAAGCCATTATTGTTAAAGTAAGATAGGATTTGGCATTCCAGTGCATCGTCTACCGTGAGTGAGGTAACCACGATGAAATAATATTATAATTCCACTGCATCCAGGACCAGAGTTGAGATTGGCCCTAAACTAGTCAGCATAGCTATACTATCACCACACACGTTTAATACAAAACAATAGTATGAAGTAGTAGTAGGTAATTATTTGAAATAATCTAGATTTCCAAGTCTAGACTGACAACGCTGATGATTCAGTTTTTCCTTTAACAATTAAGTCTTTTGTTATTCCCATTTTAGATTGATATCATTCGCCTTCAGCGATAGCGTCTTAAAAACAACGATAAGCTCATGACCATCAAATTAGGAGATCGACAGCCGACCGTGACTCTGTTTCTACTATCTCAGTCTGAAAAATGAAGGATTTTTGCGATAACATGACACAGAAACAGTACAAAGAAAACGTAGTAGAAACACTTATGCGGAATACATGAATATTTTAACGGTGAGCGAATATGCAAAACTGTCTTTAAATAGGTTTTAAAGGTATAATAATACGACTAGAATACAGGGTTAATTTGAAAATATTGACAACCGCATAGATACTAATTGTACTTATTGCTATATAAATCTTGTGCCTGTACATAAGCAAAGCATTTCCATGTATGCCTTTGCTTTACATTACCAGCCAACTAATGTCCTCACTGCTGGGGCATAAGTTTACCGTCAGTCTGAATGGGAATCAATCTTACCCCACTAGCCTAGGCAATAAGTAATTTTTTTTCAACATGTACTCATTACCTCACGATATTTTTCTTCTCTTTATGAACTGACAACCGTTGGAGCTTTAAAGTCCTTGAGTGGAGACCGCGACTTGGTAAACGTAGTGTTGGACGCCCTGCTACAAGATGGGATGACGACATTCGAAGGCTGGCTTGTGTGAGCTGGATGAGAGTGGCCGAAAATCGGGAGCGGTGGCGTGCATTGGGGGAGACCTATGTTCAGCAGTGGACGAGCGTGGGTTGCTGATGATGATGATTTTTCTTAACCACCAAACTATACAGTTAACTACATATATAGTTTTTTACGCTCATATGTTTAAAATTCCATAAACGCGCGATCGGATTTGAACCTATGAACTCCCGTCTAATCTCTTGAATCCTTACCTCATGCTATAAAATGTGATAATATAAGCTTGCTCAAGTCAAGCAATCATAGGTATCTTACGTAATTAAAGGATACAAGCCTTTCCCACTCGAGCAGGAAGGTTTGACATAGTTAGGTATTGCAATTCTAATGGATAGTGAAAGTGTGGTGCAGTCGCGGTCGCCAAGGTTTCAACACCTGCATTCATTCAATTGCTTCGCTCATGGGTATTCCACGTGTGGTTCTGCTTTCCATGTTTGCGTCTAATTAGTGTCACATAGGACAGTAGTACATCGACAGTGAAGTTGTAAATGTGATTAGTACGACTTTGATTTGCTGAGAATGCTTCTTGTTTGCGTAGACATTAAAATGAAATGAAGAAAGAAGAAAGCGGACAGTATTCATTCATATCTGCTGATTGGCACTTTGAGATCAATAACCCAATCAATTCTGATGTTGTAACCGTATACTAAATACTGATTAGACTGAATATGCAACTGTAAGGGATGGTCTTAAAAAATAATTAATGGACGGAAGTTTGGTGCGCCTAAAAGGGCTCCAAGCCGTGTGTACCCCAGGGCTTCGGTATGTCTTACGTTGCCTGAATACAACATGTTATACCAACCCATCAAATAATTGTAAGGAACCCCACACCAAACTGTCAAAAAAGATAGAAGAATAATTAATATCACATAACATTTTTAAATTTTGATTAATAATGGTATCTAATTTCTCTGAGCGCTTACTTCAATTATAATATGGATCACGTTTGGACTTTGAGTCAGGATTGATTATAGCCATCAGGTAAATCGCTCTTACTGTCGCACTCAGAGAAGTTATGTGACTTTGATGTTCATTATCTTAATTATGGATAGTCTTTGTACGTATTAAAATAAGAGTCAATATTTTTTTCGTAAGTGACAATTTCAGTTAATTGACGTGTCTGAGTGCGGCAATTAAGGTTCGGCCCTGTATATATGTATACCGACTACAAATTAATCACAGGGTCTTTAGCGGTCAATGAATTTGCAACGCGGGGACCATAAAAAAATTTGCATCACCCACGTCTGGACTGCGGCCAAAATTGTAGTCGAGCAATTCACAAAACGGCGTGCAATGATCTCTCCTCATTACTATAAATTACCACTACGAAGTGAAAACAAAGACTCGCTTTCTAAAGTGTGAGCAAAATGTGGTTCGGTCTCGTTGGATCTCGCGCGGACCATAGATCATCCGAGAGCATTAATGAATGCGGATGTTTCGCAATAGCGGGGTGGGATTCTGGAGTCGTGAGAGTTACTTTTTGGTTTATTTTTTTAATTTCTCCATTATTTAAATAAAAAGTTTCTACATTGGATACGTTTAAAAAAATAAAATGGAATAAAAAGGTGGTAGTTCTTAATTTCTGGAAAAAAAAATTAGAATACGTATAATAATTATTGTGTCCTTCAAAACATTTATATACACAAGAAAATAAAACATACCAGTATCATCCATGAGACAAAGGGAAGGGAATACTCCCATTCTTAAATACTGCCTCCGTCGTTCCAAGTTGTTATTATGACAATAAGTAACGTATTAGTTCGTATGTTAATATACCCAATAATCGAATGGTTATGTGAAAAACCTACAAGCAGGTACACAATAGAAAACTCTGTTCTTAAAACTCGTATTTTTATTTTATATTTTCCTTAGTAGGGTAGGGTTAGATTACTACCTTGATCAAGTACGTAAAACTAAAACTTGACCTTGTCAATGTCTGAACGTTATATGCCGATTCTGATACCCAATAGCAAGTGCTTAAGCTTCTATCTCTGGGATCAAGTCGATGTGCATCTATAATGTTGATGATATTTTACTCAATTCCCCAAGTTTTATTAGACTGACACCATTAAAAAAATGGCAAATATCTGCCGATGCAGGAATCCAGCACTACAAATGGCTGCAGCATGCGCCTGCGCTCGCCACTTCGTTGACTGACATTAAATTAATTCTCATTAGTCGCGCATTATCAAACATCCGACCAAACAAACAAAGCGTAAAAGTAACAGTTTAACTCTACTTAAAAACAACGTTTACGACATCCACTAATTGTGTGAATATAGTTCATTTTTGTTATAACCGGCAAATTACTTTTAAATATGTATTTTCATTTATTATCAATGAGGAAATTAAACGTAGACGTAGTACTCGTATGTATGCTATTTAAATGCAGACGTTTGTTTTTATATTCAAAAGTACATAATGTTTTTTTATTATTAAGCCTCCTCTGCCGCTCTATTAAATGCCATTTGTGATCAATCGCGGGCAAAGCTCAACAGCTTTAGCTTTCTTTGTCCTCATATCACCTTCTGTAGTCTAATACTCAAAATGAAGAAAATAGAAAGCTAAAAATGAGATAATTTACATTATCTGAAAATTGATAGTTTTCGATATATTTATCAAATTAATTTCCTTTGCCCAAAGGTTGTCTGGTTGTCGCTTTGAGCGATAAGAGCACCGAAATTGTACATTAAAGTTCTTAAGTTGTAAATTTTGTAAAATAAAGTATATCTATCTATCCTGTTCAGAGGAAATACTCGTACTCATGCCTATTGTTAATTACCTCCATCGTTGCATCGCTGCGTTTGAAGTCAGCGCTTGCGCACGCCACCGCGTATTCTTTGCGCAAAGGCCACTCCGAGGCGATGAGGTCAGGTCACAGACCCTAATGCATATTGCAGTTATGGCACCTGGTAACAACGTAATTATTATTTAATATTCCCTCAGTAGGTATCGTTTATTACGAGTACTCACTATACACCATGATACAGGTCTTATAAAATATAACTTTGATGCAATACGTTTGGCTGACATCTGAATTATTACAGGTCCTATATCTCGTAGTTAACGTTCATCGTATTACATATTAAAAAAGGTAATTTTATAACTATAGTTTATATATAATATGTTTAACAAAACACTGGTCTTGACGTATGAACCTACCATTCGTTTAAAAATGTGACTAATCGGTGACTCTATTTTCGACGATGAAGTATCAGGAAGTGAGTCTGACATTTAAGTCTACTTCAAGTGACATAGATCTTGATTCTTGAACCTCTCTATTCTAAGAATTTATTTTGTGTTGGCATCAGATGCGTCCGGAGTCAAAAAATGTTTGGCGCAAACGAAACATTGGTATAACTGCATGACGAGAAATATGCGCGTGATCAGAAGCGCAGGAATTTTATGATGAGCTGTAAGTGCACAAAACTACTCTTACATTACATATGCATAACCAGGTATGCATGTATTTATACTAGGAGTATATATGATTGGTAGCCAAGTAATAATTTCCGATGCAAAAACTCAATTTTTTTTAGGTTCAATACCTATCCCATATTCGAAGATCGTCTCTTTGAAAATGATGGACGATATACAAACGCAATAGCTTTAATCAACACTGAGAATACAGGTCAAAAAACTTCAAAAAGGATAGAGAAAACTTGAGTGTTTTATTTCTAAGTTCTTAGGACTTTACTTTACAAAGGTTAAACCAAAAAGAAAAGCTTAAAACTACCCAACTAAGCGGTTATTTTGATAACACTAAATGTGTACGGAAGTCATCGAGAGATTATATTGATGACGCTAGTTTAACAATGTGAAAAGCCAATTTCGGCGGATGAAAAATCTGAAATAATGTAATCTTTTAAGAACACACAAAAGAACAAACTTACAGAATTAATGTAAACTTTCAGTCAAAACTTCTCACGAAAATTCACAAATGTTCGCACGTTATAATTGATACTTAACGTATTTCTGTCAGTGAAAGACCTGTTATTAGCTTTAAGATACTCATTGTAAAAATTATTGTAATAAAACAGCTGATGGTATTCCAACAACTCTTGTGACTCCACTGGTGTTGCAGATGTCCATGAGCGGTGGCAATTGCTTACCAACAGGTGATCCGCCTGCTCGTCTGCTACCTATCATATAAAATAAAAAACATCCTTGCCATAGCGCAACAGAGTAGCGGTTGCGCTCACGCGCCGCTCGCTGCATAGGCCACACGCCGGTGTCGGCGGCCGGCCTAGTTTCGCGATCGGAATAGACGCCGCCCCCGCCCGTGCCCTGTACTCGCCAAGTGCCTCGTTAAAGGACGCATGCACACACAGATAAGGACTTGGCACGTGATGTGCAGGATGCGATGATCTTGCATATTGCATTATCTGGACTAGAGCTTGTGATCATCCTGTTGCCTTCCGTTCCGCACATTTGTGCTAACATGTTTGGATCAACTCTATGTATACTATTTATAAAAGAGATAACTTCTATGGACAACAACTTATAGGTAAACCTTCCATGGACTTATAGGTAAATCGCAAAATGAAAACAAGCGCGATGTTATCGACACCCAACGCCATCTATCGGTAGAGATTGAAACTAATAGCAAAATTAAGTCCCGAAACGAAGTGACGGCGGGCCACTAGTTAACCATAAAGACATTAATTTATAATAGCACTCACTACTCTTACTAACAGCTCTAGAAGCCTTGGAAAATCGTTGTTCCAGGTTTCATAGTAGTAGATACATGGGAAAATTTTAGTTTAGGTCCAAAATATGTATGTGATGTTGTCTCAATTTAAAAAAATGCTACAAGCGAGGTAAGTGGTTTTAGAACTTAAACTACGGGTTGTATATTACTTCGTTGACACCCGCCTGGTGGACTAGGCGACCTAGCTATGAAATATGTATTGCGTGTTTCACTCAACAAAACTAGTATGAACATAAGTTCTTATTATTATGCACCCAAAGCACGAGTAGAGACATACATGGAGAGCTTTCTAAGTGCTTTTCTCTGCCTTTGATATATGGGCTTAACAGTGCTCGCATAACTAACAAGTGAACTAACTCCATAAGTTCTTATTGTAGACTGTTATCATTATTCAACATACTCCATTGTAGAATCACGTCCAGTCCAGTGTGTCCAGTATGTACCTACTAATAACAATGAAACGCACTTTGAAGTTGTAATACATACAGAGTTTTACTCGCAATATTAACTAACAATATCAGCGAACGAATCTATCTCAGAGGATTGTCAGTTCTAGTATCAGACGTCACTAGGGAGGTGTTACGTCTAGTGATGTTCTAAGTGACCGATTTTGTCCGGCCAAACAGTACTTACAATAAAATCAAGGGTAGGTATTAATGTTACAAATCTACGACATACACGGTACACCTACCAACGAGCCTATACCTTCCAAAAAGGCCGGCAACGCATCCGCACTCCTTCTGGTGTAACCAATGTCCATGGGTGACGGTGATCACTTACCATCAGACGACCCTCTTGCTCGTTTGCCTTTCTGTATTATAAAAAACATCCGTACTTGTATCGAGACAAAATCGAGTCATTTGATCCTAAAGTTCTTTGTGCTCCAAAAGCATTTTAAGAAATATAAGTCTCATCAAAAGGAATTCCGGTATTATGGGAATTGAATCCGATACTCTTTTATATTTACAGTAACCCGCATTTTTATCCACCGGTTTAAACTGTAATAAAACCGGCCCAAAAAATAACACTATGAAATGAAGAAGATGTGAAACTATTTCCTACTGTTTTCTGACCTGTATTCAAAGTCTAAAAATTAAACGCCTCCTGTGGCTTCACCACTGTACAAATAGGTTTTCCAGAAAATTCCATTTACTCTTTCCCATCCTTTTGTTGAGTTACTGTAGTTTTAGTTCCTTTAGTTTAGTTTAACTTTTACATTTTCCTCTGAAAGACTCTGATGAAAATGTTGCGTTACGGTTCTGTTTGATTTTAATTCTTCCTCTATGGACATGTACACACCTGCATTATTTTTCAAGAATATCAAACATATCTTGTGCCTTCACATTTTTTATAGACAAACAATGTGCTTTTAAAGGTATACCTAGGTGACTGATATAAAGTGTCTACACTAGCGACCAAAACTCTGAAAGAAGCAAAGTACTATAACTTATCTGATGACTATGATGACTAACACACTCCCTTCTCATTTCCTTAGTTGCCTCCAACGACCTCTTACATCTTGCCTATAATTGCATCCACACGCACACACAGACAGCACAGTCTAGGCAAACTAGTAATGAGCTAAAAATATTCGCAGTTTCGTTTCGGTTGCACACTGCATTCGAGTTTATTAATGCGATAGGAATTTGCCTGAACACATGCACAACCTTGCGTGCAGTAATTTAGATAATATGATGACGGCGTTTAATGTATTGGTAATTCAAGAACTGAATGACTTGTGTACTGCAGCTTAGAGGTATTGCGAAATCCTGATAAACAATAACGCGCTTATAGGTTTAAAAGTATTGCTTTTTTCCTATTACTTATTTTATCAAAATAAATATGAACCATTATAAGTGATAATCCAGGAAAATGTATCTTCAAATCATTTGATTTTCCTTGTTTATGTTATAAGAAGGACCTTTTTCTCAAGAGCAAGTATAAAAAATCCCATTAAAGAAAAGTTCTTCGCTTCCGATTTGTTTGCGTAATAAGATTCCCCTAAAGCCACGCTTATCAATTTCACTCGTCGCAAGCCAAAACAACCTCCACGGTGTCCAAACATCTAAGATTGACCCGATTTAACCTAGATTCCATCTCGAATTTACACCGGATCAATACATTGTGTGACCCGTAAAAAGTCATCTATAGGGGTAGGTAGATCTGTGGAGCCCCTAACTCGTGTAACGCGTGAACTTCGACCTGGGTTTTGGAGGTCATTAACATTTGGGTGGGCCAAGGAACTAGGTCGGTGCGTCGCTGCAGCGTTGCCATGGCGACGAGCCGCCAGCGCGCCGCGACGCTTCGCCCACAACCAACATGGCCGCCTTGTTTAGATTATTTTGGGGTTATTTTTGGCGCTCATGAACGGCACAGTAGGATCGCTTATTTATTTATGGGTAATAGCTAGCTAATGGAAAATGATTTGGGGTTCATTCAATAATCGTACTACGTTGATTTGCTTTTAGTTGAAGTGGTTAATTAACTCACTTCTATCAAGAATATGAAAGTTTTGTAGATTATGAAGAGTAGGTACATCATGTTGAATATGTTACCTTAAATGATATTCTATTGACTAGTGATTTGATTTTCTAATTCGTCAAAGCAAACAAAAATCCGATGAATATCGAAAATAGACAAAGTTTTTAGTCAAATAAAAAAATAAGCCCGATGCGGTAGAGCCTTTATGAAAAACAGAGTGGGAACGTTTATTAAAAGGGCCCTTGTTAACTCAGGCTTTTGACGGGAGTCCAAAACAATCGGGACTAGGTAGTTAGCGTAGAGCACCGGACGTGAACTCTACCCACCAACACTGTACTCATAGAGTCAAGAGTTCTGTTAGTCAGAAATATTTTTTCTAGAGTACTTTAAAAACGACCTGCTAACCATACCATTCATACGCCTTGTGCAAAAAATACTAGCACCCAATAGACACTGCGATGAGTAGTAAAAGAATAAATAGTGGAATAGACATTTAGTTAATGTATAGTAATGTAGAGTTATAGCACCCCAATTTATTTTCATTTTGTTTTTTTATGAAATTAACATTGAAAATAGTTTCGTATCTTTTCTATGATTTGAAGCTTCATGCGTGACCAAAATGCTGATCCATACAGCCGTTGACGAGCCGTTTAGCAAAGTGGTTTGACCACTAGTTGAGACGCAAGGATTGCATTATAGTCGCAGGTTCGATTCCCGCACCAACACAAACGTTTGTTGATGAAACAGATTCTTGTGTTGTGTCTGAGTGTTAGTGGTTCCTTCGGTGTTTCTGGTTTCCACAGCACAAGGAAACTCTTAAGTGATAACGTATGTGACGCGGTCTCAATTTATTCCTTTATTATTATTATTTATACAGTGAGATATATTATTTTAAAGCAAAAATGCAAGCAATAATAGCACTAACACCTCCCTTCATAACTTTACCGTTGCAAAGGCTGCGCACGAAAACACGAGGAAGATAACTTTTCCCCGCCCTCCGAAATTGCGTAACTCCGCAGTTTTCCCGGCCGCCTGTACACGGTTGCGTCACTCGCTAGAAGGGACCTGGAAATAGGTCAAAGGGGGACCACTGTCACTGCCATATTGTGCACTTCGGTCGGTACCCGCGCGAGGTGTACTACAAATCAATGGTGTAGTACGTGTTGTGACCTTCGTAAATTCGAGGAATCATTAAATGAATGAGCTAGGTCCAGGTATAATTTTACTTTGGATTGCATTTTAGGAAATTCAGGTAATTTTGTTTGAATGTTATATTCCAACACAGCTTAAGACTCACTCACGGCACTGAAGATGAAGCTATTGTTGCATTTATTTTGAATAAATAAATCCCTATGTAATGTCCAACATGGGTACAAAGTGTAAGTAGTAACATGTATGTAAAAACGAAAAAAAAATACGGTAAAACAAATGGTAAAATTCAACTCAAAAAATTGGATCTTGTAAACCAACCATTCAAACAATAAGTAAATTAAAATATGAGACTGAATTCTCAGAAGATACCACAAAGCATTAATTTTAATATTGAAATAAAAACACACATACGGTACATTAACATGATCTACTTAGCTATTCAAATTAGTTTATAAATAAAAGCGATCGTAACGAGAATGCGTATGTTGTACACATTTGGCCTTAATTACACCATCCCACCAAGCTTAACATGTGTCCTGTCGTAGACAACTGCGAAATTACTTTCACACTAACACTTGATATTTGTTGAATATAAATTTTCTAATATAAAAAGCAATTATTTTATGTGGTTTTTAAGGAAGTACGAGTTCATAAGAGTTACCTCTTAGCGGGATGCCCCATTAGTGTGTTATTTGTCGCAAAGTCAATGTTGCGTTATGTTTTCGTATATTTTTGTAGGGGAAGACGCGACGCAAGCGCACCGCACTAATGGGGCATCACGCTTACCTGCACAATAGCAAAATTTGGGCAAAGAAATATAGTTATTTGCACGAAGCAGTGATATTTACTGAATAACAAGTCACTGAAATTTTATATAGGGTTATATAGGGTCTATATCAGGTGAGTCGTCTGCTCGTTTATCCGCTATAACGTAAAAAAAGGGGGTCTTTTGGTTAACTTAAAAATAAACATATCTGCCGCTACCCAAACGTGAGGAAACCGTGAAATAACAATGGTGACAAGTGCAAACCAAACGCCGTGTTTAAAAACTCGTTTGCCGTCATTTCCAGAGTTAATGATGGATGCCATTGAAACATTGGGCTGCGACCTTATGCATTTTTGGCCGTCGCCTTGGCATTGTAGGAGCCACAAGGTGCATATAATTCAAATAAAGTTAACATAAACGTTAGGTTGTAGTATGCTATAAAAAAATCCTTACAGAAATTCGAGATTAGCTGTATCAGGAGATCAAATAGGTATTATAAAATTGTATATTCCTAACATTTCCTGCTTGTTTGGTACGATTTATCTAAATATGTTTTTTATTTAATGAAATTCAGTGTATATTACTAGATCTAAGATCTTTATTTTCATTAAAATTTCGATTAATTTCACTTATTATGACTACAAGTAATGTGACACTTTCTAAGAAGACCAGCGTTTTTAGTTCCATTTTTTTAATATCCACCGAAACAGACTCGCTGCACTACAATTATCTCTATCTCAAATAGTTGCCGTTTGACCAAAAATTAGAAGGCGACTTCAAAAATTCCTAGGGCCCCTGACATTGGGCAGTGACCTCTCGCTTTCGGCAGTCGCCTTGGCATTGCATCGGCGCAAGAGCTCGTAGCTGTGCCGAAATTTGAACCAGGTACTCGGTAATTGTCGGCTAAATGCGGCCTTTACCTTCGCGCTCCCCGCGCCCGCGCCGGTCCTGTGCCAAAACGCACTAAAATGTCTACCAGTGTTAACAGTTGTTTAGTCTGATCGTATAGTCATGATTATACCTACATCTTTCTAGGTAAGAAAATGTTTTTTGTAACCCAAAAACCTCGATTGTAACTTAACTCGGCAACCGAGAAACAGACGTCTTGTTGTTAAACCTTAGTATACGAGTTATGGTAACTACTTTTAGTGTAGGTAACATAGACCTCATATCATAAAATATTGTTTATAAAAAACATTCGGGCATTTAAATATCAGTAGTACCAACTACTTATTGTGTTTCGATTGCGTACTTCAAACAAGTTACGGCGTATCTTTCCTCAAACAATATCTAACCTACAAATATGACAATGACAGCAAAATCAACTTTCCTTATCGGCGCACTATTGATCAGAAGTTCAGCTAAATGTCAAACGTCCACAGAGAGGAGGAGGAGGGAACTGACGCAGACGCGGCCGACAAAGCCTTTCATTTTGCACCCAGTACTATTTGCATAGGAGCAAATTATAACATGCGCGACATAATTATATCTGTATATACTACTCGTATATACAAAGAGATAAATTTTATACACATCGAAAATCTATGTATGTGCAAACTGAAAATACAAAACACTAGCGCGATGTACTAAGTTATAGACGCCAAAAAGTCAGGGCACCCACCCTAGTATTAAAGCCTATAATTTATACTGTCCCACTGCAGGGCAAAGGCCTCCATCATAGAAATCACGTCATCGCTACTATGACGGGATTAGGCTTAATCACCACGCTTGCCTAATGCTGGATGTGATTACAAACCCGAGCTATGTTCGAAAAAATCGAAACATACTTTTGCTCGACCCGGGAATCGAGCCCCGAGATTACAGCCCGGTATTTTAACCACTAGAACAACGGAGCGTTATCCGATATAAAACTGACGTCAAGCAAAACCTCTTTGGAACCTTCATTTTCCTTCTCCTTCTGCCAGGATCCGGCAGTGGTGGCATGTTCAGGCATTTGTTTCCCATGTAGCTTTCCGGTTTACGCAGAACAGGCCGTAACCGTAGGAAACTCTCCTGCAGTTTGTCAGTAATATCACGGATCTGAAGGTTGCCTCGGAAGCGTGAGTTTCCTAGTGTTTCCGTATAACTTTACACATCCACCGCAGCATATCAATTTCCGTGACACGTAGCTCCTGCTTACGTCTGTGTTGTGGCCTGCATCAAGAAACCAATAGACCTATTCCTACCTGAAGATGAAGACACCGTCATTAATAATGAAGATCATTCACACCCCTTCCACAGACACTTAGACGCAGTCTATAAATAGGGTGCTCAAAGTCCTCCAAGAGCCTATCACCCTTTAGAGAATTAGCAATTCAAAATGGTGATGTCGGATGCACCGGGCGGCCGGTGGCGCTTGCGCGACGCCCCAGTTACCGGCTCGAGGCCGCGGGTTCGTTCCCCGATTTGTATTGATCGACTTGCCGAGGGCGGAAGCGGACTTCGGTGCAGCGGAAATAGATAGTGGGGATAATACCGCCTTGATGACTAAAAGTATCCAAAATGAAACTTCCAAAAAATTTATATTGTTATAATTGCCGATGCTGCTGCCTGTATTAGGAACCTAGGTAAAACTATGGTGATAATGCACCCACTTGCAATAGGTAAAAAAATGCATATAACTTCTGATGTGTATTAGCGTGTTAATTTTAACGTAATGAAGGTAGAACGTGCTCCTAACGGTGTGACAAGGTCATTATTGACATTCCTCTAAATAGAGAGAAAGAAAGAAATGATGTCAAATATATGCGAAACAACGAAGGGAACTCCTTATCTTAAATCATCGTTTAAACTTTCTCTAGCTTTCCATATCTAAAGAAAATATCTCATCGTAGATCTTCTTGCGCAGGCGCATACTAATACTCCTTTTGAAACAAAAATATCAAACCTAGATCCAAGATGAATATAAATATGGCTTTAATATAGTAAAAGCAGGAGGTTGAATGCGGCCACCTAATTGAGTCAATGTAATGTCGCTACTTGTGTGTGTGTGTGTTATACGTACAGTTCTCTCTCACTCATATTTACCCATTTTTTGAGTTTTTATTTGCACTGTTATGTCAGACTATTGACCCACCTTCAATCGTTTAGGGACTTTATTAGTTCCAATAGCACCAATAGGTGGCGTAGGGTGTCGATTATATCTCGCAGGTGTTTGGCTTTTTCGGTTTACCTAAAAGCCCTGTCGCTTCAAATAGAATTTGCCTCTTTATAAATGATATTGATATTGAATTTGATATTAAAACATGAATTTGACATTAAATCACCTCGTGATTGGAGCCTCCTTTTAAGCGAAATAATGCCTGTGCCAGGAGACACCGCTCTTTCATATCGTTCAGACATTGGATATGATAAAAAAATGTATGTACATATTTGAAGGGATAAAAGATATATTTTTTAAACGTAGATGAAGGTAATCACAACAGGTCGTTTACTGTAGCGCGTCAGAATGTAAAGAGTCATAATCTGGTTACACTTGACATTGACATAAAATTACTGGGCTAGAAGGAAAATTGCTGCGACTGGTTCAAGCGACGGAACATAATGTCTTTGATATTACTCAGACTTCATGCAATTAATACGTAATTTAACCTTCGTTTAGTGATATCTTTTCGTCCATGAAAATAGGCCTAAGAGGTACATTGCTAAATTTATAAAATCCATTCATGTAATTTCTGAATATTACAGAAGCTACGAGTAATTACTTTTAGGAAGTAAAAAAGAAATAAGTTCAAGAAAACTTTTGAATAATTTTGAATTTACAAGTAAATCTTCTTGGGCACTTTTGTTGTAAAATCATAAAACATAATTACTTATTATACCTAGACATACATAGACGACAGGATAACTGTAGACGAGAGGAATCCTAACAGGCAAGATACATTATAAATTACATCCAAATTGGTAATAACCTTAAGTAAATAAATAAACGAAATTAGTATCGATAAAATATAAAAATAAATATTTTACCAAATAACTACGTAGATATTTGGTAAAATATTTATTTTTTCCCTGCTACTAATATTTTTATTTTTGAAAGTCCATATCCAAACAACGATATGGTTTTCGCCCCACTTGGTGGCATTTAGTGCTCTCATTCCTCGAGACCTGTACTAAAAATAATAATACCTAAAATTATCCAAAGCACTTACCGACACTAACTATCCGTCACTGACAAGTTTCAAGTACCGAGACTATAGTTAGCATAAATATCGCGAGTAGATACGGCGGGGGTGTTATCGGCGCTGAGTACGTAGGCGCTAGGTGGGTCAATGACGTTCGTTCACCCGCTGCAACCCGCACGTGCTGGCCTCGCAGCTCCCCCCTCCCCGCCTCCCCCTCACACCCCTCTCTCTGATCCTTCCCCGCCTCACTCGACTTTCCAACATGGAGTTTAAATCCTTGGAATTTCTATAAATACGTAATTAGAACTCATAGGTTTCTGTGCGGAGAAGTTCTAGAAAATGCTACAGGTAGTTTAGTATTTTATGATTTGTTTCCTTTTCCAATAATTTTATTAATATTTCTATTACGTCTTGTATTTTTATCTGTTAACCATAAATATTTAAGAAAGTTACATTATTTATAACTCAAGCCCGAAATCAATCAGAAAAAAAACAAGTGGGGTGGAACAAACCTTATCGTGCGCCACTCGTATTGCACATAATAATCCTCGCCTTGATGTATAGTAGTGTTATCTATGAACGGCCCTTTATTTGTTGTGGGAAATCCTAATAGTTTCCCGCGAATTTTCCATTCCAAGTCTGTTGAATGTTGATCAAAAGATATAGAACAAACAGAGACAATATGTTAAAGAGGTGTTAATTAAAGCTGATTTCTGAATAACAGATAATGCAGACTCAATGACACGTTATCTCAAAAACATTATTAATGTATGACTGTGTCGACTTGTTAGGAGCCAAATTATATCGAATATTTGTTTATTTTCATTTGTTTTTGGTCCAACCGGAACATAGATATCTTCTCAAAATCATCGAATCAAGTCATCGTTACTATGCTCGATTAGGTTACTATGGATCGGTGCGACCAGAGCTACATATATTCAAAGGACATAACATAGCTTTCGTTCGACCCGTGAATCGAACCCGGGATCCCGAGATCACGGCCCAGTACTTAAACCACTAGACCAATGCGGGGTGTATATCGATAATCGAATCGAATTCTAACCTTTAAATCATAGTGTCAGTGATCTATAGTACTCACTCGAGACATTATCAGTTTGGTAACTCAGTTCTCAGAAGTACATGTCTAGAATCTTCTAGTGTCTAATGAAAAACCAATACATTCACGTCAAGCAGAAAGGTGGGTCAGTGGCGTTCTTTCACCCGAGGCTTGCACCCGCCCGGCCTGGCCTTGCATTCCTCCCCCCCTAACTCCGCTCCTAACCATTAAATGTTTATAGGTACTTTCGAAATTTCCCAACATATAGTACAAACAGACTATGTTTAGATAATATCCTTTTAAGTAAAGCTAAATCATCTGGCCTTAGATCTGGCCAATCGATTGTGAAAATATTCGGAATCAGAGATGATTCAATCAAAACCGAAAATATGAAAATCGTGAGTGTAAAAAAATGCATCAGATTTTTTTTTAATTAGCTTAGATAATCCGTCGGCTCGTCACATAAAAAATGATAGATTTGTTTAGTATTAAGTGTGTTTGTGATTGAGATGTTTTATCGTTGTGTTACAATTAAAATTTGATATTTTGAGTGTTATTTGTTAACTAAATATATTTAATTTATATATATCTGGTCCGTGTATATCTCTAACGATTAAATACATTGCTACTTTACACACCAAATAGCACATCCAATGCAAGTAATGAATTTTACAACAACATCAACCAAAACTATTACAGGAAATACTTTATTTTTGCCATCAGATGACCCGTCAGTTCGTCTTGCACCTATCGGATAAAAAAGTACTGATGATTTGATCTCACACATATACATGGACGGTGGAGATAACTTACCATCAGGTGACCCGCTTGCTGGTTTGTCACCTCTAGCTTAAAACAAGAGGAAATAGTGACACCAAACAGACTTGCAACTCATATAAGACTTCCCTAATATTATGCTCCGAGGGACCTTCCCTTACGCACCTTACCATAGGGAACCTTACCATAGGGACCTTACCATAGGGACCTTACCTTAGGGACCTTACCTTAGGGACCTTACCTTAGGGGCCTTACCATAGGGACCTTAACTTAGGGACCTTACCATAGGGACCTTACCATAGGGACCTTACCATAGGGACCTTACCATAGGGACCTTACCTTAGGGACCTTACCATAGGGACCTTACCATAGGGACCTTACCTAGGAACCTTACCTTAGGGACCTTACCTTAGGGACCTTACCTTAGGGACCTTACCTTAGGGACCTTACCATAGGGACCGTACATTTGGGACCTTACCATAGGGAATTAGAGACCTTAAATTAGGGACCTTACTTAAGGACCTTACTTAGGGACCTTACCTAGGGACCTTACTTTAGGGACCTTACATTAGGGACCTTACTTTAAGCGCCTTGTTTCATTGATGAACAACTAAACAAATAAAATCAGTGTACGTGACAATCCCCACGATAGTCAGATAAAAATACAGGACGCTCGCCACGTAGTCGCTGAAGGTGGGTCAGTGACGTTCAGTGCACCCCTAGCCTCGTGAAATATTTCCACCACAATTAAAGCGGGGTTGCATAACCGATCGATAGCCCGGAGGACGATCGCTCGCCACACCAGGGTGAAATGCGATATTGTCGCCAGAGTTGTTCTTTATGGAACATCATAACTGTGTAAGCACACAGTTTTAAAGATAAAGAAAGATTTGTAGAAGCATGTGAGGATAAAATGTTTATTATAATAATAAATGGATAAAGTGCTTATTAGTCTTCAGTCTTAGATTAAATCTGATTTAATCTAAGTCTTCAGTTATTTGTTTTTGTTTAAAATCTATTCTTATCTGTATTAGTCGTTTGCATAGCATATTTTTAGGATATTCGTAGAGATATATTTTCTTATACTTTGCATCGAATATAATTTTTTTATGTAATAGGTAGCAGGCGAGCAGGCGGATCACCTGATGGTAAGCAATTGCCGCCGTCCCATGGACACTTGCAAAACCAGTGGAGTTACAAGTGCGCTGCCAACCTTTCCAAAAGTCTCAAAATTAATAGTTAACTAGTAGTAGGTATAGCGAAAGTTGCTTACTATCAAGCGAGCCGCACACTTGTTTTATAAAAAAAACTAGAACATATGTTTTTTGTTCTTATAAGAAGCTCGTCAATTATTATATTTTTGACGATCTTTCAACGTTTTATACAGACAAGCTATCTGTATTATATGTTATGAGTATATTTTGATAATATTTAAAATCCTTTATACCTTTAATCTGAAAGCGTTACTGGCGTTATAACTAGTAACATGAATGTACAATTTTATTATATAATTTTCAGAAAATATAAAATAACAATAAAGTTTTTCGGAGTTTTATGTTTACGATCTTCTTCCCTCCCTCTTCTGTCTTGATTTTGAAGCTTGAGTTGTCTACTGACCCGCGTCGGTGGCCATCTTTGATCTATGGTGTTTGTTTTTCACCTTATTACGTATTTTGTTGATTTTAGTCTGGGTTTCAGCTATGGCATTTATTGATTCACAGAAACATCACGCGAAACACAGTTATATTGCGTGTTTAATATAGTCTTCGGATCCCATTTCCTTGCTATCAAATCTACATCGAAAACTCTTCCTTATGCAAATGCATTGTTTGTGTATACCAACATCCATCATAGCAACTGCTATGGCAACGGCCGTACAACAGCATTACAGTTGCAAGAGTTACGAAACAGATCAATGGCATAGCATAAAGAATCTGAGTAGCAAGACTTAGGATGTTTTGAGCTGCTTCGATGGCCTTGTAAACGGAAAGCGTCGGTGCCTCAATGGCGCAGTTGGTAGTGGGTTGTACTTTAAAGCAACGACTGCCCTTTAGGTCCCGGTTCGAGCCAAAACTTTGTAGTTGAATTTTTCTGTTCAGAAATTTTCAGTGTTAGCCTAAAGTCTGGAAGTTGGCGGTCTTGTACCCCCGTGCCTCGGAAACGTTAAGATGTAGGTCCTAGCGCCCGATCTCTCTTCGGTCGTGTCACACTGGTGTCCTACCGAATAAGAGGGTAAGGGAATAGAGAGTGCACCTGTGTTTGCGCACACACTTGAGCGCTATAATATTATCCTGCTGATCGTTAAGATTGCCGCCATAGCCGAATATTGGTTGGAAGGATTTTACACGGAAAGGCTCTCGACTAAAGTTAGGGCAAACGCGCTGATCGACTGGCTATCCCCATGACATACTAGCTAGTTCTACCCACTGGTATTTTTTCCGCTGTGTCTGAGGACAGTGGGATTATATTACCATCGCCCACGCGCAGGAATATTACTCAGATTATAATTTAAATTAACGGGATATTTGCATATCTATAGGTAACGTTGGAGACTGTCAGGAAGTTGGGCAATAATGAGGAGTTGCTAATATTTACTTGAACAGATTTTCTTTCAAGTACTTAATAGGCTTTCAACAGCATCCATATTGAATAATTACCTTCTTCCCACTTGAATATTCAGTAAGTTGGAGCTCTAGCAAAAGATGTTTTTATAATGAACTTATTGCTCACACAAAGCTAAAATTTTAAGCTATTATTTCATTTTATATTAAACTACTTACTATTTATCGATTTTACTCAGTACAATTAATCCTTTTAGCAAATTAATTCAACAATATAACAAGATTTTCATAATTTACTAAATAGAAAGAGTTTTCTTTTTGTATGGAAAAGTGTTTTTATTTCGTCTTCGCTCTTGCTCTATTGTCAATCCAACTTAAAAACGAAATTATGAAATTTCCATCAGATTTGCCTGTTTGACCTTTATTTTAGCCCACCATTTTGTTTTGTTCCTGTTTACAAGGAAGCCAGTCAACAACAAAATGTATTTTCACATGTTAACGTTGTGCATAACTGCAATCCATGCCACAGACCTGCAAAATCACTGTTATCAACTGTCGATGCATCGTCGGTAATGTAAACTCAATTATCATTTATAATCAATTAACGTGCACGTAACCTCGAAATCCGGAGCCATATTGATCCGTCGCTTGACGTATGCAATTTGGACGCACGTACCTAGCTGCGTACTGTATGCTAGTTGAACGTTTCAATGCCATATTCCCGTGGATATCTATATTTATCTGTCTGTAGCGAGAGGGAGATGGAGTGAGGAGGGGAGCGCACCAGAGCGCAGGTACTAGGTAGGTCAATGACGTTCGTTCACCCGCTGCAGCGCACCCTACTGAAAGTAGGGCGGTACATAACACCCTTGGAAGGCTATGTACGAATACCCTGCATGTATTGCACTTTACGCTTCCCCTATGTACAGAACCTACTCTTGAGTACTTTTCACACCTCAATGGTGTCGCTTCGCTCCTTGCAGTCGGAAGGAGGGTATAACTGTGTGGTGATCCTGGGAGCTGCCGGAGAGATGTGGATATCTGTTTCGTTCTATCGAGTGGAGACAATAGGACCCTCTTTTCTTTTATCTAGTTGAGTAGTTACGCACATCAGTGCATTCTTTATTTGCCATTCATTGAAATCTTTTGAAGTATTTATAAAGCAGGAGATCTATTATTTAAAAGGTCTATGACCTTTAAGCAAGTTTGAATTTAATATTGCAGTCAGAATTGTACGTTTGTTCATTGTTTCTTCTAATTTGGCAAGGATCTAATTCTCCAGTGACTTGTTTGTATTAATATTTTCCTTTCTGATTAGTGATATCTTTGCTCCATTAGTACAGCAATAACAGATAATATTTACTTGACCTTGAATATCGGCTCTCAATGCGCTTTATCTGTCGTTTACGTTTGCTGCTATTAAACAACAGACTAGATAGGGATTATTTTAATTTCATTAAATAGTTAGCTGGAGATTACATAAAAATTTACGAGTTTATCAATAATGAGTCTAAGATTGAATCTCACTATTAGTGAGTCAAAATCAAAATCTGCTAAATTGAAATGTTTATAGAAATGATCTTATAGGTACCTAATTCCCATGGGTTCATTCCAACTCATTTCTTATAATTGTTGACGGCATGTTATCGTGTTATTCAAATTCATTACCTTCATATTTACAGTATCTCACATTACTAATAGCAACGAATGTAATGTATATGCCCGTAATCAATCGACTGGGAAGGAATTTTCCTTCGCTAAGTTTCAGGTAGTCCGAGTAATCCAATGAAAGTGTCCGACGGGAATTAGAACGTAAAGGTCGCCCTGAGCTGACGTTTGCTATTAAATTATTGCATCGAAGGAGTACCGAGTGCATTACCAACAAGTACCAAAGAGTACTAGAGCCTTCGCCTATGTACTTGTAAAAGTAGATAGAATGTCTAAGTCAGCCAGGCCAGTAGAAGCCAAGGCTAGGTTGGGAAGCTTTATCGTTGGAATATAAACCGTCGATGCTAGAAAACAAGGTTGATAACTCAACGGCACAGGGCTTCAATGACGTTCGTTGACTCGAGCGTTCGATGCCGGCGCAGTGCTGTTTTCCTTCTCCGTTTTCATGCATTGATATTAGAAACTATTGAAGGTGTTTTTGTTATAATAATGCAATATAATTACAAGTCGTAATCATAAATCATCGAATTATTATTTAAACGCTATCTATTATCTAAACATCGATTATTTAAACGAATATTTCTGATGACCTAATTTGAGAAAATTGTGCTGAAGTGGTTACTTTGTTTGATACGATATTTACAAAATATAGAGGATTTTATAATAGTAATTTCTACATAAATGTAAACACTACCTGCTTACTTAAGTAGTAGGTCATATTTCTCGTGTCAATATACCTAATTGTTAGGTTTAGAACGTAGTGCTTATTGAGGTAGGTAATGTAAGCTGAACAATAAATGGAATAGCAGTTTTAAGTTTCAAGAAACGCCGAGTTTCAGGGTCACAAATAGTCTTTGAGAATCTATTCCGCGTTCGGTATTATTTGGTGTCGAAATACATAGATATTTTAAACGGCAGAAGGTATGTTTTGTCGTCTTGCATGCGCAGCACCAGTGTTGGGAGAGCTCTGTTTAGGAGCGTTTAGTTTGGGTTGGTGTGTCTGTTAAGGTTGGTGGTCGGTACGTGAGGTGGCTTGGAGCTCGTGACCCAATTTCGCAGCTGCTGGTTTCAGCGGCGCGGGGCGTCGCGGCGCGGGGCGGGCGCGGGCGGCGTGTCAATGCCGTTCGTTGACTCGGCAGCGGCACCGTCGGCCTCCGCCTTACATAACCACCGACAATAAGCGAACGCCGAATGCGTGTGATGTACCACTACAGCGCGGCCCCGTACTATCACCACCGTCCATTCAAATGTACACTTCTGGAAACGGTGACCCCAGTTTTGAAATAGTAACGCTTCTCAGTATTAACTGTTTATCAGTTAGCTGAACCATACAATCTTTCACTAGAATTCATTGTAATTTCGCCATTATTTACAAGGTCGCTCCAGCTGGGTCCGCTTTATAGGTAGGTTCATAAGGTATTTTGAGAAAACTGATGGGTATTATCAACTCTCAAGTAGACTCATATAGGCTAAGCGGCAATCGCTTATACCATCTGGTGATCCATCTGCTAGTCTGCCACCTATCACATAAAAATAACTTGAGCCTTAAAGAAAACGTGACGTCACTAAAGCTACAAAACATATCTGTTTTTTTATAAAGTCGACCAAACCATCTATCCACAAACTAAAGTAGGTACCCAGCTATTGCTATATTATTATCAATTTATTCCTTTATATAAAATTATTGAATTAGATATATTTATTGATACTTTAAAAACCATACAAGTTGAATGAGCTCGTCAACATTGTGTTTGTACTTACTGTACTTGTGTGTATGTACTTATATTGAAGAACATTTTACCTTGAAAATAATTTCATGAATGCCATTTATTGTGTTTATTTACTTTTTAACATATTATCTGACAAAGTACCTTGCCAGGGAGCGTTCGTAAATACAACGACAGTACGTGTCAAGTCATACAATAGCCGATATTCACAAGGAGGCAACGGTAACCAAGGACTTCCCGGGGGTGTAATGCTGAATGGAGGGGTATGGGACTTTCCACTGGCTCGAGAAGGGCCGCAAGGGCGGGCGGCCGGGGCCCGAAAGTGAAAAGATCAAAGATGCGCGGGCGCGAGAGGCATGCGCGGCGCGGGGCGCGAGCGGAGCCGCGCGGCGCGCTAGCGGCCGAGTGCACCGCGACTCGCGACGCAGCCTCACGCAAACAAAACTTTAGTTACTAACCTACTTCCGTGCGGGCGCCAACGCGAGCGCGCCTACCGCTCCGCTGCACGCTCGCCCGTGGACTCCACTGCGTGCTTACGCTACTCCCCTATGACACGTTTTAGTGACGAACTGTTCTATGAAAATGATTGAGTAAAAAACGCGCCACGTTCCGGCGATTCTGAATGGACTCGAACACGATAAGACTGGCCGGACCGCGGGAGCATTTGAATAAAATGTTTTATGGTGAGATGATAATGATGATGTGTTCGTCTTGTAAAGCTTATGTTAATTGTTTTTTTTTATTTTCACGTTGGCATGCACTTCGCAGTCGAGTCGTTTCATTCATTCGTTTATTATTAGACGGCCATGCACACACCGCACGTAGAAACACGTGTTTATAAATCAGATTACTTTATAGAAAAAATTAGGAATATGCTAGCTACCTTAAACTTACTTCTTATCTCATAATCAAGCGCAAAGATTATAGATATTGCATATTTAAGCACAAAATTGATAAGATAAATAGTTAATTGCCATTTTCAAATTAATTGAATCTGTCTAAATGCCAGCGGTCAGTAATAACAATAGGTACTCAGTACCAGCATTCACGCAACTTTGAAATATTAAACTTTTTCATAATAATATTACAGCTAACTGTACCTATTCCTGAATACCAGGCGATCTCTACAATTTAATTATTATTTATACTTGTAATATCCAATTAGGCATATACGAATAATGAAACGCGTCATTATGCATTTTAGGTAGGTTCAGATGTACACACACCGTGTTCGCAATATTTCCTTGTTTTTCTAAGAGCTTGTCTAGTTAGTTTTCTTTCTAAAGCTATTGTTGTTATTCTTCAATAAGTTCATAAATCAATGTTTACATGTAAATTTCTTGTAGATATAGTTTCAATGTTATTTGTTTGGTGTTTCTCGTGCCTACCTTATTTATAAAATAAGTACCTACTTAATCTGTAAATCGAACAGATTATGATGGCGATACATGATTGGCGGCCATATTGAATTTATCTAGTTCTAGGCAAGTGGCGCCCTCTACTGTTTGATACATCGCAAAACAAACGTTAACTGGCTAATAAAGAAGAATGACGAAAACAAGAATAAAGCTCAATACTTCACAAATGAACATTTATTGGAAATTCTTACATATTTCTATTTGCATGGCCTGGAAATAACTAATACTAGTTCTTGGTTTAAACGGTTAGCAAATACTTATTAACTTCATCTACAAGTAATTAGTTTGCTGTTTTGGTGGCTTATTGAAAATAATGACTTTACCCGCTTTCTAAATAGTAATAATCTAAAATACTTACTACAACCTAAATATGTCTCCAGTATAACAACCTGAGGCTCAAAATAGACTTAAATAAATAGGCTATATTCTCAAATGAGCATTGTGTACCTTATATCTCATCTTTAGTTAACATCAGGTGTGACTGGGGTCAAATGCTTGACTATTTGTAATAGCGTTAAAAATTAAAAGAAAAGAAAGGCTTAAAATAAATAATAAAATTGTACTGCAGAATAGAATATAAAACTTTTACTTATCGAAACATTTTTACAGTATAAAAGACCAAGAAAAAAAGACAAAAGAATATTGACACATAAAAACTGCAAACAACCTACTATTGTTGTATAGTAGGTTCCGTATATTCTTTGTCATATTCTTAATTCAAATTCTAGAAATTTCACTATTAACGTCATAACGTGTATTTATATAGCATAAAAGTAAAGTATGTTATGAGCCTATAGATATTATGCCCCACTGTAGGGCAAAGGCCTTTATCATAAAAATCAAAGCTAATATAATGAGACTAAGCTTAATAACCACAATTTCCTAATACAGATAAGTGATCACAAACCCAAGCTATGTTCGGCAAAATCGAAACATTTAGTCGACCCGGGAATCGAATCCTGAACCCCGAGTTCACCGCTCCGGTACTTAAACCACTCAACAAAAGGGGCGTTAATTAGCATAAATAACGAAATTTATAATCGGATATCACATCTGATAAGTTTTGGGTAGTGTTATTTGGGAAAGACACTAAACAAAGCATTATCCAGCTAAGTTTTGATATAATATGGCTATTGATAAATCTACCACTATAATTATCTCGAAACACGGCTTATGGCATGGAAGACGGTGAATGCAAGCCTTTGGATAGCAGAAAGCACACACATTAATATAGTATTATTTACTATTAATAATTAGCACACACATTAATATAGCTATTATTTACTATTAATACAATGACCGCCGGCTGCCACAAGTATTTGCGTCTAGTATTAATAGTACCTAATTAAACATAGTGTTAAAGAACAATAACACAAACATATACCGGATAGATGGGCTGATGAGACCGGTCCGTCAAACATTTTAAACGGATAGGCGAATATTTTTAACCATCACACGGCCAACCGATGAGCTCATTGAGTTATATTTTAACCGGTTAACGGGTGGTTTCTAACCGCAGTTTTTGTAACTTCTTTGGGTATGTACCTAAATATGAAAAATCGTATTGCTTACTACGTAAAAAGTGACTTTGACAACTAGGCCAGAAGTGGTTACTGCTTATCAGCATTATAACACAAGTAGTATAAAATCACGCGCATACCTAAATAATTTGAACTAAAACGTAAACCCTACTAAAACTAAGGGGTGCAGTTTTATAGCGCAATTTTGATCATACCTAAAGTTCCGAAATATGAGTGGAGACACACTTTAAGATTTTATTAGTTAATAGTGGCCCGCCCTCACTTCGCTTCGGGGCCGTAATTCAGAAATGAACTAATAGATGGCGCTATGCTAAATTACATCGCGCAAGCGTTTCATGTTTTCGGTTTACCTATAAGCCTTGTCGTTGTCTATAGAAGTTATCTTTTTTTAAATAGTATACCTAGATAGAAGAAGATAGAAGATCACGTAAACCCCCAGTCCCCTCACCCTCCATTTGACCTGAGAAAATAAAAGATTTTACGAATTTTCTATATTATGTAACCAACTTAATTTAATGATTTCTAGAAGTTAGACCTAGACGCTTGTCTCTACATGAGGTCGGACAGTTTTTGAATTATGGGTCATATTGTAGCTGCTTCATATAAATAAAATATAAAAAATATTTTTTGGATTACTTAGTGATATTTTTTACTGGTCTGTGGGAAATAGGAAAAAAATACCCAGCTTTCATCAGTAAGAACAAATTCTATGGTGTCAAACGGCTAAGCCATTCTAAAGAAAAGCGAGATTTAAATCATATGGGGATCACTCGTTTACGGATTTTTTTAGCCCTACGTTTTTGACGTAGATTCACTTAAAACCATTGCACGTTTAACTTTATTAACGTTCATCGGTGTCCACTACTATTGCAACCTATTCGAATTATATTCACTCTTCTGATAATGATCGATGTTTGTTTAATGACTCTGTAACAAATCTCATAGAGCTAAGTAGCTAACATATTAATGATGGGCAATGACGTTTTTCCAGCTAGTGATGATCTCAGAAAGTTAAATTTATTATCAGTGAACGCAATTGGTAGTTCTGAATTCGCAACACGCGACATTATCTGTCATGAAGATAATTGTAGCAGCTACTTAACTACGTAGTCACATATGACAAACGTATACTTCTATACGTAACTAACTATAGCAAACTGTGCAAATTATAGTCACTAGCCCTATAATGGTCGCTATTGTTACCCAAGGCCAGTGGCCAACATGGTGAGTTAGAAAGCCAAATTGCTCATCAATGCATGCCCAATATTATAATGGAAATGTGCAATGTTATTCTTTCGAGTCCAATCGCTTCCTATCAGGTGATATGTCTGCTTGTCTGCCTCTTATAACATAAAAAGTGGAAATCTTTACCTAATGAGATAATACTAGTAGTTCTCACTTTAAATAGTTTGAGACTCTTAATAATAATACATTTTGGAGTGAATAATAATCATTAACTCTAAAATTAATTATGCTTAATTAATTAATTAAGATTATTATTCCTGGGCAATTTAAAATCATTTAAGATCTCAACTTCGCTTGACAGAAAGCTTTATTAGGTCAAAGTATTTTTGAAATATAAGTAAATCTTTTAAAATACTCGTTCATTTACTGTAACTATTGTTAAAACAATTATAAAAGCGAGAACTTAATGAGTTTACGTAGTATTTTTAGCGCGTTTGGCGCAAATGTGTGCGTTCAACGAAATGTTACGTCGTATTCGTGTTAACTTGTAGGGTTCCTTCCGTCACTAGTTGATGTATGTATGCCTATACATTTTATTCAGATAATTATTGTATTACAGATAGAGTTTTCCCAGTTTTCTTGAGTCTCATACCTTCACTGAAGACAGATAAATATCATGCAGGCTGAATTTAAATGAAACAAGAATTCAGTCGAATATTCCGTATAGAATAATGTCGACTTCTATGACGCAGAACCATAGTTTATCTTTTCAAATAGATAAAATCTTTCCAAGCTTCATTTTGATTACAATGTAGCATTGTATGTGGTAGCGAGTAGCTTAGTGGATGAGAACGCGCCTTCCATGCTGGGGTTCAATCCGAGTATGCACCTCTGAATTTTTCAAATCTATATGCGTATTTCTACCATTAACTCGGCGGTGACGGAAAACGTCGTGAGGAAACCTGCACGTGTCGGATAGTTTCTGAAACGTGAAACCATGATTTAGTTGGTTTGGTTCCCCTGGTAAAGGGTCGCGAAGGTCAGACGGAAGTTTGGCTTCTTTGTAATTACCAAACTCCCAAAACCCGGGCTCCAAAGCGCCAGATTGTATTTAAAAAAAATAGTCTGTGTCGATTAAAGCAAAAAAAGTCATATGCAAATAGTACAGTCAGCGACACATCAAGTTACCCCCTTGCAGTTCAAAAATGCCCCAGTCAACATGGACATAAAGTTGAGAGAGAATGCAAAGTCAAAAAGGGTAACTTATCGCTGATTGTACACATGGTCGGACGGGACGGAACCCGAAACACCCTAAATCGGGCGCACTTGACCGGTATTTTGACAAAAAAACGCGCACACGCGTACCGCGGTGCGTCCGCGGCGAAACTAGGTCGGTTCAGTGACCCATATGTTTATCTAACGATTGGCCGAGGAGTGGAGCGGTAGTGATGCGACTCAACTTATGTCACTCGAGTCATTTTATACTTCACTTTGGAGAGAACTCCTCTCCAAACCATCTGGATTGATAGAATAATTCCAACACTTGATTAATTTTTTTTCCGTAATAGACTTAATTGCAGGATTAAGTGACGGTGACAGTTGCGCGTGTGATTCCGCCAATGTCAAGTTTTTAGAGAGGCACGTCGATTTTTATATAAACAGGTTTGAGATTTGTTGCACTTGGTTCATACATCGAGTTGGAGGGTACACTGCAGATGAAAATTTGATGGATGTTAGTTTGACTTCATTTTGAGGGAACTCGATTCGACAATAAGTACCTACGCACAACATACAGCCACACATCAAAGTATACGAAATTGTCACATTTATTCAATCGAATCTAATCTTACCGACATACACATTAGGTTGAATATCAGTTGAGGTTTAACAGGTTGTGGTAACCTGATGTGTGGCTGACTGTTCCTATTTCTAATGTCACTCAAAGCTAAAGTTAACTAGATTTATTTTACTTCGGTTCCGAGTCATTTGACTTTTCACTCTAGCAATGGTTCCATTTGCATCACTAGGTGCGAGTTATCGTGTTCGAGTTTCGGCTCGGGTTATCTACAACCAACCTGTCTCTTGCACTATGCATGTTTACAAGACAATCTGTTTCTACGCAGATTGTGGACAAAAACGGTACGAAAGACTGATAAGTAATGAGAATTACTACTTTGGGTAAAATCCTTAGAAAAGGCTACCCTGCTGGCTATACGCTTGGCAATCTCGATTCTCTTACTATGGTCAAATTAGGTGCAAATAGTAGACAATTTAGAAACTGGAATAAATCTAATTGTATCATTCAAATAATGATAAAGGCTAAAATGATGAATTCGACAGTATTATTTAATGAAACTGAAACGGCATCCCAGCATTTATTCTTCTCCTTTATTCTTGTGATACATGGGTAGCTAAAAAGTTACCGCGATATTGCACTTAGGCATGGTAAAAACGCTTTGCAAATGGGTAGATATAAAGAATATAACCTCCTTTCTCTTATTAACATTTTAAAAAATTACAGTTAAATATGCCCAAAATTATTTCATCGCCATATCCCCGTTGATTCACAAGTTCCAGGAAATACGTTTATATTTAGTGGAACAGAACGGGGTGAACCCAAAAGAAACATTCACCAATCCAATATTTTCCTTATTTTTGTTTTGGGTATATTCACACAGAGTTTGTTATGGAATGTGGAGTCCAGATACCAATATTAATACTTCGCCTACCTAAGTTTAGGTTTAGCCACTTACGTTACTTAAAGTAATATCTATAGATAGAGTTACAAAGTCAGAATAGGTTTCTGAGACCTGAAAAATCGAGCTTGACTTCAATCTAAACGCAAATCATACTCTAAATCTAAAGAAATCGTAACATAATCAAGTGGTTATTCGAAACATGTAATACGAATTAAAATAAATCTTCTATAATGACAAGACCATTTCGCCTCTCGTCAAAACTAAACTTTCTCCAACCAAAACCTCAAGATTAATCTGCAGATAACATCACTTATTTGACAAATTCGTGCCGTACCAATGATAGCCAAATTGCTTATGACATGGGAAATAAAACCTTATAAACAAACAGTTAAGTCACAAAAAGAAAGTATATAATTCTCGTGTTACAGTTCATGAAGGACAGAGAAAGCGGGGAAAGGATGTGCAAAATTACGACACTCAGCAAGCCATAAAAGTTCTCGAGAAAGATGGACATTAAGTACCCGAAATTAAGTTAATAAGAATACAACATTAATTGTAAAACTTGCTTTTTAACTTATAATCTTTTGTAAGAATACCTATTGACAATTACAAGTCTTAAATTATTGTCATGGTAATTTAGTACCGATACATTAGAAATTGCACAATGCACATAATGCAAAATCTAATCAAATATTTATAATACGCGTATACGAAAGAAAAAATCTAATATTATTTTTGTGTTGAGGTAGGTCAAAACGACAAAGCTTGTTTATATTGATACTAGTGGCCCGCCCTCGCTTCGCTTCGGTATTTTAATTTTTTGAACGAAGTAGAATTCACAACAATCAAAGTAATTAGCAAAAAGAAATTTTACTGATACTTATAGGATTGATAATTTTGGTGATCGTAAACCTTAATGAAGGAATCTCAAAAAGATTTGATTTAAAAAATGTTGGAATCTCTATAACTTTACTTTGTCAAATTTAATCAGTTCCCCCGTTCACCCCTATAAAAGGGGGGACTTTTATAAAACTTCTATGCAAAGCCTAAATACCAATTTTCAAGATTCTAGCTTCAAAAAATGACAATACTTCGTTTCAACCCCCTTTCCCCCCCTTTTTAGGTTGAAGAAAAAAATAACGAATTCACTTTCATTACATTTGTAGGCAAAGTCCAAATACCAAGTTTCAAGAATCTAGCTTTAAAATTGACAATACGGTGTTTTATCCCCCTTTCTCCCCTTTTTAGGTTGAAGAAAAAAATGCCGAATTCAATTTCTTTATATTTGCATGCAAAGCCCAAATAGCAATTTTCAAAGCTCTAGCTTTAAAAATGACGAATTTTCCATACGACGTTTTAACCCCCTTTCACCCCTTTGTAAGCTGAAGAAAAAAAAAAGTTGAAATTACTTTCATTTAATTTGTATGGAAAACCCAAATACCAATTTTCAAGACTCTAGCTTTAAAAATAATAAATCTCCCATACATTGTTTTAACCCCCATTTCACCCCTTTATGGCTTGAATTTAAAAAAAAACTAAAACAGGTCAATTTTTATTTTTGATAAACAACCATAATCCAAATTTTCAAATCTCTAACATCAAAATTGAAAGACTTTCATACTAACGTAAACCCCCCCTTTTACCCCTTTAGGGGGTGAATTTCACAAAACCCCTTCTTAGTGCGCGCTTACATAGTAAGAACTACCTATGTTTCAAATTTCATGATTTTAGGTCCAGTAGTTTTGGCTGTGCGTTGATAGATCAGTCAGTCAGTCAGTCTATTTTTATTTCTATAAGAGTAGGATAGTCAAATCTGCACAAATAATCGTTTTTGTACCAAACTAATTTCACCATAAAAACCTTGCAATCTCAAGTTACCTATGTATTTAATCATGTTGATGCAAGTGGGTAGTTAAGTCGTTGGAACATAAACCAAACATCAAATCCTAATTTGTGAAATAAGTACCAGATGTGACTGTTGGGTAATCAGTATGTAATTGCTAGCTCTGGCCAGTACTCGTACCTGCAGGTCGTAGGTTTAGGCTGCGTGGTAATTGGTTTGCGAATGATGGATGTTGAGCAACCGATCCTAGGTACTACAGAATTATGCACAATCATAATATTCAGTAGCGAGTCTTAGCAATTATAGTAACCTAAGCTGGTTACCTTCAAACACTTGAAGCCACTATCGCCCTTCGTTTTCGTTAGCGCCGTCCATACTTTACCTTTATGAAGGTGAACGTCGGTTCTCTACCAGCTAAATTCATCATTCGCTCGTTCTGTCCCACTCGTGTTTAGAAGTGCGTGGGCAAGAGTGAGCGGGACGTGTTAGATTCGATATTGTTATTAGTAGTTTAACACGCACTGAGCCTAAGGTCGCTTGGACAAAACGTCTATGCGTCAACGAACGCTGGCAAGGTGACGCATTGTGACTAGGAATGTATAAACGCAAGCCGATGCCATCTACGTGCGCAATACCTACGATCTCACTTGAAAAATTCATTTATTCATGAACGTAACTTTTACATTAATGTAACGGATCCTTATTCAATGACTCATTCATGAATATTTCGAATTTCTTAAAATCGCAAAACGCTATTTTCCGTTACATTGCAACAAGTGGCATGAGTTTGTGACTTCCATTGTTTTTATTTTAATTCTTTGTAAATCACTAAGCAATAAAAATAGAATCGTACAGTTCGTAGTCAAACGATGTTCTGAATAATGGATCGGTAACAACAATTGGAATATTTATGGGAAATAAGATTACAATACACAAGTGCGTTCGTTTCTAATTTGCCACTTGAGCTTTGTTTATGTGAAGGGGCGAATAACAGTTACTAGTACGCAATATGATACGATATAACTTTCTACGAAATATGAGAGGATAACAATAGTATAAACACGGAATAGATGGAATTTGATATTAAAAAAAAACATAAATAAACTAATCGGTTCGATCAACTAATATTTTTGAAGCACATCTTTCTTATTTTACAGGTAAAGAGGTAACTCCATAATATATGAATATAACTCAATTCTACATAAATAATATGAAATCATAAATGCAACAAATATAATGTATTTTTAGCTGACCATAAATTTTATAATTTATTAGGTATTGTTAAGCAAACGTACGTACGTTACGTTATATTTTACACTATAAGGTCAAGAAGCCCGTACAGGTATGCGTATTCGTTTTAGTAAAAGAGGGCGTTGCGCCCAAACAAGATAAAGTTCAATAAGGATCAATTTTTCAGTAAGGATAACGTACTTTTGCTAAATTTTGTCTGGCATGGGGTTGCTGGGAAATGCATTTGGACGTCATCTAGGACGATTAGGGAATGCCGTTTCAGACTAGATGACCAGTGTGAACTGACTGAATGACGAAACTAATGTACGAAATAATAAATATATTCAATCATACAACTTCAATCAGCCTATATGTTCCACTGCAGGGAAAAGGCCTCCATCATAGAAACTAAGTCATCGCTACTATGATGGGATTAGGCTTAATCACCACGCTTGCCTGATGCTTTTTGGTGATACAAACCCGGGCTATTTTTAAACAACGCAAAAAAAAGAACAGAAACGCTCGCTACCTCTCTCTCGCTATTATTGTGGAAGAGCCACGCTTCGGCGTGAATGGGCCGGCTCGACCGGAGAGATACCACTGCCTCACAGAAAACCGGCATGAAGCAGCCCCTGTGCTATTTTTCGCCGAGTGAGTGAGGGTACCAGGCCCACCCACAGGAGGGGGGGAAGGGGATAAAAGGCTGGCAGCGCACTTGTAACTCCACTGGTGTTGCAAGTGTCCATGGGCACCGGCAATTGCTTACCATCAGGTGATCCGCCTGCTCGTCTGCTACAAAAAAAAACCTATAAAAAATATAGATAAAAAAGAATATTTAGCACGTGTTTGATACTCGTCATTCGATATTCCTCTGCCGGCAATCATGTCAGTTAGTCATTGAACGGTGCGAGGCGGGAGGCGGTCGTCTGAAATTAGGGTCAATGATGATAAGGCCGTAAAATCGTCATCTAACACTGCCGAGCTGGCGTGCCACTCATCTGAGTGGTTGTAGGTTCATTTTATTTATTGGAAGCTGAAACAAGCGTTGTAAAATAAAACGAGTTTATTAGAAACTAAGTACTCTACCCTAGATTGGCATGGAAAAATATCAGGTATTAATAAAGGGCTAATATCAAATGTAAAGAAAATGAATTAATATGAGGTGTACTGAAGCAGAACAGTTCCTAAGTGATTAAAAATACTACTCACAGAACAATAAAAAAAAAACAAAAACCAGATCAACTAAGTAATCAGAAGAGATACAACCATTATCAGATCATACTGGATCTGAATAATGAGTATAGGTATTTACAATTTAAAATATATATCTCCATTTAATAAATCAATAATATAGAAAAATACGCTTGCAAAAATAGATAGCAGTATTAATAAAGGGCTAGTATAGCTGGAGGCACGAAAGTATAGCGATGACCGTTATTTTGCGCACTTGTAAAAAAGAAGACTTTCTATCAAAATTGGTTTCTGCGCACTCAAGGTCATAACTACACTTTCTTGCCTCGGACTATACTTAACTGTGCACCAAACTAACATAAAATTACTAAATGTACAGTGCCATTTTACTGTTATCTTATCTTACCCCATATTGTCGTGGTAAGAATACTCATAATTAAATTGACAATACGTGCAAATACTATGTTATTTTATCTGTTACTTATTCCTCGGACAAGTAGGTTTTCCCACGCTAGTCGGCAGTGTTGGCACGCTGAACTTTTGAGCAGCGACAAACTCGCACATACCATAAACCTACTGTTATAGCAGACTAGATACATTTTTAAATTGGTATTTCTTTTATATCAAATCAGTACTAAACCATACTTTGATTCCATAACATTGTATATGTCTCCGTAAAATAATCCGAATGGTAAGTTGATCAGTTTCCTGGGAAGTTGGTCATCTTTCGGAAAATAACAAAGTGCAGTTAAAATTAAAAAAAACTGCCTAAAATTTTTTCGAAAATAACCATAGTGTCGAAAATAAAATTTAGCACCATTTTTTATTTTCCAAAAGTTAAATCAACTCATGGCTCTACCATTTTACGGTACATTAAAATATTTAAGACGAAACACTTTAACACTAATCATGTAACAATTACGTACGTGCATCTAATGTATGTAGCAACATTGACAAAAACAAAGTATATTGACAGACATCATTCGATTCTACTATCGATTACTTGAGGAAGATCCGGCATAAACTCTCCAGTCTGTTACTCTTTTTAATCGCCATCTTTTTTTACAAATTAATCATCCTTTTACCAGGTCGTAGAGTCGAATATAAAAAGTTAAAGAAAATAAAAACCTAAATATGAAAGGTACTGAAGCAGACCAAGTGAATAAAATTATTACCCGCTGTACAATTTAAAAGAAAAAGACTATCAACGTTATCAGAAGAGATACAACCATATCTGAATGAAGAATAGGAACTAAATACAACAATACAATATACAAAGAGTTTCTCCGTTATACTCAATGTAGTATATTACTATATTTACTACTAAGACTATTAAATAAAAAAAACTGCAACCACTGCAAAAATATGTTTACCTACTTCCGCATCTAATGAATAACATTCGCTCTATTTATTGTGCCATTGAATTCGTACATACTAACACCTAACTCATAATGCTAACTTTATCAAAGGTGAATGATCTTCAAAACTCAATCAAATCAAAGACATTCTTATGGAAAGTGAGCGCAAGCGCACTATAAATAGATAGTGACCTTTCGCTCGTCGGATGCGTCAGCCGAAGTTACGTGATGTAACAGTACTGACAAACCCACACTCACATTGCATGTATGCACATGAACTTGTGCCTGTGTGCACGTTCATGTAAGCACCATGATCCGCGGGCATCGAAAGAGAAAGTGGTTAAGGTCTCGATGGTGCCTGACCGGTGCCAACACTGCCAACGAGTAGTGATGTTAAGGGATGCACTGGCTTGTCGATAAGTTTACACAGTCGATACCATAATGACAATGTTAGAAAATTAAACTTTCCAAAATTTCATACATAATTTGATACCTACACCGAAATTAAATAAAATACCTGCAATTCTGCAAATCACAACATACCTACTTAACAAATTATAATATAATTAGAATACATGGAATAAATTAATTATATGTATTTGATTTAACTAATTCGTAAAAAACAAATAGGTAGGTACCTATCGTAAAGATACACAATACCAGATAGTTAATATAAATTTCTTAAGGATTCTTAAAATACAAAATTAGTTCTAAATTACAGCAAAACCATTGAAAGTTATCTAAAACACTGAACCATTACGCTACTAATAATAAAATAAAAAAAACACATGTCATCAGATACTGTCCTGTGCATAACAATTAAACGTCGACAGCAGAAGTCCAATAGCTGTTACATCACTAGCCGTGCGGGAACTAAGCAGGGGTCGTCATACGGGAGGTACCGTAGCTTACGCCGGGTACCGTTGGCCGTCTGCGCGCGCGCACCTCCGCGCTAGCGCTACTAGACCGGCCGATTACTCTCGCTTTCGATCCAACGCTTTTATCTCGCTCTCGTTTCTAACTACACGGCTATCGGCCGCCTTTCTTTTGTTACAAGACAATGAACTTTCTTACCATTTACTAATATTCCATCTTTTGTGTTTTATATAATAACGGAATACATTAATCTTTCGATAAGTGATAGAGAAAGTAAACGGTTTATCTATTCTTTTTGCCAAACTGAACGGTGAGTCATTTTAGAAAATTTGCAAAGATGCTTATCAAACAGAGATTTAGTTACATCAATGCTATAGGTATGAGTATATGACAAAGCTTTATTTGCTCAGAAACTTTCGATTATATAATCATCACCTTCTGTGATAGTTACTAAACAAGCTATTTATGTTAATTTCGTAATAGATATACGATTAAAGTTTAACGAGTAGATATGGAATTCTTCAAGTTTCTCGTTATTTTAGTTAGTTTTTTATAAAGGCTTATGATCCAATGACATTCAGGAAAGTTTATAACGGGGCCTTCTAAAACTTTTTACTACTTAATTTTGTCCATCCTCATACATTTTGCAGACTTCGATATTCACGACAATTAAAACGATTCTATAGCTAATTGGTAGGCTCCTCCGAAATTTCCCGCTACCATTACAATGTGAAACCGACCGAGATTTTATCGCTTGAAGCAAGTATCCGAAAACTTTAAAAACCTTGACCACTGACGGCTGACATTAACGCCCGCCTTTCACGGTCCACTCAGGTGTACGGTGCGTTGTATAACTCACTTTCCATTTCTTTGGCACTGTGTAAGCCTCCGTGGGGCATGTTAAGCAGTTTGGACAAGCCTTTGTAAGGAGCTGTATGTAATAGGAAACTTTGAAGTTCAAGGAGAGTATCGAAGTAAATAAAAGATCGTTTGAAGAATTCATTCTAGGCATTTACATAAAGTCATGTTAAGTACAAAATTACAAATATTCGGTTCGATATTTGCTATTTTTCAGATCTTTTTTCTGGTAGTGTGAAAAAATTTAATTGTTAACTTTGCGTAGCCCACTCTAAAGACTTCTTGCTCGTTACCTGAAAGGACTGTGAAGACAGGCACACTTTCCCGTACTTACCGAGTACATTCTGGGTTTACATTTTCAAAATGCGTAAAATGCAAACGTGTACCCCGTACGTAACATACATTTAAAAACCATACACGCGTTGTGCCCGTGGCTTTATTCGCGGTTCGTCTTGCGAAACTCGCGGACCCGACTCTCGAGTTAAGGTCGCGATGTGTGGCAATTTTCCCATTTCGAAGAGAAGTAAAACCTTGACCTAGGAGTTAAATTCCGTTTCGTCACACCGCTCGAGCTTATACATATTGCAATTCATTTGGTGTGCGTTTTATAATATTGTAAACAGGTATGAGCAATCCGCTTAAAATAATCGTAACTAGCGTGCCTTCAGCTTTCACGTTGTTGTTGGAGATCTCATTGGAACTGGAGTTTATGATTACATTTTTTTAGAGTATTAAAGAGTCGATTAAAAAGTTGATTAAAGAGAAACAATAAAGTAGGTTTAATTCAATTATTCAATATAATATGAAATTTCAAACGTAACATTGAGAATTTCACATATGAATCTTAGGATTAATATTTTTGAAGTCGGTAGTAACATTTAAAAATTATTTTCGTATAGGTATGTACTAATAAACTCTAATACGATTTTGAAAAAATATTAAAAATTATTTCAAATATCAAAACTTCCACCACATGCCGCTAGATGTCGGTGCTCGCAGCAGTCACGTCCGCGACGCGCGCGCAGGCCGCTCTTGCGCCACAGCGCAGCGCTTTACGCAACGCGGCCGTTCACCCCGGAAGGCGTTTTCCTCGCAGTTTCTTTAGCAGTGTGTTACTGTGGCGATCGCGTGATACGCTCGCGTGCTGAATAAGTGCCCACTAACCCGCGCCGGATCTCTAGCTAAAACCGCAGACCTAATTCTCTTATCGCATGAGACAAATATGTAACAACAAATGCACTTATTACCTGCTCTTAGCTTAGACACTCCCATTAGCGTTCTAGCTCAAAGCTATTTCTGAACATGCGCTTTGAAACAAACGGGTGCACGTAAACCCGCGCTATCTTGTATCTTCCAACAGATACAGTAGATAAAAGATGCAATGTTAATATTAATGCCGTAATTACAAGTGTATTACGAAACTGCGTTATATCATGCTTATTTATTATCCCATTCAAATGATGACCTCCGTTTTTCAAGTCTAATATTTACTTTCATGTTTGTATCACACACCACAATGAGTTATATTCGATTGTAGATGAAAAAAAGTAGCAACACGAGTGATTTTAAGAATACAAAAAAGAAAATTACTTAGGAGTAAAAGTTAAGTTAATATTCAGTCAATCCCGAAATCAATAAGGATACTTCCAATGATTTCGTTATATCAAATGAATCGGAAAGTAAAAAAATAATAAGTCTAAAATGCAGCTACTTTTATTCTTAAAACGACTTTTGTGCCACGAATCTCTCGTCCCGAGCGGCAGTTAGAAATGCCATCGTCGCGTTATGCATTTCCACACTTCACAATTTATTTTCATGTCCTTACGGACAGTTACTGACGCGTCGTCTTGCCTGGCTGACCGAACTAGCACCTTAAAAACTCAACTTGGTTTACACGGTTACACAACACGTGTTTAAGCTAAAATAGGTATTTAATGTGTAAATGTGATTGGCGATTAGCGGTCCTATGTTATTACATATTGACGATTAATGGGACATGATTTGGAATAATCACTTGAATTACCAATGCAACCCGTTTTGGCTTGCATCAGTTGCTATGCTAAATATATGAATTACGTACTCCAAAATGGAAATTGGAGTATTTAAATTTGTTCCTAAAACAAGCGACAATCTTAATTGCTGTAATTTTTGTAGGTATTAAATGCGTGTGAAATTTTTTAAAGCACTTATATTAATGTTGGTATTATATTCTGAACAATATCAATGAAATATGATTGGTAACAACATTAAAAACAAACAAATTGATTCTTTTAAATTATTCAAATATAAATTAAAACAATATTTCTTACGCGATTACACCGAATTTAGTTAAACTAATATTTTTGTCACGTTAACTATAAGTTTCTTACATAATATTAATTATAATTTTATTAATCATACATATGAACCTATTGTAATGAATGAGCAATAATAATCTAAAGTTTAATATCTGATCTATTACAACAATTGTAATAAGTCACTTTTAATATTCTAATGCATGTTGGTTTTGTTGTGTAATATTTATTAATCTTATTATTCTAATGCCCAAGAAATTGAGCCATCCATAAAATCTCTATAGCTAATTGGTAGCTCCTCCGAAATTTCCCGCTACCATTACAATGTGAAACCGACCGAGATTTTATCGCTTGAAGCAAGTATCCGAAAACTTTAAAAACCTTGACCACTGACGGCTGACATTAACGCCCGCCTTTCACGGTCCACTCAGGTGTACGGTGCGTTGTATAACTCACTTTCCATTTCTTTGGCACTGTGTAAGCCTCCGTGGGGCATGTTAAGCAGTTTGGACAAGCCTTTGTAAGGAGCTGTATGTAATAGGAAACTTTGAAGTTCAAGGAGAGTATCGAAGTAAATAAAAGATCTTTTGAAGATTTCATTCTAGGCATTACATAAAGTACATTTTAAGTAGTACAAAATTACAAATATTTGGTTCGATATTTGCTATTTTTCAGAATTTTTTTTCTGGTAGTGTGAAAAAATTTAATTGTTAACTTTGCGTAGCCCACTCTAAAGACTTCTTGCTCGTTACCTGAAAGGACTGTGAAGACAGGCACATTTTCCCGTACCTACCGAGTACATTCTGGGTTTACATTTTCAAAATGCGTAAAATGCAAACGTGTACCCCGTACGTAACATACATTTAAAAAACCATACACGCGTTGTGCCCGTGGCTTTATTCGCGGTTCGTCTTGCGAAACTCGCGGACCCGACTCTCGAGTTAAGGTCGCGATGTGTGGCAATTTTCCCATTTCGAAGAGAAGTAAAACCTTGACCTAGGAGTTAAATTCCGTTTCGTCACACCGCTCGAGCTTATACATATTGCAATTCATTTGGTGTGCGTTTTATAATATTGTAAACAGGTATGAGCAATCCGCTTAAATAATCGTAACTAGCGTGCCTTCAGCTTTCACGTTGTGTTGGAGATCTCATTGGAACTGGAGTTTATGATTACATTTTTTAGAGTATTAAGAGTCGATTAAAAGTTGATTAAAAGAAACAATAAAGTAGGTTTAATTCAATTATTCAATATAATATGAAATTTCAAACGTAACATTGAGAATTTCAAATCTGAATCTTAGGATTAATAATTTTTGAAGTCGGTAGTACCATTTAAAAATAGTATAGGTATGTACTAATAAACTCTGTTACGATTTTGAAAAAATATTAAAAATTAATATCAAAACTTCCACCACATGCCGCTAGATGTCGGTGCTCGCAGCAGTCACGTCCGCGACGCGCGCGCATGCCGCTCTTGCGCCACAGCGCAGCGCTTTACGCAACGCGGCCGTTCACCCCCGGAAGGCGTTTTCCTCGCAGTTTCTTTAGCAGTGTGTTACTGTGGCGATCGCGTGATACGCTCGCGTGCTGAATAAGTGCCCACTAACCCGCGCCGGATCTCTAGCTAAAACCGCAGACCTAATTCTCTTATCGCATGAGACAAATATGTAACAACAAATGCACTTATTACCTGCTCTTAGCTTAGACACTCCCATTAGCGTTCTAGCTCAAAGCTATTTCTGAACATGCGCTTTGAAACAAACGGGTGCACGTAAACCCGCGCTATCTTGTATCTTCCAACAGATACAGTAGATAAAAGATGCAATGTTAATATTAATGCCGTAATTACAAGTGTATTACGAAAACTGCGTTATATCATGCTTATTTACTATCCCATTCAAATGATGACCTCCGTTTTTCAAGTCTAATATTTACTTTCATGTTGTATCACACACCACAATGAGTTATATTCGATTGTAGATGAAAAAAAGTAGCAACACGAGTGATTTTAAGAATACAAAAAAGAAAATTACTTAGGATTAAAAGTTAAGTTAATATTCAGTCAATCCCGAAATCAATAAGGATACTTCCAATGATTTCGTTATATCAAATGAATCGGAAAGTAAAAAATTAATAAGTCTAAAATGCAGCTACTTTTATTCTTAAAACGACTTTTGTGCCACGAATCTCTCGTCCCGAGCGGCAGTTAGAAATGCCATCGTCGCGTTATGCATTTCCACACTTCACAATTTATTTTCATGTCCTTACGGACAGTTACTGACGCGTCGTCTTGCCTGGCTGACCGAACTAGCACCTTAAAAACTCAACTTGGTTTACACGGTTACACAACACGTGTTTAAGCTAAAATAGGTATTTAATGTGTAAATGTGATTGGCGATTAGCGGTCCTATGTTATTACATATTGACGATTAATGGGACATGATTTGGAATAATCACTTGAATTACCAATGCAACCCGTTTTGGCTTGCATCAGTTGCTATGCTAAATATATGAATTACGTACTACAAAATGGAAATTGGAGTATTTAAATTTGTTCCTAAAACAAGCGACAATCTTAATTGCTGTAATTTTTGTAGGTATTGAAGGCGTGTGAATTTTTTTAAAGCACTTATGTTAATGTTGGTACTATTTTCTGCACAATATCCATGAAATATGATTGGCAACAACATTAAACATTTTAGCAAAATGCTCAGTAGCCACTTTCTAAATATTTGATTGAACCTGCTAGATTTATCTAAGTGGTGTGATAAATCACACCACTTACCAGCTTCTTAACTCCTCTATGTTCGATAACCAAAACCGACTACTTATAATTAATAGTCATATCGAATTTTTCTATGGAAGTTAAGAAATAAAATTTTATTAAGTTTTTCACCTACATCTAAATAACTATGCAGGTCAAATGGTAACACGTGTACCAGTAACTTACACGATTAACTTAAAAATAGACAAAATAATAACACCCGTTTGTTGTCCAACACCACAACAATACCATTCTCTGCGACGGATGGTATGGTCGAAAATATCTAAAAGCTGGGTTAACGGTTACGCGTTAAGATTAGTTTTACTACTTCCAAGTATGAGTTTGGCAAGTGGGTGAGTCAAGTACATAAAAACTTGTTTTCTTGGTTAATGGTTAGTGTTTTGAACTAAAATTGTAAATGAGTACTTCTGCAATATGCGGTATTGTAGAAGAGATGGATGGATTGTGTAGAATGACATGACTGAAAAGGGGGTGGATGATACGATGACAAATTACAGGGGCGTATGGAAGAAGAAAACATATTGCTCCGACATCAGTTAACCTGGCAAAAGGGCAGGAAGATGTTAATGCAGTATTGTGCTATGTATTGTAGTATGTTTTTTTTATATCTAGTTCGTTTTCGAAGCTGAAATCAGTCAAACTACCTAACCCTCCAATAGCATGATGATAGCAATGGTAGCTCAGTGGATAAGACCGACCCCCCGGTCGTGGTTCGAATCCTATTTCACCATCGAGAAATGGCCTACGAAGGTCAGACGGCAGTCACTTCATTGAAATTAATCAACTCCCTAAATCCTAAATCATGATCTATACATACCTTATAGGGCTCCAAATTACATTTGGAAATTAAAGGTGTTCGTTTACTTTACATCAAGTTCCCGGCGGCAAATTGTCAATCCTTAAAAAATACTCTCCTGTTTTATCTTCACCATAACACCCAGTGGACCTCGCATAATACAGCCGGGTTTCAAAAGGGAGCGTTTGGGCAAGTGCAGGCTGAAACAGGTTTTTTACAGCGTGTAAACGGGTCGTTCCAGACGGTTTGCCGAGCTTTTGAAGTGATAATGGCCGGACTTCGCGACTGAATACTCCGCAAGCTTGTGAGCTTTTGATGACGCTTCGCGGTATCTATTTTGCAAATTACTGAAAGGATGACGTGTGAATCTCTAAAGTAGCTATTTGTAATTCGTTTTACAGTAGTTAATTTAATTTAAACATAGCAAGCCATGATAGTTAGATTGATTTACATGTTAGCTGACAAAAATAACACAGATGCTTTATCAAATATATAAATATGAATGGCAGATTTTTTAATGACATTGACCAATGTTTCTTTGAGAAAGTTATTCAGTGCAATCAGCAATCACTTGAGTTGAAGCAAATTCGACTTACAAATGAAATGTTAATTCCGGGTGAAATCTTTTCACATTCTACATATTGAATGTCTCTGTCATATTAGCTTGTAATTTGAAGTGCATCCTGAGAATGCTGAGGTCATGATTCAGGATTTGGAGAGTCTGTTAATTACAATAAAGCAACTGCCGTCTGACCTTCACATCCCTTTGACAGGAGAACCAGACTAACTGAATCATGGTTACACATATCAGAAAGTTATTCACAAGTAGCTTTAAAACTTGAGCATATAACTTTTCGAGTAATTGTTACACGCCGTTTAAGGGTAAGAATGGTGCTACCGCGATTTAGCTGTCAAAGTCCAATATTTACATAACGTGTGACATTGCCACGCTTGCGCAAGGATGCACCGGTCGGCCGGCTGTTGCGAAACTGGCCAATGGCCATACTTATATCTGTGCTTATATCGTGCCTGCGTTATGTTAAGGAGAAGGATGGAAAAAAGCTAAAAGAGACTGTTTTGATCATCAAGATTTTTTTGGAGTGGTTAATTTCTGCTTCTTTATTATTTTCTTTTTTTGTAATTAATTAAAAAATTTACACTTACAAGAGCCTTTTTACTAATTTTTAAATTTGTAAAAATCGTGTTATTCCTTTGATAATAAGTAAAAGTAAACTAAATTAGTTTTAACTGCAATGCTGCAAACAAAACATGAAAAAAACCATTTTATACTCAATCCCAAAAAATAACGTTATAAACTTGGCCTTAAGATAAATCGTCAAATATTGAAAGATTCACAAGTAGAAGTGTTTTCGATGTCTCAGATTTAAGTAACTAAGATAAAGCTTTTTTTGTTAAATTTATATTAGGTAGAGTGGCGTCTGCGCACTGGCGAGATCATCAGCTTGTAATTATGTGCAACTATTGCTGCATTACGTGGTCGTCAGTATAATGACGTGTTGCCTCAGAGACAAAACGTGGCTTCCGCTAGGCTATCTACCTATAAACTTATTAACACTAATATTGCTTATTAAATTAACTTTAAACCCATAACCTTTACTAAAGTCTTTGAAGCTTTTGCAAAATATTCTCACAATGGTGCAAGCTAATTTATGAATACAAAATCTTTTTAGTGGACTTATACTCTGTGGACCCTTTGTGAATAAACAATACCTATTTAGACGTTTGAACAAGGTTCCAATGCATATTTTTTTATAACCTTTAATGTAAGTATTCATGATGAAATCATAATAACCATTCGAGCACTAAGCCAAATCAATATCATAAAAGAGTTACAATTCAATTTGCAACTATGTAAGTACTTCAACCGCGAGCAAAAAACTCAAATAACAGTTCACAGGCGCAAATAATAGCATGCAATAAATCGATTCTTCGATAAACCGTACAATTTGCACAGGCACACTTATTATATTATGCCATTTGATGCACAAAGCATTAGGTGTCGTAACAGCGGCGGAACGTCTCGCGCTTTAAGCTACACGATATTGCTCAAATGCAAATTGAAAAGTGATTTGAAGATGATCGCAAGCCTCGCATTGTTCGCTATTACCCAACCTCTCAACCTCCGGTTGCAGTGCTAATACTCCTAAATTAAAACATCTCTTTAATAAAGCTGTCCCAAATAAACAAGGGTAAAGACCTTTTACGTAACGTGTTACGTAGGCCGGTGAGAGGCAATGTCAGCCATTCAGCCGCCATTATTATGACAAGTTAGCAGTTTTCGTTCACACACGTTACAGTAGCAACCGGCGATTCTAGAAACAAATGACATTTGATTAAGGTTTTTAATAGATTTTTGTTGAAAAATAATTAAGATTTATGATTTTGGAGGGGCCATCACTAGGGTACTCTCTGTCACTCGTGGTTCCCTGAAGCCTGAAGTCCGTGACACAGCAATTTAATATACACTGATTCATGACAAAGTAAGGTAATTGATAGAAATTGTATCAGAATTTAATAAAAAATCCTGCTGTACGAAATTAAATTTAGATCTTCAAAGATAAAAATGCCTTTCAAATACCTAAAAATAGCGAACCATGTTTTTGTTTGTCGTGTATTGTTTCTCGTTTGGATGTTTTTGTTGTTACTCTGAAACATCTATATAATTACTGAGTGCCTTCTCTTATTGTTCTTATTACACTCACTCCTCGATCGTTCTCTTCGCTGAATCGAGTTCAACGAGAGTGCATTCTCAGCGCAATCCAAAATGTGGAGGTCGATTAATATCAGAACATTCAACTGTAACGATTTCAAAACATTTGGTAATACTTAAGATGTTTTCAAGGCGATAACTTGAACGGTATTGAACAGGGAATTCCGTGATGTAGGTACAGATGTAACCAATGATTACCGTTTTAAAAATATAAAAAAATATTTATTTAGATGGCATATTAGTTAAGTCACAACAATGTTTATTGCCTTTAATAAGATATTGCTCAGTTTCAAAGTATATTTTATTAAGATTTTGCATTATCAAAAGATAATTCAACAGTTGGCGACTGTTGAATTATCTTTTGATAATGCATCAATTTCTCAAAATATTTTTAAACTATGAAACATTATATCTGTATCTTAAACAATATTGTGGATGATAAATAAATGATATTGAATTGTTGCAATTTTAATCAAAATCTTTACGATTAACATAAATTCATTGAGTAGGTAATGAAATGAAAATTCAAGTATAATTTATATTATTCTCAATCCATTCGTATTTACAACTAAATGTTTCTCAGTTACTATTTCGAACAATTTCACAACTCAGGCAATGCATTATCAAGGTTCCTCTAGCGTCTTTGGTTTAAATTCGTCTTTTGTTTCGCTTGTGTTATGTGCCTAAAAAGGTCAATGAACAGCCTCGACGTTTCTACAACAGCATCTAGCATTCAAAAAGGTTGTTTAACTCGTTCTAATGCTAATTTAAATACGCATTTATTATAAGCGAATAAGAGTCCAAATACTCTGCGCTAATGTTGAATAGAAGGCGTTCTGTTTTGCAGGTTGAACTACGATGTGCATCGTCAGTTTTGTCGTAACAGACTTTGTTGTGTTGAGGTAATTTGAGCTCAGCTGGTATTATGTTAGGACTCATAATAGTGGTACGGAGTGTTGGTTGTTTGGGCTTGTTGTGTTGAGTTGTAAGTTTGGCAGTGACGGCCAAAATGTTAGTTTGTTTATCGTCCGCGCGCGGTCTTGACAGCGAAAAAGTGAAAACGGCGTGGTGGTTGTGAAACCGGCGCCGAGGCCTCGCCGATGGTGCACCGCTGGCGCACGCCCCGGTTATGTAATAGGAAATAGTGCTGCGGTGCACAGTTTGTACCGGCTGTGTGTCACGCCGCTTCATGTGTCACTAATCAAATTATGTACCTTGTTAACGATGCGTTGGCATTTCAAATATTATTTTTGGATTGAGCCGAGAATGCCATGAAAACAACTATATAGATACTCTTCATGATGGTATTTGAGGTATAAGGATCAACATCTGAGAGATTCTAATGTGACAAGAGAAATAATTTTGGTAGCGCCTATCAAATGACATTGTTCTTCTTATACATTAATTCTTTTGAATAAAACAGCAGGAGTGGCATAGTAGTCGTCGAAACAGTTATATGCTATTTTAGAGTTCGATACTACATTTCTTATTACTGCAGTTTTGCAAAGAGTCGTATTTCGCTTCATCTGCCAACCTACTGACACAAACAGGAGTATACACAAAAAACAAAACTAATTCTATTTGGTGATTATGTAAGATAGTCTCTCATGGCATTGTGCACGCTTACGTCATCACCGCATAGTGGATGCCTCCAAAACTTTCAAGCCGCGATAAGATCTCAAAAGTGCAAGGCACTTGGCATCGAATTCGTTACTTGTCAGCGTTCCGCACCAAATTTTGTATGACAATGCCAATGCGTGTGTCAATGACATCCAACTATTGTTTATTGTTAATTTACTGCTTTCAAATAGCGCTTTGTACCTTTGGAATGTCGGAAAGTTCCATCGCAGTTTGAATTTACCGTGATTTGAAAAATAATTTCAAATAAAATTCGTTTACAACTTCTTTAACTTTCTTACTCATGAAATTACGTTGTATTGTTGTGCTGTACTTTTAATCGTGTGGTCAACAAGATAGTGACTGTGGCCTGACGATGAAGAACTAGGCTGAGACTAAGGTGCACTGACAGAACTCGCAATTTTATCGCCGGGGAATGCTAAGCTACACTCCCATCGCCACTCGTACCGTAGCGTAGATTCCAATTCATCACTTGTTTCATAAACAAGTACAGGCTCGGCTGACAGCCCCACCCTAAAACAAGGGAACGCTAGCACGTCACCACATTGTAAACTAATTAGGCCCGCTTTGTGTTAGCTGTTTACCGCGAAAGGGTCATTCACTTTTAGATTCGGCACTCAGCAACAGCCACACGTGATGATGTGACAGAATCGGAATTTACACAACAATAAACAAAATGATATCGCACACGTCATTCGCCTAATCAGCCGCCTCCGGACACATTTCGTCTGCGATTTCAAGACAACAGCCGCTGTAATCTGCCATAGACAAAGTACAGCCACGTTGGCGTACGATAACGTAATTTTTAACTTATTATTTTATAAATAACTTGAGTCATATTTAATTTTTGTTTATCTATCTCGTGTGCAGCCGTACTCGTCAGTCACTCGTTTCTAAAATATAGAACCATTGACGTAACGGTTAATTAGAGATGGTAATCAAAATTTGAACTTTATGATTATGATCTGGGGTGGATAACCTGATATGAACCTCATAAATGGTTGAGTATATTTTTGCAAGTATAAAGTACATAGTACTTACAAAGTACTAAGTACCTTTCCATCTACCATCCATCCTTTCTTGAGCTATACTGGAGCTTTAAGAAAGATGACCATTAGTTTAAATACTAATATTAAACGTAATTAATCATCCTGCTATTCAATATATAGAAAACGGGAAGTACGCGCTCGCAGAGAAAGCGCAAAGGTCGTGACTGAAAAACGCTTCCAAATTTCTATTTCATACTTTCTACCGGCTGCTCTTTTCAAGATTTTTTGTCACTTAGTAACTAAGGTGCATTCTTCAGCATACTTATTGTAAGTAACACAAAAATCGAAGAGACTTCCACTTATAATATTGTTACTATTAGTTGGTAGTCCGGTGGACAAGAATCCACACCCGGATTTTTTTGAATCTGTGTAGAGCAAACCTTACACGTTTCAAAACGTTTTTTAAACGATTCTCACAATTTTAGACAACATTATCCTGAACAGTAACCATGATTTCAGCCGCTCTGGGTTCCCCTGTAAGCGTAGACAGCAGCGGCTTAATTAGTAGGCGAAGTTGTAACTACCAGACTTACCTACCAAATTCTAGATTGTGATGTGTAGATACCTTGGGCTCTGAAAGAAAAGGCTGCTTTTGTCGTGATTTTCCCACTCTCGAATACATAGGTAACTTTCGAAAGGTAGGTAGTTTTTCAAGAATTAAAGTGCTTATTTATACTCGTATGTAGGTATCACAAAAACAAATGTACATAATAGAAGACAGTGACTAGTTTGTTATTTGTTTTGACGTAAATAATATAACACCAATTAACTAACAGGACTGATATAATCTTCACCGATGAATTTGTTATCGACCAATGAACCGGTTGCAGTGCAAATTTTGATGAATTGTTTGAGATTATCGGATGTCGCGTAAGGTAGGTCGTTCAACCGCAGAATCATCCATCGGGCGTGTGAAACACATCGGCTTTATCTGCACAATGAAATGTTTTCGATATGGCTCAATTGTCAACAGATAAACAGTCCAACTATGGGAACTGTCGCCCAACTTGAGTGCGTACACAATGTGTTGCGAAATCTTTTGTGCAAACATATAGCACTGTTTGATACAGCGCAACAAAGAACGCTCTATTTCCACCAGATTATGTGAAATTCGATGTTTTAATTTGACCTCTATTCTGAACGTAGTAAGATATACGACAGTTAGATCATTTCGTGGAATGATTCGGGGCAGACACTTGTTGATTGTATGAAAATGCCTACTTGTTGCAAAGTGCGTGAAGGTATCTCGATCGATAGCTAGCTTGAGAAAGGAGCCATAACCATTTACGCAAAACCATTTTCGTTTTGTCTGTAAAAAAATTACAAAAGCATTTTATATTACATTTATAAATTTCTATACCACCGTAGTGAATAATTTTACAGTAAATCTTTACATCGCTGTATTAATTTTCATGTTGCTTATATTAAAGAAAATAACAAAGCATTGTTCTTTCACCACATCCTGAGTTGTGACAACAAAAATCGTGTCACGGGGTACAGACAAAGAAAAAGCAAAATGTATTATTAATGCACCTGGACTTGCGTTCCAGAAAAATGGCGAATTAGTTCCAAGAATAATGTATCAAATATTGTCTGAGCTTCCTGTTTTTTTCTCTCCGAATGGGGTTACGAGGTTCGTCTCGCTTTCACCCATTCTTCAGGCTATCCATACATAGGCGGTTGCGTCAAAGCTGGGGTGTCCAGATCTAATGTATTTTTGTGATACTCCGTATTTCACATTTCAAAAAAGGAAATAACCTGTACCAAAGCAGACAAAGATAAACCTTCCGTATTTTTAGGGAAAAAAACCTCAAATTCATGTGGTTAAGACCTTTTATCCAGTAACGATTGGAAAACTCTAAATAGAATCCAAAAATATAGATATTATTTGGAGTACGTAGCCAAAACTCCCGTAAAGAAATACGCCTGATACTAGATCTTTTGTTCTGGTGTCCCTTAAACGAAATAAGTGGAACCTGGTCGCCCTAGTGAATGCTTCGAGTGGCCGTGTTGTTCAGGAGAATAGTTAACCCAGTTCTGGTCGGTCCTGGCTAAATATACCGCGCTACCTGACCGCCTGCCGCGTGCGCCCGCGCCGGTCCACCTCGTTAGCTGTCCTAATTGACGCCATTTACTTTAACAATTCATTAAAAAAGAATCGAATTTAAAAGAATTATTATTATTGTCTCAACAGCTTTGCCCGCGATTGCCACAAATGGCATTGGATAGAGATGGGTGGAGGGATTTGATAGGCCTTTGCCTAGCAGTGGGACAGTATAGGCTAAAAATAAATATTATAATATAGAAAGATAGATACTCTTTATTAAACAAAAGATTTCAGAACTTAATGCTATAGTCATATATAAATACAATCTCGGCGATTTTATCGCTAGTAGCGATCTTTCCAGACAACCTTGGGTAGAAGAATAATACAGCGAATTAACAAGGGGTAAGGCAGTGTATATGTATATAATATACACTGTCATAATACAATCATTTAAATTATTCTGTATCCAGTACAACTGCAGTCCAATAAGAAAAAGAGACGGTAGTAATCGGATAAAAAAAATAGGAAAAAATGGTCTCTTGTGATTGGTTCCACATATTTTTTCATAGAAGTTGGTAAAGCTATTTGTTAGTTTAAAATTGCAATATGAACGTGCCAAATTAAAATAGGCAGTAAAAGATTTGGTAATTGAGAAAAATGTAGAATAGTATTTACGCATTATTGCTGTACGAATCATAAATAAGGTACTATTAGCAAAAAGTGAAAACAAAAATCCCAAAAGAAAGTCGATTGTGATTGCGAACTTTTCGATCGTAAAGAACTTATCCAAATTGCAATTTGTGAAAGTCTTGTGTACTATTTTGTAGCGGTAACTCATTGTTCGGACAATGAATCACGGACATAATCTAGATACTCATGAATAGCAGGCGATGCGAATGAACTCGGCTTAATGTAATCCAACACTGAACCACAATCAAATGAATAGGAACAAGAGAACTCTGTTTTACGTACTAAAATGTAAAAAGTAAAGTAAAGTATCGGCCTATATACTGTCCCACAGCAGGGCAAAGGCCTCCATCATAGAAATCAAGTCATCGCTACTATGATGGGATTAGGCTTAATCACCGCGCTTGCCTAATTTGTGATCACTAAATGTAATCTAACAAAATTATTCGACCATACACAACGCGACAGAAACTCGATATGTACCAAATTACTTGATTCTTTGAATCCGCTCTAGGACTTTTTTCGTGTTAGGCGTGTAATCTCATATCATATCGTCATTTCGAACTGTAACTTTACTGACACGCACGCTATACTGTGAATGAACTGTGCCATCGGCCCTGCTAACCTTTCGACAAAACGCGGCTAAACTAGATTATGATTTGTCATGTTTGGTAATTAATATTCAATTAAGCCTTTATATGTAAAGAAAGTAGAGTACTTTCATAAATACACACGAACTGTATAGCCTCTTTGTTCTAAAAATATAAAACGAAGCAGTCCCTTGAACTTTTATTGCTACAGCTTAAGTTCAAGTTGCAAAAACTGTATATTTATTTTGTAGCCTATAAAGTTCTGACGACCTTGCAATGTTGCGAAAAGTACATAATAAGATCTTGAGCAAAATCTTGATATTTTCGAGCTCAATCCTAGATTTAGTAAGTTTAGGAGACCGTGATGCAATCATATCAAAAGATTTGTTCTTACTAATGATGTAAGAAAAGAAGTGTTTGAAGCGATGCGCACGCGGGCACGGGAGTAAAACGGTCATTGTGCGGTCATGAAGAACCGCGCGTGCGCGCTCAACTGACCTACTTATGCGCTGGCGCCCGAGCCTCGCGGCAGACCACACACGCCACGCTGCGCTAACTACACCCATCGACTCTACTGCAACTATCCTAGCGCTGAAACATCACCACTAACCACTAACGAAATCCCTTTCGGCAGTTCATCGACCCCGCTATCGAAATCCGCACACTCACACGCGTGTCCTCGAACGAAACGGCCAGATAAAAAAACGAAACAAAAAAACATCCCGCGTAACGGTGAATGAGTAACAGAGAGAGATAACTATATTTCGGCAGTGTACTCGTTGATCGTAAGGTCGGCTACGAAAAACACTGACGCAATTTTTACAGCGTACGTAATTGAGCACTGACGATGTCGGCGGTGTGTGCGTGAGCGCCGAGAGCGACGCCCGCGTCTGCCGAAACGGAGGCGGAATATTTAGGTGAAAGTGTTTCGAATTTCGACATGACGACATTCGCGCGCAGTCGTTATCGTGATTTTGCCGAATCTAGAGGTTCGGAGAGCGCGCAGACACCCGCGGCTCGACTGCGAATCGCGCCCGCGCAACTCATGTGCTCGCTCCGCAGGAAGCGCGCCGGACTCTGAATGCTGAACGTGCCCGTGTCAAGTGCTTGCGTACAAAACTATGCTGAGAGTTGGTGTGTCGAAAAATTTCCGGAAGCGTAAATTAAAAAAGTGATCGGTGTTCCTGGAACAAGGTGGAACGTCCGTGTGATGTGCGAAGTGCTGTAGATAGCGACAAGCTGTCGGCGGGCGACAAGCTGGGGCCCGACGAGGCGCACGACGCCTCCGCGCACAACCTACAACTGCAGAATATGACCTCCACAATGGGTAAATACTCCATATTTACATTCCAAACACATACAAAAAAATGCTTTGATAAGAAAAAAAATATCTAAAAAATATTCAGTTTTGACACTAACTGTACACTGATAGTAACCTAAACAAACTACTGTAGGAAATTAATTTCAGATTTCCCAATAAAATGTTAGTTTAACATTAATTACACAACATTGTTCAAAGAAACTAACAATAAATAACAGCATGCATTTATTTAATTACATACTATTAAATTTTCTTTACTTATGCTTAGAAAATAATAAATTTCGTAGAAGCATTCGTAGCAACTCCAACACGTAACGTAGCAGTACGTGCTACGCGGAGTGCTACGAGCTACACTGCATTTTATTCTGTAATATTTTAATCAAATATTAGGTATCTTATCACGAAAATAAGTAGGTACAATAATAACAAGTAACTTTTAATGTTGTAAATTTTATTTTATAAGACCTGTGTAATAAAATTTTATTTATAATTGCAACTTAAATAATCGTACTAACGTAAATCATCTATGTTTACAAAGTATGAGCAAAATCTGATATTTCTGTTCGCCTTATCCTAAGTCATTTTTACCATTTTTTTTATATGAGCTTACTCTTACAATACATACATCGAACCGAATCAACTAAGGAATCACAAATATACTCAAACAGATTTTAAAACTTCCAAATACTAAACAAATACAAATGTTTGTCCAAAATAGGAATTTAAGCCAACACTAGATCGTTAAGTTACCTTTTTTATCATTTAATAGTTTGGATGAGTACCTATTGACTTGCAAATTCTATATCTTTCTAATAAACTCCCTTCGTATAACTATTATAATATTTTGTTGCAGTAAGTAAATATGTTATATGTTTATTCTCTCGCATTTCACAGGAATCATTTAAATTTTTCATACAATAACCGTAATCACGTGCACCTATTTCCAAAAGTAGCTGATGTACATTTTTGTATCTGTGTACAGTCGCCTGCATTAAAATGTAATCAGCTCGACTCTTATGCCAGGGCTATAAGGTTCATATTTGAATTAGATGTATACTTATTAGTGTACGTGGCTGTACAGTATATAAACACTCTCTATCTTCTTTATGTTTCCTAAATATTCATAGAATCTGTAATAAATGTATCCAAAACATAATTACAATTACATTTTCAAAGCAATTTGAATGATGAAGATCTAATCATTTAATAGAAATTTAGTAACGTCTATGACTGGCCATTTGTCTGTTGTGAAACGTTCGTTCACAAACAAAGCGAAATTAAAACAATAACTAGAGTATTGCTAAACGTATGCGAAACTAATTTAGACCGTGACATAGCAAAATACATCCGAAAGAATAATGAAAAATCTCAAGAAGTACCTACAATAAATTATATTTTAATTAAAAAAAAACCATTTTTCCTAGGTAACCCAAATTGAGGCTCTTCAACCTATACTCTGATTCATAATCATGTTAAGTAAACTGACAGATGGAAAGGACAAGTTTCTATGCATTTTGACATTTTGCATGTGTCAAATTGAGTGATAATGTATGGGGATGACACATTGACATCTGTCATTTTACTTTACATGATTATGAATCAGAGTATAGTCGTTTTGCCGATGAATACACCGGTTTTTATTGTCCTAGGAAAAATCCTAGGATCAAAAGATCTATAGAGCTAAAAGTCAGCTTTGAAAACAAAAATCGTTCTGCAAAAATACACCTAACAATTTCCCGCCAATAATGCATAGAAAAAAAAACATATCGTAAGATTCATGAAAGCGGTCTCCGTCGTGCCTTAACCATATAATAAATCTTCAGTCAAACATACAAATATATATCTTCTGTTTACTATCACTACAATCCTATTTGGATCAGCAACAATACCAAATTAAAACGGTGCATGGTTGCAAAACGTCCGACGTTAACCGTGACATTCCGAAATCATCTCGTGCATCAAGATCGTGACTGCATAGCCGCGCTGACTTTTACTTTCGTAAGCCTAATCTAATGCATCGCCGCATGGACTCTGTGGTACAAGGTGTATAGGAAAGTTTTGCATCCCTTTAACCACCTTTTTTAATAACCATTCTTAACATTGTTCTATGACTGTTGGAAATTGGCATAAAAAATGCCGAGTCTTAAAACATGCGTTGTCGAGAAATGATGGTTAAAGGAATGTTTCTAAATTGTTACCTAACCTATAAGTTCAGGATTTAAAGTATTTTTACAAAATGAAATGTTGCTCGTCCTCTTCAAAAGTTTCATTGCTATTTCAAAGCTTTATGATTTGACTGACACTCAGTAACTTTATAAATGAGTCTGGTAATAAGGTCCCCTTATTTTTTTATTTACACTTTAAGTTTTCTTATTTATGTCTTTTTTGTTTCTATTTCAATTAAATAAATGCGCATAATACGCAGTATGGTAATGTATCCAAAAAGTAGAGGAATGTTTTATAGAAAATCTACACAATTTCGTATTTAAGTTACAAGCTTGAGCTACTACCGGATAAAACACAAACATTTTAATATTAACTAGAATAGTCTAGAATAACTAGTTATATTACTTCTATAATTTTTTATTTACTATTAGTCTTAATCATGTAACCGTTACTTCAAGAATATAATAGTAATTTTTGCACATTCAACCAATGATTGACATAATATTAAAAATCAGTATTGTGCTTAGCTTTTGACCCTATAGTACGGTACACCCTTTGTCTATACTCATTGATATCTTTCCATGGTCTATGGCTGCAAGGTCATTGCTCTCGCCATTATGCCGTTGCCGAAATACGTTTTTTACGCTTACTTTCCAATACGGTGAAAGCGAAAAGGTACCTAATGTCGCTGGTTCCTTTCAAACCATTGTAGTGGGAGGATGTCGACGTCTAGTCAAATGATAATAGGCGTGTTGGACCGCCTATTAGAAAATACATTGTTAACAGTTTTGAATATCTCTGTAAGGTAATTACGCTTACAGGCGCGTACCTCGAATGAAATTACCCTACTTATGGAAAACTAAGGAAGTGACGAACTCGTCTGTTGTACTTTGTGACCGGTAGAAAAGCTGGTTTCAATCGGAAATTTTTCATCTCACTTTGATCCTGATGCAAAAACGTGACCTATGACGGAACTGATTTTTTTAAATTACGGGTTAGAGTTTGGTCCCGATCGCAAAGAGCAACGTTTCCGGTAAAAAATAATCTGTTCGGCCTTAGCTACGCTTGACTTTTTAATATATTTTATTTATACTTGTAAATTAAGTATGAATATTTTACTTAATCATACTTAATTTTAAATTTACCTACCATCTACCTACTATACATTGTAATATTATTTTGGTTATCCTTATAAAAAGTTTAACTTAGTATTTAACGTGTGTAACCTCGGGTCAAGTCAATATCTTTTAAGGAAAAATATCAAACTTTTAACGAAAAATATGAATATAGATATGCATCATGCATGACAATAAACAATGACCATTAGTAGAAAAAGGTTATTTATAATAAGTAAAAAAAACGTTTATTACTTTAGGTATGTAAAAACAAAATAGCCGAGTAAGGTCTATGAGTCAAAGTACACTTGGGCATCCGGTCGGGAAATAAACAAAAAGATACCTTTTACCGCCGTTTTGAAGGCCTATTTAACTGACCTGTCGTCTACCCATAAAAATCTTAGCTGCCCTTTTCAATCAAGTACGTTCTTACATGTGACATGCCTGTACAAAATCTTAGACAGGGTTAAACTATGTACCGTGTTACACGGAAGTTCGCACGTAAACAAAACACCTCGATCCGTCAGTCGTTAATCGCGGATTAGATCTCGTGTCGAAATCAATGCTGCGAGACGCGATCAAAATAGGAAGTGGTTAGATCGGAAGTGTGTGGTTAAAAATGGAACGTTTTAGCTCTGCGCACGCGCGGCGTGAATGTCAAGGCGGTGCGACGAGGCCTCCGCGCCAGGGGCAGCGGTGCAACTCGTGATGAAATCCTGCTCAGTAATTGTTCGAAACTGACATGTTCATTATGTGCCAACTTGTGGAATAAGTCAATTGTCTGTCAAATTACTCTTCTTCTCTTTGGCGTGCACGCAAACCCCCCGGGGCCGACAGCAAAGTCGTGACGTAGGGAAAACAACTAACATTCTATGTCCACGTAGATACGTTTGTAGATATTCAATATAAAATAAAAAAAAACTGATGAAATAGTATTATTTGCTGCTACTATCAAGAATCAAAATCTGTTTACTTACGGTTAAAATGAATCTCAGCAACAGAGTCTTTAAAAGGAAAATCATAAAGTCATAAAAGAAACTGCCACCTGCCTAATTGTGTAAATAATATTGAAGTTTTTATCACGTCGTTTACAATTCACGCTATATTTTTGTCAATAAACTTTCTCGAAACGAATGTTACATTATAAGAGTTTATGACAAAAGCACGTTTTTCCATACCACCGTAGTTACAGAACTGTCATGCATGTTGATTGAAAAGCAGTAGTAATGACCAGCGCCCGCGTTGATATCTTTTCCTTCGCATGTGAACTTGGCAGCAGTTTCATTATATTCTGTGCTTTTTAATTTGGGTATCTCGTAAGATCTATAAAAGAAAATAAAAATACCTTTTAAGTGTATGTAATATTTCAAATAAACAATAAATAAATATGGGACTCCAACTTTTTAAGGGCCAAAGATCATGGAACAATTGTTTTTGATTTGATTTCTTCTCGCTTGATATTAAGTGATGTTAAATAATATTGAGAGTAGAAACATATTTCATTGGACATACTGGACTATTAAAGTGTATTCTACGTCTAATTGACGAAATTAAATGGTGCGTACAGAATAGCACACGTTATTTTGGTATCATCAGTTATATTTATCACCATCATACGGCAAACCTCAATATTGAACCAAATCTGCGGGATATAAAATAATTAAGTGAAAATTTAAAATTAAATCAAGTTATTTAATATTTGTGTCTATATATGAAGTAAAACAAATACCAGTATTAGGTTATGTTGTTAGAATTATGTAAATAAAACTTAACACACATAACCATTACATCCACATACGTAGACATTTCGACTAACTACCTAAATGATAAATACAGCGGCATTATATTAGCTTGTAAACATATTTCTTGGACATTTAAAATATTTAAATATATTTCTTATCTTAATGTAGGTACTACTAGGCACTATGAATACTTAACCTGTAGGTTACATATGGTTGTTACTTATAAAATACGTCGGCATGGCATTCGTCGCGCGACAACTAATACTTAAGACAAATATCACTTAGGATAAATATGTGTAAATATTAATGAAAACTAAAATGTAATAGGTAAAACAGAAGCGAAATGTGGCCGGTTGCGCTTCAAAACGCATATTTCTCATAGGCTGTGTGTGTACACTTTTAAGTAAAGTGGTTTGTCTAATCCCAAACCTAGTCTGTTTCTCTCGTTTCCTAAATTAATGAAAGATTCTTTCATTACCGATGATTGAAAACCTTTTAACTGAATTTACCAGCATGAATTAGTCTGTCCTACTAAGACAAGGCGCATATTAAGCGACCGGTCGTCGACTGCGCTTGCGCCGAATTGGGCAGCCGGCCTCGATGCGACACTGACATTGCCCGGAACCGCCTTCCACTTCCTGCCTGGCCAGTCGCCGGCGCAGAGGACCAACGCCACTAGCCGTGTTCTTGATTAGTATTCAGCTTCCCAGTGAGATTTGCGACTATTTTGTTGTTTATGTTCCTATTATTTATTTAATGCGTCTTATAAAAAAATATTTATAGACTCGTAGACTATGACGTAGTGAGAACTATTGTTTGTGAAGATAGCTTGATGCTCAAGACAGCAGGTCGTGACGGAGTCATATTCTATGCAAACAAATGCTTTGAATCTTTGAAACTATTTGAAAAATTTATAGAGATATAGATTTGACTTTCTTGACAACTATCACCATCACATCACATTATTGTGTGTATTTAATAATGTCAACAATGCATATCAACTAATTTGAAGGTTTCACATGTCCTGTAGTATCATTTTATACGTGGAGCACCGCACCATTCCATACTGCTTCTGTAATCCCATATCTTTCTGCAAAATCAGTCTAGGCTACCTGGATAATTACTTACTCTTAAACCAAACGACATAAATATTCCATCAAACGACCTTTAGCAAAAGACGCGCGCGCTTGAACTTGCAAGTACAATAGACTTGCCTTAATCCATCAATCTGCTCGACTCACCTTCATCCGAAGATTTAAACAAAGCACGCTGCCAGACGGCCCTGGCGGAGGACGAGTCACACGTGACACTTCCGCGCAAAGACCTATCCTTTGTCCCTTAATTTGTCTGTCACTTAAACTGTTTACCGACGTTTAAACTTCACGTAAAGTCGTGAGTAAGCTTATGAAATCGACGTGTAAATTTATGCATTCATGCTGCGCCCAGATTTGTTCCAATTGATACGAGTAAAAGGAGAGGTTACATTGTATGATCGTGTGACTATCATTTAGATTAATAAGAGTAAAATCAGATCACGGTAATCATTAATTTGATAGATATACTTTATTGCACAAAATGTAGGTACATTTAGGTAGGTACAATGTCTAGTACATTACAGACATTCAATGTACGATATCGGCGTTTTTACCGCTGAAAGCTATTCCAATCTTTCAACCAATTTCTATTGTAATAAACAATTTTTATTTTATATTTGAGAGTGTAGTTAGTAGCTTTACAGCCAAACCAGATATAAGCTAAGCTTGTGAAATCAATGTCCTTTGAACAGCATTATCGCTACATTTACGCAAACGAACCCACGTTCGTAAGTTTCAGTACTGAGATATTAACGAGACACGACACAACACTTCACGAACATTGTTCATGGATATTTACTTACCAAATGTACTTACTTCAATAATCGTGATCGGGATACTGTACCCAACAGCGTTATGTTTCATTTCATAAAGCATGTAATGAGTGAAAGCGCACTAAACATTGGCTTTTATTGCAATCGGGTAGGAAATAATTAAACTTAAGTACCTTTAGAAAATCGTCTCTGTCTTTTGATATTCAAGACTTTACAAAACATGGTAACCATTTATTTTCTTAGTTTCTAGCCCTACCTTGACGATTACATGACGAAAAGAACAACGTCGTAAGGACTAGATAATGCATTTTTGATAAGTTGTATAAGAAATAATGTAACGCTTGTTCTCTTAAAAAATATCTCTTTGGGAAGACCTATTTTGAAAAAAAAACGTTTTTAACCTTACTTAAGAATAAAGATATTATTCATCGCAAAGTGACATAAGCATTATCACTTCTTTAACACCGAAGTAGCACGTCACGTCACGCTGAGACAAGGCATCATTAACTAAATTACTTCCTCAGCATAAATTTTCCATTTAATATTATTTAAAAAATTAAAGTTAATGTGATTCTATAAATACCTGATACTGCATATAGCGGAAGTATTTAGACCTCGAGGTTCGAAATACCGCGGAGACGTCTCGCTCGCGAATCGGCGAATCGTTTTATTGGCTCAATGTAAACGCCATTATCAAGGTCTTTGACTCAGTCCAGTTTATTTTAGACACTCTAAGAGTTCGTTTATCTTTGTTGACAAAACAGAATAAGTGATTGTTGCTTTGTATCGGAGCGGTGGAGTATTTTCGTTGTGGTTTGTTTGTCGCGGGAAATTATGTCATTTAACCTCTAATGATATTGAGTAGGTCTCAGTTAAACCGATTTGATACAATTGTATAAAAATATTCAAATGCGTTTAAAAATAACAAAATGTATTTAACTTTATAACATTTTCTGACGTGTTAATGACTCAAGTTCTTATCAGAAGAACAATAAAATGTTACATGTTGCATTTTCCGAGTTCCTGCGTCAATGTCACGTACCACGAGTACTTTCCTTACGTAAATCTACATGCATGTAACAAAATCTTTTGTAACTGCGATTCAAATCGCTGCATACTCATAAATAGTTGCATGACGTTTATTCCAATGTAGATTGATCATTTTACATACAATTTTATGTCTTTAGTTACTGAAATGGCTTACAAAAAATGTTACCAATATCTAAGGAATTATATTATTACAGCTTGCCAAAACCATTAGGCTATACGATATAATCATCTTTTTAAATCTACCCAAATAATACCCCGTCATGAGCCTAACATTCCTGCCAAATCTATTTTAACGACCCCTGGTAACCTTTAAAAGAAACGCGCCGGCACTAGCTGTAGGTGAGTCAGGGTATTAAACCTTAAAATATTCTGTTTACATGTAGATCGTTGGCACTAAACGAAATAGCCCGAAAGTTCAAGCACCCCTGCGATTATAACTTATACCTATGAATGAACCTATATCAGGCAGTATGACGAAAACGCGTCACTGACCGTACTTGTGACGTGGTCGATCACTATGTAGCGTGAGTAAATAATGTAAACGGTATTCAGTGTAATCTAATCGCACACGTACTGTACCGACGTGTCATGCAGCCTTTGTCAATTATATTTACGTGAATAAGATAGATAGATACACTTTATTGCACAAAAACAGGTCTTAAGAACTAGGCATACAGACATCGCGAAAAAATTTGTTGAATTGTAAACCTTAAGTATAGGCACTAGCACATGTGTTCCACTCATCTTCCTCAAAATAAATATAGGATTTACGAGCAATTTTGCGATGTTTGTGGCAATGTCTACTGACTCTGCATACCTGATGATATAGTCAGTAGATAGACAAATCTTGTCAGCATTGTTATCGTTCATTATAATCATATTTTTTCAATTCATTAATCATTCATTAAAGCATTAAAAACGGTATCATTAATACATTCCAATGATACAATTGCAATGCGACCGCACATTATTCCCATTCATTGGGAAGTCAACTTACATACGCTTTCTCTACGCATTTTTATTCTACGCTTAAACGAGATGACGTTAAACGATTGCGTATAAAACTTATAAGGTAGTAAGACCTTTTAGCTATTCATTCACAACTTAGACATGTAGGTGTATACGAGAAATCACATAGTATTAACATCTCGAGATAATGACGCTATTTACCTATTCCATAGACAATTGCAAAACTGATTTATGTAGACATAATGATATTATCAATTATTTGAAGCCAGTATTTTTTCTAGTGCTTTTCTGCTACTCGTAACTGAAACAAATTTATTACCATGTGGGGCTCTAAATTCTCTACTGAGTGTATTTTTTAAATTCCGAACGAGAATAAAAAAATAATATTCAACCACAGAACATTCCACGCGATGAAATAGTATTGGGCACGCATCCGTTGAAACAAAAGTGGGTCACAGATATTAATAACATAAAATTTCTTCCTTGAAGGTGGGCGCATCTGCCACCACTGACTGATCTGTTGTCAGCCATTGCAAAAGCGAGGAAAATTATATTTCGCTAATAGCTTCGTCTGTTGTGAAACAGGTAAAATATTAGTCAATGGTGTGGTGAAGAGAGATGTTTTCTTTGAGTTACTTCACAACTTTAAAAAAATAGAACGCTTTTTATAGTGTCACTCTGCGATTAGTATTTGTTTTCTTAGTAACTGATTCCTATGTTTATCGTTACATATTTATTTATATGTAAAATTAATGACTAGAAGTTTGAATATAAAATATTTTTGAGAAATTGGACTGTAGAAAGAAATATTCTCCATATTATATTCCACTTTCGTCACAATATTTTCTCAAATTTGTATGAGTCAATCGCGATAAAGTTATGTTTTCTCAACCCAAAACTCCGCCACGCGAATTGCGCTGTCACGTAATAAAATATCGCATGTAAATAATTTTAACAACGCCAAACCACGTCAAGTGCAATACGAACTTGCGCTGACGCGTTGCCCTGACGCAGGCTTGCGCCCAAATGCAATTTCCTATAACCCCGTCTTATCAGTGCAATAAATCTTCTACGTAGTTGAATGAAAAACCACTTACGATTGAAATATAACACGAGACGCAGCACGAGGGACCGTAGTAGCTCGGACATTGCCATGAACTGTAGGCCTGACATTGAAAAGCTGGGATTACTCAGAGTCAAAGGAAACATTTCAAAATGCACGATGGATATCCGATGGTATCTGGACCTTACTATGCAGAACGACCCGTGATTACGCCCGGCTATCGTGAGTTTTAATCTAGAATTTATTGCTGTGACCTGCCTAAATTTATTTTATTTTATTGACGTTGTTAATTATAACATTAACTGTTGATATCCTGATGACAAAGCACTAATCAATCCTTAGGCTGCGTTTCCACCATAGTGAAGCCGGCGGAGTAGAGTGAAATCTACCAATAGAAGAAGCTTGCTCGCTGAGCAGCGGAGTTTTTATGCAATTCTATTGGTGGATTTCCCACCCCTCTGCACGTGGAAATGCAACTTCTAAAGATATCTCGTCCGAAAGAACTATATTTTATTTTGGTATCTGGTAACTCTATAAAAACTGATCTTACGTATAACGAGTTCAGTCTAATTCCTACGGCATCTAACAATATTTTGGAATAAATAAAAATTATTTGATTTCTGTCTATTCCGTGATATTCACTGCCACTATTTCTATGCATACAACCTTTTTAAATTGACAGAACAGCAATTTAGTTCATAAAGATAATAAATAAATGCGAGGTAGTTCTTAATATGGCATGCTATATATTTCAATTAAGGCCATTGGTCATGAACTTCAAACATGTGCGTCCGAGTGTACATGTTAAACCACGTTTGCATTAAGGTATATTTTTATACTAAAACTTTTAATAATTATTTACAATAATAGTTAAGCGTGCTACTATATGCGACTGATCAGAATCTAATTAGTCTTTCCTTTAGCCAATAAATATTTTTCAGTGGAAATTTATTAAATAAACGTCACAATGGATTTTCTCCTTTAATGTACAAATTGGATCTATTTACGCAAAAAAACCGTACCATAGAATATGATACCTCTATTATATCGTCTACGCTTACCGGTTATTTTTCTTGAAGCCAATCCACCTCTTTTTCAACCTTATGTCTAAATTAACACTGCTCTTATTAATTCAATATTATTTTGTCCACAGGAATAATGACACTCAGCCGCGGCCCGTGTGACCTGGACAACATGAGTCTGTTCCAAGACCTCAAACTAAAGAGGCGGAAAGTTGACTCTAGATGTAGTAGTGATGGTGAGTACATATTTTGTAATAATCAATTAGTAAGTAGTCTAAAAATAATAAACAAAAAATCATCAACCCTGCGCAGTTTATCTAAGGGTACATTTCTACAGAATCAGAGCTGTGTGGAGTTGAGCGGAGACTTGTAAAAATTTACTAATCCGTTGCTCAAAATACCCACCTCATCTCTAATGGGCAATGAGATAGGTAAATTTTTATAAGTCTCCACCCAAATCCACGCAGCCGCTTCTGTGGAAACTCACCCTTACGGCATCTCAGCAGGCCTTCAGGGTGGGAGTGACAGACTCAATGGACACTTTGTCTGTTCTTTTGTGCCTGTCAATCTCATATTTGGATCCACTTACAATCAGGCAGAGTGAGGTCATCTTGATAGTCTTCAATATAAAAAAATAATTCTTATACAAAATTTTGAAACTTGGTGACAGTCAAAAATGTTAATAATACTTCAAACTATATTGAAATTTGTCATGTATCTAGCCAACAATTACCACTAATTTATTTATTTAAAAGCACAACTATAGCACGAGCAAGCAACTATGATCAAACCAGTTTCAAAATTTTCGTATCATCTTACTACATATAGTACATATAGTAAAAGCTTAGTGCATAGAGGGTATATGATGGGATCTTAAAACTTAATCTATTAATTATGTTTTTACGGACTAAGAAAAAGAGCACCACTTACTATTTTAATGAATTCGGTTGTACAGGGTTTACTTCTTAGGCTGTTATTTTTTTGTTTTTTACGCAAAACCTTCTACAAATCTACAATACTCATATCTAGCTACTATCGCTGCATATATACAAATGTTCATTTGAAATACATATTATGAAGCAATTAGCATTAATGGCCTTAACCTTTAAAGATTTTCCATAGTAGGCGCATTTCATGATAGAGTCAATACATTTTATGGGTACTTACCTACTACATCTGCCTTACTCCATAAGGTGTGCAATTAAACGTTCACTATCGTAAACGCACATCGATTTGCAACTCGTCTCACGATCCGCTGTCACTTTCGACCGCCAGTGAACTCTCCTTGTCACTTGTCGTTGGTCCGTTTCGTTTTCGTTCGAGGCCTAACCGCAACACCATAAACAACGGCTTGATGCATGACTCGGGCGCAAATAGACTAGTCTAGGAGCTATCGCGTGTGAAAAAAAAATCCGCTAGATGGCGTCATTGGTTGTTTAGTCATCAACGTCATTGGTTGTTTAGTGACATTTTAATATATCATATCAAAAATAACCAATCACCGTGTACATGGACCTCAGTTCTACAATACACCATCTAGCGGATTTTTCATAAGCAGTAGCTCCCATTAATAAAAACGATATCCGTATATCGTTATGTAATGTTAAAGACAATTAACATGACATAAATATACTACTACTATTACTACTACTTTATTGAGTGTTTATCCCTGTTGTTCCACTCATGTATTCTATTTCTGTGCAATAAAGAATATCTATCTAGCTGTTTTCTTGTAAAACAGGTAACTTCATTTCAGTGTTAATTAATCTCGACAAGAACCAAACACTTTGAAATTTATTGGGCGGCTACTATAGATCTTCCTCACTTGGGGGCCATAAATTCTTAGAATAGCCATTTTACGGCGGACCAAAACATGTTCTGTTATCTCCAAAGATGGTCTTTGCATTTGATTGGATCAATAGTGAAAACGAACACTTTAAAACGATTATTCCATTATAATGAGCTCTATAAAACACTCAAAAGTCATTAATATTCAAAATTAATAAACGGCGTCATTATGCAACGCAACGTGAAATTTTAACAAATCGGTGTTTGATAATCGCAGTCATCTGCCGAAAGTTGAATAATAAGAATAGCAACATAACATGGCGTGAGAAAGCAGCAACTGGTTCCGAGAAATGGCCCCACTTTCACTGAGACGATAAAAAACATACGAAAACAGCTCCGGTTTGACGGCCCCAGCTTCAGCTCAGTGTATTGAAGAATCAACTGAGATTATTTTTGAATCAGGATTTTGCAAAATAATGTAGGGTGATCAGTTCAGTGAAATAGAGATAGAGATGAATAAAAATAGTTAAAGAAACTCTATGAGGCAGAATGCTTATTATTGGGACAATAAATAGGCGATACTTATACTTTACTTTTTTGTACTGTTATACGCTAGAATCTGTATAACATGAAGTTTTTTATGAAAGTTGCTATTTGCTTAGTTTTAATTAATTATCATAATATTGGTTGATTATTTGCACTAGATTTGTATTTGAGTAAACCAAAGTAAGAGCTGAATATATTCTTTGCTTTTCCTCTCGAAGTTTCCACATTACCCTCGCTAAAAAAATTACCCCGCATTTAAAGGTCTTTATAAAGGAACAGCCCTTAAAATGTATTTGCAAACTACTTTATTGTAAATGTTGAACTAGATCACATCGATGTCGTTACGTAACTATGACGTGCCATGAAGTCACGGTGATAAAGAAAGTTTACGTAAACCCGCGAGAGGTGAAAGCAATAAATACCGGTGCCGTAATTATTACTATTGTGGCTCATGAATAACTCATGACACGGAGAAAGAGTCACCGTCGCACGACGGGTGCTCGCCGCGGGCGCATCCTCGACCGATGGAGCGTACGGCACATGATACCGAGACACGATATGGAAGGTGTAGCACGCATAACGAGAGAAGTTGATGTTACGAAAAAAAAATGAAAATCACACTATTGAATATTTTAAGTTGAGCCTTAAAAATTTTGATAGTTATAGGCTAGAGGCGACACATACATACACACCGCCACCTGTGAACATCCACGAAATCAGGGAGGTCACTGATGCGTTGACAGTCTTTTAGAAAGGACGGAAGGCCTTTTTTGTTTCATATTGTCGCTTGATTAAGATAAAACGTATGCTCGAATCGTCATAGTAGGATATTGTATTGCTTAGAGAATATATCAATCATCTAAGCGATGTTAGTTTGGAAGTTTTCGGGTCATTGAACCTTCATCAACCTCTAAACAAACATTGCACATCAATCGAAGTTACACACACCGAAGCCAAATCAAGATGTATCACCGAGACGATACACATAAATCGAGCACGTCACAACACCATAAACACGCAATTGCAAATTTCGTAACCGGTCCCAAACTATAAATAGAATGGCAACGTCTAATTTTATCGCATCATTCAGCCATTCAGTTTCGGATAAATCTAGATAACGGTTTCGTGTGGTGACGGTGGCAGCGTTCACGCGAAGGCACGTGCGGCGTGACGCGAAGTGACGACGGCGTGACGCCGCCGTGACGCCGCGTGACGTGGCGCTCGCGACGTATCCGCCGGCGACGCTCCCTCGCATGCCACTTGTACACATGTACACTGTCGTAATGAACACTTAGTAATGGAACGCATGCTCGTACCGGCACGAACATCGGATCCAATAATTACGGTAAAATACTTGAACTTACCAAGACCAACATCATTAAAGCAATTGGTTATATTGCATTAGTTAAATGTCAAAAACGCATTATCATTCATTTCAGTGTTACTTTTCTTTGCTCGCTTTATAAATGATCAGCACCAATAAAGGAGTCTTATATCCGGGACCAAGGTACATTTTTGATCACTGAGCAACGAAGTAAGAAGAAGTTGTTTCCCAGTCACGTGTTCGTTCACTAAGCGCCGAATCTACAAATTTACGGTCTCGTTTAAGCAGAAACCACTTTGATCCTGCTCCCAAGCGTCTGTGATCGTATCATGCTGGTATCCCAAATGAAGATCAGAATTAAGAAAGTCCTTGCAATTGTGTTGATGTTCCAATTATTCACACTTGTGTTTGCGCACATATTATCTTGAGCGGTGAGATCAAATCTGTTGGAAGTAATGCTAGATGCTTCCCTAAGTATTTCCTACAACTGGTAATATTTCTTAACACAATACTCAATCATTTGGACCAGCTCAATAAATCGTCCAACCTCCAGGCAGAAAAAGTAATCAGTTAGTTCGTACTCAAAATAAAATTATAGTCATAACATTCACTTGTAGGCAGCGTAAAGCCGATAACGTAATCGCATAGGAATCGTTTGCATTCAATTCAATGCAAGTGGTACATACTTGTTAGAGGGAGATAAGAGATTTTCATTTCGAAAAATAGTAAACTTCTAGTAAAACTTATCGTAACTCTGAAGGTCTCACGATAACACTCGTACAAGTAGGTCCGTGTGGTGAAATGATTAGCTACGCACTGTTCCTGGTCGTATATTTTGAGATTGATTTTAAGTAACAAGAAACGTTTGGAATATTCCATGTTTCTTTTCTGCCTAACAGTTGTTAGGAGCTAGTTTGTGGTAAAATTACTATTGTGTTTATTACTTTGTGATTTATTAATAAGAGTTCAGTGTTTATATACAGTCATATATCATCATCAGAGCAATGGTAGCTCAGTGAATAAAAACGAGCCTTCCATAAGAGAGTCGAAGTTGAAATGAATGAATGAATGACCTGCTGGTAAGTAATCACCGCCACCCATGAACATCCGCTCCATCCGCAGATCAGAGAGGTCGCTGATGCGTTGCCGGCCTTTTAAGAGCTGTTCTGGTTCGCCAGTTGATCTGGTTCCCCTGTTAAAAGGGTTGCGAAGGTCAGCCCCCCCTCCCCAATCTTGAATCATAGTCTAAGCGTACCCCGGGCTCCAAAGTGGCAGCTTTGGACACAACCGGGGAGAAAGACATAGTGCTGTCATTATCAGGTGAAAAAAAGGATATCTGGCATTATGGAAATTATATTCCTACTTATTGAGAATAATCGATTATTTTCTGATTCTGATCTCATTATCATAAAACTGACCTCGTAGTTCAACCAATTAATCTTAAGTTCAACTGAGTTGAAAACACTTTCGGACCGCATATCGACGTCACGGTTCCATATATTGGCGGAATTACATAATTAATTGTCACAACTAAGCGTATTCATACAAGAGTGAGGTTTATTTGTCGGCGGCGCAGTATTGATATGACGCGCCACAGCTAATGGGCTGGGCATAGCGACACGTGGCAGCGTCGCGCCCCGCCGGGGGGCGTGGGGGTAGAGGGTAGGGGGTGTGACCCATTTTCCCTGTGTCGGTGACCGCTTGCGACCTTCGAGCTTGCAACGATCGAATAAACGATTGCCATCGCCCGCCCCAAAATAGAAGATGCATTGCGTAACCGTCTTTATTGTTGTCTGTCTACCACGCTCGAGGCTCTTTATGCTAATGATTTCTTGTTAAACCACATACACATCCATTAGTGAATGAACATATCAATTCAAACTATGATCTTTATTGTGCAAGCACACCCCACGTCCATGTGTTCGCATGGCTGACGGAATTGTGTCTGTAGTCAGTTCGCTTTCCTCGTTCTCCGCGGTATCTAGTTACCGACATAACAGCTAGCAATCAAAACGGGACATTTATCTAGGCGGCGACCGAGCCTACCTAGAACCTCGATTGCATCACGCGGCTAGAAAGATCGGTCCCCACCAATGATGTAGCAAAGGACGCGGAGTGAAATAGAGATCGTCCTCGAAGCGAGAGCGGTGCACGCGTTGCACTAGTCATTGTGCGGTTGCACTTCGCACGCACGGCCGTCTGAGTGACCTAATAGCGGCTGGAGGGAGGGACCGGGAAGCACTCGCGGGGAGCGGGGCGCGGAGCCGCTCGTGCGGTAGGTCGGGCTCACTGCGCGCGCCCGCCGCCCGCCGTCGCGCCGCCGACTGTGGAAAACTTTCTTCGCGACTTTTCCTCCCGTAAACAAAACCGCGCAAAAATTTGCGCTCGCGCCCGCCCTTTGCACGTCAGCAGCGCATCGCGCGCTCGACGCGGATGACGTCACGGATTATTCGGGACTAAAAATCGTTGCGACTTCGTCGTATGTTTCATGAGGTCCAAACAATTATGTGATTAAACAAACATATCAAACGTTATAAAGTCAATGAACTAACTAGTGTTGCGATGTAAACTGGCCGGGTTTCGTGAGACGGTAAAGACTACGCCTATGGATTTAGTAATAAAAAGTCGGTAAAGTTTCTAATTTATTAAGTGCTTGTGAAATATTTGTGACAAAATAGCTGAACAGGACTGTATTTCTCATAGTATAAATCTGGGAAGTTTAATTTTGAAATAACCTTCTAACCATAGCTTGTAGACACAAAGTTACATTTTGGCGGCTATGGCATTGTTAACATTAATAGTTAACCGTAGTTTATTTATATAACTGAAGTACATAACTGTTGTGTGACGTAGCGCCCTTTGTGATGTTGGTGCGGCGCAGGCACAACGCTTCCGGGCGCCGCATCTGCGCGCGCGCCGCTTTCACTTTCTCCTCGCGCGCGCCGCATCTCGCGCTCGCGCCCACAGCGACCCGCAACCACGCTTCCTACATTTTCCATTTCTATTCCGTATAGTTACATAAACGTTTGATAATTATAACTTAATAATCTTAGAGCTTTTTCATACCATCTAAGGATATACCTACGAGGTAAAACCTACCTATTTTGGTCCAAATTTTTTATCCTTTCGAGAAGTTTTGGTGTTGCCAGGGCCGCCGCCGCGGCGCTCATATCGTGACGCAACCGGCTAATCTAGTCGGTGGCGTCGGGAAGTGCAGTGTCGCGTCCCCGCACCGCGCCCCGCGCGTTCTAACTACGATCACGCCGCGCGGTCGTTGACATTTCACCTAGTTTCTGTTTGTCATTTCTAAAAAGTTTGTGGTGCTCTCTTTCGAATGACGTAAGCCGGTCGGTCCCTTTGTTAACAGTTGTATTGTCTTCGCAGGCGAGTCAGCCGCCGACACCAGCACGTCGTCGCCGGACCCGGGCCCGCCGTCGCCGCGTATGGCCGAGGCGGGGTGTAGCACGCCGCCGCACCCGCCGCCCGTGTTCGACGGCGGCGGCTCGCCGACGCCCTCCCCCGCCTGCCACCCCACCGTCATCCGCTCTGCACCACCATATTCTGTCATTAAGTTCGAAGGAACTCCCGCCTCAATCAAAGCAGAAAGCTCCTTGGCTGCCAAACACGATTCTGCGCCACCCTCACAACTATCATCAGTTAAGTTAGAAGGAGCACAACCGGAGCCCCCGCAGCCGTATCGGCCGCGCGCTATAGCCCCGGCCCCGCCTGGTTCGCACAACGCCATTTCACCGAATCCTTGGCCACCCACCGCCTGCATCAACGGTGTTAAACCTGAGTTAATAGGCGGACACTTCCCACCGCAACCACTCGAGCCAAAAGCTGGGGCGAGAGGGCCAACGCAATGGAGAGGCGCACCCGCCGTTATTATGGGAGAGTCGGGTGGCGTTCGGACGATGTTCTGGACATTACCGGCGCCAACCTCTGGTGGTGAGTCATCAGCGAGCGCGTCGCATACGCCGACGCCCCCGACGCCGGACCCTGCGACGTGTAGCGAAGAGTCAGCGGCGCGCCTCCTGCTGAACCTCGGCGAGCTGAGACGGCCGCGAGGGCCCCCGCTGAACATGGAGCTGCTGTGGGCGGGCGACGTGTCGCAGCTGCCGGCGCACCAGCAGCTGCACGCGCTGAACCTGAGCGCGGCGGCGGGCAGCATGCCGGGCGCGTCGGCGGCCGGCGCGAGCTCGCTGGCGCTGCCGCGGCCCGAGCTGCGCACCTACGCGCCCGAGGCCGAGCGCGACGAAGACGAACAACCGATGATTTGTATGATTTGTGAGGATAAAGCGACGGGACTGCATTACGGCATAATCACGTGTGAAGGTTGCAAAGGTTTCTTTAAAAGGACTGTACAGAACCGACGCGTTTACACGTGCGTCGCTGATGGTGGCTGTGAAATCACAAAAGCGCAAAGAAATAGATGTCAATATTGTCGGTTTAAAAAGTGCATCGAACAGGGAATGGTATTACAAGGTGCGTTTAATACATTTTACATTAAATTTATTTTTAGTCTAAGTAATTATCACTTGTTATAACCTTGTTTCTTTTTTAATACAGCGGTTCGCGAGGATCGGATGCCAGGAGGTCGAAATAGTGGAGCCGTCTATAATTTGTACAAGGTGAAATATAAGAAGCACAAGAAAGCCAATAAGGCGGCGACGACGACGAGTCGAGCGTCGCCACCTGAGAAGCCTAAGGACCCCCTGCCGCCGCTCCCACCGCACCTGGTTAATGGAACCATACTTAAGACTGCACTCACCAACCCCAGCGAGGTAAGACTGCTTTCTAAACTTGACAAACTTACATTTTAGTAAAAAGGTTTGTTCCAACATTGATAAAAGTCTCGCTTTCAGGTGGTTCACTTAAGAGCACGCCTCGAGAGCGCCGTGTCGTCATCCCGTGATCGAGCGATTCCTCTGGAGAGGGCGTTGCATATGATCCGGGCGCTGATAGACTGCGACGCGATGGAGGACATCGCCACGGTGCGGCACCTGCCGGACCTGCTCCACGACACCTCGGAGATCGGCGACAAGCTCTGCAAGATCGGCGACTCCATAGTACACAAGATGGTGGCCTGGACGAAGAAGCTACCGTTCATAATGGAGATCCCGATGGAAATCCACTCGAAGCTGCTGATGGAGAAGTGGCATGAGATCTCAGTGCTGACGACGGCGGCGTACCAGGCGATGCACGGCAAGCACGCGCACGCGCCCTCGTCCGACCATGAGCATGATTTTATGCAAGAGGTAAGATACTTACTTATATTTATCCCTAAAGCTTTGTGTTGGCCTCCAAAAGGAGATGTCTCAGTCTTGTGTAGTTTGACTTCAAACTCTTGCATCTAGTTAGTAAATAGAAAATATTTTTCAAAGGCATATTTCCTCTGCTCTAATTAGTTTCGTAGGCTTATATGAGTCATCTTGACTTGTTAAAATGCGGATTTGTGTGACATTTTAATATTTAGGAAACTGCATCTATGTATTCTTTTTGCATAATAGACGTATCCAGTACACAAATTATGTGGTTTATCATCATAGATATGATCTTATTTAAGAAATTGAAGATTAAATCACGTGAATAATATCGACCGCCTCTTGTGTATCGATTTCAGACTATTTCAAATTAGCTTTACGGAAGGTATTTTTCTATTGAAACTTCGTACAAGCCTCTCACCTCCCAGCCCTAGCCCTAGATCGTGCGTCCAGGTCACAGCTCGGAGACTTCCGCGCGCGCGCCGGTTACGTGATGCAGTTTGCGCAACCACGTAGAAAGTCGCAGACGGTCCGCTGCATTTGCCATTCGGCTATTACCTGCATAGCCTGCACTATTTCTATCGTTTAATTATAACATACTACTACTAGACTAGATATCCTAGTGTTGAACTGCTTGTGAATGTGCCGTAATGATAGAATAGGCGGGAACAGAGAGTATTATATTCTTTGGGCGGGAATTTAGAAATAAGTTGTTTTCTTAAATAGGGTTGCGCAAAGTTTGGGAATCTTTCATCTAAATTCTGATGCAAACTAGATGTAGTAGAAGGACAATTTTGAGTAAACTGGCATGAAGTAAAGAGAGAAAACCAAATACTAAATTATGCGATTAAAAATATCATTTTAGAACTGTGATCAATTGACAGCCATTTAACGAATGAAATGTTGATTAAATCCAAGTCAAATAGAGTAAAATTATATAATTTTATTTTGGTCATAGCAATTCTTTGCAATTTATTCATTGCAAATTATATAGTTATAAAAACTATGTGTAACTACTAGTTCAAGAGTCATTACTGCACCTTAGCATTTTCTATTGCAATATCAGTAGGCAGTACGCTCGCACAGAGCATTGCTCCTATTATGTAAGGCCTAAGGTAAGCGTCGTGCGGTAACAGCGGTAGTTGCAGAAAGTAATTTTCATTGTCTAGACCATTTCCTTCACTTACATATACAGAATTACGTAAATATCCGATCGCGTTTATAATAATGTATATTTGTGCTTTTAATTATTCAATCCAATTAGAGAATCTTTGTTCAGTATTGAAGACTGTTATGTTTATTTGAAACGTTGTTTTTCATTTAACATAAGTTAAATAATATCATGACCATTTTTTATTAAGAGACAAAATTCTTATCGTGAAATAAAACAAATTTTACTTTATTGATTAAGAGATAGTAGAACAATTGCAGAGATGATTCATTTATTATAATTATTGCTCCCAGAACTATAGTTATTGTTGAAGTTATTTTTCTGATTAAATGAGACAAATATGCTGGCAATGAACCGCTTATAGAATGGCATATGAAATTAACATATTTATATTACTAGTTACTAAACTCAAATCAGCATGAGAAATATCCGCCCTAAGCGCTCAGACGCACAAATCTAATAATACATAAGGTTTCTGATGCATAGGTGTCCGCAAGTCGGAAGATAAATTAGCTGGACAGTTGGCAGTGGCGCGAGCACATGAATTATTATTGACTCGAACACCCAATAAGAGGATAATTTATTGAATATGGTGTAACACTCGAATATACTCTGAGAATAGTCATAGTTGTTGGTAACGAAACTTGATCGTTAATGTGGTAATCACGAAAAGATATCTAAAAGGTTATATTTTCTCCATGATCACGAAAATATACTTTCAATACCTAAAAGCCTAATTTATTTGAGGAAAGAAATTATCCATTCCAGTTTACTAACATAGAACATTCCTGATTCAGCACTTAAATTTATTCGAATATCATTAAGTTGAACACAAGAACAATTATGAAGTTCAAGTTATATTAATATTTACGCTCAAAACAAGGACTTCTTTTAGGTCATGAGTAACATAGCCTCTAGAGTCCGGAGATATTTAAAATATAAAAAATGTACAAAGCAAGTGCTATTTTCCCAAAATACCTATATACACAAAAAATAAATTATTTATTGATTTCCATTGCGGGGGGTATCATGACCCGACGTCGCCCCTACACCAGTAACAGTTTTATTAAACAAGATGCTCAAGATGCCCGACGTCGCCCCTACACCAGTAACAGTTTTATTAAACAAGATGCTCCCTTCTCCCAGGTGAATGCGAATTTGCGGACGCTGCAGAACTGCTTAACCTCGCTGATGGGCAGGCCCATCACGCTGGAGCAGCTGCGGCTGGACGTGGGGCTGGTGGTGGAGAAGATGACGCAGATCACCTGCGTCTTCCGCCGCATCCAGCTCAGGATGGAGGAGTACGTCTGCCTCAAGGTCTACATTCTGTTGAACCAAGGTAAGATTATTGTTTACTCTGATGTTATGGTTTATCTTCTTGGAGGCTTATTCTACTAGTGGCCCGTCCTCACTTCGTTTCGAGACTTAGTTCCAAACTAAATCCAATAGGTGGCATTGAGTGTCGCTTCCATCGCGCAAGGGGTTCGTGTTTTTTGTTTACCTTATAAGCCTTGAGGTGGACTATGAGATCAACTTCTTTATACATAGTATAGATGATAGGCATTCACGGACAAGCAGAAAAGCAGTCACCAATTTGGGTAATCCCATCACTTTTAATGATCATATTATGAGTTTTTCCCTCACTCTCTGGCGAAGTGCCGCAGGGGTTTTAGAAGATTAATATACTAGAATATATTATATTAAGGCGTACCGTATATAGGCACACACGGTTTCTACATTCATCACCATTATTTTTGTCTAATAGGTAAATCTAGCTCGGCATAAGGAAAGACTTTCTCTGACCGCTCACCAGAGGCCGAAACTCACAGGACGAATAACGCTTTTTATATAGTATGGGGACTATTGTTTAAATGTTGTCATGGTAATGGGGAAGACCGCTGAAATTTCCAATTAACTCTACCTGCCTAGATGACAAACTATTGCTGAAGGGGCGACCCAAAAAATATAACAATCGCTATTTTTGCAACCTCCAACTAGGTGGCAAACACAAACATTCATTGAGTTACATTGTTCATTGCTGTTTTATCAGCAACTTCATTATTAAGGTCAATGACTCGAACACTTTGTTATCCTCAAATGTTCAAAATTGAGAACGACAGCTCTTTAAATAATGCATTGACGTCAGCGCAGTGAGGATTCAGTTTTAAAACTGTGCTAATTGATAATATGATAGCGGATAACCTTTCACGAAGGGTATTAGGCCGCAGTTATTTGGGCTATCTAAGCAAATGAAACGGTGATATTTCCTCGACTAGGAATGTAAATAAACATTTCAACAACAGAGTCATTATTCAGTAAATGTTTTGATAACGCTATTGTAGCCGATCTAACTCTAAGTTGACTTGTCGTGTTATAATAACTTCACCCTAATTAACAATAAAAATACTTGATTACTTTTTGACATAATATTATAATCATTAATTTTGAACTACGAGGTTCGTATCTAAATTTGGTCACACATAATTAGCTATAATTTATAATAAACTGAGACAAAATCACATTATCGAATCAATTTTCAAATATGGAAATACCATAAACTTTGATTTATGTAATGATTTCGAACCGGACTGCAGAAACCGGCTAACGTTAACAAATGTTGCGTTTTCACCTTTTATGAGAAATACGCCTAAAGCAAACAAGCTTATCAGTGTCCTGATCTACCCACAGCTGGTCCACAAGTCCGTTGAAACATTGTCCTTCAACTAGTCCAATTACATTGCTTGAAAAACGAAATGCAAGATTGACACGAGCAAGATTGCATCATTTCCAAGAGTAAAAGCAACTTCAATTAACTAAACGGTTCGTCTATGTTCTCTATTAGAATAGATGGAACTAGACAGAATGCGTTTAGGGTTGACATTCAAATACAACTGCACTGGATTGATCGTGGTCAAATAAGGTTCCTTTTTGCTCTCGTTGTTGTCTTTACAAGCTTTCTACGCTGTAACTATATACTGTTTCTTACAAATAAATGAAAATAATGTAAGTGATCATAACAACGTGAAACTCTTCTAATTGCATGTGTAAGATAGGTGGGCCCAGTTAGTCGACAGTTTAAACTGAAGTGCAATAGTTACATAAAATTTAGTACAGATTTTTTAGATCCGTAGTTACCTTTTGGTTAAATTTACTAAAGTTAACTTTGACAATTGGTTAGAACCAATTTTCAAAGTGATAGCATACCTATTCATTGTAATATGACTGTTGCTAACTATTGTTCGAAAATCATGTTTTTCTGTATTGACCATTGCTGCCTTTTTAGCCATTAGTTAAATTTTACTACGGATCAATAAATTGGCCCTAAGTGTAGGTATTTTAGAGAATTTATTTATTTAGAAAAGATCGCTGACCCTAGCCGCACCCCGTAGGGATGTCTCGGTTCATTACTTTAGCGTGTCAACGTACCGCAGGATCTAATCCAGTTATAGGCTACAGGGGTGCATCGCTCGAGCATTCATGTAGGTCAGTTTCGTTACACAACCTAGCCACAGGCACTTACATCCATATCTTTTTACTATCCTCCGTAACAAGTTTAAGTTTTCCGCATGCTTAGATTTGCTTCAACACACGTGAACTTTTTTCTCGAATTGCATAAATGTTTAGGGATGTGTTTGTCGGTGGACACATGTAGGTCAGTTAAGTTACGCAAACTAGGCACAGACTAATGACTCCGACTGAGTCTAAGCTACGGTTCTTGCTACGAGTCTCGGCTTTCCGCAGGCACGGAACCGTAAACTCCTTTTAGTACTAGTACATTCTTGTTTATTGTCTTTGGTTAAAGTAGTAAATATTAGGGGTGCATTAGTGTACAGTAGGTCAGTTCCGTTACGCTCAGGCATAACTTTAGTACGAACATTTAGTCGCGTTCACGGAACTGTAACTTTTTATGAGTGACAAACACTGTTTGGACGTCTATTTTTATGGCGTTTTATTATGTTAAACTGAAATCACAGTGGAAAATGAACAACAATTTAGTTACTTGTTCATTTCTAGAACTTCTCTGATATTAAGTAAAAAAAAATGTTGTCCTATTTCGTTCACATACTACAGAAGACGGGCACCCGTGCGCTAGAAGAATCATCTTGATTTTAGTTTTAGATAAAGTAGATTAAAGTTTAGTATCAAAACACTTCGTTGTATGTATCATTGTTTTATAGTTAATGAAGTCCTAGATTTATTGCCAATGATCGGGCGAGCACATAAACTAGGGCCACCAATGACAGTTTAACAAGCCCGAGAACTAAACGCGTTTCACTGATCGAAGATACCGACTCGTACGCAAGTGCGAAGTGCTCTTTAATATTATTATGATTTATGATACATGTAACCCAGTTGTGTTCGAGACTCGGCTCTTGCGAAACCGATTAGGAACAACATTGGGACTCGCCGATAACAATTTCACTTGGAGAATTCCAGACAAAGAAAGCGTTGTACTTGCGAAGGTTTTATAGTAGTTGTAAACGTTTCATTGCAATATACAAATAATTGACGTAAAATACATGTAAGTACTGTGTACTTGTTTTTTAATGCCATCGTGTTTATTCCCTTTTTTTAATTGGAAGATAATATAGTATACTTCGCGCTCTTTATTGTTAACTTGGGAAATATCTGAAGTTTACTGATTTTTGTAATGAAGGCTAGTTCATGCAAGAACAATTTAAAAATATGATTGAGACAGCGAAATAGATTAATGGGGAAATATTGTTAATGATCTACCTACATATTCATGTTTTAATTTTTATTCAAAGAAGGTAAGTCAGCGCTGTATTATAATATGTTTTACTGATTCACAATTATATACTATTATGTTCCTTTTACTTTATGTGAAGCCCACACACATCTATATTCTAATTATACATCTTCTTTACAAAGTTCAATTTGAACGTTTGTTCTCTTTGACCCGGCTGTCCCTCTGATAAAGCTAGGAGAAAAGTATAGAAAGTTTGCACTGATTAAATCTATTCATTGCTTGTATCAAAAGATTTATTGGTATCGTACAGTTAACATTAGTTAAGTAAGCGGAACTAGCATGATTTATAGTGAAGTGTGTGAAGTTACACCAAGATAACCAATTAACGGAAGATAGATGCGGCCTGAAAATGATTCCGTGTCTCTAATTGGACAAACTGGGCAATCTTTGATGTTCCGGACGCTGAAAGTTAAAAAGACACGTAAGAGGCATTAGTTTCTGTAATTAACATATCCTACTAAACTAGGTCTGGCTTGGTTCATAGACAAACTGATATAATGTATAAAATTTATCCTGGTATCACTTTTCCTCGTACGGTGGAATGGGGAACCGAGTGTACTAGTCTGGCTATTTAATTTTTAAGCTAACCAAGAATATTCCGTTTTAAGTCTCCAAACTTAGATTCACTTCATGGATTTGAAAAATTTTTTTGTTATCAAGCAAATACTTAATGTAACATGTATTTCATAAATCAAACAAGGGATTCACTAGAACAAAACACTATCTACAAAAGTACAGAGAGCCATACACCTATGGGTGTTTGTACCTAAGTATGTCATACTAGTGCAGTTGCTACGTCCCAGCATTAGGGAAACGATGACATCCTGCGTTATCGGTTAAGTGGGTCACCCGCAACTCGCGCCGTGTTTGAAAATTTTCACTGCGCAAGTGCGTGCGCGCAATATTATTATTAACATTGTTTATCAAACTATAAAAGTACTCGTACGCGTTTAGAAATTCAACGCTATTTGTTGGTACTGTCAACAGTAAAATAAGAGAGATACAAAAAAAATAATGGAAACAACATCCGATATATTGTCCAGGTCCCTAAGATTTTATGGACCACGGAAACGACAAAGGGGCCCTTTTATACATGTGTTGGTAATTGGCATGGAAATCAAATCCGCAAATTGACGCCATACCTACTTCAACTAACCACGCTTTTCGAGTGCTAAGTCATCATATTATGCTCTAGTCATCATTTACTAATAGCATAGCATAGCTGACACATCTTGTGAAAAATCAAAATGTCGTATGTAAAAAATAAATATTTTTATGTCCTAACTAAATTCATCACATTTAATAAAAATCATGGCGGCGCTTATTATTGTAGCACTGACTCTAACGAATATTTAGTTAATAAAATGTATCTAGTGACGTATCCTTCCATGGATATTTGGTGTGAATTGTAAACTTTATTATTGCCTGTAAGAAGCAAAAGTATTCATTCACTTTATCATTGAACGTCTTGTTGAATAATAATACAATTTGTATGATGCTCGTATGCACTGTAATTAAGTTATGTAATGGATTTAATTAAACTACACTTGTTAAATTATAATGCGACTTTTTTGTCGCTTGCGGTTTCATATTAGAAAAACGTAACAATAAAAGTGTGTGTCTGAAAAACAATTTTACTAAATATGTCAGGAAATTTGTATAAAAAATCCACTTGAGATAACCTAGTTAACTGTATCAATTACCTCGAATGTCGGTCGTTGACTTGAATTTTGTTGCGAACAACATCACAATACAGTAATGGTAATCTATATTCTATTACATATAACAAAAATTAAAAAAAAACTGTGTCCGTACATTGAATATATTTGTCGCATAATAACTTGGACTTGGAGTAACTAGAAAACTGTTTACAGTTCTGTTACATGTTCTGTTACAACAGAACATGAATCAATTACCTATATTTAAATCTTATATCTGCCTGTTTGTCAGTTTTTTCGCACTATCTCGAAGACTATGGCCTGGGCAACATATATATAGGGCATATATTTATTATTCAATCATCTTTTAGTGGCAAACCGAACACCACGCGAGCAGAGCTGGGGGCGTCTACTCGTAACAAATATTACAACCGTGAGATATTATTCTTGCTTATTGTCATGCACAATCATCATGCCTACAATAGATTCGCCTTGACACAGGACATTTAATTAACTTCGTGTCAGTTAACAGCCGCAGAAATACATAAAAACAAACACGATTTAAGGTTAATTTTCAAGATGGGAGGTAAACCGGCGGTTGTGTCCAATTTGTTATTGGCTGAGTTCACAACGATAGACATTAACAGTTACATCTAACGGATAACACGGAATTATTTTAAAAGAATCATTAAATAAAGATATTGTCGTTAATTAGCTAGCAAAAAATATGCAAATGGCCGTTTGTTGAATAATATTTTAGCGAATTAAAATCAGCAAAGTACCGGTAATGAAATACTTTACTACAAATTAAATACATTCCTGTTATTAACTTTTATGTAAATATTGCACACGAATAAATTAATAATAGTTAAACCAACTTTTGAACTAGTGAATAGCTATTACCTATGAGCTCAGTACGAAGTGAAAAGTACTTACCTATCTATATCCAAAGGCTGTATGTGTGTGTGCGCGGGTGAAATGGAAAGCGTTTGCGCAACCGTTCCGCGCCTGCTTGCGCACGCGCATGTGTGCGTGCGAGTGTATCTACACCACCGCACACACGTGTACCGTATTGAGCAATCGGAATTTAAACTTATTAGGCGCGGAATTGAACTGTTAAATATCTCATTTATTTATATCTGTCTACTGCGCGGTGGAGGACATATTTTCTGTAATAATAAATACAAAATTATTTTAATATCTACCCACTTATCCCGAAATCAACTTTGCATAGTTTAGTCACTTTGTAGTTAGCGGTAAGATACGTTGATTCTTTCTTCGTTCTGCTGTTTATTTATTAATGTAATTTTTATTATATTAATTAAATTCTAATTAATACTGTAGCTTTATTAAAAAGTAAAATTTTGATTAATGTTGTAATAGTATCGTTGCTAGTTAATAATTCAATAACATGTTGAAATGTGCATGCCATATAAATAAACAATAACAATGAACATAGATAAATAGTGAGACGTTAGTTGCGTCAGTTGTAACGGGACAACATTTCACTCTCGGAGCGGAAAGCGCAACGCGGAAGGCGAACTTTCTCTTTTGCGCAGCGCACCGGGCGCAGTGGAAAAAAACACAGATTACGCCGCGCCTGCTTATAACTGCGTACCGAGCTACAATTTTTACGTAATACACACTCTTTTCATTTGAACTTCACTTTCATCATAGACTCACTAATAGTTAGCAATAAAAAAGTATTTCCCAAAAACTCTCAAAACATCCGATTCGTTACGCTCTAAAAACGTTGCGCAATACACGTATAGAGCCATAAAAATCCTAGCCTATAAAAAGTCGTGTGCGTCTATTTAAAAGATGCTGCACTTTAACAGCACACATTAAACGATCGCGCGTACAATACCGTGGAAAAGCGCGCGCGCGCGAGCGAGACGGCGATAGCGGGTGAGGACGCGAGCGCTCGAGCGGAGGTCAACGGCTAGCCGCGGTCGTTGCCCCGCTATCGGAGTGACCTACTGAGCGCGTGACGTCACCCGCGCCGCGCGCCGTTGGCATTGGTTCACCGGCGCCGCGCAACGCCATCTAGGGACGAGTAGTTGAATGAATAGATCGTCATTGCATACAATCACGTGGGGAAAGTGAATCATTGTTGACTGCCTGTTATGTACGTTGTTATATTGTTCTGTTGATACTCAAACGGGATACATTTATTGCGTTATTTAAGTATTAAATTATAATAACAGAATTTTATTGCTTACCAAAACATACTCGTAGGTATATTATTAGTCTACCTATATGTGTTGTGCAATTTTATGTCTGAGTCTAATGTAGCTTTAACGAGTATCTATTTACCGGTTTTTTATGGACGTTGGGCTGATATGATGATGATGATCAGTAAATTGCAGATTTAAAATTATCAGAGAGTATTCATTTGAATAAAAAAAACGAGAGTATTATTTTGTATTCTCAGGTATTAGCTACTTATTGAATATTAACCTGGCAACATTTTGTTACAGAGGTGGAGCTGGAGAGCATCCAGGACCGCTACGTGCAGGTGCTGAGGAGCTACCTCGAGCATGTGACGCCGCACCACCCTGGCCGCCTCCAGGAACTCTTCGCCAGGATACCTGAGGTGAGGACCTACTTCCAGTTAGACTTTTTGACGCTGGGGAATGCCTCCTGCTAGGCGGAATATGTTGGGCTTTTGTCCGGTGCGACCGGAGCCATACCTATATTAAATTCTCGATCACACGGTTTTACAACTGACAAAATTAAATAAAAAAGAAATTTAGAAGTAACTTTGTAGCAAGATACGTAAATGTACCAAAATAGGGGACCTTCAGATACTAAGTTAAATAAATAAATTGAGACAACATCACATACATTATCCTGGTTCAAAACTAAAGTTTTCTTAACCAAGAAGGGATCACAGACACCTAGACCTAACACAATATCTGTTCCATCAACAAACATTGATGGTGACGTAACGTGACCCTTTGCAACCAGCGTTCAAACCACTGCGCTATATAACCAGCTGTTCAAGTCCGGATCTATGGATCCCCTACGGGCAAAACGTAGAGTCCAAACACCATATGACAATATATCTCTTATTGAAGGTTCCAGTACAATTACCTACCTACACTAAAGCATTCAAAAGTGTAACAACGCAAGGATTAGCAAAATGATATTATCTGATGGCAAACTACAATATAAGTAATCTCTTGTAATATTTATTTCCTTGTTTCACTCGAAGTAGACATTCTATCCGTATCGATATCTCCGAAGCCTAAATTGAAATTGTAAAAGCTTCAAAATATCCTTTCTCCATTAGCTTCATATTTCAATTGCCGCCGATATTTTAAGCACTTTCATTTCCATTATTGTTTATCTCTAGAAACTCTATTTGTCGTGAAACCGATCGCGAGGGCCTTAGAACATTTCTTATCAGTGAAAACGAAGCTTAGAAATGGATTGCACTGTCGCACCGGGCCGTACATCGACCGGTGAGATTAGAAAGCTCTGAAAGTCTGCTCGTGTCACAGAGGATCGTGAGCATTGTGTCAGAGAGAGACGCAAACGACTCTCTTGGAAAATTAATAGTAGCCGTTCCGTTGTTAATGCACTTGCTTATATTATCAAGTACCTTATCGAGGGTATAAATTACAGCTTAGTTAAAACTGGATCGTAATGACAGTTAACAGTCGCTTAGATAACGAAACATCAACGTTTCTCGTTGCATATTTGACATGCACTACAAAAACATTCTTCCTCACCCTGTTAAAGCTAACAGAGCTGGAGAACAGCTTCGTGCATAATATTGTTTTTCTATCTGTAATCAGTAGCTATGGTACCGAATCTTTGCTAATTTATGTTTATGTCCCACAGATCCAGGCAGCGGCGAACCTCCTGCTCGAAAGCAAGATGTTCTACGTACCTTTCGTTCTGAACTCGGCTGAGATCAGATAGTATATGGCGCAGCAGGGCGTCTAGTTTGCGATGTACGCGCAGCCCGCCCCCTGCACGCACCACCACGCTGTGTTCACGCCGCAGCACAATAGTTCGTACAAATGTTCCTACTACTCGGCAGGCGACGTCGGGTCGACAATAACAACTCTGTGGAAAAACGCGTCGAGGCTACGCATGATGCTGAATGCGGCTAAGAAGTGAAAGGTACTGCCGTTGAGGGCGGATCCAGAATATACACATGCAACCAGTGAGCGAGTTTGAAGATCTCCTAGATTAAGCCCTGATCAGCAAAGGATAGAAATTAACAGCAGATTGGAAAGTGTCAGAGGCCTGTTATGGTATCAGTTCGTAGTGCCTCTGAAAATCGGCACTTCTGGATTTGCTCCTGAATGGCAAAGGCTGTGGCAAGGAAGTTGGAAATAAGAAATGCTTTGATCGAGTATCTGCTGGGATCAAGGATGGATTCGGAAATCCACAGCGTCTGTCGGTGACCCTGGGTCCATCCGCGATCGGCGAGGAGTGGCAACGGCCGCGGCGGATTGTCGGAAGTTCGGCAGTGTTGGCTCAAGGCACCGAGTCCCGGGACGATCGAGTGACAGAAACTAGTGCGAGAGTGCGGTACTATATACCTTTGTTGAGTCGAGTGTATCGGTTTATTGTTTAGTAGAGGAATTAAAACGTCCCAATTGACAGACTGATTTATTATAAAATACTTAGCGATAGGTACCAGGGACTTGAATGCGTGTTTTATACGTGGTAGTGTATACTAACTAGCATTAAATAGAATAAAATATATAGTTATGTTACTATTTAAATTTGTCAGTCGGAGAATCGCATAATATATTACAAAAAAAAACTATTTCTGTAAATATAGACCGTAGTATACAAAATAAAAACGTTGTTTTTAGACAGAATTGTTTCTTGTAAATGAAATATTGCTGTTTTAGTTTGCATTTTATATTTAGGATTAATAAGTAGATTAAAGCTGGGTGTGTAATTATGAGAATTTTAATTTAATTTTTATATGACTCGTTCATAGTAATGTAATTAGCACTAAGTACCTATTCTCAGTGTTTACCAAGACTGCTTGTATACAACTACTGTTTTATACACACTAATGATTTAGCGTGGTCTCGCTCGGTTCTTATAGTCACAACTTATGCATTTTTATTGCCAATACTTCGCATAACACTTGTGCATATTGTTACGTTTCTGTGTGGATCACTTCTCCTCATTCTGGTCTAACTAGGTGTAAGTAACCGTAGACATAAAGTGTGTTTTGGTTACCCATGTGTCCTCTGTTGTACGCAGCGGTGGGCGATTTGACTCTAGGTATGCAGGATAATTCATCCTACATATAGGCCGGAACCAAGTTTTTGTGCCCCAACCACCTATAATATAAAACATAGTTGATCCAAAGATGGTCTATTTTTATTATGCTAAGCATTAGTGACAATTTGTTACCGCCTTTAATTGGTAAGATACGACGTTAACATACAAGCCTGGCCTGGTTTTGACATAGAAAATTTCGCTTAAAATTAATTACCTATGGAATTATTTGCACATGTTTATTTAGAATGAGACATCGCCCACCGCGAGTAGGATTCTACGCGGACGAGTAATTCTTGCGGGTGCTTCGAGTTATACTTTGCTTCCTTCGATGTGTTCAAACTTGTGCTCAATCTGTCGTTGTTTTTATCGATGTATCGGTTTAGGATCATGACGTGTCATACATCATACAATAACACTTCAATTTGTGCATTTTACCCTACACTTCACTGTTGTCGCTGGTTACTAACTATACCATTACATCACATCACATGAGCATTTCGTATCACAAATTCTAAGTATGGGTGTAGGTATGATATGGTTTCGACAAATTATCCATATTACAAAATATACCAACTCAGTGTTTTGTTCATTGTGAAATGAACACTATTCCTTTACACATACCTACTAAAAATGTTCGCGAGGTCCAATGCGTTCATTCTACGAGTATTCTGATAGGCACTACCATTTTTATGGAATAAAAACCTTCAATAAAACAATAGATTCCGATATAACAATATTTGCAGAATTCCTCTGTGAAAACCAAAAAAATGTAAATGCATTCGACTAAATCATACTTTGCACAACTTTCATTTTCACAATCGCAACGAGACTAACTTATACACTAACATTATTTTCATTAATCATTTGTTCATTTACACTGTCATAATCCAGTAAACACTTAAATTAATCAGGCATCTAACAGTGTATCTATAAGTCATAATTATAAGATAGTTTTACCGAAGTTTACATGAAACATCATGGTACATACATCCTTAACATAATATATAAGCGATAATAGACTTTCCGATCTTAACACTGTCAGTGAACACTGCCTCAACTTTTTAAAGTTATTTGCCGTTAACGTTATTTAACTCTTGTATTAATCGTTAATTATAAATGAAAATGTAATAAACGTTCCATCAACGGTGAACAGTTACCATTAGGATAAGAAGGCGACGTATGCCTTGTTAAAATTAAGTAATTACAACCAAAAAGTTCGTTTTAGGGACTTAGGTTCTAGTTAAATAACGGTGTATGCCTTAGCATTGTCGGATCCATGTAAACATACATTATGATAACCTGTGTGTTCGTTAGCAAATCTACGTTTATTTATAGCGAACAAACGATTGTTCGGTTGAATCCTAAGTGTCTTCGCACCCAGTACTTTGTTACAATGCAAAATGGAAACTAAAACGATCCTCAGGTATCCCCATTTCTGTCTCAGTGCCCTCCCCAAATAAGTGAATTAGTAAAATTTAGCTTTATTAAAGATATCTGAGGCAACAGTCGATCTAAGTAAATGGTTTGCTCTAAACATACATGTTTTAGGACGTCTGAAGAACCCAACCGTCCTCGCGTAGGATTTATCAAGACCCGTAAACAAAGGGAAGCGGCTTAACAATTAGATAATCCTGTTACCTGAATGAACGACACACGTCCGTTCCTCATCGTGTTACCATTAGTTAAGTGTTAGCGGTTATAAATGTGTTTTGTAAATTGTAATTAGTTCGAATACAACCAGTTACGATACTGCCATCAAATGCCTAAATAGTTTTTCAATTAATTTGTTATACTTTACGTACGTTTAAACTAAGTTTATGTTGGTGAAATTATTAGATAATTGTGATAGTGAAAGAGTGATAGGGCTACGCTACACGCACCGATCGGTCTCGGCGGCCGCGGGTCCCGCGCATCCGCCACGATGACTATATTTATTTATTCATTTTTATCTAACTTAATTATAATTAATTAGTTCATAAAAACACCTTCAAAACGACGGTGTTAAATCTAAAGTCTGAGGTAAAGATGCCTTTATAGATTTTTAAACTTGTAATGACGGAAATCGTAAATAAATTAACTACCTATAATCGCGACTCGTGCATCGTTCTACTAATGTAAATGGTAATGTAAGTAATATTGACACTTATTTTGTTAGTAGCTTAGCGTTAAGGCGAAACTAACGGCAATGTATCAAATGGGATTAGACTTGTAAGGATGTTATTGGCGTTGTACAAAGGATAGTATTGTTAGTAATTAAACAATCAAATTGGCGCATTACTGGCGAGTACCTAATTAGAATAGTACTTGGAAAGCCCCCAGAGGCTACATTGATAACGTGTAAATACAACTTTATTTTCACGTGGCCACTCGCTTTTCGTTGCTCTTCTAAATTATTTCGCTGAACTACGGGATAAGGCTTTTTTCGCCTCTTAACCTTATTTATACAACTTTTGTACTTTATACAAACAAATCGACTGAAAGTGGAACATGATAAAGAATTTTGGATTATTTGCTTCTGCTGGCTGTTTCGTTTATGAGTATAGTATACCGCAGGCTCCGCCTCGGTCGCGGCCGACCGCCCTCAAGCATACTTGTGTCCATTATTATTTTAACATTGTTCATCAAACATAGGTCATAAACCGATCAACTTTGTACATTTCCTAAAACTAAGAACTGCAGTAAGTGTCCATAAATGTTTTACAAAGAATAATTCATAAGTTCCTGGTGTTCACATGAATGTAGACAATCAAAAGTATACACAAGTTGTTTCTCGGCGCGAAGTCGGTCAGTAGGTTACTGCGGAAATATTTTGACTGATATTAGTAATTAAACATAATAATGTTAATATATTACGTATAAGTGTGTAACAAAAACTTAATGCATTTCACAGTTTCTTTACAGTCCATAAGAGAATAATTAATTACATCTAAGATATCGTGACGAAATATTTTCACATTCATAGCATAAGGTTTGTTGTGTATAAAAATAGTGTTTCATGTTTCGGGTAAAAGAGGGTTGAAATTGTGTACATTAGACATTGTAATTAAATAGTTATGAGATAAACGTGTGTAAAGCCGTAAAAGAATATATATTTGGAAATGTTGAGAGTGTTTGTTGTATGTAATTACATGTCACAGATGGATATTGAACTCTAAGTACATATTAGATATCTATTCTACGAGTTATACTTCATATTTTATTCAGATTACAGTAATCAGTTTTTGTTGTTACACGAACAAACACGTTTCGCTTGTCATGTTGATTGAAAATATTATTTGTATACACTTTTATATGAACTGCTTAAAATATTGACTGTTACAAGATTTTACATACGCTGTTTTGCTATTTACGTCACCCAAAGAGCTTAAGCGTGAATCGAGCAAGTTAGTGTATTAGCGCAAAGTGTCGTATGTAAAAGTGTCTAATGTCAGCCACACCATAGAATACCCGCCGTACTATAGACGCACTTGGATAGCAAGACATCGGAGTTAGTGTGGTTGAGTGTGATTTCATTTATTTAGTTGAGTTCGCTCAATACCAAGACTTGTCGCTTTCAGACCTAGCATATATACTTTAAGTATTATCGATACCTTAGGGCTCTATGTTTACATGTAGCAAATCACATTAGTTCATGACTGCAGTACTGTTCTCGATGGATCAAAGGCTATAAATTCGACCAAGTTAAGATGCACAGACTGCAATACAGATTGTTGACTCGTTTGAGTGGTGCGCCGTGTGTTAGTCAATCGAATGTGTACGGTTTGCCAAGAGAAGTTACCTACAGTTGTGTTTAGTTAGCGATGCATAACGTGTTTGTACTTTAATTTGTTTTTTAGTTGTACTCTTGGAAATCAATGGTTAATAATTTAAGAAAATAAAATGTATGTGAAATAATTTTTCTTTTACTTCTCCGTTCTATTTACAAATAATATCCCTTCTAATATCCCCATATAAAAGAAAATAAATAGGTACAACATTTATTAGGTAATTTATACTCTCACTGTTACGATAAACTACGAAATATCTACGTAAAACATGCTACGTAAGTTTCGTAGTCGCAAGTCGTAGCAATCGCGTTCCTAAGTGGTATAGCGCCATCTATAAGCTGCTAGATATAACATCACAATATACAAGATAGCAAGAATGATGTAGTTGATCTACTCACCGCTAGATGGCTGAATTTGGGTTTGATGATATTACTAAGCGTGTATCCGAACAAATAAGTCTATGGTAGAGTAGAGTAGAGTGTAAAAAAAACTACCTTGTCGATGCTTCCCCCTTCTGTCAAAATCTTTGCCGACCGCCACATGTCAGGCTAAAAACTAAAGAATAATTTCTTATTTTTCTAGTAAATAACCGTAAAAATGGTGAGTAATGCAAAAGGTACACTGGGAAATTGTAAATAAATTTTCCCTTACTCTGTGAAATCATATTTTTGGTTATGTGTTGCAAAACATTCTGTATAATTTTCTGTTTTTCATCCTAGAAACCTCTGATGCTGCAAGGGCACGAGCGTGCCATCACGCAAATCAAATACAACCGCGAAGGAGATCTATTGTTCTCTGCGGCGAAGGACTCCAAGCCCAACGTATGGTGGTCTCTGAACGGCGAGCGTTTGGGCACTTTCAATGGGCACGGAGGTGTCGTGTGGTGCCTTGACGTAGACTGGCAAACCATTAACCTCATCACTGGAGGTGGTGACAGTTCATGCAGGTATGACTATGCTATATTTTCCTTAAAAATGCTTTGAAAATATGTTAAATCTAAATTCATCAGTACAGAAAACCATACCAAATCTTATTTACAAATCAAAATTCTATTAGTCATGTTTAAAACAACCTTTCTTAAAGTCATGAAAACAGCTTTTTATTTTTGTAGTAAGTAGATCTTCACATTTTTATTACTACTAAATATGTGTGTATGCTATAATAAGCATAATGTATTCAGAAATCATTTTAACTTTTATGTAAACAATTTGCTCAGATTTTTTATTTAAAAAAATTTAACTTCAGTTAAATAAGACCACAATTCTTTGTGATTGTGTTTACCAAATAAATTTTTATTCTATTCTATGTGTTTTGCAATAAAGAGTATGTATCTATCTATCTATTCCCACTTAAAAATAATATTTTTTTAGTAAAATATTACCATATTTTACTTTTTTAAATGAGGCAGATGAGAGTGATCTGAATAGAATTTGGAAGTCTTAAATATTTTAATTCCTAATCAAAATTCATACTGGTACTTTCAGATTATGGGACTTGGAGACTGGCAAGAATATTGCTACTATCAAGACAAACTCTTCAGTCAGGACATGCAACTTCAGTTTCAGTGCATACCAAGCCGCCTACACAACTGACAAGGCTATGGGTCACCCTTGTGAGGTAATGTATAGCTATAATTAAGATTTATTTACTGAATTCTTTCATTATAATAGCAACAGGAATGCAAAATGTTTATTCTTTAGTTAATGAAAGAAAAGTATCAGCCTATATACTGTCTGTGCTACTTTAGGGCAAAGGCCTCCATCATAGAAATCTAGTAATTACTACTGTGTTACTTTAGTAATGTTGCTTCTTTAAATTTTGACCATTTTTTTTAACTTCCTAAATAATGGAAAATAAACTTATACATTCAATAAATCATATTGGTTGCAGTGTTTTATAATTATTTTTTTATACAAATTTCCAGGTTTCCATCATTGATACTAGGACAATTGATGAATCCATCTCCACTCAATCTCCAATCCTGAAGTGGGAGATCACAGACTCAAAAGTAACCTCCATGGTATGGGGTACTTTAGACGAAACCATCATCACAGGCCATGAAGCTGGTGACCTCATCCAGTGGGATCTCAGGGTATGTAATATATTTATTAATGTGGAAACAATAATTACTAAATATAGACAAGTATTTTGGTCTTGTTGTTGCTGTTGCTAATACTTGACAATTGTCTTTCTTTTACAGACTGGCAAGAAAGTACATTCCATCAAAGAACACACTCACCAAATCAATGACATGCAACTGTCCCGTGACGGCACCATGTTCATCACTGCATCGAAGGACCAAACCGCCAAGCTGTTTGACACTAGCTCTTTGGAACTCCTCAAAGAGTACAAGACTGAACGTCCTGTCAACTCTGCTGCCCTCAGCCCCATTCTTGACCATGTCGTACTTGGTGGTGGTCAAGATGCTATGGAAGTGACAACTACATCAACCAGACAGGGGAAATTCGATGCCAGATTCTTCCATCTGGTGTTTGAAGAAGAATTTGGTAGAGTAAAAGGTCATTTCGGACCTATCAACAGTTTGGCATTCCATCCTGATGGTAAAAGCTATGCGTCTGGTGGTGAAGATGGATATGTTCGTGTACAGAGTTTTGATCAATCTTACTTCGATTATACTTTTGACTACAACAGGGATTGAAAATCTTTAAGTAAGAAAGTTGTATTATTAATTAAAAGTTTAACTATCTGTAAAAGAAACATCAATGATTTGTATTAAACGGTATCACAAACTCAGTTATTTTATTCCCTTTGTGTCCACAATAATGTTAAAATTATAATAATCTTGCACAACACTATAGCCAATAGGGTCTCCAGCTAAATAGTAAACTTTCAACCTCAAGAATGCCTACAACGAAACTGAATTGGCAGCCAGATTTTGGTTCCTGTCCCTTTCGCACACTATGTGCATCTCGTTACAAGCTGGAGCCAAACAATAATCCAACACTCATTTTGATTTCGTAATAATACAAATTAAGACAATATGCAACAATTTAATATACAAAATATTTATCTAATTACATACACTTGGGAATACTTTCGTCTTTCTCTTTGTTCAATTATCACTTTTCCTTACAATTACTCAGAGGAAATAGGGGGTGGTGTGTTGTGGGGGCACTTCTCGATCACTGTCGGGCACGGCTTGGAACAGCTTTGCATTCCTATCATTGACTGTCTTGAATTCCAATATGGAGGCGACGTTACCACAGCGGTAGCAATAGTTTGGTGCAGACCAAACTGTTACTAATCGTTTGTCAAACATGTATTTGTAGCCTGCAAAATATTAATTTTAGAATAAAAAAACATACATACGTAAAGCATAATTCATATTATCTGCATTTGTATAATTTCAAAATGTAAATAAAAATAATGAAACTGCTTTTCTACTTCTCAATATGACAATGATTCTTATTCGAAAATATTTTTCAGTCATATCTCAAGCAACTACAGATGACAAAGATTATTTCATGACCACCATAAAACTTTTAACTTTCGTAATAATCAGGTCTTTACATATTAAGGCAAAATAAATCGCAACTTTAATACCTTCATTAACAAGTTGATGCGCTCTGCATATCAAAGTCAATTTATTATAATCCATAAAAAGTTCAGTAACAAAACTTCCAAATAACCATCCAGCTCCACGAGGACTCACTGACCTGTGAAAAAAGTAAACTTTTAAATTGCTTAAGTAATATAATATAGTTGAGGTACAAACTGGAAGGCTTTTATTTATTTATGATTTAAGAATTAAGATTAATTTACTGCACTCTCAAGCTTGCCTTGTGGCATTTAGAGTGAACTGTCTTAATCCCTTTCCCACTTAGGGTGGTATCAGATCAATTCATAGATCAATTATAAAATCAAGGTAGAAATTATCAGAAACAACAAATTCACAAATAAGTTGTCATTCAATTTATCCATGATCTTTCAATTGGTTACTGGTAAGGTAGGCCTTTCTCCTGACTTAATTTTTTTTTTCTATAAAACAGCAAAAAGGAACCCTAAATCTTACCACATCTTGACATCAGCAGGGTCCGACCACAATAAGTCACAAAATGCACCTTTGTGAGGGATCTGTTGATTTCTGTCAATATAGCGTATTTGGTCTAACATGGATATTTCTGGTGAAAGTCCTCCATGGACACACAAAACAGTTTCATCAATCAACTGGAATAGAAAAAAAAATCAGTGCAGTTTTAAAGGTGAGATTTTTAAAAATATGTTTGAGATGCATAAACTGCAAACACAGGTGACGTGTTGACAAAACATGTATTTTTTTTGGTTTTGGTATTCATATTACTTTATCATTGTGGGTTTAGGTGATATTTCTATTATTCAAAAATACTTACAGCTGCGACTGTGAGGAGATCAAAGACCCTACAGCAATCCTTCCATGCATTAGCATTTCCATATTTGTTTAGACACTCGTCATAAAAACCATACACTTTTGTAATTTGGCAGGTTTCATGGTTTCCTCGGAGCAAAACAATTCTGTAAGTTGTAAAATTTAGTTTACAATGGGAATTCAACTTTGGTGATATTAGTTAAGATTTATTACACCAAATTATCCCTGCAAACAAAATTGCCTAGACAACACATTTTTATATTGTTAATTAGTTTCCTCGTAAAGTATTTTAAAACAAATAAGTGTGTTTCATTGTTAATAGCATTATCCAAAATTCATAGTAAATAAATACTTTACCTGTCTGGATATCTAGCTTTAAGGGCCATAAGCAAAGTCAGTGTTTCTAAACTATAATATCCACGGTCAACGTAATCACCCATGAAGATGTACTTTGTATGAGGGACCTGCCCCCCTATGTGAAACAGCTCCTCCAAATCATAAAACTGGAAATAAAAATCATGAACTAGTGACGAAACGTGTAATGTTAGCCCTTGCTTAATCCCTTTACGTGTAAGTTAATGGTTATAATCATACTGGAATCTTATTAGTATGGTTGTCCAAATCAAATAATCTTTAAAAGCAATAACAACGCAACACTTTAGTCGCCTTGAAAATAGGAATTTCTATTATAATCATTTGTTTACAAGTATGCGAAACAGTATATTTCAATAATACAAACAAGTTATACGTTTTGTCTTTCAGTTATAACGGTTTTTGGTCCTACATTCGGGCGTGATTAGCACCTTAATTGAGTGCCTTTGTACAGTTGATTTGAATTAGGTACATGAACAGATACACAAGTTTAATTATTACCTGCCCATGGATGTCCCCACACACGGTAACTGGTGTCTGAACCGGCTGAACATTGGGTTCCTCCAGTAACAGGTCACATACTATGTTGCACAGCTCCCGCAAATCATCCTCCGGTAAATATTTACACCGCTTAGCGATTTCGATCCATTTATCCACGTCACACATGTTTTAAGAGTTTTGTGAAAAGGCGTTCCTTGTGTTTTTTGTCACAAAAACCTTTTAAAACCCAATAATTTCTGTGATTTGTGACACTTCTTGACAGTGACATCAAGTGACATGCAGGAACCAAGCATGACAGTTTCATTTGCGTTTAGAAATATCTGTATTTTTTTTTAATATTGATGGCGCCACTGCCGCTTACGTTTTATTTATTTATTTATTTAAATAGGTACACCAACAGCAGCGTATGTATTAAGATACGACAAAAGAGGTATGGTAGCCCCATTAGTGTGGTATATTATTTATTATGTATGGATAAGCTGACCATACATCCCGTTTTGTACTACGCGACTGTCCCGTTTTTGGGTCATCTGTCTCATTATACCCAAATAAAGCGCTGGGACGCAAAATTGTCCCGATTTGTGAAAAAAACGTCGCGTTCACAGACGTCCAGAATGGGAATCGAACCCATCGAGTATGATTATTAGTAAATCAGAATCCTACTACTATTTTAAAGGCGAAAGTTTGTATGGATGTATGGATGTTTGTTACTCTTTCACGTAAAAACTACTGAATGGATTTGAATGAAACTTTACCACAATATAGCTTATACATCAGAATAACACATAGGCTACAATTTTTAAGGTTTCTACGAACCTGAAATCCACGCGAACGAAGTCGCGGGCAAAAGCTAGTAATTAATAAATCAGATCTAGAAAGTTCATTCTCGTCCATTTCCAATTATCCTTTAAACTGTCAGCATCAGATAAACCTAATCAGGCAAGATATCCAAGAAAACATTGAAGAAAACTTTGATTGCCTCAAAGAAGATTCGCTATGCAGTCTCGCTTTCACGTGTTCAACTCGTTCACGAGTCGTGACATAGGTTTTATAGTAGGTATGTAAGTAAAAAAATAAGGAATATCGATTGTTATGATAAATTGTGACTCGTTGAGCGCTCAATTTGATAGGAGTAATATTGTTCTGTGGCTCAATATTTAATGCTATCATGAAAGTCAAAACTTTTTGAAAGTTAACTTCTTTGAACACTTGGAGCACAAATGATACAATTTATCCTCTTTGAGTATACTCAAAATTTATCCTCCATGCCTGGAGCCTAGAGTGTATAGTAACTTCTGCTGCTGCTCTACCTATTTTTTATTACACTATTGTCCTACCTCTCTTTCGTGTATTTTTTTGTGTGATAAGTGTTTGTGTAATATTAAAAAAAAAACAAGCAGTGGAAATTGTTTACAAATAAAATAACATATAATTTAGACAAAGAGTTTATTAACGAGAAAACATACATGCAAGTACATTTTTTAAATGTTATTACACTTTGTTATTCGTAATTACGGTGCTGTTGATATGCTGCTGTGATGGGTTAACATAATTATTATGACTACGAACTTAATGCTAAAGCAATGTTCCAATAAACCAACTGCAAAGGGACGGATCATTTAAATTTACCAAATAAAAAAATGCACCAGCAAGCTGTAATTTTCCGCTGTAAAACCTTTTTAGTACGAAATAACATAAAATAATAAAAAAGTAGTATTTCACTGATAATAACAACAGAATGTTTGTAACTAACTGATAAAATGGGTAATGCTATGCTAATTCTAAAACTACGTTCGGCGAACTTTTACACAAGTTAAAATATCATTGTGTTAAACCAAACTCAGCCCTGTTTACCAATAATATCACTAGGTCCAATTTACAAGGCATCACTGAATCACAGAACGCTACTTTTTCATATTAAAATTGGTACAGACAAAGTAAAATAAAATATCAACTAAAAATGTCACCCGACAGACCAGTTTATATTGGTGAAAAATGCGATATAAAGCATACAATAAATAATTCTTGTGTGAACAAGTTAATACTAACAGAATTATTTATCTATACAAATGATTCAACAAAACAACAGTAAAAAGCATGCCTTAGTAATTTCGAGTTCACTTTATCTAATATTTGAAAATTTTAAACATTTTCAGTTATAAAAAAATACTTAAACCCGAGAGAGTACCAAGTGATCACAGATTCTGAAAGTCCGTTCATATCAGTACAAAAGTAACCAACATTTAGAAACGGATTCCCCTATTACTACGCACAGTATGAAAGCTGATTCATGCCCATCCCACGAGATTAATTACAACGGTGCACTTACATAGTCATAACTTAGTCTCACAGTAATATATGTAACTAGACAACTATGACATGAATTCATAATAAAATATATGAGCATGTATCTGATTTCATTGCCTGCCAGAAAGATATGCTATTATCATAATTGCTATGCTAATGACAACACTGTTTGAGAGCCAGTACCCTGAATAAAATTACAAATGCATAATTACTTTGGCAAATAGAAAAGTTCATTTATTACGCACAACCTTTCACTAAGGACTATTTTTGATAGTCAAACAGCAATAAATAAAAATTTTAAACTCAACAACTATGCGAGTACTGGCGTCCAAACCCGAGGAGGTGAAACGACACCACTAGAAAAAGAAATACCTTCTTTTATTTTTAGATTTCAATAAAAGAAATATCCCCCTATTTCTAAATGTTAACCCCACAATGTTTTATTGTAACAATGAACACATAGGAGTGGGTGAGCGCCAGGTGCCAAATTTTAGAAAAACCAAAAAGACCCTGATAAATATAACTTCCAAGCTGCACAGGGTTCCAAATTCATACGATAACTATCCGATACTAATATAATTTCGCTTTGTCAACCAGCCGTGCTTCAAAAGGTATGGGGGAAAATGGTGATATCATACCTGCAGAAGCCACCAATCACCTAAACGCAATTTTATTTTGATAATTATCATTCGAACCCTGAAGCTGCACATATTAAGCTTAACATTACCTAGAGATACACACTTCGTACTTAACACTACAGAATAATTATAATAAGCAAGCACAAAATAATTTTATATAAACCTGTGCACGCTTATTAAATTCTATAATTATAACATTTTCATAATGCAGACAGACCATAAAATTAACATTTTAATGATCATTACTTTTATAATCAAATCTTGCTCTTAAAATGGCTAAAATAAAAATTAAATCTTTTCGGATTAAACACATGTAACAATAGAATGACTATACCTCATGGATTCAATGCATAGTCAGTATATTGCTATTATATTGAGAATAACGAAACAAAACATGAATAAATACCATTTTGTTGACCATAAACTAGCACAAAATACTCCGAGTAAGAAAGCTATGGGTCACCAGGACAAATACTTTACAAAATACGACAAAACTGGAGTCTAAGAATTTCCTACAACTACATTATGTAACATGCACTAGGATTTCAACCCCTGTCTTTACCGTCAGTAATGCTAAATTAAAAAATAAAAAAGCTTTTGGCGATAATCACGCGTCTAGTATTAAATAATACAATGTTATTTTTGCTGTACAATGTCAGTAGCTTTTTATTTAAGTGTGTAGCCTCAGTAAAGTCTAGTTTTAATGAGCATGCAGCAAAATACAAAATCTAAAATGATTTTAATGTATTATTATTTATTGTTCAATACAGTCCTTTTTCATCAGTTCATTGATACAAATTGTTAATAGTTCGATGAATGATTTAAACTAGTATGCAAGTTAAGATTCTTAAAACTCCTCTTTAACCGAGAGACGTGACCATGTGACTTTCAATTGTACGTATATGTAGGAGCCACGTCTAAAATAACCGTAACTAAATATAAGCGGAGATCTGGGATACATTTTATAGGATGCTTAAAATCCTAAACTTTATAAGCAAATCGCTAAGCCTAAACATAAACACTAAGAAAACACTTTAAACGTCATAAAGATCTCTAGGTCACCTAAATACGATTACATCATGTTTTACAGCAAAGTTTTTGAAGTCTCATTATGGATTTCGGAACACATATTGGCAAATTTATAGTTGTGAAACACTTCAATGCAGTGCTGAGGTAAATATCCGATTCGATCGTACAAATAAGTGAATCCTTCACAGTGTAAGTTATACAGAATTGAAGGAGTACAATTTTTTTCTGGAACACTTGCTCGTATGTATTATTATTGAGATGTAGAACAAATGCACACTGTGCAATAGAGCCTTGCAATCACTGTTGATTTAAGGAGGAATGCTTGTGAAAAATCTCCGAACTGTAATCGATCGGGGAGAACCAAACGAGTTTTAGTGGGTATGCCTAAATGTATAATGTGCCAATAAAATCGTGAAAATAAATGATGGCGCCATTGCTTACATCATAGAGTATGGTAACCCCATTGGTTATAAAACATGTCACATTATACGTTAGTTCCTGAACGCATTTAGAAATTATTAACGCATTGTAACTAGGAGCATCCCAGGGAAACAAAGGTTTTTTTTATTCATTGATAGATACCAATGTACCAATGAACAAGTACAGGGTGTATTTGTGAACATTTACATCCCTTTGTGTTCTATCAACCATTTTGAACAACATTTGTTTAACAAGCAAAACGACCATGTCACGTGATCGACTTTGTATTAGAAGTTGTTTTTTTATGCTGTTTTCAAAAGTCATATACTTAACAAATGTTAGGGGAGGCCTATGTCCAGCAGTGGACTGTGACAGGCTGAAGAAGATAACAAATGTTGTTCAAAATGGTCGGTAGAAGGTGTGGTATGAGGGATGTAAATGTTCACAGATGCACCATTAAAGTTCGGTTATAGGATTCCTTACACTGTGAAGTGCGTCTTTTCAATTGACTGTCGTGTGTTTCGGTGCGCGCGCGCCGGCTCACTTGAACTGGCCGAGCGTGAAGGCGTCGAGCAGCTTGGGCACGTGCTCGTCCACGCCGATGATGTCCAGCACGCCCTCGTGCGAGCCGTCCGTGGTGCCCACGCGGTGCGACGCCAGCGACATCACTACCAGCCTGGAATAAAGTTTATTGTTTTACCGTCTTTTTTTCTCAAACTTTATTATCTAAACTAATTAAATCTTTATTTTCATAGGCACAGCAACAATGTTTTACACAGCACTTACAAATCGTTATAAATTAATAAGATATGTATTTAAAGCTTTGAAATGTGCGATGAAAACTTCTTTCTAACTGGTATATCCAACAATGGATATAATGTGACCTCTGATGTTAAATATCATCATTACTGTTAACGGCACAAAAAGTAAAAAAAATATTAAGGATGATCCAGTTCAATCTGACCAAATATAGTATTCGATTGTAATATTGTGTAGTGCGGATAACGCAAGATTTATCAGATATCAGCCACTTGGTTGTGGTGACAAACGTACAGACGCCGAGTGAATCTTATAAGGCCTCTGCCTTTTAGTTGAGAGGTTTGGAACCTAAACTTGACCAAAAACGCACCTAATGGAAAGCTTTAATCATGTAGGGTTACGCGTTTGCCTGATTGTAATGATTAGTGAACACCAATTTCGACAGCGAATTTTATTCTTTAGCTGTCCGCAATAAGAGCGAAGAAGCGAAATATACATAAACCTATGATAAAAAAATTGCAAAATAATCATTAAAGAAACGACGCTCAGCGCCATCTATAAGTAGATAGCAGAACTATTGTCCCGAAACGATGCGAGTGCGGCCGAGGCCACTACACTCTGATTTTTATTTAATCATGTGGAGTAAACTGACAGATGCAAATGTCAAGTTTCTATACATTTTGACATTTTGCATCTATCAAATTGAGTGATATCGTATGGGGTTGACACAAACTGTCAGTTTACTCCACATGGTTAAAAATTAGAGTATATACTATGTAGTTAGCAATAAGTTTAGTTGCTCGCATATATAAAATGCAGGTTTTAGTTAGTCTGATCTCGCTGATGTTCATGGGGGGCGGTGATTACTTAGCAGCAGATGACCTGCTTGCTCGTTTGCCGCCTGTAGCATAAAAAAAGAAACTCACTTGGCATCAGGCACCCCCTTCTGCCGGTACCGCTGCAGCGCGCGCACGGGGCAGTGGTCGGGCACGTCGGGCGGCGTCGGCTAGGGCTCCATGTGGCGCGTGGTGCGGTCTGCCATGTTGATGAACACTCACTTGGCATCAGGCACCCCCTTCTGCCGGTACCGCTGCAGCGCGCGCACGGGGCAGTGGTCGGGCACGTCGGGCGGCGTCGGCTAGGGCTCCATGTGGCGCGTGGTGCGGTCTACCATGTTGATGAACACTCACTTGGCATCAGGCACCCCCTTCTGCCGGTACCGCTGCAGCGCGCGCACGGGGCAGTGGTCGGGCACGTCGGGCGGCGTTAGCTAGGGCTCCATGTGGCGCGTGGTGCGGTCTGCCATGTTGATGAACACTCACTTGGCATCAGGCACCCCCTTCTGCCGGTACCGCTGCAGCGCGCGCACGGGGCAGTGGTCGGGCACGTCGGGCGGCGTCGGCTAGGGCTCCATGTGGCGCGTGGTGCGGTCTACCATGTCGATGAACACTCACTTGGCATCAGGCACCCCCTTCTGCCGGTACCGCTGCAGCGCGCGCACGGGGCAGTGGTCGGGCACGTCGGGCGGCGTCGGCTAGGGCTCCATGTGGCGCGTGGTGCGGTCTACCATGTCGATGAACACTCACTTGGCATCAGGCACCCCCTTCTGCCGGTACCGCTGCAGCGCGCGCACGGGGCAGTGGTCGGGCACGTCGGGCGGCGTCGGCTAGGGCTCCATGTGGCGCGTGGTGCGGTCTACCATGTCGATGAACACTCACTTGGCATCAGGCACCCCCTTCTGCCGGTACCGCTGCAGCGCGCGCACGGGGCAGTGGTCGGGCACGTCGGGCGGCGTCGGCTAGGGCTCCATGTGGCGCGTGGTGCGGTCTACCATGTCGATGAACACTCACTTGGCATCAGGCACCCCTTCTGCCGGTACCGCTGCAGCGCGCGCACGGGGCAGTGGTCGGGCACGTCGGGCGGCGTTAGCTAGGGCTCCATGTGGCGCGTGGTGCGGTCTGCCATGTTGATGAACACTCACTTGGCATCAGGCACCCCCTTCTGCCGGTACCGCTGCAGCGCGCGCACGGGGCAGTGGTCGGGCACGTCGGGCGGCGTCGGCTAGGGCTCCATGTGGCGCGTGGTGCGGTCTACCATGTCGATGAACACTCACTTGGCATCAGGCACCCCCTTCTGCCGGTACCGCTGCAGCGGCGCGCACGGGGCAGTGGTCGGGCACGTCGGGCGGCGTTCGGCTAGGGCTCCATGTGGCGCGTGGTGCGGTCTACCATGTCGATGAACACTCACTTGGCATCAGGCACCCCCTTCTGCCGGTACCGCTGCAGCGCGCGCACGGGGCAGTGGTCGGGCACGTCGGGCGGCGTCGGCTAGGGCTCCATGTGGCGCGTGGTGCGGTCTACCATGTCGATGAACACTCACTTGGCATCAGGCACCCCCTTCTGCCGGTACCGCTGCAGCGCGCGCACGGGGCAGTGGTCGGGCACGTCGGGCGGCGTTAGCTAGGGCTCCATGTGGCGCGTGGTGCGGTCTGCCATGTTGATGAACACTCACTTGGCATCAGGCACCCCCTTCTGCCGGTACCGCTGCAGCGCGCGCACGGGGCAGTGGTCGGGCACGTCGGGCGGCGGCGGCGGCCCGAAGCGCCCGCCCGGGCCGCGCCCCCCGCGCGCCGCCAGCTCCAGCTCCATGTAGCGCGTGGTGCGGTCCACCATGTTGATGAACACGTCCACTTTTTGGTTGCTCTTGCTCGCCCACTCGATGGGGGCGTCCAGTTGTACGCGCCCGAGGTTCGCTTTCTGTAATCGTGTTTTTTTATTTTTATTTTGTTTTTTTTTTACGCTCCGCTCGGTTACTTTTGAAATCAATGGCAAAGCCACTCGGTAGGGCTGCCCGCCAGCAGTGTGTTTATTTTAATTATCTTTTTTATTTATACACTCCGCCCGGTTACTTTAGAAATCAAAGGCAAAACCACTCGGTAGGGCTGCCCGCCTGTTGTTTGTTTCAATTTTGATTTTTTTGTACGCTCCGCTCGGCCACGGTATACTCTGATTCATAATCATCCCCATACATTATCACTCAATTTGACACATGCAAAATGTCAAAATGCATAGAAACTTGTCATTTTCATCTGTCAGTTTACTTTACATGATTATGAATCAGAGTATAGTAGTGTCTCTAGCAGTATTATAACTCTGCCTTATTTTTGAAATTAATGGTAAAGCCACTTGGTAGATCTGCCCGTCTGCTGTATTTGGGTTTCAGATACTAGTTCAAATCCTGATAACGCAGCCTAATGATTCTTGAAATTTGTGGCGATATACATTTTTACACCACACACAATTATACACCGCGCTGAACTAAGAAATTCGGTCGAGAATAAAGAAACATTAACATGTACACTACACTATAATTTATAGGATATAAATAATGTAAATAATAAGAAACAAAATCATAACTCCATGCTTCAGATTTCAAAGGAATTAAAATAATTTGTAACCATCAGAAGCATAAGCCATAGCAATGTAAGAGGACCCTAGACAGGAAGACTTGATTTACTTGTAATATTTGATATGATGATAATACCTGATCAGTACTCCACCCGAGCGAGGCCGCGGGCAAAAGCTAGTGAGTTAATATATAATGACAAATGCAGGTGATAATTGAATGTACAATTAAAATTATACAGGGTGTATCTGTGAGCATTTACATCCCTTTAACCACGTGTTCTACCAATCATTCTGAACAACATTTTTTCTATGACTAGGAAATTCGCATAAAAAATTTGTATGGGGAGTCGAAAAAATTTTCGACGAATTTTCAAAAGTCGTAGAACAACAATTGTTCAGACTGGTAGGTAGAAGACGTGGTTAAAGGGATGTAAATGTTCACAGATACACCCTGTATTTGTGTTGATGTTGTAGTTACCCTGAGCACAAACTCTGCTTCTTCGATGTTGCTGAAGTTGCGTTCGATGGAGACGATCTGGATGCCTTCTTCGGAGAACACCGCCAGCTTTACATTCTTCTCTCGCTTCAGGATTTGAAGTGCTAGTATAATAGCTGTAATGTGAAACGTGGGTTTCAGTATCGAATCAGTATCCATACTTGTTTGTCGGACAAAATCACCACGCTTTCACAGAAGACCGGCGTGAAGCAGCGCCTGCGCTGTATATCGTCGAGTGGCTGAGGTTACCGGAGGGCCGAATCGGGGGAATGGGGGTTAAAAGAAGGTGTTTATGGGCGGTGGTAATCGCTTACCATCAGGTGATCCGTCTGCTTGGCTGCCACCTATTTGTTTTTTATCAGAGGCTGATGAGCAGACGGATCACGGTAAGCGATTGCTGCCGCCCATAGACACCTGCAACACCAGTAGAGTTACAAGAGCGCTGCCAGCCTTTAACCCCCTTTCCCCCAATTGGGAATCCGGTACCCTCACTCACTCGACATAACACAGCGATCCTTTACGCCGGTCTTCTGTTCTGTGTGTGTATGTTACCTATCACATGAAAAAATGTCAATGGCACGTACGGTCAGCGCCATATATAAAGTTACATCCAAGATGTCCAAATACTTAGCAACATTCACGGTATCCAGTTGAATGAATGTTAATGGGTGGAGTAACAGAGGACGGCCGAAAAATCAGTTGGATGGATTGTGTGAAGAATGACATGGCTGAAAAGGGGGTAGATGATACGATGACGAATTACAGGGACGAATGGAAGAAGAAAACATACTGCGCCGACCCCAGATAATCTGGGAACAGGGTAGGGAGATAATGATGATTCACGGTATCCAGTTAAGTATTTGGACATCTTAGATGTAACTTTATATGCGACTAGAGGCCGCCCGCGACTTCGTCCGCGTGGAAAAGTAACTTTTTACCCCCTTTCAACTCCTAACAACTTACCCCTTTTCGCAATAAAAAGTTGCCTATGTCCTTTCTCAGGGTCTAGATTATCTGTATACCAAATTTCATTTAAATCCGTTGAGTAGTTTTGGCGTGAAAGAGTAACAGGCAGACAGAGTTACTTTCGCATTTATAATATTAGTATGGATGGTGACTGTAGAACCGAGCTCTATCCAATAACTTTGTGCTAAACTCCAACTCACCACAGTGGCCTGGAGTGACATGCTTATTGTAGAAGCACTCGGCGAAGAGGTGCTTCTTGCTCCTCTTCTCCGGGTCGGCCGCGTCGCCGGCGCCGGCGGTCTGCTGCGGGGTCTTGGGCGCCGCCTTCTTGCCCTTCTTTGGCACTACGTAGCTCTTGCAGAAGTGACGACCTGTACAAACAAAGTTCCATTTTAGTTCTTAAAATTTTCGCGTAGCATTATACTATTCGCGGCAGACCGAGGCGACGATGGCGTGATGAGCTAGACGCTTTTCAAAAAGACTGGTCTACCGTAGCCCAGGACCGGTGTAGATGGAGAACGGGTAGGAGGCCTTTGCCCTGCAGTGGGACATTACGGGCTCATAATAATAACTATTATGATGATGTAGTCAGGCCGTTTTCGACCATGGCGACTGCTTCAACTCCTGATCAGTTGTCGTTGGTATGCTCGCATATGGCTTACGTATCCAATCGCTGATACGATGCCGGCATCGTATCAGTGACTTCTCTGATCTGGGAGATGTTCATGGGTGGCGGAGATTACTTACTAACTGGTGATCCACTTGCTCGTCTGTCGCCTCTAGTATAAAAAAATGTTCAGATAATTTTGTTATGTTTAAACGATAAAATAATTTTGAGGCTGACTGCTACAGTCATGTATTTTTGTTTCTGTGAATAAATAATCCCTACCTATCTACGTACCTTTGAACATATGGTGTCTCATATCCAGGGTGATCATGTAGCGCTTGTTGGTGGGCGGCGTCAGCAGCCAAGTCTGGTCGATCAGCTTGTTCAGCGCAGCCACTATGGCTGGGTTGGGTGGTTGATCTATACCTATAAAACAAAATAAAATTATTAAAAACTACCGATCACTTCGGAAGTACAAGTAGTTTGAAGAGCCCTGGTGGCTTATAATGAAGCCACAAGAAGAATGAAGTAGTGTTCAACTGTTCATTGTTGTAATAAAAGCTCCGTTTTGAGATTTGTGTAATCCAAATTCTAATTTAAATGTTTATTGCATCACATCGATATATTTTTGATAATATTGCCACTAGCAGTGGATAAGATGTTATGTAAATTAACATGAAACATTCACGTGAAATTAACGATAAGATAACTCTCTAGTAAATCCAAACGTGATCATTTATATTTTAAAAAATGTTTAGGTACACCCAGACCAGACCCTCATCAAGCTTATTATGGCACCCATTCTGTCATCATAAGGTAAAATTTTATATACCTGCCCTGCATAAATAAACATAGAACATCCATTATTATAAGTTTATGTCGCGGCGCGAGAGATGTTACGAATTACATAGAAATACTCCGAAAAGTAGATAGAACTCTCAAAGATTAGATTAAAAGATTGCTGAAGCTAGGGGGCGGCATACACCGGTCAAGGTTGTCAAATTTTCATCTGTCTGCATCTGTGCTGATAAATGAAGTAAAAAGATAAAAAACCATGAAAAATACTCAACAATATTTATTTTATGCAGTTCAAGATGATGTTACGGATATTTTGGGTCTGGATTCGGACTTTAAATAATATTATTGTATCGGTTTTGGTTACAAATCTATACTGTTTAGAATAAAACGCTAAGAACAGTGTGTATGTGTGTGTGTGTGACAGAGAGAGAGTGGGTGTGTGTGTTTGCGCGCGTGTGTGTGTGTGTGTGTGCGTGCGTGTGTGTGTGTTTGTGCGTGTGTGTGTGTGTGTGTGTGTGTGCGTGTGTGTGTGTGTGTGTATGTGTGTGAATGAGCGTGCGTGTGTGTGGGCATGCGTGTGTGTGTGTACACCATATGCTGAGGTACAAAGTGTACTAACCCCAGTGCTTAACCTCCTTGGGGTGCCTCCTGGTGACGACCCACTCCCACAGGCCGGTGGCGGCGTCGAACATCTGGCGCGCGCGGCGGCGCTGCTCCTTCTCCGAGGCGACTTTCGCTTTTTCGTGCTTTAAAGGCCTGGGGAAACAACTTCATAAATTTATGCAGCAAACGTTGCAACAAGCATATTGTTGCTATTGTAAAACTAAAAAGGGATAAAAAGCGGTTTAAAAATAAATAAATTGAGACAACATTACATACATCACACTACGTACAGACCGGCTTGAAGGAGCGCCTGCGCTGTTTCTCCGAGTGAATAAGGGTAACGGAGGAGGGGGAAAAGGAGTTAAAAGGTAGTGTTGTGAGCATCTATGGGCGGCGGCAATCTCTTACCATTAGGTGATCCGTATGTTCATCTGCCACTTATCACATAGAAAAAGAATCTGGTCCCAAGCTAAGGTTTTCCCTTTAAGTTAGGATAACAGGAACGGGGACTACGGTGCGGCGACCTCCTCGTGTGGCCTCTTCGGTAGTATTTTCTTTCTGTTTGGAACTGCTACCGGAGGGGTCCTGGTGTCCCTGGGCAACGGCGGGTAGCAATTGGCTTATCGCCATATTGCTACCCGACGGCTGACAGCTGCACTTTGAGGCCCAGCTCTGTCTGGGCCGGGGCCCTGTCCGGCGCCCTGTGAGGATCTCCTCTACTTTGGGCGCACCTTGACGTGGGCCCCACCGAGTGGGGCGCCTTCGGGCGCCACCCCCCACATCTTTTGTGGGGGTCTTTAGCTGCTGGTCTGCGCTGCGTCCCACAGCCAGTGGGATGCGGCAAAGGCCGGCTAACCCCACCTCTCCGCCCCGCGACCGACTGCGCAATCCAGCGTAGCCGGCCGTGGGGCTGTCTGGTGGGGCAGTTTTTTGGAAGCCTGCAGGCACTCTCCCCCACCTTGCCCTGCAGCCAGCAGGGTGTGGGTTTGTGGAGAGTTCTGCAGGAGCCCATGCCCGCGACGCCCGTATCGCAATCCAGCGATGCGGGCGCCGCTCGGTTGGGGCTTTGTCGGAGGGCAGTGGGAGCTGCTCTGGGGGCTTTAAGCCCCGGGAGTCGGAAAGAGGCCGTACTGGCGTGCCTTGCTGTCCATGGGTGGGTCTGCGGTGATGAGGTTCGTCCTATTTCCCGCTTTCCCACCCCGAGCCTGGATTTGCCGGGAAAAGTCGCAGAGTGTTTAGTGGGTATGCCCTTGAACGGCCTCTGATTAGCAGAGGCCCAATCCAGGGGAGAGCCCCACACTACCTGGTCGTCTCCCAGCGGCCGGGTGTGCATAAGGCGGCATTCACTCTGCGTGAACAAAAAAAAAAAAAAAAAAAAAAAAAGGATAACAGGAACATCGAACAATCTCTTTAAAAAAAAACTTTTGTATTGGTGCAGGAATCCAACCCGCGACCCTTGCATCTCAAACCAATTTTATCAATTAGAAAAATATAAAAGGACTGAAATCAAACCAATGAAAACTAATTGCAAAATAAAAAGTACTACTACTACTAAAAACTACTGAAGTGCAAAATAAAAAAAATATTCGTAAAAGTGGTTGAAGTCACCCTTGATGACTCTTCAAACCCCAAAACGATCAGTCCAGTTTTAAAAGTCGTTGATTTGTGTAAAGGAAAATATCTCGCTTTTTAACATAGCACAAAAGTTTAAAAAATAAATTAGTAGATCCTTTGTAGACACCTATTTTATGCACATGTATAATTACTTTGACTTTGTTAAATGATATCAATTATAAGTTATAACTTTTATGAGAGACATGTTACGAAAAATGATTTTTTATTAGACAACTAGGTGGCCCTCCCTCACTTCGTTTCGAGACAGTAGTTCCACTATCTGCCTATAGATGGCGCTGGGCATTGATTGCAACACGCTACTGTTTTGCCTTTTTGGTTTGTATATAGAGTATGTCAATGTCTATAGTATGTATCCCTTTATAAATAGCATAGATTAGGATTTAGTTTTTAGACTCTTTTTTTATTTAACTTATTTTGGAGTCATGTGAATTCGTGTTAAGTAGGTATAATTATTGTGTCTAGAGGGTGCTCTAGTGTAGCCGACACCGACAACCGGAGGAGGATCAAAAGGCTTCCTCCAACGACATCTCATTTGTCCAATAATGATTACTAGTTTAGAAGTTACGAGAGAACAGATATACATCCATACCCACATACAGTACATGCAGACGACGCGAAAATCATTAACCCCTTATTTTTGATAAGGTAAAAAGATATGAGGAATTCTTCACTTCTAATAGGGTATTTGACTAATCTCAATATAGTAAAAAATATTTATACTTTTCCAAAATACTGGTAAATAAGAACCAATGGCCAAAATTTTCAGTTAAAAATATAACGTCTAGCTGGTTTTATGAGCATTCAAAGTTTCATGGGCAAGTCCATTTTTAAAGTATTACAATTTAAAAAACTAATTATATCATTGAACTACCCGTACATTTTCCACCAACTTTTATTATAAAACCATTTACTTAAACGAAACATTTGATATAGCTGCCAAACAAAATTTACTAGTCGCGCATACAGGATACGAGCATGTGACGTCACTTGCCTGTAGTCATTTGTATAGAGCGTTTTTGGGCTTGCCCAAAATATGTGCTCTTAAAGTTATGATATCTCAGGTAATTCAAATCAGAATCGAGTAATTCTTTCAATAATGTTTATTAAATTGAGAGGTCTTTTGATTAAACACATAAAAAAATTTAGTCAAATACCCTATTATATCAAGAAAAACGATATATTTGCCTTATCCGCAAATCAACAACGTATTACGCTAAAATGAGAGAAAGTAATTTGATTACACTGAACATAAACAAAATTAGATGCAAGATATATTTATTAGAATATTAATAATTAAGAAACAAGTGTAATGATGACGTAGTTATCTAACTATGAATTCACGAAGAAACAATCTCTCTTCCATTCCCCAGAGTTCTCGTGCAGTAACCATTATCGCAGCACTTTGTCTTTGTATTGACTAACAGGAACTAATAAAGAGTGTACTTGTGTTTACACACACACTTATGCACTATAAAATATCCTGCGCCAACGGCTGATCGTTAAGATTGGCCGCCATAGCCGTAATATCGGATAGGAGGACATTATACACTGTGCTAGTTCTGAATTTGTTAAGGTTAGACATTCGATCGGAGTGACACCACGGCCTAACCCGTGGGAATGCCACGTTTCGGCATGAATGGGCCGACTCGACCAGAGTGATACCACAACCTCGTGAGGGTACCAGAGAGCCAATTGGGGGGAACAGGGGTTAAAGGTTATCAGCGCCCTCGTTGTGACTCTACTACTGTTGTTGTATGTAGGTATCTATGGGCGACGGCAATCGCATCATGTGATCCACCTGCTCGTCTGCTACCTATCACATAAAAGAAATGATCTATCATAAATATTTACCTGCTTTTTTTCTTGTAGTTGCACATCGTTATGTAGACAGCCAGAGGCGTGACCTTGGACTTCTTGATGAAATCCTGGTTGTTGAGCAGAGACACCAGTATCGCTGTGGTGGTGGAGTCGCTCGTCAGGAAACCCATGTTGTGGATGCGTTGGAGGTTGTATAAAAGATCTTCTAGGGTGAATTGCGGCAGGACAGCGTTCCATACCTAAGAATAGATAGGTAATAAAATTACTAATTAATAAAATATACATGTTTTAGGCTGTAATGTAAAAAGGAATGTCAGTCCGTGACAGCTAAAATTATTTTTGCTTTGCTAACTTCAGGACAAAAATCGTGTACTCACTCTTAAACTAGAGCCAGATCAATTTTTCTTGTCACAAAATGGCCTCCTGTGACAAATGACGACGACGAATGTCTCCTAGGTCTTCGGCTAGACCGCTAGCAAATGCTATCAGTACCCAAACCACTTACATCTTGTGACGTGAGCAGGTGTCCGGGCACGTGGTCCAGCGTGAACTGGTTCTGCGCCGCGATGGTGGCCGCTGCCGCCGGGTCCTCGCAGTGGCGCAGGTCCTCCACCTTCTGGATGTAATCGAATATCTCCTTGGTCTCCTGCTTGTCCGCTAGCAGCTGCTTCGCCCTCTTTAGACCGAAGATCGCGTACTTAACGACGGCATCTCGTGCTAAACAGAGATAGAGACTAGAACTTTTTGATTTCGTAGGTTCATGTGTTTCGTAGCAAGCTAGACTAGAACTAGGTTCAGAATACCGCTTTCCAGTTTGTCCCACAATGTGGAGGTGGTGCACATGCAAGTGAGTATACTGATACATCCTCAACCAAACTAACATAAAGCCACTGTACTGTAGTCATGACCTATGTCCGAGTGTGGGTTGCTGATGAAAGTATCATGACGATGATGACTGTAGCTCATGAAATGTAAGAAGTTAGCATAATTACCATGGTCATTAGGCGCTATCTTGACGTGGGACTTGCGCAGGAGCGTCTTGTGGGAGCGGCCGTGACGCGCCTTCACCCTGCTCATCTCCTTGGCTAGCTCCATCGGCTCTTTCTTCGTGTACCACTCTTTGATATGCTTGCACCAACCTCGACCATTACCTGAAGCAAACAAAACAGGTAATTTAATATGTTCGAGACAAACCTGGCCGACACATATTTCTATTATATTTGCATAGTTGTTAGTTACACCGCTTTTAAGGCTGCCAGTCCACCGAAGCAAAGTAAGGCAGCGGAGCTGTGTGCGAGTAAACTATGCTCCTCGGTGTTCAACACTCTATGCACAGGCAGGCAGGCTCTTCGATGGACAGGTCATACTCTAGAACTACTGTCTTAGCTCCGAATAGGAGAATAAGTATTAAACATCGAAAATTAATAAAAAGCGGTATTAAGTTTGCTTAGTAGAACGAACAAGGATGTTGACACGAAAACTATATGTTTTCTTTTTATGCATAATATATTTTTGTGTTTGGCTATGAAGGTATCCCTGACGTACTAATTGAAAATTAAAAAGCTGTGTTTTTACATATTCAATCATTGTTATTTGTGAAGGTTTTCTATCTCTTTCAAATTGTTTTCTTTTAGGAGTTATCTTTGTGATGCAACCAAAATGAACTTGTTACCTAGATAAATATAGCCTACATGTCTGAATCTAAGTACGTTAGTATCTTTATCATCTAAACTTAACATTATCTTAAAAATAAGAGTGAAGAATTGGACATGGCTGTATGACATAACATCCTTGTATTATCAGCGCAGAATTTATTATCTCTTTGCAAAGAAACTTTAGCCGCCGACTTCGTCTACACATGATTTATTATTATTAAAATTTAAACTGTTCAATTTAGGTCCATACAGAACTCTTAATGAATGTCAACATTACCACTGGTTCGGAATGTAGTTTTCTGCCAGTAGTATTTAGTAATTTTTTTATGATTATTTAGTTGACATTAAACAGCGCTTCTGAACGCTTGCAATATTAGTTGCAATAAGAAAAATTAGAAGTGCTACATTTAGTAACAGTTTCCGGCGAACTTCATTTTGCATTGAAATTTTCCTCGTAATATTCCTTATTGGTTTATTTTATTAATTTATTCAACTGTACAGCGAGTAAGACGAAAAAATCTACTTCACCAGGTCACGAATCATTTCTAGTTCTGAGTATCCCTACTGTTACTAATGTTTAGTGTTAGGTTTGTGTTTACCTTAAAACGAATTTTAAGTGCACATTGTGGGAAATAGTAAAGGATTTGAGTCAACAACGTAAATCGTTTATGTGATTTAGTAAATTCAGAAAAATGTCGACAAATTAACATGCAAATGCATTCGATCTTGACAATGGAGCCTATTATTTTATGGATATCATCGTAACGTTATCTTTAAAGTGGTTATCCAATATAAAAGCAAAAATCATAAACAAAATAAGGCATTACTGACACAGTCCCACGTCAGTAACAAACACTCAAGATGAGAGCAGCGGTAATCTTTTGGTACGTCCATATCTTGTTATCAAATCTTATGTAACTTAAATATTCCCTTCTTTTTCTATTACTCGTACTTAGCCTTCGATTAACAATAGAACTGTGCAACTTTATCTAATATTATATATTCAAATATGTAGTATAGTAAAGTAATCAACTTTCAATTTTTATCTAGTCAGAATCCATGCTCATCGTACGAATTAATACCTTCGTAACTTCTCAGACATAGAGGTTAATGTCGCTTTTCGCAATTGAGATAGTTTTCCATTCATATCTTCTTATTACTAACATCCCTTACAACAACGGTATTGTTTATCGTATTAATTTCCGCTTTTTTTTCAGTTTATTAGTAGCGGGATGTAGCGCAAAGTCAGCGCGCCAGCAGAGGATGTTCCCCTCTGACTTCCTCTTTGGCACTGCTACTGCTTCCTACCAGATCGAAGGGGGATGGGACGCCGATGGTAAGGCTTCACTTTGCACATTGTGACTTGCAATATAAATTCTAATACACTGTATTACAGATATTATGTAAAAACCGACTTATTTCAGGCAAAGGAGAGAATATTTGGGACTACATGACCCATAACACACCAGGAGTCATCAAAGATGTCAGCAACGGTGACATTGCTGCTGACACCTACAACAACTACAAGCGAGATGTTGAAATGATGAGAGAGCTCGGTCTCGACGCCTACCGTTTCTCATTGTCATGGGCTAGAATTCTGCCGGAAGGTTTTTCAAACTATGTTAACGCAGCTGGTGTTCAGTTTTACAACAACTACATCGACGAAATGATCAAGTACAACATTCAACCCATGGTTACCCTGTACCACTGGGATTTACCACAGAAAATACAAGAGCTGGGCGGTTTCCAGAATCCACTATTCTCAGACTGGTTTGCTGACTATGCGCGCGTGGTGTATGAAAACTTTGGCGACCGAGTGAAATTGTTCATCACTTTCAACGAACCCAGAGAGATTTGCTACGAAGGCTACGGATCTACTACTAAAGCTCCTCGACTGAACGCCACTGGTGTGGGTACCTACCTTTGCGCCAAACATCTAGTTTTGGCACATGCTAAAGCATACCATCTCTACAATAACGAGTTTAGGGCAACTCTTCAGGGAGAAGTTGGTATCACTATCAGCACTAACTGGTACGGTCCCGAGACGGATTCAGAGGAGGACAAGCTCGCTGCCGAACTCAGACGTCAAGCTGAGGTAAGGGTATTATGCAAAAAACAAGTCAAAAACTTAAACGCACAATATAAACTGAAATAATACCAGTCAAATTAGTTCTATTTTAGAAGTAAAAGTTCACATGTAGTAGATATTAAAACATGCTGAATGTAATGGTTTTCCGGTAAACTATAAGTTTTACTTACTCATAAAAATCTGCACAGATATTGACAAACTAAAACCATAACCCTTGCTTTTAACATAGCAAACTATGTAAATATCTTGCCAGAGTAGAAATATCAAATGAGATATGAAAAAAGATATCAACTAATATTTATATTTAAATTTTCAGTGGGGTATATACGCCGAACCTATTTTTTCGAAGGAAGGTGGTTTCCCTAAAGAGATCTCCGAACTAGCCGCTAAGAAAAGCGCTGAACAAGGTTACCGCTGGTCTCGAATGCCTGAATTCACCGACGAAGAGAGAGATTTGGCCAGAGGAGCTTATGATTTCTATGGAGTCAACCATTACACAGCTGTGCTTGTTTCGGCTACCAAAAACTTGGGAAATAATGCTGTACCATCAATACTCGACGACATAAATACTGGCACTGTTTCACCTTCGGAGTGGCCAGTTGCAGCATCATTTTGGCTCAGAGTGAGTTGAAGCCATCTATCTACATAATAGAAATCAGTTTTTCTTTTTGTTTGCATTTATATGTGAAATGAATAGAAACAATTGTGGAGACCGCTATAACAAGAATCAGTAGGGATATGGAACAACTTGTTTCTGTATTTCCAGGGAGCTACAATTTGGGTGTCTTTAAGTCGAGAGTAAATAGGCTTCTTCTAGGAAAGCACACTACATTTTAGACCTCATTGTCACTCTCCATCAGGTGAGATGAGGTCAATTGCAATCCCATATAATATATTTAAAAAAGTAGGGATATAATTATTATTATTGTTTTCCGAAAGTTTAATTAATGCAATAATTTTGTTGATTTGTGGTTTTTGTTGAATTGTGTTTATAGCTAGCGCCTAACAGCATCTATAATGCTTTGACACACCTACACGAAAAGTATGGAGATATCAAGTTTTATATCACTGAGAACGGATGGTCTCAGACACCTCCCGGCGAATTCAATGATGTAGGTAGAATTACATACTACAGAGCTGCATTGGAGAGCGTGTTGGATACAATTGAAGCCGGTGTAAACCTTAAAGGCTACATGGCATGGAGTTTGATGGACAACTTTGAATGGATGGAAGGTTACACGTAAGTATACAAATAATTCTTCAGACTCAAAATCAGACCAAAAATGCTTGTTTTTTTTTAATTAATAAAAAAATCTACTTTTTTAGTCTAATCTACTCCGGAAATTTTCAATGCCCTCTAATTAAAGTCACCACTCTCTATTCTGATGCCGTCGAGAACCTATCCTAAAAGCGTCTTCTATTTCCATGGACAAATGTTTTACAATTATTATTTTTTCAGGGAGAGATTCGGCCTCTACGCAGTAGATTTCGACAGCCCGGCGCGCACGCGCACGCCACGCAAATCTGCATTTATCTACAAGCACATCATCAAGAACCGCTTCATTGACCCAGACTACGAACCTGAGACCACAGTTATGACAATTGACAACTAAACGTAAAAAATATCTGAATCTTTTACATTAGCATATTGGGCTCTTGGAGGATTACAGGAATTAAGATAGGAGACAATACAATCTAATGAAAAAAATTAAAAATAAGTATGTGTTATTTATTTCTTCACAACTTTTAAGATTTTATACCACAAAAATATTATAAACGTGAAAGTTTGTAAGTATGGATGGATGTTTGCTCCCCTTTACGCAAAAACTACTGAATGGATTTCAATGGAACTTTACAATAATATAGCTTATACATCAGAATAACACACAGGCTACAATTTATCCATACTAATATTATAAATGCGAAAGTAACTCTGTCTGTCTGTCTGTTACTCTTTCACGCCAAAACTACTGAACGGATTTCAATGAAATTTGGTATACAGATGGTCTAGACCCTGAGAAAGGACATAGGCTACTTTTTATTGCGAAAAAGGGGTTGTAAGGGGTTAAAAGTGAGGTAAAAAGTTACTTTTCCACGCGGACGAAGTCGCGGGCGGCCGCTAGTAATAAATAAATGCGCCAGACAATCACACCAATCAACCTGGTCTCAAACTTGGGCAACCCCTTTACTATCAGTACCAAGTGACGCTAATTAACTGGAGGCCCACACACTACACCACCAAATGTAGTTTTCTAAATTGACTTGACAGGGAATCGAACCCGGGACCTTTCGCGCTTCGGGCGAATAACATAGCCACTGCGCCATCGAGGCCGTCAATAAATCAACCGTCAATATATCGTGTCGAATGTCCATTAAATAATTTTTGAAAAAAAGCAAAACTGACTTCAACCATTGAACAATTTTTTGTTTTTTTTTTTTCAAAAAAACGAGTCAATTTTGATAAAATTTATATGGGACCACCTTTGAATGATGGCCTACCAAACAATAAAAGAATCAAATCCATTCATAATTGGCGGAGAAATCGAGTAACATTTTTTTTTATGTGATAGGTAGCAGTCGAGCAGACGGATCACCTGATGGTAAGCAATTGCCGCCGCTCATGGACACTTCATGGACCGAGTAACAAACATACAAAAAAAAACATATGTCGATTACGGGTCGAATTGAGAACCATCCTCGTTTTTTAAGTTGGTTAAAAATATAACAGTAAGTGTCAAATAAGCAGGAAAATCTACCATCGTGTCGGTGGGCTAGTCTGGCGTGCACTGCGAAAACCGTTGAAGTTACTGCTCTATAATGCAACCACTTCTGAAAATGCCTTCACTTCGACTCCGATTGCGACTCCGATAAATCAAATTTTTTAAACTCCCGACTCCGCCTTCGGTTCCGATAAAACTACCTCCTTTACATCCCTACTTCATAATGGTCCCAGCATGATATTACCGGTTGCGTCCATAGTCTAGCGACTATCGACATCTTAACTATATTTTATATTACAAGAAACATTATGTACTTAAAGACTAACTAGAATAACATTCTTAACTTAATGGTTCAAATAATTGTTATGATTTACACTCTTGGCGAAATCTTAATCATGTGTGTTGGAATTCAGAGTTCTAGTTGCAATAGATCTTTCATAACCATCATCCAATAAAAATAAAAAATAATGAGCCAAATGAGCGACGGACACGCGGATCCGCTACTTATATCGAGCATGCGTTTTGTATGTAGACGAATACACAATATCACAACATATTTGTCTACATTTGCCTGCATGTTACTTAAGATTTTAAATCTACATTACAGCTATTGTTGACTTAAATGTATAATGTTCCACAATTAAAATGACTAATTAAATTCTTTCAATAATGATAAATCATTAATTGACGTTGATCAGTTCACATAATCACACCAACACTAGCCATGTGAAGTGCAGTATGCTGCTATTTGGATCTGCCAGAAGTACCAAAAACTATGGTCTATTAACCGTTGCAGACTCCCCTCTTGTCTATCATGGCATAGTAGTTATCAAATCCAAATAATTGAGTAAAAGTATGCTCTATCCTGGTAAGATATCTATAGTTACTGGAAATCAACTTTTAAAACACCTTGATTTCCCTTACAAAATTAAAACTCACCAGTTTTCAAAAGTCGGGTGAACTTGTTGAATAGCATCATCTGTTCAGGAGTGCGGCACACTTCCGCTGCAGCTTTGTATGTAGCTTCTTTAACAGCTGATGACCCCAACAGCAAGCATTTACACAGGGCAAAAGCTATAGTCTCAAATCTAGTATACCAGCCATCTTTGTATGCCTGAAAAAAGGTTTGTTCAAATTTATTATTTTAGCGAAAACATTAAAAACCTTTTTACCATGGTAGTTTAGTAGATATGAGTTCTAACATGAAAATATAGGTAAATTATTTAGAAAGCTTAAAGCCTCTTAAATAGGAATTACGAAAATAATAATTGAAGGTAGAAATAGGAAAATAACTCATTACTCTAACACTTATGAAAATAGTGACCATAAACAATTAGAAATGTAAAAACTTAGCCCCATAATTTAGGAATTAGGATCAAAAGGTGTAAGTAATTTACCTTCAAAATGATGTTGACCACTTCGACATTGTTCATTCCATTGGCCAAAGCATCATTAAGCGCGGTCAATCGGTCGACTTCGAAGTATTTGTGGGATTTCCAGCATCCAGGGAAATACTTGGGTATTTCATTGCCGGTGTGCAAATACCGGGTGAGCCGGTTTCGCACGTTGGAGTCCAGGTTCGGCTCAGCCATTCTAGCAAAATCTCTTTCTCGCCTTCGTTATTTGGCGTCGCAAAATATCAACACACGAATAGACTGGTAAGATCATCCACGACCAAAGACTGTCAGCAACTCGCCGACAACACAATCTGCGAATAGTACAGTCAAAGGTAAATGCACTTTACGAGAAAGCTATTAATTTTTTGTCGGTATTCGAGCGAAACATGTGCCACAATAAACTGAGGATGTGGCCAGAAAAAATGGACAATGGAGGCCAAATATAAATCACACGTACGTCTTCGATAAATGTTGCAGATTTGATTACAATATGTTTGGGAATAAAGTAAGAGTAGTTAAAATTTGTCATAAATTCATTTTGAAACAATTTTAGAGAATTATGAAAAAGATTTCTGCACTTACCTCGTTTTCCAAAACTTGTTTGGTTTGACAGATGACTGACAGACTGAGTGAGTGAGGCAGATTTCATTAGAGTTGTCTGTGTTCAAATAATGTGCGTGTTATTTTTATAACATCGATAAAATTCACCGTTGTGAAGTGCAGTGTTCACGGGAACGATGAAAATATCGTCAAACTTGAAAAATAAGTTGATCACACAGTTAAACCACACCACAAGATAATAAGACACAGAATGATGGGGACATTGAAATCGAATAGAGTTCGTTGGCCTGAACGGGGGCTGTCGTGTGCGAAATGGGATTCTACCCGGGTATATAATCAAATTGGTTATATACCCGTTTTCGGGAATTTGACTGGGTGTTTCGTTTTATCGCTTAACAGGATTTTTTTTGTATATAAATAGAGATGGGGATTCTACCCGGGTAAATTCCCAACTGTGGGTATTTACCCGGGTAAATTCCCTGAAAGCACCCGATCGGGTAAATATGAGGGTATTTTCATTTTAGTGATTGTTTTGAATATAATTTAATCCCAGTGATCTCCTATTGTATCTAAACCCGCTAAACATCGTCTGTCCAATAAACTGTGTCTGTAAAAAAGGTACAACTTTCGAGATATTATAGAGTAATTGTTTCCAGAGCTTGCTGACTAAGCTGAAAACAGAAAATGGCAGGTTCGTCACGTCACGCCATGAGCTCTTGGCCGAAAACTTTTATCACCCAAGCCGTTGATAAAAGAGCCAAATTAACCCGGCACTACACCGAAGATATCCCGGACGTCAACCTGTACGAGATCAGCATAGCTCTCAAACAGCTTAAGAACGGCAAGGCACCGGGTGATGACGGAGTCACAGCGGAACTTCTGAAAGCAGAAGCTATTTACTTCGTCATCATCGAGGAAATGACGCCCAAAGCGTGGCATACTGGCGTGGTGAGGCTTTTCTTCAAAAAGGGAGATAAATTCCAATTGAAGAACTACAGGCCCATCACGCTGCTGAGTCACATATACAAGCTGTTTTCGAGAGTTATGACGAACCGTCTCGCACGTAGGTTTGACCACTTTCAGACTCCCAAACAATTCGGATTCCGGAAAGGCTTGAGCAGCATAGACCACATTCATACGCTGCGGCAGGTTGTACCAAAGACCGAGGAGTACAATCTGCCATTGTGCTTAGCGTTTGTGGACTATGAGAAAGCTTGAGATGATGATTGATTCTGTCGAGATTTGGGCCGTGATACAGTCTCTCCAAAGGTGCATAGACTACCGGTACATACAAGTTTTGCAGTCCCTGTACGCAAACGCCTCCATGTCAGTCCGTCTTCAGGACCAGAAGTCTAAGCCTATATACCACGAGGCGAGGCGAGGGTGACGTCATATCGCCGAAACTGTTCACAACTTTGTTGGAGGACGTTTTTAAGGTTCTGGAATGGGATGAACTTGGCATCAATATGAATGGCGAGTACATGACGCACCTTCGATTTGCCGATGATATCGTAGTCATGGCTGAAACCTTGGAAGACCTAAGCAGAATGATAGACAACCTCAGTAGAGTCTCTCAACAAGTGGGTCTCAAAATGAACATGGACAAGACGAAAGTCATGTTGAACTCTCATGTCGTACCCACTCCTGTAAAAGTTGGAAGCTATATACTGGAAGTTGTAGACGAATATTATTTACCTCGGACAAAAAGTGCAACTTGGTAAGTCCAACTTCCAGAAAGAGGTCCATCGGCGAATCAAACTCGGCTGGGCAGCGGTCGGGAAGCTACGCAGCATATTTTCGGCCCATTTACCACAGTGTCTGAAGACGAAAGTCTTTAATGCGTGCGTATTGCCAGTGATGACATACGGAACTGAAACGTGGCCGCTTACAATAGGCCGCTTAAGAAGGCTCAAAGACACTCAGAGGGCAATGGAGAGGGCTATGCTCGGAATCTCCTTGCGTGATCGTGTCAGAAATGATGAGATCCGCAGGAGATCTAAGGTCACAGACATAGCCCAAAGAATTGCGTGGCTGAAGTGGCAATGGGCAGGGCAGATTGCGAGGAGAACAGACGGCCGTTGGGGTGGAAAGGTCCTTGAGTGGAGGCCTGCACGTGGCCACGTGCAGGAGGCCGCAGCCGTGGCAGGCCTCCCACCAGGTGGACCGACGATCTGGTGAAGGTCGCGAGAGTCTCTTGTATGCGGGTGGCACAGGACCGATCTGTGTGGAGAACTTTGGGGGAGGCCTCTATGCCCAGCAGTGGACGTCTATTGGCTGAAATGATGATGATGAATTGTTTCCAAGAAAAAAAGTTTTGAGGGATGAACACCGTCGCCCGCGCAGCTACTGTGTATTTCGCGTCGCTACCCCCGCCAATTCCGCGTTACCATTCCCGCGCGTCGTGTCGCCACCCCCGCGCGTCCCGCATTTCCACCCCCGTCCGTCCGCGCGTGGCGAAACAAAGGATTGAGCAGCAGTCGTGTCTCGACATCGTATGAAACGCACCTGTGTCTTTGCTTTGTTTTGAATTTGATAGACGACGACTTGGATAGTGTGTTTTTTACGGAATTCTGGACTATTTCGTTATTAAAAGACGTTACTACTTTTTTTTTTGTTTAAAATGTTACTATCGACCAGTTTAATGTTTGGATTTTCGATTGATGCAACAAAGACGAAACTACCCAGCATTCGGGAATTTACCCGGGTAAATACCCGATATTTACCCAAATGGGAATTTACCCGGGTTTTTTACCTTTTGGGAATTTACCCGTCGCCCATCTCTATATATAAATAATACTACCTAAATGTAATTTAATTCAAAAAAGAGGGAATTGCGATATAATTATGGAATAACCGACAAATAGTTTGCGGCATTTAATTATAGCGGGGACCATTAGTTTGCGCACCTTGTAAAATAGAAGACTTTCTACTAAAATTCGTTTTTGCGCACTCAAGCAAGGTCATTAAACAAACAAACAAACAAACAAACAAATATTTTATTTGCATAAATACATTTTGGTACAATGTGAAGGTCTTAAAATTAGGTACCCCAGTTATTGTATCTAGTCTGTTCTTGTCAGACGTGCAAATAGAAGAGTTACATAAAGTAAATGTTCTAGCCAATAGGTGGCGCTCTTTTTTTCTTAAATGCTAAAACTAACAATGCTTAAAAGTTACACAACTATTATCTTATTTAACATTAATTAATTAAAAATAGAGTTAGATAAAGAAATGTAACTCAAATACCCTATTTTATGCTACATCATGTTCCATATATTCTTTTATATTATAGAAACATTTTTGTGTCAACCATGATGATAAAGATTTCCTAAAATCATTACCTTCTAGAACTTTAATAGCAGTTGGTAGTTTATTATATATAACTATAGACATATTATATACATTTTGTTTATAAATATAAGCTATACTAGGAGGTTTATGTATTATGTACTTGAATTTGTTTCTGAGATTTCTGGAGGATGTTTCTGTGTAATTTTTGTAATATTCAGGATGAGATTTAACGAAATAGCAGACATCTCTTATGTATATACAGGGCAGAGGGAGTATATTATATTTTTGAAAGAGAGGCTTACAACTGTCTCGAAACCGCGCGTTGCTAATAGCTCTTAAACATTTTTTTTGTAATTTGAAGGCTCTATCTATGTCCACTGAGTTTCCCCATATAATTAAACCATAGCTGAGAACAGACGCTACGTATCCGTGGTATGCAGCTAGGGCAGCTTCAGTAGATATAGTCTGTCTCAGCCGTTTTAGTGCATAGACATATCGGTTTAATTTGTTACAGATGTGGTCTATATGTCCTTTCCAGTTAAGGTTTTGGTCAATGATTAGTCCCAGGAATTTGAATGTGTTGACTTTATCTATAGTATTCTGATCGTATGTTATTTGGAGTGGTAGTTCATAGCTGTTGTGAGAACGATATTGCATAAATTTAGTTTTAGAGATATTTATGTTGAGATTATTTGATTCTAACCACTGTACAACTGTTGTAAAAGCCTTATTAGTAATATCCTGAATCTGATCATTTCTGTCACATTTTATTATTAAAGTAGTGTCATCAGCAAATAATATAGATTTGTGTTTGATAACGTTGGGTAAGTCGTTGATGTATGACAAAAATAAAATAGGTGCAAGAATACTGCCCTGTGGGACACCGGAACTGTTTAACATAAAGGAGGATCTGTAGTTTTGTTTAATTAGACTATTTCTGTTGTGGTTATGTACAACTTGTGAGATCTCAGTGCATTGTTTACGGTCTTTGAGGTAACTCTGTAGCCATTCATATGCTTTTCCCCTCACCCCATAGTTTTCAAGTTTGTGGAGTAGTTTTTGGTGGCTAACAAAGTCGAATGCTTTGGACATGTCAAGGAAGATGGAGATGATGGGAGTTCTATTGTTCAGACTTTCGGACACGTATTTGACTAAATCAAAGCAGGCCAATGAAGTCGAACTGCCTTTGCGGAAGCCATATTGATGGGGGTGTAAAATATTGTGTTTGGTGAAAAAATTATTCAAGCGGATGTACATGGCTTTTTCAAAGATTTTTGATAGTATTGGAATAATGGTTATAGGTCTGTAGTTACCCGGATCTCGTTTATCTCCTTTCTTAAATAATGGTTTAACAATGGATAATTTTAATTGGTCTGGAAAATATCCTTGTTCAAACGACAGATTTATAATATGAGAAAGTGGGATGGAAAGTTTCATCGCATTCAACTTTATTATTTTAGTAATAATTGCATCGTGCCCGCTTGTCTTACTATTTTTTAAAGACATAGATATATTATAAATTTCACTATCGGTAACGGGTGTTAAATAAAGAGTGTTTGTGTTAAATAAAGGAGAAGTGGTATTGCTGGTAGATAAAAGGTCGTTGTTATTCGTTAAATCGATGAAGTATTTGTTAAAAGCATTACATATGTCTTGTGGGTCGGAATATATTTCATTATTTATGGTTATGCTATTTAAATTATTAACGTTTATATTATTGGCTATAGTAGATGAAATAGTATTCCATATAGCTTTGGGGCTTTTCCGATTTTTATCTATGTATTTTTTATTATTTACTTTTTGTGCTTTTAATATACATTTTTTTAAGATGCAGTTGTATTTTTTATATTTAGTATGTAGTTCTTTTTTTAAAGCTGGGTTACTTCGTGGGGTTGTGCAGAAGGCGAGGTATAATTTTCGTTTTACTCTACAAGACTTTTTTAACCCCTTGCTTAGCCATTTTAGCTTAGAGAGTCTACTGTTTACTTTTACCTTGATCGTTGGGAAACATAGATTGTAGAATAGGGTTAATATGTCATAGAAATTGTCAAAGGCTTCAGCAACATTATGACTATTTAGAACTTCTGAGAACGAAAGAGCTGAGATACATTCTGTAAATTTTTGTAGATTCTCGTCACTGTAGTCTTTTTTATACTCAAACCATGTCGTAAAAGATTTTTGTTTTTTTATATTTAAGGTGATCATTTGTGCAGTTTCATGGTCCGAGAGACATAAATTAAGAGTTTCAGATTCAATATTTTTAACATTACTGGCTATTTGATCTATGCAAGAGCTTTGTCTAGTTGGAGTTAAAATGTGTATATTGAAGTTATAGTTCTCTAGTACGCTTTTTAGTTCTTTAGATGATGTATTTTCTTTTAAGATATCTATATTCCAGTCTCCACAAATCACGATTTTCTTTTTCTTAAATTTGACAGAGGTGTATTCTAATAATTGTTCCAATTTGTGGAGGAATATTCCAATGTGAGCTTTAGTATGGTTCGGGATTCGATAAATAGCAATAACGATTAAGTTTAGAGTAGGTACATCTATTCCACAGCATTCAAAATAGAACTTTGCAGCTAGATCGGGTGGAAATAGTAAAGGCTTAGCGTCTAATGTCTTTTTTGTCATGATACAAGTACCTCCCTTATTTTTATCTCTACAAAAAGAAGATATTAGTTTGTAGTTATCTAATTTAACATTTTTTTCTGTATCTTGTTTTACGTTTGTTTCAGAGAAGCATAAAATATCAACTTCTTTGTGTCTGTTTACTAATTCATTTAGCGTAATATCTAATAAGTCTGCTTTATTGCAGATTCCAGCTATGTTTTGGTGGAGAATTCTTAATTTATTTGTATCTATTTGACTTGATGATGAGACTTTAGTAGTGTTGTTGTCGTTTGCTGTGGTAGTGTTTTTTGTGAGTGTGTGTTTAGGCACGAAAAAATGTTTTATTGTCTGGTATTACTTTGCTTAACTCGTTATTATAATATTCGCTAATGTCATAAATTAGATTGTTAATATCTTTAAAAATGGTCATAAGTGCACTTTTGTTAGCGGATGCAGTAACTTTATGAAACATTTTATGGGTGTAATTCAGGTTTTTGTTAGAATCTAGTATAAAAGCGTATTCATTCTTAACATTGTCTATATATAGTATTCTATTAAATGCTTCAATTCTCCTATTGAAGATATTTACAAACTTTCCCTGTTTGAAAGTTGGCAAGCATATAATTATGTTAGTGTGATCTAGAGGCTGTACACAATTTCTAATAAAATCTATTTTGGATACATAGTTCTCAGACACATGAAAATCACTTTCGCCAATAAACACTATACAATAGTCATTGAGCGTAAAGTTTTTAAGCTTCTTGTCAAGTCCATTGAAGAGTTGTTCTATACCGCCGCCAGGGGAAGAATAGTGACAGATAGAGGGAGGGTTATCGTGATTGGGCATTTGTGGGAAGTTTCTTTCGGCAATATTTATCATGTTGTATTTGGAACCATTACTGATGATGCATATTTTCGCTATTTCTGATGGGTTGCATTTTGTTGAGGCTTTGCTGCTTGAATTTCGGTCTTCATGTGTGGTTGTGCTGTTAATGTCTACACTTTTGTTGTTACAGCTATTTCTAGAAGGTGGAAGTTGGTGGGTTAAAGTTGTGCTCGTTTCAGAAATAGAATCTTCAAAATCCTTGCTAAAGTCCAGTTTGGTCTTATTCATATTCTTTCTAGGGTTTGGGTATTTTTTTGGAGTGGTTCTGCATAAGGTTTTGGTTTGGCTCATTTGGCTTTTCAAGTGATTATTTTCTTTGAGTAGGTTTTCGATTTCTTTCTCAGCACTTATCAATTTTTCATGCAGCTCTAGAACGATTTTTTTCATATCTTCGACATTTTCAGGCATGTTTTTTTTCGAATTGTTACATCTTGTGTTTAGTATGATCGAAGTGTTTCCTATTGTAGAGATAGATTCTTCAGTCCTATCACTATCGTAATCTAAATCATTATCATCTGTCGTGAGTGCCTCGAAAGAGTTATTAGTAGGTATATTTATTTTACATTTTTCCTGTAATGTGGATTTGTTTGTTTGAATTGGGAGGGGTGGAGAAAGGCGTAGGGGTGCACATGAGGGTTCCAAATTGTGTATTTCCTGGATTTTTATAAGACAGCGATCACATTTCCAATTTAATTTTCTCTCCTTTTCCATTATATAGAATCTTGCAGTTGAGACATTTGCGCAATCTAAGTGGAGGCTGATTTTGCAGCAAGCGCAGTTCAAGTATTGCCTGTTGTTAATAGTGTCGTTGCATTTTCCGCAGCTGAATGTCATTGTAAAACTTACATGGCGAGGACTACTTAAACAAACATTATTGTGAATTGTTGTTCAGCATCATCAGCATGAGACATCACAAACTTAAGATTTTTGGGTGGGTGCAATAATATAAAAATGACAAACAGTTATCGATATAATTGGCTACAGCTACACTACACTACATCTATAACAAGCTGATTTAAAAGTTGCCAGGCAGGCCTGTGTATAAACTATACGGGGAGGGGAGACCATAAGCTTTTTAAAAGTACGGTACGGGCTACGGCTTTTCCTATATAAACGTTTGTAAAGCACGCACGCACGCAAATTGTTCTGTGTGCTTGTAAACAGCTAACCAAAAGCTACATTATGCTTTGTCAATGTCGTGAAATGTATTCTTGAGAAACTATTACGAAGTTTCATAGAATATTTCGAATATTTAACGAATGGGGCTAGATACACTATGGATGGACGTAAGCAACAGTAACGCAATCAATTACATGACTTTCTTGACGCATTATAGAGTGTACACATACAATAATAAAAATGTTTGCCATGTTGAAAAATACCTTTTGACAGTTAATGTCATAATTGACGGTGAGGCTACAGCTGACTGCGTCAACTGAAGACATCCAGGGTTCCCTACTTTTAGTTGGTTACCCCTAAATGTGGGGTTAAAATGAGTAGATGGGATTTCATATACAACAGTGTATTGTATTGGTAAACCTTTTTTTCACCCCTTTATACTCTGTCAATAAATTATTTATTCTTTGGGTCTAGAGTTAACTAAAGATTCTTCTGTGCGTAATCATTCTACTGAGCGGGCTCTCAATTAAGTAATAAATAAGAAGTAAATAATATTAACAAACAACGCCATATTTTTTATTTTTGTTGCGAGGATTGTTTATTTTTACTTAGGATTAGGGGTAAATATTTATAGGAGACGGTAACCCTGGTCACTGCATTTCTGTCATCGCAATATTTTTCTTGATCTGGACAAACAATAATAACTTAATGTTTTTAAAAACCTACCTATTTATTTAATATCTCACTATATTTATAAAAAATTGTTTGGCTATAGAATTTACCTCATAACTTGCATCTACATGAGTTTGGATTTAGAAGAGGCAAACGAGACGCAGCAACTCATGCAACATGAAGGCGAAGAGGAAGAACAGAAAGTGCTTCATCAAGTGGCGATATCGCCCGTTGCTAGCAACAAAATGTCTAGCGGAGCAGGTAGTCTCACGTCTAAAACACCCGGTCAAATCCTCACTAGCACAGGGAACAACAGTATAAACGATTCCACGAAGGTCTCATACGTGAATGAGAAGCGCCTTCACCGTGATTTAATGCGATCCAATTACAATAGTAAACCCAAACATATTCCTAAAGAAGCTCCCGATGTAAAACATATGGAAAAGTCCTTGTTAGAATTGCTGGATGATTTTCCACACTGGGAAATTAAGTGCATTTGGGGTAGGCTGCAGCATGGAACAGATGATCAATATAAGAGATCAACAGGAACATTTAGCGAGACTCCATTTTCGCCTTTGCGCAGACGTCGAAAAGCCTACGGATGACAACTTTGAAAGTTCAGCTTCGCGGGACAAAATGGCCCAGTTGGTGCAGAGCTTGGAGCAATTATCTACATCTATTGAGCATTTGAATTCTGATGGAAGTATAAATGCTAACGCCAATGATCAAGCCAACAGCCAACATGTTTAAATTATTCATTGTGATGTTTGTTCTTATTAATTGTAAAAAATATGTAAATTAGTAGTTAAGATTTTATTTTTAGCATGTAATTTAATAATGAAATTTTGTAAATTATAATAATATATTGTATAATGGGTAACTAAAGTCATTATGCAACTAGAGCGAATAAAAAGGCTTTTATTAATCTAATTTTTTATTACACAAACTTACAAAATGGTTTTAACAGTGACTACAATAATATTAAGTATAGCAATCAAATGGCACACAAACTACATAGTTATTTATGTAATCCTTTATTTATTATATGAATTATATCCTATGCAGGTACTAGCAAAAAAAGAACAATAATATCAATAGATTTGAAATCTATTGAGAAACTATTATTATAATAAAATGAAAATGAATTCACATTAACAATTAATTTGTCTTATCAAAAAGTGTCTAATGATTCTTTTGAGCGAAATAATTTCAAATTAGGTTATACCTACATTATTTTTAGAGATTCTTGATTCCACACTATGTTTTACCTTATTTGATGAGAATCTAGAAGAGATGATTATAAGGAAAATAATTTTAATTTTCGTTATGTTATATGAAAATGCTCTTACAAAAAAATTATATGTACAGTCGAGTTCAAAAATATGTATACACTTTAGGACCTTGTCACTGTACATATGTATAAGAAAACGACTTCCACTTTCTTATAAATATGTATTGTGACAAGGTCCTAAAGTGTATACATATTTTTGAATAACTGTACCTACTTGTAACGAATTGATGGTATCTAATAATGATTGTATTTGAGTACTTAATATACAAAAGTATGTAATAATATAACAAATTAACTCTGGTGTGGGTTTGTACTAATGAATTGATCAAATAAATAATAAAAGAATACTTACTTACTTGAATTGAAAGATTTTTTTGGATAATTACCAATTTGTAATATTAATTGCAAATAAGTTTTTTGTGAATAATTTTTTAAACATTAAAATACCTAATTCCAAATCATTACATAACTATAGCTGGCGGCACGAGAGATTAGCGATGACTGTTATTTTGCGCACTTGTAAAAAAGAAGACTTTCTATTAAAATTGGTTTCTGCGCACTCAAGGTCATAACTACAGTTTCTTGCCGTGGCGTAGACTATAATTATTATTTTCCTATGTCAATGAATGTTCAGCAGGAATGTTCCCTTATGTTAAACTTATAATAATGAAATATATAGTAAAATCACAGTCTTACTAACAATCTTAAGTTATTTTTCAATAGCATTTTCCAAAATCTTACTTATGTTTATGGAAGTAATTTATAGATAATCGTGAAAATAAGCACTGATTTTTTTTCATTTTCTGAAGTGGTTTAAGCGGTTGAGACGCAAGTGTCGCGGGTTTGATTCCCGCACCAACACAAATTTTTATTATTTGTATTTGCACATTGATGAAAATTAAATTAACTTAAATTGAGACAACATTGCATACATTGCCCTGGTCTAAATAAGGTTAACAAACAAACTAAGGTTTTATCTTGTGCTATGGAAACCAGATACAACGAAGGAACCACAAACACCAAGACCCAACACAAATATCTGTTTCATCAACAAACATTTGTGTTGCTGGGGGAATCGAACCTGCGGCCCTTACGTCTCAACCGGCGCTCCAACCATTGCGCTAAACATGTTGTCAGTGATAAAATAGTTTTTTTTAAATAAAACCTAATTTGTGCTATCTATGAATTAGCAAATGATGGGAAAAATTCTTAATAAGAATGGTTTCGGTAAAACCAAGAGCCAATTTGTTTTACCAAACATTTTGAAAAATTCTACTGAAAGATTCATAAATCACAGATAAGAGTAGATAATTAAGTGGGCACTAAGGAGTGCAATTTTAAGTATACCTCTTAATAATGTCATTTGCTAAATATATTTCTATATTTATAAATTGTACAGAATTTAAAAGTGATTTATCAACCACACTATATGAACAGCACACAAAAATCGCACTTACAAAAATATTTGATGGAATCCAGCTCCTTTAAGTGCTTTTCTGCATGTAGGACACTTTTTACCATTAGTTCTTATGGCTAGCTTTATGCAATTCATACAGAATAAATGTCCGCACATTGTTGATGCTACAGATTTATTGGAGAGAGTGTCCATACAGATGGGGCAGTCACCAATCCTTTTGGAAACTATGTCTGAGGTATCACCAGGAACGCTAGATGCTTGTTCATGCTGTGGTGTCCGTTGACTTGTGCCTGAAATGGTATTTTATTATTATTATTTATAAAAACAGTTTTTTATGAGAAGCAGACAATCACATAATGGTAAGCGATTACCGATGCACATGGACTTTTCCAACATCAAAAGACCATCTGAGTGGCTTGTTTTGCATTCTTTTTAAATTATTTATTATTAACTTCGAATACTAATAAGTAATAACATCATTCTTACCTTGAGTTACTAAATTACATATTGGATTTTGTGGGTTAAGAGATGTTGACCCAGCTCCAGTCGATGAATGTGGCTTTTTGCTGAAGTAATTAATTGCAAGCATCAATCTTACTGTGTCATTTGGTGAGGTGTTCAAAATTTTCCCCATTTCTTGTAGTTCATTTTGGGTAAATGGAATCATATTATCCTGATTTGTTAAATTACCATCACTTGATTTTGCTACTGAGTCAGAACTGTCTATAACAGTAACTTGTTCATCAGGTATTTTTGCATTACCTGAAATATTTCTTATACCACTTTCAGTAGTTCCATCATTGATACTACAGTTAGTATTATCATTAACAGATATAATTGAATTGCTCATATCCACAGAAGTTACCGTGTTAATATCTCGTTGACTATATTTTTTAATGATTTTTGAATTTTCTGCAATAATATCATCAATATCAATGATTTCACACACATCATCATGTGACGGTGGGGTATTCTCCCTAAGAGCACAACTGATACTGTAGTATTCTTCTACAGGAATAGGAGATGGTGATTTTGCTGGCTTGGCAGTCACAATTTCAACACTGTCATCATCACTTTTTGATGTAATCTCTATATTTTTATTACTATTAAATCTTCCAGCAGAGGTATCATCCATTTTTTCTGTAATGTCAATCAATGAAGGATCTTCATTAATGATTATTGATTTGTTACTTGCTAGAGTATCATTTATAACTATAGTTTCACAAGGTGTCTCTACAATTTGAACATCATCCTCCATATAGGAAGTGGATGCATTTTCACTGATAAGGCTTTCATTAAACAGTTGATCATTTTTAACAAATGTTTCATTGTCTTTTGATGTACTTGGTAAGGGGGAGAATGATCGTGTCCTGCTCTGATTGGGAGTATAATATTCATAGGCTACTGTTTTATTGCTATCAGCACTTGTATCACTATCATCGAGTTCTTTCAGTCGAGCAGCAATTTCATCACTTGTTGCATTAAATATGGATTTCGACAAATTAACTCTCTTGGTTCGTTTCGCCCTTTTTTTGGGCAGATCATCTTCATCATCACAATTATTGGGATCAACTCCATACTCTTCATCGCCTTTACAGAAACTAGTATTCGGATTAAATGGTACATAAGGACGTTCTTTACAACCTACTATGTAAGGTATTTCAGTCTTTTTCCGTTTCTTAGGTTTTATTATAGGCGGTGGAGGCCCGTCATCGTCAAGTAATATTGGAGGCTCAGTAAGGTTTGAGATGAAATCTAGCAATCTGTCAGCAATTTTATTTATTGTCTTTGGAGATGTTAGTTGAGGAGCTACAGGTTCTGTTGAAGTGGGGCGTTTACTTTCAGGTTGTTGTACCTTAGTTTCTTCATCATTGTCAGAATCTTCAAACATCTTCTCAAGCTCCGCCAATGAAGGCATCGGTTTTCCATTACCACAAAGCCTAACTTCATCGTTACCACTTCGCGATTTCGATCCCCCACTACTAGATTTCGAGTTATTTAATCTTTGTATCAGCTGTTTCGATTTAGCTATACCATCTTCAGGGTTAAGTTTCTTTGATCGTGATACTTTCTTTTCATCTCGTTTTTTGGAAACTTTTGATGTTGATTTAGATTTCTGCTTTGACTTTTGCTTCTTCTCTTTTACTCCCGGTTTAGGCATTGTTTAAGTAAAATTTCCTGCAGTAAAAACACTTCAAAATACCAAATGTTTAAAATGCCGCGACAATCAAACAAAAATAAAGACAAAATTCGGTAACAGAACAATTTTTTTATGAATGTCAAATTGTCAATGTCATGTTTAGCTGTCAGAATGAAAAGTCCACAGATATTAAACTGAGTAATAAAGCAAGAGCGGAGGGATACTACGAGCTTTTTCAATAAATCCATTTTTTTTAGTTATAGAAAATGACGTGGTGCTAGGCTCTGTGTCGCGAACCCATGACTTAATCCAATATGGACGATGAGGGAGAGTCGACCGACAATTCCATCCCCCGGTATGCGTAACTGGACGGGTATGCGTTGCGTTGCGTAACGCATTTCCCCTGGGTCAACAAAAAAAAAATGGAGTCAGTCACAGGTCGAGGCTTTATCAAAGACTTAGGTCTTTGGGCGTTATACATAACTAGCGACCGCCCGCGACTCCGTCCGCGTGGAAAAGTAACTTTTTACCCCCCTTTCAACCCCCTTTTCGCAATAAAAAGTAGCCTATGTCCCTTCTCAGGGTCTAGCCGTGGCAGACGTTATTTGTGCGGCCCGCGATATAGTAGATTTATTTAATTACTAGTCAACTACATATTCGTACTTATCAGAAATCAGTTTAGTGTAGACCACTCTGGATAAGTAAAGTATGGATTAGTATGGATAGAGGAAGTTAGAAGATTATCTTTTGTTTTAATTCAGTCCGTGGAGCTGGCCACAGCAACAGAAAAGATAAATTAAAGCCTTAAATTTAGATGAAAAATTTCAATGTAATTTTTTTTTTTTGGAATAAATGGCTTTGTGCTTAATTTTTTTAAATTGAAATTGCCAATGTAAAAAGCACAAAAATATTGCGTGCCATGAAACAAAGGTAGACCGTAGATACACCTGTATAGGTGTATCCTCAGCATGTATGAGTGTACCTATACTCAGCATCAAAAATATTCCATTACTGCGTAAGTACTTTCTTGTTCTATGACTGTGGTAAATTTTATTCATAACTAGCTGTTACCGGCGACTTCGTCCGCGTGTAATTTACTTAGTAACTTTTCTTCCCCCTTTTTAACCTCTTTTCGCAATAAAAAATTACTTAACCTATGTTCTTTCTCAGGGTTTAGTCCATCTGTAGGTAATACCAAATTTCGTTTAAATCCGTTCAGTAGTTTTGGAGTGGAAGAGTAACAGACAGACAGAGTTACTATTGCATTTAAGTATAATCACAGAAAACCGGCGTGAAGCAGCCCCTGTGCTGTGTTTCGCCGAGTGAGTGAGGGTACCGGAGGCCCACTCGGGGGGAAAGGGACAAAAGGTTGGCAGCGCACTTGTGATTCCACTGGTGTTGCAAGTGTCCATGGGCGGCGGCAATTGCTTACCATCAGGTGATCCGCCTGCTCGCCTGCTACCTATCACATAAAAAATATATATATATATTATTTTTAAAAAATATATATAGGTATGTAAGGATTCTTTGAAGTTTCATTTTATGATCCTCTCTAAACGCAATAATGGTACCAGCGCTGCTTGACAAAATTCGGACGCGTCCTTTTTTATATTTGCACGCCTGCTCGCAGGCAGAATACAAATACCTAATAGATACTTATAATTAAGACCTTTCTGTATCACACGTATTTCGCAACTCTTTTCAGTTTAATGTAAGTATGGGAAAAAATATTATTATTTTTTCCTTTTTTGCTTAAAATTTTTAACGCTGTTTACAGAATAGGTTCATCTACCTACCAAGTTTCAAAAATATAACTCTAATAGTTTCGGAATAAAATGGCTGTGACAAATATGGATGGACAGACAGACTTGACGAATCTATTAAGGGTTCCGTTTTTTGCCATTTGGCTACGGAACCCTAAAAAGAGTTAAATAATCTTATTGCTTTTGTTATATTATTTTAATAGAGACCTACATCACACCTACATTATGGGTAGGTACGCAGAAGTTTGTGGGTGTGTCTTGTCTGTCTGTTTCATAAGATGAGCTTTTGAAAACATAAACCTAGGTACCTACCTATTTGCATTCGGTACCTATGAATATCTAACTATAATAATATGGATGGATAGCTGATAATATCCATAATATCAATCCACATTTTATCAATAGAAACTTCAAAATCAAGTAAATTAATTAGATTGGTGTAGCTGATGTCCCTTGGACGGCGGTGTTCACTTACCATCAGGTGACCCGCTTGCTCGTTTGCCTTCCTAAACTATAAAAAAAAGATTAGTTAGCTAGGTATTATAGTCCGCGGCATCTAACAATAGCGATGACCGTTAGTTAGCGCACTTGTAAATTAAAAAGAAGATTTTCTTCTATACGTAATTGGTTTCTGCGCACTCAAGGTCATCGCTATTGTTTCATGCAGCAGACTACTTATGTCCTTAGTTTTGTGGAAGGGTTTAAGCGCGGTAGTATTTCCTGACGGCTAAGACTTAAGGAATAGGGATCTTCAAGAAAAGACCGCACTCTATAAAAGGCTGGGAACGCATCAGCTCTGATCTTGTAGATGTTCATGGGCGGCGGTAAATATTTTCCAGCAGGTAACCCGCTTGCTCGTTTGTCGCCTCTAGTATAAAAGAAGAAAACGAAAACTTTTTTAATTGGTAAATTGCTGATGCAACAATTTCTTAACCAATATCAATAACTATGTGGGTCGCGTTAATTATTGTTTGTTTGTTTTAAGTAGGTACTTAAACAATTTTGAACCAAGATAAAGGAGAAAACCAAGAAATACCAACTAAGAAAATGTTATTTATTGTTATACGTTGCTGATGATTTCACTCAGCTAGTCGTTAACAAAATCGACCATCACGTCTTGTATTGTTGAAAGTTTGATGGCAACGTAAGTCGATACCCGGCTTGAAGTGGCTTACATAAGCGAGGACACTCGGTGGCTGCTGGCCGCGGCACGAACCGCCAACTCGCGGTAGTCGCGGACGGTCTCGCTCTCTGTGTGAGCGTACTTCGCGTGACGCCACGCGTATCCGAACGCGCCAACCACACAAATAGTAAAAAAAAACACACTGGTAACTTTTTTACTATTCGAAATTCGAATTTATTTTTTAAAACCACTGAATTAAATTTAGAACCAAGCATTTTCTTTTTAAACTCACTTGGAAAAAGTTTTGAATATTGCATGAAGCGCGAAAGCTATAGTACAATCGTGGGAAATATTGTATGGTAAAGTTTTAGAATGCGGATCACAGACGGTAAGAGCATCGTTAAATTTTATTTGAGATCTGAAAGTAGAAGTTTAGAAACTATTCTACATACTTATGTACCTATACATACTAATGTGCCTATCAGTCTATGCATAATAATTATTGTGTCTGATTTTATATCGATGTAAACGATTTTATATCGAAGTATGAAAGGACATTTTGAGCGTAGAGTTAACGGTTATTTAATTAGGTATGTACATACTTTATTTATTAACTACATATTATAGTATTTCACGATATTCCTTAATATAAAATAATTGTCCTAACGTTTTTTTTATAAAAAAAGTTATTTGAAAAAAAGTCATTCTATTAATAGAGGTGGAAACTAAAATGCTCGGAAAACACTGATAAATATTCTACTATCACGTGATTGTGATTCCTATCTACACTAGATTGGACCAAGATATTGATTAGCAGAATTAATTATTAAGTTCGCAGACCAATAATTACTGTCACCTGCGGACATGTAACTGATATTGTATCTTTTTTGATATTGTATCTTTTTAACTTTATTTACGGGTTTATTGGGCAGCAAAAACGTCCATTGTTACCAGCCTTACACATTTTGATATTTAGAACATTCATTGAAACTGAACTGAAATTGATCGATAACCAGAATTTATGAGATTTAATTTTTTGTGTCATACCTCGCCGGGCAATTCTTGTACACTCGACATTGAAGTCTAAGTTAGATATTTCATACATTCGTCCATAAAATTCTCTAATTCAACTTCAATGTTGAGTGCACTAGAATTGCCCCCCTGGACTGAAACTAAATGCATATTGTGATCATCTATTCTCGCCAGATTTATGAATAGAAATGATGTTTTAGAACAGGGCTGGCAATTTTTTTATAGTCGGCAAAATTTACAATAGAAAAAATATGCGGGCCCCACTATCACTGACCTATTTTTTTTGACAGTGTAAACTTTTACATGGATAATTTTTAAACCATTGGTGGGCCATAATATTGCCAAGCCGCCTTGATTTAGAATAGCAAAATCGAACTGTTTTAATCGCTGTTGGGGACTCCAGGGACGGTGGTTGCCAATATCCATCCGATAGTTTAGATTATGTACTTACAAATTGTAATTTAAAATTCTCCAATCTTGAAAACCGCATTTTTGTAACATAAACGAATTTTTACAACTTCTACGATCTCGTAGCAAGTTGCTACGATCAGAAGCTACGACCTAGAACTCGTAGACGCTCCGTGCTACGGCGCGAATGATATTGCTACGGGTGTAGTGGGGAAGGAAGATAAGCCATCGTTTCTAATGTTATTTTATTATTCATCATTACAATGCGTATAGAAAGAAACTGAATTATGTGCTAAAATTTTGAAAAAAGACTTTGATATCACATAGACTGGCCGAAAATCTGTCAGAAAACGAGTCAGTATTGTTGCTGAGAAATTGGAACTGCTTATTTTGAAAAATACGAGGTACGTAGTAGCATTTGAGCGCTACCCTCTCGGGAATCCGTTTTGTTAGGTGTAGAAAGCTTCATCGCACGTCCCTAGGGAACTATGCATCTTTGCGAGATGAAACTTTTTCCGATTCGTGTTCCAATTTTCTGTTGTATTGAATCTGATATGGAAAACTTGAATCTGATTCTGTTGGGTTCAAATTCAAAAGATAACCAAATGTTATGTGCAAATACATATGTTCCCAAGTTCGTTGCTCTCCACTACCTTTGTGATTTTTTTATTGGTCTGGACTTCGTTAAAATATGACTTTAAAAAGATTTTTCTTTAAGTGTTTTATCATAATACATTAAAGCGGCGTTACTGGACCAAAAAAGAAGATTTGAAAAATCTGTCACATAGCTTCATAAAGGTACAGAAAAAAAAACATTATTTATTTGCATAATACACAGTTGATAAAAGGTGTTAGAAAAGATATCATAGACACAATATTCAGCCTAACAGCAGGCGCGCAAATAATGTTTTAACATTGCTATGTCTGTGAGCTGAAAGATTGATATGATATATAGTTATTATTATCTAAAATGAATATTATCTATGATTGTCAGATATACCTTTACCTTTAAATGTCCCAAAATAAAGCTATAAACGGATCATTTATTCAAACTGAACCCAAAATGACCAAAGAGTCCACAATACCAACTAAAACATTTACACACATTAAAAGCTAACGATAGGGAATATTTCACACTCAAATCTGAGTGGAACATTCCGTTCCTATTGTTGTTGGTGGGAGACGTCTATTCACTTTGCATCCAACATTTAACGCCGAGTGGTTGAACATAAAAGTAATTTGGATGTATGACCCTCGTGGTAGCTTCGCTCTTTTATATTACGGGGTGTAATGCCTTCGTGTTACGTGACCAGAGCCTTTCTATCTGTTTGATTGACAGCTATAAGGGTGACAATGATCTCGTTGTCCTCTCAAAGGCGCACCCGTGCTAGACTCATCAACTCTTTTACAAAGGGAATAGGGGTGTCATTTCAATGACGTGTATTATTGCAGACGCAAGTTGAAACATATCTCTGCTGGTCAAGTTAATGTCAGTCCCTTCCTCCCAGTGCGGCCTAACCTTTAAAGTATGTTGTGAAATGGTCACTGTATGATAAAAGCTTCTAGCCCGACAGCAAAAGCATTTGCGACCATGCAACTATAAGTAGTACCTACCTACGAAAACATAATGGTTACTATTCACTTTGCAGTATGTGATCATTATTTTTTTAGAGAGACCCTTTTACATTACGTTTTTTATTAAGCAGAATAGTTGCGGAGTAGAAATTCTCTTGCGGTTAGAGTTCTAGTCCTATATTATAGCATTTTTTTCATTAGATATTTAAAGCTGGTTTTACTTTCATGTTAAAGCTTTTGCATATTACGCAAATAATTTTAATAAGCGATTATTTGACTAAAATAAGTTAAGATATTACTTTCTTTATTCACAACTTTTTCCAAACCACAAAGAGGTTTTAATTTATGAAAATTTTCAGTATAATAAATAATACATATTCTCAGAGCAAGGGGTTGAAACTTTAATTATTTTAACTCCAGAGATTGGGGTCGAAATGTAATGAGTGAGTGAATATTCAGTGAAATGGAGAGGCGGGTGGACGACAGACGAGCACCAACGCCTCAGGAACCAGGTGAGCCTCTTTTGGAATCATAATTAAACAGTATTCATGAAGACACCATCGGGGTGGTCTGGCTGTGCCAAGTGACTTTAGGTCAGAGAACCTCCGTGGACTAAACTCGTTGCTTGAAGACGACGAGCAGCGGGAGCGCTCGTCGTCTTCAATATCCCAAAAGCCTCATAAGAGGCAAAATCAATTGATTGTCAATTGTATCTGCTGTCTGGACTTACGACGTTAAACTGGATACGGGATTGAGAAGAAGTACGAGTGTACAGCCAGACATCAAAGTATACAAATTGACGAATTTCTTCAAACGACATTCATCATATTGTTATACGCGTTAGGTTGAATATCAAATGAGGTAATTTGACAGGTTGTGGTAATCTGATGTGTGGCGGACTTTACCTACTTTAAGTAAGTTACACTTAGTATTTGAGTGGGTTGCATAGTTCACTTGTACCCGTAACACACTATTTCACCAAACCTACAGGATGCACGTTTCTCCAATATAGTAGCGGCGGTTCTCTCGATGTTATGTGCAATTAATTATGGAGAACAAAATAAGTGTATTTTTGTACTTAAAGTACCAACCTATGTATGTATGTTCGTCGTATGGCATGTCTACGAGGACAAGTAATGCTTATGTGACATGCACATTATGCTCAGGTACATTTTGACTGCGTGACGAGAACTGTTGTTACATGTGAACTGGCGGTTTGCGTACTCAGCTGGGGTCGGCTTTTAATAGCTTGTAAATCTTTGGACTCACTGATTTCCTTTTTATGCTAGATGCAAAAATGCGCAAGTTCACCTGATCTTAAGTACTTAGTCACCGCCGTCCATGAAGATCTGCAGAAGAGTCGATGACGCGTTGCCGACTTTTGGGAAATACTATTTGTTATCTTGAAGATAAGTCATAGCCATCAGGAAGTATTGCTGCGGGTTAAACTATTCCACAAAAATTGTGAGGGATTTCTATACAAAAACTTCTAAATAACGTGGAAATGTAGAAATTACGAAACTGTTACCTATAAGTAGAGTTTGTGATAGGTTGTAGTGATGGTAGCACCGTGGATAAGAATACGCTTTCCATACAGGGGATCGTGGTTTGAATTCGAGGATTCGACCATTAGCTCGGCGGTGAAGCAAAAATGATTCAGTAGCCTTACCATGAGTTTGAAATACTATCCTCGCTATCGAAAACTATCGGTTTGTCTCTTTCATTGTAATGCATTTGAAAGAGACAGAGCAATAGTTTACGTTATGTCAGTTTTAGATGTCAACTCATGGTAGCGCTACAGTTGGTCTAAAAGTCGGTAGAGATCCAGATTGTAATGAACAGGGATCACAGACTTCAGCAACAAATTCCATTTTTACTTTTTTCATTTCAGACCTAAGTAAATTGCGTACTTGGGTAGACCAGACTCCAAAATTTAATAGTTATTTATTTAACAGGTATATTTTTAACAAAGGAATACTTACTCACTCTCAATTGTAATTGGATTACAACGTAGGTATGTACCTACGTTTGCTTTTTGTTCTCAATTAAATTGAAATTTAGGAAAATGTATAATTAAGCTTTGTCCGTTGTCCAGAAATTATTATTCTTACTTAGGTACCTTCGTACTGTACTTCATATTTTCATTAACGATGAAATTGCTTAGGGCACAGTATTCTTTTAAATTTAACAATAACTAAATTAATATACAGACTGGTAAAAAGAATTAGGCCCTGGTTTACAACGAACCGGATTTCACCCTGAATCTTTATCCCCATCCTTTTATACGCGCTGTGCGTGTCTTTTGTTTGGTGACATGCATTTTTTCATTAGGGACAGTTTTGTTGTCCCTCTTCTGTAGCGAAACTATTTTAATTCCTTAGGTTAGCACATTTTTTTATTCATTAGTTACCAGTATAAAAAAGGTAACATTCTTTTATTATTTTAAATAAATAAATCACATGTCGTCGTCTGGCTCCGTTGCGAGGTCGAATCGAAGCGGCACAGTTCAAACATTTTAAATGTCTTTCTTATCCCATAAAGTCAACAATAAAATATATTGAAGATATTTTGTCCAATAAACATTAGTACACTCATGATATTCACAATACTTACTGAATACTACGGATGTCCATAGTTTTAGCAATTTTGGTACTTAGTCAACGTCCGGAACCTAAAACAGAGTAGTAAGTAAGTAAAACATTTATTGACCACAGACAAAATAAATACAACACAACAATAGGTAGAACACAGAATACATTAATAGGCATAAAAAATAAGGAAAAAAGGCATAAAGGCAGAGAAGGCAGATGTTCAGCGCATTTTCGTAACAGCTTCTCTACGCTAATAAGTTCAATTTCGTGCCAATCGCCTGTCAGTCCCGTTCTCGCTAAAGCGCAAGAGTGCTCAAACAACACTGTGACGTAAAAGCACTTTTATTCACAAAGGAAAGAACCGTGACATGTTGAATTCATTGCGCTGGTTCAGGGGCGGATTGAGTGCGCGGGGCCCGTACCAATACATAATCAGAAACTAACTAACTAGCTAATATGTTGGCGCAGCGGCCCAAAGTGAGCCTTGGCCTCCGATAATAAAAGCCTCTATCTAGGTCGGTCCTGCGCCAGCTCCTTCCAGTCATCAGCCTGGAGATCACGCAGAGAAAACTTCATACAAATGGCGGCTGGCGTGTGACGTCACATGACTGTATAATGTACTTATGCGTTTCTTATGAATTATGTTTGGTAGGTACCATTAAATATATCGTTTATGTACAATTGGTGCAAATTGTACCTATGGATTATTCACTATTAAATTATTTTATACTTTAAAAATGGTCTTGCACATGAAATGTTGAATGCTCATTAACAATAAAAAATTATCTTAATTTGTATTTTGGGTGGTGTGGGGCCCTGCATTTTGTCTTTACCTTTTTAAGGGTAATGCGGCACTGATCAGTCCTGCAGACGCCAACAGTAACCGGAGAAGGCAGTGGTCGTGTCGCGGGTATACTTAATGGATTTGCGTGACTTTTGTGATTGGGTGGTCATTCCGCACCATAACCTATTTATATAGGTAGACTCGTGCCTTTAAAAAAATACAAGCACTTAGGTACTTAGGTAAAATTGATCCTAGCTCTCAATCTTTAATGAGGGTTTTCGTAAATGAAAAATGCGTTAGATGGCGTGATCTAATAGTCCGGTAAAAATGGATTGGATATAGTGTCACATGTAGATACCGTACATAACGTCATTTATAATTTTTCATTTGACATACTCCTCGTAGAACGTTAAAAAATTCTATGTGATAGGTAGATAGATTTTCTTTCCTGCACATCATACAAAAACTTAAAATATAGGGTATACAGAGATTCGGGCCGTCTTATCGCTAGGAGCGATCTCTACCAGACAACCTTCCACGTTTACCTGATTAAAGACCATAGCTGGATGAGGATGTGTACAATGCAATGGCTTTTTGGTAAATCATTTATTCAAATTAATTATATTTGGATAAATATTTATTAGCGGCTTTTATGCTAAACAAAAAAAAACCGTTTCTTCTTTTGTAGAGCGTAGCCTTACTATAGCAAGATTAAAAATATAAAAACAATCGGCAAAGTGCGAGTCGCATCTTTGGTCGGTGATATGTAATGTCATAATTGTATTGTTGTAGTATTGATAGATAGTTGATTGGCTATTAATTACAAGATATAAGTAAAGAACAAAGTACCTATGTCGTAAATAAGAACAGTAGTCCACACACTGACCATCGACTGACTTTATTAGATGCTTTATTGCTCCTGAGGTTAAAGCTATTATTCCTCATTAGATCCGACCGGAGTGCAGGGAGCGAAGTAAAGAACAACTACCTAAGTGGGTAAAGTAAATTAAACATGTTTTTTTCAATACTACGAAGTGGGATCCTCTAAGATGGCATAATGTATTTTCTCCTAATATACTTAGGCATAACGAAATTTGCATAGAGTTTTTACGCATAATATTACTAAGTCATAGTCGCTATTTTGCATAATATACTTACATTCTATTTTTTTTTATATTGAGGGCAATCGATGTTAGTCCATCCTTCGGGGTCCATTCCCAATGGTTACCTGATGGACGCCGACAACGGGGCAGACCTAAAAAGCGATGGAGTGACGATCTTAACACCTTTGCAATCGATTGGCCACAGATGGCGATGGACAGAGATCGATGGAGGGACTCAGGGGAGGCCTTTGCCCAGCAGTGGGACAATATAGGCAAACATAAAAAAAATAAGGGCAATCAAGATTGACGTTGATTGAGATTGAGGACAATAATTTTAATTTAGACTAATGTGATGACACATAACTGTTATTTGGATGGTTATTTAAAAAAAAGGATTGTTTTCATCAGTTGAATGCCCTCCAGATGAGTAAGACTGTTAAACAGCGTATTTAAAAATCTAACTCATATAACACTTATATTGATAGAGGTCACGGGCACAGTCCATTGGATGCGGGTGGCACAGGACCGATCTGTGTGGAGAACTTTGGGGGAGGCCTATGTCCAGCAGTGGACGTCTATTGACTGAAATGATGAAGATTGATTGAATTTCGTTGGATCCCTAGAAGAAAACTTCGTACTCAACACTTAATAGTGTCAAGCAAATATAGTATGGGTCCTCTGGATGGTAGTACCAACAAATTAGTTTTGTGTACGGTATTAACCGGTTACTTAGTAACCAGTAATTAGCGAGTTTATTTGTAGTATCGATTGTAACTAGCATCGATAATCAAAAGTCACTTGTCAAGTTCCGGTAAATTATATAAGATTTTCAAACCTAGAATCTATTTCTTTTATTCATATTGTATGTTATATTCATATTGAATTACCTAGGTCTTTTTGGAAGATTTCTAGAACAGAATTGGCAACTAATAGGATGAAACATGTTCATAGCCTTGAAAAAAAAAGACACATTGGCGGAGAGAATGTGTGAACGATTGTACCTTATTCTCTAAGTAATTGCAAGAATTTGTTCGAAGAACTTTAAGAATTTGCGAATTTACTACAGTTGATGGCATACGGCTATCCTTTTAACAAATCTCTATCAGTAGGACGTATAAAAATTACACGTATTAAGTGATATATTTTACGCGGAGCCTATTTTTTAGTTTCGTACTTTTTGAAGAGAGGGTTTAGGAGGTAGAGGTTTTAGTTTATAAACTTTTTTTTGGTTTTCTTTTAATATTAATAAAACTTTTAATATCTCTAATTCTAATTTCTTCAAATTTAATATTTCTCTTCATCGTGAAGTAAGCAAATGCTTATTTATAAACCTCAGCAAAGATATTATTGTAAGGTAAAAGAAAGGGCCTAACTCCCTTCTAAAACCTTCTTAAATCACTTAAGTCTGCTTTGCAGATAACAGTCAAGTTGGTCTTTGTTTTAAAAAGGCACTTTTAGATTTAAATTAAGTGCAAATTAGAAAATGGACTCCATTTACCGCAGACATTGTGGAATTACGGAAGCCCGGTGTTTATTTTGCTCGCCTAAAACATTTTAATACCTAATCATACTTATTCATAGAGCTTCTTGATTAATATTGGAACTGTGTGAGAGCCACGCTTCGGCATGAATTGGCTGTCTCGACCGGAGTGATACCCTCAAAGAAGACCGGGGTGTAGCAGCGCCTGCGCTCTGTTTCGTCGAGTTAGGGTACCGGAGGCCCAGGGGTTAAAGGTTCACAGCGCACTTGTGACTCTACTTACTGGTGTTGGTGTCTAATTATCATCATCATCATGTCAGCCCACATCCATCCACTGCTGAGTATAGGCCTCTTCTTTATTACGCCACTCCCTACGGTCACCAGCCAGCCTCATCCACTGTTTCCCCACCACCCTTACAATATCGTCGGACCAACGGGCAGGTGGTCTACCCACAAGACGTCGCCCCAATCTTGGCTGCCATTCGGTAAGCTTTATAGTCCACCTATGATGATAGGTGGACCTTGCATCTTGCCAGGTGTCCTGCCCATCTCCACTGTAGCTCACACACTCGGTCTAATGGGCGGCGACTATCGCTTACTATCAGGGGGATCCGTCTACTCGCCTGCGATCTATCTTAGATAAAAAAATGAGGCTACCATGAATACTTTTAAGTTCATTTATACTTACACTAGCTGTTACCCGCGACTACGTCCGCGTGTAATTGTATCTTTGGGTAGCATTTTTAATTATTTAATGAGGATACAACCTTTTCGCAATAAAAAGTAGCCATGTTCTTTCTCAGGGTCTAGACCATCTGTATACTAAAATTCATTCAAATCCGTTCAATGGTTTTGGCGTGAAAGAGTAACAGACAGACAGAGTTACTTTCGCATTTATAATATAAGTTAGGATTAGGATTAACAGTGCAGTCTAGTGCAGAGCTTAGCCGTGATAAGTGCAGCCAATTTCAATTTGTATTTTGTCTCTGAAAGGAAAGTGCCTTTTTATTTTGCTACAACTAGGACAAACCTCCAATTACCGGCGTCTAGGAACTATTCTTTGTTCTTGAAAAGTTTTTCTTTGGAAAATAATATTTTTTATTTGTAACCGTCTTTAGCTTTACTTTCATATTTTAGAGAGTCTATTATACATCCTTCCTCGGATCCCTAAGGAATTTTTGAAGGCAGATATTTTATTTCAATGTTATCTTTTAGCATGTTGAATAAAATATACTTTGTACTTGTTAGTCTGTGATAATACTAAGGAAGAGTCTATATACATTATCTGTTACTACATATTGACTTCGTTAGAAGACTAGGTATTATTTGGCCTACCTATGACGCCAACATTTTTAGCGTACCTACCTAAGCTACTGAAGATTTCAAAAAAAAATATTTCTGTTTAAATTCACAATATAATATTTATATTTATTTAAAATACTTGCAACTTACGACAGAAGGTCTGCCTGCGCTGTGTTTCGTTGAGTGAGTGAGGGTACCGGAGGACCCCTTTCACCCCAATTGGGCCTCCGGTACCCTCACTCACTCGATGAAAAACACTCTAACGCTGCTCCACGCCGGTCTTCTGTGAGGCCGTTTTATCACTCCAGTTGAACTGGTCCATTCATACCGCAAGCGTGGCTCTCTTACGGTAATCTTCTATACTGTTTATATAGAGGTAAATTCTGAAGACATCGACCAGCCTTATATACAAACGGCAAAGGCGAAACCCTAGCGCGATGCAATAGACGCCCAGCGCCATCTATTGGTAAAGAATGGATCTAATGTGCCGAAACGAAGTGAGGGCGGGTCGCTAGTAGGTAATAGTATAAACGAACTAAGAAAAATACTGCTCACAGGATTCACTAGGTATACATGTTAATCGCAAATTTAGAGCTTCAAAGGAATTTCCACTATTTGAGGACAATCCGAGAGTCAGATAATGGACGGTGAAGATGTCGCGATTAGAAGTGAGACTCTACAAAGGTATTCTTAATTAATTGTGAGGACACAAAGGATTTGCTCGACCCTCACTCTGAATATAAATGATCGCTTATAGAGTCTCGGACTTTACATGGCTTGAGACTTCAATTTATTATGAGACGTGGATCTATTCCTCTAGAATATTTATTACACACAATAATGGTGAAATGAAATGTCAGATTTTTTATGTTATTTTTATTTGTGTCCGCATTAGGCAAGCGTGGTTATTAAGCCTAATCCCATGGTAGCACTGACTGAATTTCTACAATGGAGAGCTTTGACCTGCAGTAGGACAGTATATATATATATATAGCATGATACATTACTTAACTTTTACATATAAAAAACACCAAATGCGCCATTAGGTTAGTACAAATAAAGAAAATTCCTTTCCCCCTAACGTTATGATTTGAGGTTCCGCGTATGACGCACCCACTTGAAAAGTATGTGGATAATCACACCATAGAGCCTAATTGATGGGACACACTTATGGGGTTTCTACCCACTCATTTTCACTTGTGTTTGGTATTGCAAGCGACAAGCTTTTGATTGCCGTGTTTTAGGGAACATTGTAGGGTTTCTACGAAAAAGGCGATTGTGTCCTAACAATGTGCGCACAGAGGCTAAATTTACTATATTGGATTTTAGAGTACCTGCTTAAGTTTATTAGTACCTAAGCTGTAAGCTTGACTACCCACTTTACTCAGAATATCACTTGACATTGGCTGAGTTATCCTCATAGAGGAGGGTAGAGCCATAATATAAAAAGACGTACATATTTTATTTCGTACGAATGTAATATCGCGGCACTCATATACCTTTTGGTGGTGTCCGTAATTTGAAGGTAGTAGTTTTATAGGCTTCTCGAAACTTACAAGTAAATGTATTTTCCTTTGGCCCGTTTGCTGGCAAAGTTTAAGAAAAATAAAAGTATTCACGTACAAATATTTATTCAGAGTGGTGGTGGCTAAGTAGACAAAAAATGTTCCCGTTGTGTCAGTAGTACACAATGATGGTACAACTGACACAACAATGTGTGAGTTGAACCATTAAAGAAATGTAAAGATATTCCTTGGTTGGAAAAGAAAACTGAATTTTTCTAGCATCTGTTTTGACTCAAATCATAACGAGTTAGGGAACTATTGATGGTGCAACTCGCTGAACTCGCACATAGTTGTGTTAGTACTACCTTCAATGTTACTACTGACACAGCAGGGAAAGTCCGCCTTCTCAACGGGATACCGCACGACCTCTAAATTTCTATGAACGAATGTATACCACCTGTTTGGCAGCAGTAACTGAATGAGGAAAGGCTGGGCTCTCTAACATAGTTTAAAGAAACCTTATAATCCAGGAGTGAACCAACTCAGGCCGAAGATTAAAGGGAGATAGAGAGAGAGCTTTAGAGGCCCATGTTGAGCTGAACCCAAGATATTCTTGGGGTCGTAAGTTAATTAATTCAAAACACAACTAAATGCTAACACAGATGCGTGCACAAAATATTATTATGTAGTCACTCGCTATTCATGGTCGTTTACATAATTACGAGTACCCGAGAGTATTCAAGCGGGATGTTCCACGATTATTAGTGCAAACGAGGCATTTGTCATCCTTTGTAGGCCTATTAATATCGTGGAGTTACAGTTTTATGTGCCATATAACGTGAGCTGAGGCTAGTATATTTGCACAGAAATACCATTTACAACTAACCTAACATTTATCTAAAGGTGGGTCTACGTGCTCTACGATAGATGAAACGACCACGAGTCAATCAAAATCCCTGTATTGTAGAATAACTAGATATTATATGAACTACAAACGAATGACTTTAAACCTTAAAAGACCTTCAAATCATCAGTGAAGGAAAACATTTTGAGGAAACCTACACGTTCCAGGAAATTTCTGAAACATGAAACCTTTACTCAGTTTGTCTGGTTCCCCTGTTAAAAGGTTGTGAAGATCAGACGCAAATCGCTAAATTGTAATTACCACGCTCAGAGCTGAACCATGGTCTAAGTCTCCGAAGCGACAGCTTTGGACATAATCGGGAATTACGAGTATATGCTAAGATGAGATGAGGCGTTGCGAAATAGTCATTAATATAGGCTCGTTGCACATCCACACTTGAATCTCGGGCCGACACTCATGCCAAAGCGTGGCTCTCACACAGTTAAACTTTTTCAATGTACAATATTATTAAGGCAAACACCGTAGTATAGACCCACCTTAAGACTTTAAAAAGGTCTACAGCTTACACAGACGGATATTTCTCGTGAACAACGTAATCTCCAAATATTACTCAAGGAGAAGTGTTTTGTTCTACCTGACAAGCGTTCCGAGAAACTCAACTGAATCAATGGTATAAAAATAAATGGATAATCCCCGAAGCGTGAATTTTCAGGAAACGATACCTACTTTTACATCCCTTTTTTCTGTTAGAGCATCACCGAAGGTTCTGTATATGAATTAAAGAATCATGTGGCGCAAATATTATATTTGTTCGAGTAGTTGTTAAATTTGTAAATAAATACGAAATAGTCTATCGCAAAGAATAAATATTGGCAGATTTTTTAACTGTCACCTAAATCTAATGATTATTTAAAAATTAAACCTATATAATCTATCTATACTATAAAGAGATAACTTCTACTGACAACACGAAAATCGAAAACACGAAACTCTAGCGCGATGTAATCGACGCCCAGCGCCTTGCACTACTGTCACGAAGCGAAGTGAGAGCGGGCCACTAGAACCTTATTAAAATTATGATTATTAAAGAACGATTGATGAATTCATTGGAACAATGGGCGACAGTAGAAGAAAGAGAAACTTAGTGTCAAAATAATTTTCCCGAGTGAAAGTAACTACAAAATTGAATGGACCAATTACCTTGAGCGGTCCGCATACGTCCAACTTTCATGTCCAAAAGTTTTAAATAGTTAATGTCCAGAGGAATGTCAAGAAAATAGTTGCCTTGAAGTTATCTATGTTATTTACAAAGTTTAGTGGTAGTAATGTGTGAAGTTTGTGTCAGTTATTTTTGAGTCATGAATATACTTAAGGGCCTTTACTAATTGCGATGCGATCGTGAAACAAGATCAGATAGTCCTAAGTTGTGTACTACTCAAAGCACAATTGCATTCACAAGTCAGAAGCTAACTTCATGGTATCTCTAGAGTATCGATGTTATAGTGATACATGATTGATCAAAAAGCCCAGTATGTAACGTGCATACTCGTATTTGAGAGATCAGAGAAGTCGCTGATACGTTATCGGCCTTAGGAGCGTACATACTCGTCTTTTGAAGTGCATCTGAATCTGCGTTACCACTAAAGCAGAGCCAGTAGAATGGAGTGAAATCCACCAATAGAATTGCATAAAAACTCCGCTTCTCATCGAGCAGGCTTCTTCTTCTATTGGTGGATTTCACTCCGCTTCGTTTCAGTGGAAACGCAGCCTAAGTCATCACGGTCAGTGAATGTCACCACTGACTGCAGCTAAACTGTAGGTATCACAAAACTGACTGATGTGGTGGAGAGTTCTATAAAATCTGAATCTATTAGAGCGGCTACTGCGTGAAGTATTACCTACACTTACCTACAACATATTAATTCGAAACAGTTTTGAACACGATTCCTACTTTTGTAAACGAACGTGCCTATGATCGATACATCTGTATACTTACACTAAATAAAATATCTCCAACATGCCAATAAATGTCGAGTGAAACTGCCTAACATATCAATTTAATAGGAACCAGTCACTCACTTTTAGTGCCAAAGTTGGTAGTTTTCTTTATAAGGATAAACAGTTTTTGACACGCGAGGAAAAGAAAACATTTTCAATGGATCTTGACTTGTCAAACTAAATTCGTTTACCATAATAACCAAGCCTTCAAAATGATCATGAGAAGTGAAAGTAACTTGTAGTCCATTGAATCAAAAGTTGTGTATTTAAAATTCTGATATTTCCTTATTCATCATTCTAAATAATTTATTGTACAGCTTCATAAGTATTCTCATCAGTACATTCTCTGTATTTGCTCCTTTTATTGTCCAAGTACAAAATAAATGTAAGTAAAGTGTACACAGCAAAAAGTGGACAATCGTCTAGAGCAGTGGACCATTTTACCAAAATTCTGTCGTGTCAGGGACCACACACTTTGGACATGCGTCGCGGCGCCGTTTGCGTTGTGTTGACTCGAGTCATCACGTCACGTCACTTGTTTATTACGATGTGTTCGCGGACCACTTGGAATGCCTCCAGGGACCACCGGTTAAGAACCACTGGTCTAGAGAGTAGGTATTTGTTTTACAGCCATATGTTGAGATAGAAATACGCTACTCCGATCCTAGCTTTCGTTTTATTACAATAAGTACCAGGAGGCCCTTTTTTGATTAACTCTTGTGATGAACCGTTGTCGCATGCAACTTGCGAGTCTGACAATGATGCCGATTCATCGTATTTTTGTACCATTCATATTTGATGTCCGAAATTTGAAAAAATAATTGAATTTCTGTGTGTATTTTGAGCAACGATTTGGTGAAGACACTCGGCGCGAGTGATTCAAAAATGCTGAATTTCAGATGTCGTACGAATATCAGTAGAAATATCACCAAATTACTACCTCTCGCTCTCGACAACTTTGTTAGGCATTTCATGTTATTCTTTGGTAAGTACTACTTCTACGAGAGCTAGAGCTAGCATTGTGTTATAGTTTCTCATCAAAGTTTAGTAACAGTGTCCCATTTGCCGTTCGAGTTGCTTAGGGAACAATTTCGAAAAGTTTTTAATTACACCATAATACTAAATATAAATGCAACTCGTTTTATGTAGGTAGGTACTTTCGTTAATTGTTATTGTTGAGTACTTAACTGAAATCATTTCAAATCAAAAAGAGGTATTTTAATGTGATAGGCGGCAGACGAGCAGACAGATCACCTGATGGTAAGCGATTGCCGCCGCCCATAGACATCTGCAACACCAGTAGAGTCTCAAGTGTGCTGCCAACCTTTAGCCCCATCTTCCAATTGGGCTTCCGGTATCATCACTCACTCGACGAAATACAGTTTAGGCGCTGCTTCATGCCGGTCTTTTGTGAGGCCATAGTATCACTCTGGTCGAGTCGGCCCATGCCGCAGCGTGGTTCATGGTCTAAGCGTACCCCGGGCTTCAAAGCGTCAGCCTTGAAAGTAATTAGAAAATACGCGCTAAAATGAATAAAGAAAAAAAAGGTTCATTGGTATATGAACTCTAAAATTATAAACAAGTGCATACTCCTTTTTTAGACATTCGTATTAAAAGTACCTACACGAAAACAGAATGTTGTTTGCAATTAATTCTCAGATGCGGACGGTTGCTCGTAGCCCTCGCAGGACGTAGCGATAAAGGGTATCTGGGTGACACGAAGAGGATGCGGAAGATCAGCCCGCATATCTCGCTTTATCGGGAAATCGTGTAGCCTTCTCTCTTGTGACATAAGTTATTCTTCAATGCAGCTTGGAAATTGTACATTCTTAGCACAAAAACGTATTTCCATATAGGTATGTCACGTTATTGTTTCATTCCGTGTCCACAGACTAAGGATAAGAGTTTGGTCTAAAAATTATTTTCTCTTTCTCATTTAAAAATAAAAAAAGACCACGATCGTTATTTTTAATCTAATAGGGTCCGTTTGCGCTCGATGTTGAAGTTTATTCATTAATTCCGTGATAGTTATTCCCATAGTAACTAATTTAACCCGATGTTAAGCGCTAATCCGAAAGGAGCAAGACTGTTTAAAAATTTAGTTCCGTGCTAACGAATAATTCGAGATTAACGTGCTTCATCCTGACTCGAACAAGTGGACCTTAGATTGATAACTTTCATTAAACGAGTGTATTACGAAACTATACGATGCCGCTAAGTTAGTCATCTTGACGGGTTTAGAAAAATACTGTATTTTTAATGTGGCAGACAGACGGATGACCTGATGGTAAGCGATTGCCGCCGCCCATAGACTTCTGCAACACCAGTAGAGTCTCAAGTGTGCTGCCAACCTTTAGCCCCATCTCCCAATTGGGCCTCCGGTATCATCACTCACTCGACGAAATACAGTTTAGGCGCTGCTTCATGCCGGTCTTTTGTGAGGCCATAGTATCACTCTGGTCGAGCCGGCCGATGCCGCAGCGTGGTTCATGGTAAGCGTACCCCGGGCTTCAAAGCGTCAGCCTTGAAAGTAATTGGAAATTACACGCTAAAATGATAGGTATATGAACTCTAATTATACATACATTACCCTTTTTTAGACATTCGTATTAAAAGTACCTACACGAAAACAGAATGTTGTTTGCAATTAATTCTCAGATGCGGACGGTTGCTCGTAGCCCTCGCAGGACGTAGCGATAAAGGGTATTCTTGTCTGGATGACACGGGTATGGCTCTTCCGTCAGGTGGGATCGTCAGTCATGCCCACACAACGGTTTATTATGTTGTTTATTTACATTATATACATACTTACCTAGGATACACATTCTGTATAGATAGGTATATGAACTCTAATTATACATACATTACCCTTTTTTAGACATTCGTATTAAAAGTACCTACACGAAAACAGAATGTTGTTTGCAATTAATTCTCAGATGCGGACGGTTGCTCGTAGCCCTCGTAGGACGTAGCGATAAAGGGTATTCTTGTCTGGATGACACGGGTATGGCTCTTCCGTCAGGTGGGATCGTCAGTCATGCCCACACAACGGTTTATTATGTTGTTTATTTACATTATATACATACTTACCTAGGATACACATTCTGTATAGATAGGTATATGAACTCTAATTATACATACATTACCCTTTTTTAGACATTCGTATTAAAAGTACCTACACGAAAACAGAATGTTGTTTGCAATTAATTCTCAGATGCGGACGGTTGCTCGTAGCCCTCGCAGGACGTAGCGATAAAGGGTATTCTTGTCTGGATGACACGGGTATGGCTCTTCCGTCAGGTGGGATCGTCAGTCATGCCCACACAACGGTTTATTATGTTGTTTATTTACATTATATACATACTTACCTAGGATACGCATTCTGTATAGATAGGTATACAAAAGGTTTACAAAAGAATTTCAGTTTATTAGGTACTAGTGTCCTTCCCTTACTTTGTTTCGGATCATTCGTTTCAAACAGTACGAATAGATGGCGCTGGGATTCGATTACATTACGCTTGCATAATACGCATCGGTGATCACCAACCCAAACTTCAATCAACTAATTTCACTGTAGAAAATAAACGGTGAATCAAAGTCACACTTCGACTTTGTACGTGTGCCGCTGACGAAAATATAAATGTACAAATCGCCGCTTTTCTAATCAGTATCGCGCGTTTGCCGAAAAAAGAAATAGACGTGTTATATTACTACACCCCCTCCCCCTTATGATATTACGTGATTTTTTTATGGACCCCCCTCCCCCCTCGAGCATCGCATGTTATATTATCGCGTATTATATTTCTAATCCTCTGTTGTCTGATATCTGTAACACAAGTGCTTAAGCTACTTAGTACGGAGTCAGGACAATGTATGAGATGTTGTGTGAATTTATGTTTACATACTCATGTGTAGTTTCTAGACGGGCTTCGAGCTCACGATAAAGGGTATCTGGGTGACACGAAGAGGATGCGGAAGAACAGCCCGCATATCTCGCTTTATCGGGAAATCGTGTAGCCTTCTCTCTTGTGACATAAGTTATTCTTCAATGCAGCTTGGAAATTGTACATTCTTAGCACAAAAACGTATTTCCATATAGGTATGTCACGTTATTGTTTCATTCCGTGTCCACAGACTAAGGATAAGAGTTTGGTCTAAAAATTATTTTCTCTTTCTCATTTAAAAATAAAAAAAGACCACGATCGTTATTTTTAATCTAATAGGGTCCGTGATGTTGAAGTTTATTCATTAATTTCGTGATAGTTATTCCCATAGTAACTAATTTAACCCGATGTTAAGCGCTAATCCGAAAGGAGCAAGACTGTTTAAAAATTTAGTTCCGTGCTAACGAATAATTCGAGATTAACGTGCTTCATCCTGACTCGAACAAGTGGACCTTAGATTGATAACTTTCATTAAACGAGTGTATTACGAAACTATACGATGCCGCTAAGTTAGTCATCTTGACGGGTTTAGAAAAAATACTGTATTTTTTAATGTGGCAGACAGACGGATGACCTGATGGTAAGCGATTGCCGTCGACCATGGAGACCCATGACTCGAGTAGAGTCCCAAGTGCGCTTCCAGCTTTTTCCTTTCATGTTGTATTATTGAACATGATGTTCTATGAATATAGGTGGACTAAAATAAATAAAAATTAAATGCGCCAAACAGTCACACCAATCAACCTGGTCTCAAACTAGGGCAACTCCTGTACTATGAGTACCAGGTGACGATAATTAACTGGGGCGTCAACCCAGAACACCCAGACACAAGTAAATTTAGAAAATGTAGTTTCCTAATTGACCTATCTAAATTACTAATGTCAGGTTTTCCATTCTATAAATTTTGTAGACACAGGTCTCCTTGTCTCAATTTATTCTAGCAAGTTGCAGTCGTGGTCCGTCTAATAATACCGCAAGGGTTCGCGGAGATTTAGTGCCAGCCGCCAGCCATGAACGATACGTTTGAAGATACGGCAAGCGCTAGATCAATTACTTCAGCTAAGTTCCGTAGGTACTCAAACGGAGATATTCCGAAATTCCATTAAGAAACGCTTTGCTTCAAGTAAGCGCCTAAAATGGATTAAATTATGTTTTTGATTGATGATGGTTTATTCGGTTCGTAGCTTCGAATCGTTTTTGGTAGTGACCCTGCTTCAAGCTTGTGGGTTTTACTACTAAGTGGACAAACATTTGTGTGGACACTTGTGTTTACTTATTGTCTGAGTGTTACTATATTAATTTAAGTGCATATTTGTGGGGCCTTTATTGATTCTGATATACACGACACACGTGTTTTCTTCATCCGAAAATTATTATTTTAGAAGTTTTAACCCGAAGTACCTAATAGTAAACAAAGAGTATACTTACCCAATACACTTCTTTTAACTATACAAATTCAACTGAGTCAACGATTTTCCCTTGCACAGATATCTTACTTTGAAAACGAGAAATTGCGTTTACTTACAGTTTGCCAAATTAATTACAAACTCTTTTTGGATATTACAACACACACAATTTGAATGAATCGAACTGTTATTCATCTACGACTGAAATGTAACATAATCAAGCAATCGACATGTTTAGTTTGTAGTAGGCCACGGCCATTCATTTTAGGCTTTCAGAGACAGAAAGCGGGATCAATAGCGCTCTAATAAATGTATTGTTTATGATTTTAAACTGTCGCGTCCCGAGTTAATCGGGACATGGTACATAGAGAATTAATCAGCGATACAAACGCGATCGAGTCTCGTTGCAGCATCGATATACCTAGTTGCAACTGACATTTGCCCGTTACTGAAAGAAGCAATATAATCGGGATACAGTCGCGCGACTTTCAAACACGTGTTTTTATATCTGCAAAAAGTACCAATGTAAAATTACTTATTGATAAAATAGATATGAATGAGAACTTTCAAATTAAGCCGGTGCCGTGTGTGTTTAGCATAAGTAGCATGAAAGTAAGTATCAGCAGTAGCGACTGTCATTTGTTTGTCGCGTTATTATTGCGCTATTAAAATCGCCTAACTGTTCTCTAAAACCGTCACTAATTATAAGAATTAGACCACGGCCCATGTGACATGCCATATGTGATCGGACATCTGCACATATGGAAAACTCCTACAGCCTTCTTTCTACTCGTAACAACACAGTCCGCGTAGTATTATTGGGCTGGGAAAATTATCTTCGGCCATCGACTTGATAAGAAGTAGATAAAAGAACATATGAGAATACAGTCATTCCGATGCACAGCGCCCACGTGCAGATATGGAAGTAACTGTTCCACTTCTTTCTTGAGTTCTTTTATCAAAATTGATATTTTTCTATTGCCATAAGGATTTCTAAAAATTCCACAGTTAGTTTCCCAGCGAGTTATTACGGACCCGCGTGAAATGCGGCGTGGTTATCGCCTGAAGGACATTTTGTAAGACGTGGCGTACCTACGTAGCACGTACATGCAGAGTTTATGTAGCCTCTTGGGCATAATATAACCTTCTAACTTATCTTACTAAGTTTTATTTCATTTGAGCAGCGCAGTCGATCTTGTGTTTTGGGTATGCGTGCGTACCTGTAGTACCTATATAAGTGTCTGGAAAGTAACCAAGGTTTGGGTTTAGGATAAAGACTTTAACTTAAAATGCTCACCTTGACGTGTATAGACAAATGAAACTGTAGAAATCCCTTGAATGTCCACAAAAATTTATTAATTTTGGTACTCGTTAGTTGACGAGTTGGGTTATTTTTATTCAGTTACTGCTAAAATAGGCAGACGAGACTACGGACTATCTGATGGTAAATGGTGAGCGCCATTTATAGTTATTGACAATTGGGCATAGCCCTGCCACCACCGCTGAGTCCCAGTTGAAGGGGTAGACTCAAAAACGTTTGGTTTGGCGTAGTAAGGGACGGAATTCGGGGCAATAAACAGTATCAATCGATGTGAAAGACCGTACGAAATGGGGGAGATACAGAAAGGGGACCCTGGCCTCCTAGCGCCAGCTCGGAACGCAACCGGGATTTAACGCTAAGATGATGAGCCATGCTGGCAATTCGCTATTATTAGTTTTTTTTAAAGGACATGCTATAACTGTTCCGAGAGAGCGTTACCTATAACACCGCTTTATAATCAACATACTTTTGAATAATTTTACTATAGCACAGTGAGATTGTAATAAGTAGTAGTTACTCTGAACTATTTCAATTATCCTTTGAATCTACTCTTATAATTCAGGTAAGTCGATTTTCGAAATGGGCCTAAATTGAATTGATCGAATCGCTCAGCCTAGCGTCTACCGATTAAGACCACGCTACAATACAATTTACCAGTAGAATTTCTCTATTTAGACAGAAGCAAACGTGTAATAAGTGACTGCCACATCTGTAGAAGTAGTAGAAAGCAATTCTCTTTAATAATACACTACGAATACTTAGCCCTCTAAACAACTGTGTTTGGGTTAGATGCGTGACTATAAGTAGCTTTATCGCAGTGTAAGGATCAAATTAGAGCAGTAATAACGAAATTACGTCATTTCAGTTAAGAGTTAATTCAGTATTTTGAAATGAAAAATTACGAATGGATGAAGCAATTTCCTTTATCGCGTTTTTGATAGGAAGTTTTGAGCGAATTGAAGAAAAATGGAAGGAAGACGAATTCCAATGGTTATTTTACTATGATTTTGGTCCATTCTCAATCTGGATAAACGTTTGTTATGAAATTTATGTTGGTTTAGTACTTGTCTTGTACAATTTTGATAGATTTTGCAAGTATTAAACCAACACCTCACCTTGTTGTTTCTGCTACCCATGATACAAGTGCTTTGAACTTAATTTGCGATAAGATTGACATACCTATATGTAATATCTTTTGATATTTATTTATTTCTTGCCTACAATTTTTAGTCAATGGTGATGGAGCGTTGTTAGCTCAGTGAATGAGAACTTACGTTTTCTTACCGGAGGACTTTAAATTGTAATCCGAGTATGCTATCGATTTTTCACATCTATATGGGTGTAATAATATCATGAGGTTATTTACCACGGTCTCACAGTAGACCAGCGAGACCGTGAACCGGAGTACCAGAGGCCTAATCGGCGGTAACGGGTGTTAAAGGTTGACAACGCACTTGTGACTCCATTGGTGTTGCGTGCGGTGGCAATCGCTTACCATAATACAATACCTTTGCTCGTCTGCCATCCCGTCACATAAAAAAACGTTCTGGATAGTTACCGATTATCCAAATTTTCGATTACCGAATCGACTCCGGTCCTAATTGATTCGGATAAAAGGCGTTCTACTGCACCAGACTTCCCAAATCCTGGAAGATGAATGACACCGACCACGGCTGAGATGAGATGTGATCTACAATGTTTATTCCATATCTGACTATGACTACTTATAAACTCGTGCAAACATAACGTTTTTTAATTTCCGCAATTCCAGGCGCTAACGCTCAGTAAATGTGATTTCTCGATGAGTCTACACCATTTTCTTGCTTTAGTTTTTCTTAGTCTTCCACGTGTTTTCTATCGAGAATGAAGTAACTAACTTCTGCTTTTGTTTTTAAAGAAAAAACACTTCTATTAAGAATGTTAACAATAGAGTATTCATGGATTTTGTGTTTTGAAGATGGCAGTAGTTGCTTTTATAAGAGAGGAACAGTAGAGGATAATGAAAAAGAGATTTTTCGTTATGTGATAGGTGGCAGACAAGTAGATGGATCAACTGACCGGATTGGGATTAAACTAGCAGGACCATTAACTTTGGGAATCGTCAGTTTGAGAACATATTCGAAACGTGCTGGTTTCCTCACGATATTTTATCGCGGGGTTAAAGAAAATGTACACCCATATGTAAATTAAAAAAAAAACACACATGCAATGCGCCCAAACCAGGGTTGGGGATGATACTCGCCTTAAAACAATATTGGTGCGAAACGTCTGCTGAAGGCCTCGGAGGTGCAAACGCTACGCTTTGTACTTGCTGACCCAAATTACCCCACTTTGTATGCAAATCATCCGCGCAACGATCCTATCCGAGGGACATTTAATTTTCCGGTATTTATTTTAACTCAACGGTGTTTGCAGTCGCATTGTGTGCACTACAATGCAAATACAACGGCGAATCGCTACAGCCTCCGACGTGTTGTAAATCACTGTTTTGGACTTTATAAACCACTACACACATGATTTATACACAGTTTAATATATAACAGTGTCTTTAATAGATATAGTACCCCGCCCTCACTTCGTTTCGGGGCAGTAGTTCCACTGTCTACCAATAGATGGCGCTGGGCGTTGATTGTATCGCGCAAGTGTTTTCGGTTCAGCTAAAAGTCCTGGCGTGGAATATGAGATTAACCTATTTATAAATAGTATAGATTTATGTTCCCGATAGCAAACAATTTACTCTAGGAACAATTTACCTGCACGTTTGAAAACTGCACATTTCCTTGTTTATCAACCAACCGGGTAACTTGTTAACTTCTTTTACTTCACCCGCACCGTCTGAATGTACCCTGAGCAGCCGTTCAAGTCACAAAAACGGATTTCAGCAGACAAAAACGCTGGCAGCTGAGACTTGCTTATTGGCTTATTGTAAATCTACGTCACCACCTTTGTCCGTAGTAAATACCATCCTGCTTCAAGAGCAGGCGAAAAAACCAGACCTGTCTGACCGGTTGATTTATGTTCAAGCTCCAACACAAAATCCTCCACCGTAATGTTTTTTAGTCTTTGAATTTATGTTCCTACGTTGAAATAAAATAGTCGAACGTAAAATCAAAATTGGTACGAGTTGAAACGTAATACCTAAAATGATGCAAATAAATATTTAAATTCGGATGTTACGGATAGTTCGGACTTTGTGCATACCTCAGATACTTGCAACAAAATGTGAGAAACGTATGCGATCGAAACATAGTCATAAGATCGTACCTGTACTAACAAATGTGAGAGATAATAGTAATTGTAGGGTAAAGTAGAATACAACGAGGGTGCGGCCGCATTCATTGGAAGGCTTTGAGGCACTTCTGCATGCATGCAGTAGCTTTTAAAATATGCGTTGTTATAATCAGTTAAACTATCAATACAATACACACCTTAATTTAATACACGTTTGGTTTTCTTTTGAAAAAGATGTGAAGAAAAATGTGATAGGACAAAATAAGTTAGGTCGAGAGAGAGAAAGGACAGTCGAGAAAACTAAATCAACAAAATTCTGACTAATTCAATGTAACATTTTCCAAGGATAAACCGTGATGACGGACTACGATAGATATACAGAAAGGTCACTATATTGCACAATACTTACTTACAAGCTAGTGCCTACATCATATTCGTTAGCTCAGCGAGTCGAGTAGAGTCTTGGACTTTGAAAAAAGACGTCACTTCAGTCGGTCCTGCACTAAAAGTTAGATACGATACCGTAATCGTATATAATCTTAAAGACTTCATTTGTATATAATATATTGAAGGCAAATATAACATTAAATTGAGTATATCATTGACACTGTCGGAATCCAAGTTTTTTTGATAAACTTTTAATAAAAATGTTAGAAGATCTCTTTATATTCAGATTCCAATCGTCAGTAACATATTTTACGGAACATGTTCAATTACGATTATAACTATTTTACGGTGATAGATAAGGTAAAACATGTAAGATTTTGTATAAAATAATTAATTCGGAAATACTGTGAAAGCGATTAACTGCTAAAATGAAACTTCCTCGACTGTACAATATTTCCTGTATATTGTCGTGTACACAGAGCTCTGGTGTACGACTGCGAGAATGTTGTGTTACCCTCGAGTATTGTTTGTGCGAAGGTAACCAATATTCAGTTTGTGTTCTTTTATGTTAGAACAACTTCGCCTTCTTTCCAGAAAGTACCGGAGTTCACATATAATACAATAGTGAAAGTAGAGGAAGAAAGTATTCTTTTGGACAAACATGGTGACTTATAATGAGATTACAGAATTTATTACGAGCAAATAGTTATCGACTTGGCGATATTCCTCTAAACACATTATTCTACTCACATTTTAGGGCCACATTTTTTCGGTTTGGTTTTTTCGAATTTGCACAAATTTTTCTTAATCTTTCGGGTTTTCCCAGGAAAACACAGATAAAAATCCTGATGGATATCTTCCCACATTTCTTATTTAATATTTAGCCGTTTTTTTGCCTAAGAAAATAACCGAGATTATAAAGATTGCCAGCCCTAAGTCCTTTCTTCTCCGACACACCGCAGATAATAGGGTTATGAGATATTCCAATTCTTTATGAAATATTCTGCCAAGCATTATACGCAACATTTGCAGAAACACATTCGCGTAATAGGAATTCATTTTTTATACAAACGGCTCCTGTTACTTTGTCTTTGCTTTAGCGAGCTCTTACGAGAAATAGAGTGATATATTTGTAACTGATTTTAAGTTGGCATATTTGTGTGCTGGATTAAACAAGCTTTTATTTATCAAAAGCAAGAATTTGTCACCGGCGTTGAAAGAAAATATAACCTTCATACTCGTATCTACCATTGTATCAACAATAAAGAACTAATATAGATATCAAGAGCTAGGTACCTATAAACGTTGACACGGCTGAACAGTTGAGTTTTTATGTTTTTAAGCGATATTTTTAGGTATGGAATAACGCCGTTTTTTCTAATTTTTCAATGCTATTTCAGAGTTCGGTTTTGATATATTATGAACTAAATGAGTTAACTTTTCATTGTTGATAGAAAAATAACAAATGTTACTCGTATTTACGCATTCATTAACAAAATGCTGACTAGAAGATATTTACGTGTTTACGAATCTAAAGGTTCGCTGTTTATTACGAATACCTTCACAGGCCCAATATTTAAACAACTGCCTATTGGTTTCTGCTCAAAATATCAGTTGACCGTAAAAATAGCTATCTAAGCGAATTTCATCGAATTTAATTGAGACCCCGCTATCACCGCACCTGCCTGTTTACCTGACCGCCTGAGATTGCCACGATTGAAGGCAAATGTTTTATCAATGTTTACCAAGCGATTCGAATTCCTTTTGCAAATACATTGTTAATAAATATTTTCAGGCTAGCTCCGCAACGCGGTTTCATCTGCATGGTGATAGAATTACCGTTATTTTTGGATAATAAACGATACATCTTTATAAATTTTAGTCTGATATTGTGAAGTTTCATCAAAATCCCATTTAGGTAGTCGTTTTTGCAAGTCCAACAAAACAAAGATACCTACATAATGTATATTCTCAATAACACGCCTGCACTGTCGGGGAAAAGGGGGTTAAAAGGTTGACAACGCACTTGTGACTGTTTTGATGTTGTGGGTGGCTATGGACGGCGGCAATCGCTTACCATTAGGCGAGCCACACGCTGTGCTACAGTCGTTGTATATAAAAAGTAACTAAACGATTTAGCACACGAAACTTATTACCCAAAACTAGAGCGAACGAAAAACAAAAATTGAAACATTTCATCCGAGTGAAAAGCAGCAACCTGGTGGAAAAAGAGTCTGCATTCTCGCATTTCGTCTGGGACCGGGTTGATTTATCGTCCTGTTTATCCGAGGTGGCATCGATGTCGCAACATTGTTATTGTGACACGAATGGTACAACTTTGATAAACGCGCCTTCCTCGATGTTATTTTATACCTGAAACTTGTTACCCAAGGGGCGGGAATACAGTGTACGAGTATGTAGGTACGTATGTGTCCTTGCCCGTGGTCGTATTTAGGAATAATAGAGAAATGTATTCTGGAGTCTAAGCTGATACAAATGGTTTATATTCACTCATGTGCATGTTCATTGTGCTAAGAAATGCATGCAATCAAAGGCGATCCTCCTTAGAAGTATTGTATTTTACTTTTTACTAAAGGTAGTAAAGACCCCGGGTTCTTACCGGTGCAATATTATGCATTAGCTATATGAAACAAATATAATGTAAAAAAATCTCTTGAATCATTAGATTTTTTATGAGGAAGGCGGCAGATGAGCAGACGGACCACCAGATGGTAAACGATTGCCGCCGCCTATATCACCAGTAGAGATCACAAAAGTAACGTACCACATGAAATACCATTGGTAAAAACGTTTCCTTGGACTTTTGGAAATCCGCTTAAAAATCCATCTTTCCGTACATACGAAGTTGAAATAATTTTAGACAAATTTTCAAAAGTCGGTTAAAAATCTGTTCAGAACTGGTTGGTAGGATATTTTTCTAATTACCCTGTGTGTAAACTTGCTATGGCTAACTCTCCATCTTGGTATAGTATCGTTTTTTGCGTACGACTCAATAAAGGTAAAGATTAATAAGTGTATGCATGTACCCGGTAAGTATGGATTAACTTGGCTTACTTTTGCTGACATGTAGGAAGGGAGAGTAAATAAATTGTAAAAAAAATGCTGACGTAATACTTGAACTTGCACATAGGTATAGCGCCTAAGAAGATGTTTTATATGTACTTATTTAAGTATTGTATTTATGATTCCTCTGTTGTCTGACATCCGTAATACAAGTGCTTAAGCTACGTAGCACGGAGTCAGGTCTTTGTATGAGATCTTGTGCAATAAAAAACAACAAAACAGGCTTTTAGACTAAAACTTTACTAGATTCAGAATAGCGGGTAGGGTAAGAGGACCTCGGGCGTCGAAGCGATAGCTTTCCACACAAATAAGATGACACGCTAAGATGAAGTAGCTGATATGTAACCCTGTCGCTGTCTGGTCACTACTTGGTAAGATAGGTAGGTAAATACATACCAGAGGAGTAATTATTAGTGTAAACAAGGGCTTAAAGTAGGTAATTAATTAATTTTCTGGTCCGAAACGATGACTAGGTACCGACCTAACGAGCACAGCCTTCAGTTCCCCTTTTACTTGAAACAATTTAATAAGTTTATTGAACCCTTTTTGTTTCACGCGAAAATAACGCAATAGCACCTTGAGATCGTTTTATAAGGCTAAATATAGACTCTAGTTAGATATTCTTGTCCGTCCTTTACTCACGAATGGAAGTTCCCATGAGTGTGAATGGAAACTCATCTCTTAGACAGTGAGCCCTACTTGTCGCGTAATAGTAACAAGTTAGTGAATAATATATGGTTCGCTATTCCCAAAGTTCCTGAAACTTTTCTGGATATAGGCGGTTCCCAAATTTTCCGGTTCGGTCGCTTCAATGAATTAGTCAATTCCCACTAACTGGTGGGAAGGAAGTTCTTGTAATGTAGAAATGTCCACAAACAACTCGTGTATAAGCAGAATACGGGAGTGTGTGTACCTACTTTACGCTGATTTAAAAATAAAAAAAAACATCGTGGACTCGTGGTGTAATGTGATCAAGTGACACTGTTTATAATGCAAATCAGAACATTTGCAATATTTTTATTTTATATTGGAAAGCCGGAATCTTGGGCTCCCAATTCTCTTGTTAATAGTTTTCGTGCGATATCCGCCATGTTTTTTTCATATCGAAAATTATGAGAGTTAGGGGGAGGAGAGGGAGTGAGGGAGAGGGGTGTTTGATATTTTCTTACTTTAACCTACCTAGCAGGTCTAGATGGATGTGAACGGCGTGTACGCGTACACGCTTAGCTTTGTACAGACTGCCATACAAATTAATACAAAAATGCCTTTCTTCAATTCGTTCTGACCTGAATATCAAACACGTTTTGCGCGGGATTAAGTCCATATAAAAAGACAGTGGATGTGTGTACATTATATTCATACATGCAGCAATTAAAACCCTTCTTTACTGGTATTTTCTGTAATTTATAACACATCTTACTTGCGCGATGAGTGAAGGTAAAATACATTAATTAAAATATTTACCTCTATTTACAAGTAGATCAAGTAGCTATTTTCAATTGTGATCAAAGTATGAATTCTTTACCAGAGTGGCGTCTAGAATATCTAATAACAAACTTATCTACCTCCATTATATACCCGTAAAACGTTTCTTATTCAAAGTTTCATCGGTTTACTCTGAAAACAATAAAGTTTAATACTAATATTTCGAACTAAAATTATATTGCTGAGGTTATTTTGTAAACACTTACGTACTATTGTATATTTTCAGATACTGAGCAATTTAGTTTGGGTGAGCTTTCTAAGCCCCTGTTTAATTCTAATTGGATACACATTATGCATGGTAGCCATCTACATAGAACAGTAGGTCCCTAAGTTACAATACATTTGTAAGTAGTACAGGAGCTTTGTATTCCAACCTACAGTACCCAATAATGAAGAATACATGCGCATCTCTTCTTCTCCATGGATGAGGTCAGTCGGATTAAGTCACAAGGGTACTGGCGCTGACATTACTGCGGCCATAACACAACCAATACCTGATGGGGACGGCTCGACGTTCGCTGTTCTTATCATCCTATTGTGGATATGCTTCAGGGCGGCTTCTTGATAGAAGAATCCTCACGTGCCCCCTAAGCGTGCCCCGTTCGCCCCCCGCCGGGAGAGTACCTAACTATACTCTGGTTTTTAATCATGTGGAGTAAACGGACAGATGCAAATGTCAAGTTTCTATACATTTTGCATCTGTAAAATTGAGTGATAATGTATGGGGATGACACATGGACATGTGTCAGTTTACTCCACATGATTATGAACCAGAGTTTAAACGTCATAAGGATGACTTTCTCCTGTCTCTCTAAAAATATGTTAACAACAAAAAGGAATCTAGACTTTGAATGATATAAGTAAATATTTCCAAAAGACGTCAACTTGATACTCAAACGGTCCCGTTTGAACTCTCACATCCCGTAAACGACGCTCAACTGTTTAGTGTTGCGATTGCGACTCAAGAGAACGGTCACTCGGTTCATTCGAATATTTTTTAAATTACATAAGATATTATTAGGTGTGTATATAAGAAGATAAGTATTAGGTGACTCGCTTGTTCGATTGTCACCCTAACTATATTTTTATGTACCTAACAATACAAGTGCTTAAGTTTAAGCTACAAAATTTGTAACACTAGTGCTTAAACTAGGTAACTCTAATTTATTCATTTTATTTAAAAACTTTATTGCACAAAACTTCGTACAATAGGCGAACTTCATGCTAAATGGCATTCTCTACCAGTCAGAAACGTGTAATGTAGGTATGAGATGTTGTAAAAATTTATTGAATTTAATTTAATTAATTCTTTCAAGTCATCCGCCACGATCTTACCCAAATTTTAGTTAGAAGGAAGCTATCCCTTTCATTTATATGTAAACTCAGACTTGTCAATCGCTCACCCCAGCTGAGGTCAATGGTTCGAATATTTTTTTCCGATGTCACTCAAGCAATAATAGATTCGAGTCGCATCGTTATTGAGCACTCACGTCCCGCAAACGAAGCCCTGTTTGCGTACAACGGAACGTGCTCATCCGTGGGTTTATTGTGCAATTCCTTACAAGTCACTGCCACACGTAAGAGCAACTCAACCTTAGAAACATTATGAAATATTTCTGAGACTGGGATAACGTTTTTTCCGCATTCGGTTGCGACTCTTTTTTTCTTTAATAGTGTTGGAAATTCGAGAATTTATCAATAGACTAGTGGCTCGCCCTCACTTCGTTTTGTTACAGTACCAATAGATCGTGCTGGATTTTTTTATGGGATAGTGCAGGTATTGCCGCTAAAACTACAAAATACTAAATAAAATAAACACTCGCCCGCCCGAAAACTAAAAGCTCGCCCACCCTTACTTCGTTTCAGGACAGTAGTTCCACTGTTTACCAATAGATGGCGTTAGGCGTTGATTGCATCGCGCCATCGCGCTAGTTTTTTGCCTTTTCGGTTTGCATGTAAGGTTTCCCGATGTCTGTACAATTATCTCTTTATAAATAAGAACATAAACGCGATTTTTAGCATTGTCAATAGATAGATGATTCAAATATTCACAGAATATTTAGTAGTTATTCTCTTCAAAAAAATATATAAATTAAGATTTAACATTATTTGATATACCTACAACAAATGTAGCTTTTTTCAACGGTACTTTCGACATTTGTATATCAAACTAACTTTTAGGGTTCCTTATCTCGGTGAGCGAGTTCGATTTGCAACTGGCCAGTTTTTTAATCCTCAAAGAAGCCGCCACTACCTAGACAAGAAAGTTATTTAGAAAAGTTTCATTAGGGTGTTTAAATGAATGTTCCCGTTCTACCAAATTCGGCTTTAACTCAAAGTTCCGGAAACGCGGTTACGATCAAGGGTCTATAAAGTATGTAAGGAATCTCCATTGGAACTAAAAAATTCAAGACTAATGGCCCAATTGATCTTTACGTTTAACTTTGGCGCTCAAGGTTTTAGGGTCGTAGATTCAATTTCGTTTGGTCAATGAGGCTTTCTGAAGCAAATAGGTTTTGGAGCGACCTGATTAGGCGGGAATGTTTGTTTACTTCGAATAACATACTTACATACTAGTTAGTGCTATATTGTAGGTACTTTTATTAGAACATCCTCGCGTTCAGTCCCGTTCATATCAAGTATTTGTATAATGCAACACGAAAGTTTAGAAACCTAACATACTTTTGATCGAAATTGGTTTAGCACACTAAGTATCTATATATGATGCTGAATTCCTTACAGTTTTAGTTCTATTGTATTGAATCACACTAATGTTTGACGACCCGTTTAGCGCAATGGTTTGAGCGCCGGTTGGGACGTAAGGGTCGCGGGTTCGATTCCCGCACCAACACAAATGTTTGTTGATGAAACAGATATTTGTGTGTTTGTGGTTCCTTCGTTGTTTCTGGTTTCCATAGTAAAAGGGAAAACCTTAGTTTGGGACCAGTGGCCTTACCATGAGTTTGAAATACTATCCTCGCTATCGAAAACTATCGCTTTGTCTCTTTCATTGTGATGCATTTGAAAGAGACAGAGCAATAGTTAACGTTATGTCAGTTTTCGATGTCAACTCATGGTAGCGCTACTGTACAATGTATGTGATGTTGTCTCAATTTATTTATTTATAATGAAAACTATTAGTTAATATAGTTAGACTCGTCTCTCGAATCGATCCATTTTAAGAAAAGCTTCAATATAGAATTACTAATAGCTTCCAAAATTATTAGGCACTTGATAAGGGCGCAATTACGGAAGATTAATTAATTTGATAAATCTGAGACAGAATTCTGTAGCCTTGACATTATGAGTGTTAAACTTGAATTTTGATTTTAACCTTCATATTATTAGGTCTCATAAAGATTAATCGCGTACTGTTATCTACCTACTTTATATTACCTACTATTTTAGAAAGCAGGCTAAAAAACGCGTTACAACGTTATTAGGTAATTAACTTACTAGCTTACGCGTTTTTCACGAAATAATTTACAGAATTTTGTTCTTGATAAATGTATAATATCCTAATCAAAAAAGGGCTGGTAGCAAAAAACGATATATCAAAACACGAATTTGTACGAGTAGCTACAACTTTTATGAGAGTTTTTTTAAATACTAACCTAGTTCTTTAGATTGTCGCGTTGCATTATAACGGGGATTAACACGACTAAATTATGTGCTTACTATTTGACTGGCAGCTGTAAAGCGCGATTTACACTTTGACATAGCGAGTTAACCTGTATCATCGGCGAGTTTAGTCGTTATTGCCATTCGAACGTTAGAATCGAGTTGAGTAGCTGATTAAGTTTAGTTAGAGATCCTATTTTATCCTCTTCACTCTTCTCCCGCACCCCGCCAGTTAACTACTGGCCGGCAACAATGTATAGGGTAAGTAAGTTTTTTGGTCAGTGCAGTGTCAGTTTTGTGACAGTCCATATTTTTTTAGTTTATCGTGTTGTAGTATCGTACCTGAATTACAGGGTTTTCTGTTTTTGTCGGTTGGTCTGTTTTGTTAAACGATATTGTTTTTGTTGTTTGTCACTGCTTGATCACGTCTTGTGTTACAGATATCAGGCAACAAAGGAATCACAAACATAATATAGGTACTTTTAAATAAATATTACACCCAAACCATGAGCAAAAACAATTGTTAAGCTTATAGACCGATTAGTTCGATAAGTGGTAATAGACAGAGGTAGTTTTCTAAACTGACCCAAGAAAGATAACATTACTTGCAATTTTTGCAAAAGACCGAAACAGTCAATGTCAAAAATAGTTAAAAACTTTCAGTTCCTCAACAAATATTTCGGACATGTCAAATAGTTTTTCCTACGTTGCGGAAAACTCGTGCCCCATGACAGTCCGGAAAATGAGGGGAAACGAAAACGTCCACGTAGAAATAAAGTTAACAAAGTTACGGGCATAGACCGGCGCCCGCTTCAAAACTAAAACTAATAGTACAAAATTGACAGAGTTTAGAAACGGCGTCCTTGATGGTTTCATATTTTGTGACTGCTCTCTAACATTTTTACATGACAACCCTTGGTGTTCGTAAAAATCTCGTGCTATCGACATTGATCTCGTATTTGAAATTTATACAGAGGTTCACCACCTTCCTAATTACATCAACAAACATCTACCTAATTGAAAATTTTGACTGGCTGGATGGCGCATTTGGTAATGGTTACCCTGCCTTATTCATCGTTTGTGGGTTCAATCCCCACCCTGGACAAAGATTCGTGTGATAAACACTTGTGCTCTAGGTGTAAAAGGGGAAAAATAAAAAAATAATTCACACACAACATCTCATGCCAATGCATGCAGGTCAATACCTGATTCCGTACTTATGACAAATATCAAACAACAGAGGAAACACAAATATAATACTTAAATACACCCAGACACTGAACAAACAGAAGTGTTCATCTCATGAATGAAAAAATATTTGTTTTTCTCAAAAAGTGAGTAAGACGATTAAAAAGCATGGTATATATCAATTTAATTCGACTTCATTGAAGTTCTTCAAATAGCTCAGTGATTGGAGGGAAATGAGACTCGTATCGATCGGTGTAGCAGAATGAATAATCAATTTTTATTTTTTAAACAATAGACAAAATGTTCATAGACAAACCACAGATAATTATAACTAGATTATATCTAAGACGAAGTTGTAGGGGGCGTCGCAGTTGCCGTAACAGAAGTTCATTGCTGAGTACACGAGAGTAGCCTCCCTGAAAAGTTTCGTTTTTAAGGTTCTTCTATTTTATAAACGGCTTTATGAACGAATATCAGAGAATAGGTCACCCAAAATGGCTGGACCTAACGCTATCACGTCCACATAAGCTTTCATACGGTACCTGCCCAAAAGCACTTTTAGGATGTTAATTGCCCTAACCCGAAGTGCTCTAACTGATTTACATGCAAATTGAAACAGCCGGCCAATATTAGCAGACTCGATTTAATTCGCGGTCTGGGGTTGCTGTTATGGGAAACTGACTAGCTACATTTATGTAAAAGACACACGTATGCGTGGAAATAAGATTGAATAGATGTTTCCTTGACGCATGTCTACAGAACCATGACTAAACAGCGTAGTTTAGCAGATCTATAAGTACTTACATTAACTAACTTGCGATACTATTATGAAGGACTTGTGGCCTGCCTTTACTTCGTTCGGACCTTAGTTCCATTCTGCACCAACAAATGACCCTGTAGGATCTTCCATTGCATCGTGCTAGTGCATGTTTCGGATAGTTTCTGAACGTGTAAAGATTATTCAGTTGTTTCCTAGTTAAATAGTTTCGATGGTCAAACGGCAGTCGCTTCATTGTATTTACCAGACTCCCCAAATCCTGAATCATAGTCTAAACGTACCCCGAGGTCCCAAGCAACATTCGGATTCCAAACAAACTGAGATGAGATGAGCCGCTGATAAAATTAGTACCCTGATCGTTTCTTTTACTTATTTTAATGAAAACAGTTTTTAAACTTATGACTGATATTAGTTTTCTGAGTTGTAAAATAAATGAAGACAAGCAAAAAGAAAATGGGAATGCCTATTTTGCAAACAATGAGTGAGGAATACCTAAGCTATTATTTTTATTACATCCACTAGCTAGACTGAAGGTTCTCTTCGCAACGGGCACTCGAGCAAAACAAAGGTTCGGGCTTGAGCTAATTTAGAAAACATCATTTACCAAATTGACTACCGTGAATCCTAATCCCTTCTGCATATTAAGGACATCGGAATTAAGGCCGTGAGTTTCGCCTGTTTTAATACTGATCATTAGCCCATAGAACTTAAAGACTTTTTTTTGCGTTGGGGGAATGCCGCCGGCTCGATGGGTGATGGGTCGGTTGCACCACCATTCGGCGGTGTCTTAAGCATAGCCGTCTGCCGGGGGGTGACGGGTTATGTTGGACTTTTCTCTGGTGAGTTCCTACCGATTAACCCCCTAACGACGCTCCCTTCTTCGCCAATGGAAAGGAGGCATGTGTATGTACTAGTTAATGAACTTTGACTGCACGTTCCTTCCCAGGCTGTGGCCCGCTTACAGCGCGGGTCCTAAAATCCCTCCCCAGTTGAGCTGGGGGGAATGGAAGTTAAGCCTAGCCAGACAACTAATGACTCAACATAATATATGGATAGCGACACATCAATGTATACAAACCTATGTTTAATTAAAGAAAATGAAAAGTAAAAAATGAGAATTCATTGTGTCAAATACGTCTAACAAGTTTAATGTAACAAGTTACTTGTACCTAAAACAGTGATTTTTTGTTCGATATTCGATGCGCGTGCGATATTTTGATTAGTCTTTTGTTATAAAATTATGTTTCTCATTTCATTTGGGACGAGAGTCACGTATTTGGCGAGACAGTGAGTAATTTTCAGAAGGTGAATTTAAATACATATTACCGATACACAATGGCTTTTGTTTTTGTTAATATTAATATCCTTACCGATCCCAACAAAGAATAATTAAGTTTCAAAGTATATAATGGATACGATGAAGTTGAAATTAGCGGAATTCTAAATGGGTTTAAAATGGAAATCTTACAGTCTACCTAAATAGAAGCTAGGTTCTTTGAAGTAGGTAGGTACCTACGTGAGCGGGTCAACTACTTACTTGGAAGTGGGTCGCTCAGCAGTGACCGCGATGGAACTGAGATGAGAGACAACAGGGGTTTCGGTAATGGTGTAAAAACCCACACTTCACCTTGCTGCTTGCTTGTTTGCCCACACCCCACATGTGATAAGATGTCGACAGCAGTTGCGGTCTCAAGCGGACGTTACTGATTCCTTCGTATTTTGTATCGAACAATTTTTTTTTTACGTGACAGGTGGCAGACGAGCAGATGGATCACCTGATGGTGAGCGATTACCGCCGCCCATAGACATCTGCAACATCAGTAGAGTCAATTTGATGCCAACCTTTAACACCATCTTCCCCAATTGGTCCTCCGGTATCCTTACTCACTCGACGAAACATACCGCAGGCGCTGCTTTACGCCTGTCTTCTGTGAGGCCGTGGCTTCACCCCAGTTGAGCCCGTCATATCATGCCGAAGCGTGGCTCTTCCACGGTTTACGCACGGTTTTTGAAATAAACAAAGTTAGATTTGTTAACATTGATGTGTTGTCCGTAACATAATTTTAACAAGTTATTTAAGTATGTAGGTAGGTATTCCATGGATAATTTTGCTGCTAAAATATGCTTTATAGTCTCTCGCATATTATTATGCCCGCCGTAATGCGGCGCTTGGGAAAAGCTCCTACATCTAGAAGCGGATGATGAACGATTGCTCTGTTTGAACAATAACATCGTATCAACATATTAAACATTATCTGTTACATCGTCCGCGTGAAATAGTATCTTTGGGTAGCATTTTTTGTTGGAGAGCCACGCTTCGACATGAATGGGCCGGCTCGACCGGAGTGATACCACGGCCTCACAGAAGACCGGCGTGAAGCAGCGCCTGCGCTGTGTTTCGCCGAGTGAGTGAGGGTACCGGAGGTCCAATTGAGGGGAAAGGGTGTTAAAGTTTGGCATCACAATTGACTCTACTGGTGTTGCAGGTGTCTATGGGCGGTTGAAATCGCTCACCATCAGGTAATCCGTCTGCTTGTCTGCCACCTATCACATAAGAAAATATAAAATAAAATACACATAGACAACACAGTATTAGATGGAAGATTCATATACAAACTAGGTACCTATCAGCGCCGAGAATCTGCGGAGTTGACCGCGCTCAACCCCGGCTGGAAACTATGTTTCGAAGTTCCGTAACTAGGTAAAGATTGCGATAGTGTTGTTTGAATCGAATCGTAGTCGAGAATTAGTTCGAGGTGGGGCTTTTAGCTTCGGTTCTTTTAGCTGTGGTTAGTAGTAGCAGACTATATACTGTCCCACTCCTTCGAGCAAAGGCCTTCGTCATAGAAATAAAGTCATCGCTACTATTCTATAGATGTGTGATGGGATTATACTCAATCACTACGCTTGCCTAATGCGGATTGGTGGATTCAAAACATACCATTTTCTCCACCCGGGAATCGAACCCAGGACCCCGAGATCACGGCCCGATACTTAAACCACTAGACTAATGGGGCGTCTATAGCTGTGGCAAGATATAAGATAAATAATAATAAATTGAGCCAACATCACATACATTGTCTGGTACCAAACTAAGGTTGTTGTTACAGGTGTGTATGGACGGCGGCAATCGCTTACCATCAGGTGATCCGTCTGCTCATCTGACACTTATATAAAAGAAATACCCCCAATTATATTGATTCGATTCCTCAGTGAGTCCAGCGATTAGCAATTCTCTTTAGGCCGGTCTACAAAGCCGAGTGAAGGCAATCTACGAGTATGTGGCAAGGCAAGACAAACACAAGACACAAGACGAGGCACAAACAGCGAATCGTTTATGCAAACTCTTTACGTAAGACATAAATTTCAATATGACCATTTCTAAATAATTGGATAATTATCCATCACCATCTCAGCGTATTTATCCAAAGCCATCAAACCTATGGAAGTAGGCCTTGGGTCCGATGGCTTTGGATATAACCTGTAGGAACCTAGAGCATTTATTTTAAAACCTTAAAATTTCTGTTCAAAATCTGTTCTTTTTTAAAACGGGTGTGTCCACTAAAAACTACACAATGATGAGTCGGAGTGGTTTTAATTAAAATACGCTTATTTATAAAACACACTAACCTTAAAAGACAACCCATTGGTCTAGTGGTGTAAGTAATGGGCCGTGATCTCGAGGTACTTGAGGGTTTGAGTCCCGGGTCGAGCAAAAAGTATGTTTAGAATTTTTCTAACTAATCTGCATTTGGCAAGCGTGGTGATTAAGCCTAATCCCATCAAAGTAGTGACGACTTCATTTCTATCATGGAAGCCTTTGTCCTGCAATGGGACAGACCTATATAGGCCGACACTCTACTTACTAACCTTGATTGGTTTGGTTGCTTCTAATTCTTTTTTCTTTGTATTATTGCCATTAGGTACCTTAACTGACTGCCCCTTTTCGCAGCTGTATACAAACTCTCAACTGGAGACTTCAAATTGTACGTCCAATTCACGGAAGTAATTAACAATTTAATTAATGTTGAAGGAGTGCTTGTATTTCGCTTGTCCTTTTATGCTGCAATGAAAAAGCTTTTTCAATACCAATCGCTAGGAAATAGAAGAGATGGAAAGTATCATTTGTTTTGGTTCGTTCCAGAATAAGATTCATTCTGCGTAACAATGATAAGCACATAATTAAAATAAGCACTACATTGTCAAACTTGGAAGAGACTCTGGAAGAAAGAGATATCTAAGTAAATTATGATTTATTTAAATCATATTACAATAATTTTGTTCTTAAATTTAATTGCGGTTTAAAACCCAAGCCAACGGATATTCCAGTTGTGGTAAAAAAATATGTTTCCAGTTATTTATTATGGATACTATGTATTTCAGTATCAATAATAATAATATCATTTGAATAATTTTAGTTTTGTTCAATAGTTAAAAGTATAGTACAGTCAGCTACATATCAGTTTACCAAAACCTGTCAAATTTCCTCAATCAATATGTGTTTGAGAGTAAGATAAGAGTCGATTGAAGGAATTTGAGAGTTTTGTATACTTTGATGTGTGACTGTATTTATACCTTCTATATCACTTTAATCGGCAACCCTAGTAGTAACTGTCCTAAACAGGTTAGTAAAGCTCCATCAATTTGTCCACGAATAGCAGAAGTTCCCTGTTGAGTAGCACACCTCATCTATCTATCACAAGTAATCTTCGAAACGTTCTTGATTCGCGGAACTAGTTCTATCACCCGCTCGTAAATTATTCGCGCGATGTCGAGTGGCCGAGCGGGCTTCAGTGTTGCCAATCTGATCTTATAATAAGTTACCTTAGTTCTCTCTCAGCAGAATTTGGGGAGTCTAGTTATTACAATGAAGCATGGGCCTTCAACAGTGGGGCAACCCTTTAACGTCGTAGGGCCCAGATATCAGACACAATAGACACTTTTAAAAGGTTTTTGGGTCTTATGACGTTAATAGGGGAATTAGACAATGAGATTAGATATTAATCAACTAGATATGAATGGTAACACGTTTCAGAAACGATCCAAAACGTGCAAGTTTTTTTCATAATGTTTCCCTCACCGTCAAACTAATGGTAAAAATACTCACCGATTTGATGTTGAAAAATTGTTTTTGTATGATAGGTGCCAGACGAGCTGACGGATCACCTGAGGGTAAGGCATTGCCGCCGCCCATTGATACCTGCAACGCCAGTAGAAACACAAGTACGCTCCCAACCTTTGACCCTTTTTCCCCACTCGATGAACACAGCGTAGGCGCTCTGCTTCACGTCGGTCTTCTGTGAGGTCGTCGATTCACTCCTGTCGAGAAGGCCCGTTCATGCCGAAGCGTGGTCCTCCCAAATTTACCTAATAAATCTTTGGATGGAGTAAAAAATAATAGCTTATAAAGCTTTAACCATGTGGTAACCCTGGTTCGCGGACTTAACTTCGCTGAATACTTAACCAGACGATGTATCCGTAACTTGGCCCGCCCTTAGTGCGGCATTGTGCGCGGTTATCCCTTCCGCCTTTTTGTTATTAAAAAGTAAATATACTGACTTCCTGAATAGCGGGCTGAATAAAGTACTGCCGCATATTTTTATTACCTACCCTGTTAAATGTAAGATGGTGCTAAGTTGAATATAAAAGAAAGAAAGAAATAAAGACAACATCACAAATATTACCGCGGTCCTCAAACTAAGGCTTACCCGGCCAGTATATAGGCTGATGACTTATTAATGACTTGACTCCTATTAAATATGGAATACTTACCCTAGTTTGAGAATACAACGATAAAGAGTCCTGACGCATTTATTTAAATGTTTGGTTGTACCCGTAAATGCAAATATCGCGTAATATAACAAAATGTGTAAAACATTTCGAGTTATCTTGCGTGCCGTTGGGGCGGGCAGGGCATATTGTCGAGTGATAAATGGCTTTCTGATTTTGCACAGATAAAGAATAATGGTGAAGGCAATTATGTGCTCCGAAAGCGAGTGGATGAGGTACGAAATGGGTCCTGCTGTCAGTCAGCCAGAGAACGGTATTGATTTTGTTTAGTCTGTACAATGTGAAATGTGTCTTACTAGGTTTAAGATAAGCTAAGATACGTTAATGGGCCACAAAAACATAAATACCTTATTTCAGGTTTCTTAGATCTTGTTTGATTGAAGATGAGATGATGACATTCGAAGGCTGGCTGGTGTGGGCTGGATGAGAGTGGCCGAAAATCGGGAGCGGTGGCGTGCATTAGGGGAGACCTATGTCCAGCAGTGGACGAGTGTGGGTTGCTGATGAGATCTTGTTTAAAAAACAAAAAGTATTTAAATGCAGCTTTGAGCCTTTTAGACGCTCCATGCATCAACCAATAGTATTACACGATATAAATGACTTAAAATATCTTGCCCCCTAAAGTGATAGCATTTAACTTTAGTCTCCGTTTTATAATAAGAGAGATAGTATTTTAAAATCGTATTTACCCACTCATCAAGTGAGGTTTTCTCGATTTCAGATTCTTAATAGACTTAATAAAAAAGAATAGCGGCCTTTACTTCATCTCATAGTACAACTAAGTGGCTCCAAGGTTGAAATGCAAGAGCACTTCACCCGAAATCAAAGTTGTTTGGCCTCGTAATATCTCCAATTTATTCGGTAACACAGTTAAAATTCTTGCCAACTCACAGATCGAGGGCATTGAAACTAGCTCAATCCCAAACGACCTCTAAAGGTGACCTATCTGTATCTTTATTATTAAGTATAGACGGGAATTAACGCGACGTTATTTTTTATTCACACACATCACATAGGTCTCTGGTAAAATCTAACTGGAGTTTACATTAGAACCCAGTATTTGCTAAGAAACAATAACAGAACAAACGTTGAATTAACATTGGTCCAGCTTACGGAATGTTTAATATCTTGTTGTTGTTTTCCGAGCCATAATGCTTCAATCAAAATTTCAGTATCGGGGTCCGCCGCCCACTGGTGGAATTAAACATTAAATACCTAACCTTTTACGTTATGAATGTTTCACATTTTCCCACGATGAGATTGCGAAACGAGTCGTGTTTCGTTCAGGCCCCTTCTCAGTTATTGCTCTCGGCTTCGTAAAATTCACAAGTTCTCTACATTTCATAGACTCGGTGCACAATTTTACATGTGCCCTTCTAAATTACTTCAACATTTTGACTGGTAATATTGCAAGCTTAAGAATACTTTTTTCAAGTACTAATTTGTGAGCTGATTATCCTGACTGGATTTATTGGCATTTGGTTGTGACCCTGCTTCATACACTAAAAGTAGTGGGTATGATTTGGGAATCGAACTCTACTATCTTTGGCGTATGAGGTAGGCTCTGGGTCAGAATGGATTCTGGATAAACATTGTGTAATGAACACTTTCCTACTGTTTTGGTTCAGTACCTACCTAATATAAGTGTTAATTCTTACTCAATCATCATCTCATACATTAACTTGTTAATATCTATTTTCGTTAATATAATCACTTAATAGTTTCGGTAATATTTGTAGTGTATTCTTTGATTTTGATGCATAAATAAGGTAAGTGCTTATGCAACATGTGCTTGGGCTAGAATCATTTTATGTGCTGTTGTTTGCAAAACAAATTAAAAACGAAATAAACCCTCGTCCGTCTAATTAACTACGCCCATAAGTACTACCTATAACAACTACTGTTTAAATTGGCATGAACTACTGAGATAGTTAAATGACCTAATTCTTATTGCCTTCAGCTTTCAACTTTAGAGTTTAAACTAGTCACGAAAAATAAAATTGAGTTCAATTCACAGCGCAACAAGACTCTCTTAATCTAGCTCGCACCGAGACCAGCTGAATTATTGGAGCTTTTCATTCGGGTAAAATAGTCCCAGAGGCCGTCCTCTGAATCTTTGAGGAGGCAGCCCTCCACGCGTGCTTTGGCAGAAAAATCAATAAATCAGAGCCACTTTATTTAAATGTTACACAGTCCTCGAAATACATAGAAAGTGATGAAATTACCTAATAGATACAATACTTCAAAAGAATACTTAATGAGTATCTCCTTTCAAAGTTCATGGTAACTACATTTTCGCTTTGAATCGCTGGCTGTGAATAAATAAGCTTACTTTAGCACATTTTCAAAGAATTAAAGAGATTTCAAAAAATATACTAAGTATCTCTGATTAAAAACGGTTTAGTTATCTGAAAGCTCTTTAGTTTGAGTTAATATTAGAAATTATTGTAGAGATTTTAGTTGCTTATTTTAAATGGTTTCTTTTATATGTATTTTCTGGTTTGATTCAGTTTTGAATTTACTAATGGTACTATATACACGTTTGGGCACTAGGAAAGCAATATAGAATTGAGTATTATAGGTACTTATTTCGAATAATACTGCCCTGTAGCTTTACTTAAACTGAGAAAAAAAAGTGCATTTTTAACAGCGAGTATTTTCGAGTTACCGAGTTACAAGAATGAAATGATTCTAGCAAATGTTTTTTCCACTAATTTCGAATATTTATGTAGCTCAATGAAAAAGCTGAAGAAAATGTTGGATACATATTTTCTTCTTATGAACGGCAGAATAGAATACGTATTTACCCAAGGTCAGTCCAAAGTCATAGTTATTGACTACATTTTAAATTTTTCACAGGTTTCATTCAGATACTTCAGCCTAGTGCAAGTTATCCACGTGACAACTTGGTAAAAAAGACTTAGTATTTTCATGGCACAAAATAACACTAAATAAATCCTTTTGGATTGTATCAGTCATTGCTTTAGATATTTCACCTTAACCACTACTGAATCCGACCTTGTATCATATATTTCCTTATCTGCGACGGTAATTTTAAAAGGAAGGGACGGACGGCCGCGGCTATCTTACAAAGGTACCTTATGGATTATGTATGTTTCTATGTATTTAGGTACCGTTATTTTCACCCAACCTTTTCATGATTTGTTAAAGTAAACCAGTAATAAAACTTATTCAATGCCAAATCACTACATTACAGCAATAACTGCACTGCCTCACAGAAAACCGGCGTGAAGCAGCGCCTGTGCTGTGTTTCGCCGAGTGAGTGAGGGTACCGGAGGACCCACCCGGGGGGAAGGGGATAAAAGGTTGGCAGCGCACTTGTAACTCCACTGGTCTTGCAGGTGTCCATGAGCGGCGGCAATTGCTTACCATCAGGTGATCCGCCTGCTCGTCTGCTACCTATCACTAAAAAAAAATTAGATAAAAAATAAAAGTAACAAAAGTTACAAAAATAATGATGGCCTCGATGGCGCAGTGGCTAAGGTGTTCGCCCGAAGCACGAAAGGTCCCGGGTCGATTCCCGGTCAAGTCAATAAGGGAATTACATTTTCTAAGTTTTCTTGGTCTGGGTGTTCTGGGTTGACGCCCCCAGTTAATATCGTCATCTGGTACTCATAGTACAGGGGTTGCCCTAGCTTGAGACCAGGCTGATAGGTGTGATTGTGTGGCGCATTTATTATTTTATTTTATTTAAAATAAATAAATACTCGTATATTTAAATGGATTTCCTCTAATTTCCTAACCAGTCGGAAAATGCTTGCTTCAAGCCAGTTTCAGTATAAATTTATAATTTCATACAAGATTGAAAGTAAGTACCTAATCTACAAAGTTTTCTAATTTTCTCCACTTCATATAAGAATACTTCATACTTTACTTACTACGCAACTCCTTTAAATAAATAAAATATACCATTTACACAAAGTAACTAATATCACGAGTAGATACCAAATTGTATAGAATAATGTGTTCCCTTGGTTATTTACATAGGAGGATAACAAATAGAATATTCTAAGTCCCTCTAGGATATTTGTTTGTTGAACTGAAGATAAGATCTGTTTGGCTTCACGTTCCGTTTCGAGCAATAACTCAGATTGTTCGTCAAACAATCATTGATATGACTAGAACAGTTAGTTTTGTTTACAATAAATAGGGAAGGAGGGGAGAGAATTGCTGTTTATACATAAGTAGTTTTAAACTTTCAACTCTAACCCTCAGTACAAAATTGCTCTTTGAAATATCCATTATTTAATTTATAGATTTAGTCTATAGAATATATTTCTAACTAAAAAAAAACACTTCTAGGTCATACTTGTATTTCCTTTGATTGAGTGGTTTGTAACTAGGATGCATTGAGAAGATGTGTTTGTGTTTGTTTAGAACTAACACAATAATTTAATTCAGGTACCCAGCTTAGTTAGCAGGATTTTAGTAGTATTTTGTATACTTATTTACATAACAAGCCACCAGATGAATGCGGGAGATATGCCCGCGAGTCGAATATGTGTAGGAGAAGAACTAGAGCTCACCAAGTAAGTTGCTAGAAGCATTTTCGGGGATGAAGACGCGAACAAAACGTAGTCATCCATAAAATCCATGTGTGTTCATTATCTGTTGTTTGTCCTTTAATAGTTTTTTATTATTATTTTAGTTTTTTAAGTGTCTTTGATGTTGTTTGTTTTTTGGTTTGTGTGCTAAGTCTGTTGTATTGTTTCATGTGCGTGTCATTCTTTCATTCTCTTTCACTTATAAACGTCACTCATGGTCAAAACTGAAAACCAGCGCTGCAGTGGCTTCAATGAAGCAGCTGCAGCATATGCTGAGTTTGGACCTTATTGACCACCTATTTATCTGTCTATGAATGTAAGCACTTAATGTTCCTTTCTTCTGTGTCTTCCTACTGTTGTGTTGTATCTCTTTTTAGTTGGTCAATGTTTACTTACTTACTTACTTATATAGACTAATGAAACTAGTACTTTACTGCAGTTCGAACACCGTTAGCAAAAGAGCATTATCGGTGGTTTATTGATGAGTGTGATTCATTTCTCTTTTCTATTAAGCTAAGAGGTTTACTGAATCTAGCTTGTTCCGGTGTAAAATGCTGGTTGCAATCACAAAGGTACTTTTTTCTTCGGTTTACAATACCTTGAACAATGTGGGCGCAAATAATTTATGCTTCGGATAGTTGCAATTTTAATTTCCCTGAGGAACATGGCGTGTTCCGGCTTCTTTTGTTATTGCTATCTCGGACGAGGTTATTCCACGAGATTTTTTATTTGTAAGTGGTATTTATTTCTGACTCACAAATGGAAGTGACGGGTCCGCTTGAAACCATTTCATTGTCATGACATTACTAGGTCCAAACTCCAAATATGCTGTTAGCTCGCAAACAATTAGGGGTCACTAAAGACACTAGGGAGTTAATTGTTCTTTTTAATTGCATGTATGGAGGGAAGTTCACTAAATACGTCACTAAGTTTTTTGGATAAGACACCACCTTCACTATTGTGTTCTATTTTTAGTGACCCTATTCTTCGGACACAATCCTCCTCCATCATAGTCACTCAGCAGAAAGCTACTCCCATATAGTTAATGTATTCAAGTATATAATCACGTACAAAAAAATGTATTCTGATTTTTTTCTTGTTGACCTTTATTTGTGAAGGGAAAATTACACCAAATCACCGTCATCGTATATTGAATTAATCGGTTGACAATTTTCATATCTTATGACTATTGATTTTTTCGCTTCTGTACAATTATTTATACGTGTATGTAACAATACATATGTATGTAGCTATATATTCAATATTACATACTACTATATCCACGTACCTCCACACTCACTCGCAACCAGAACGGTTGAAGTCGAGGCCTGATTGACCACATACACTCTCACGTTTGTTTTCATTTATTGCTATATTCTCTGTATCTGTAACTTTTTATATTATCCTATAATCAAGTGTTGAAATACTGTAAAGCTGTGTTCTGTTTTATTATATTTTTTTCTACCATGTAGTATTACGTACATTTCACACGGCAGTCCAGTTGTTTGCAGGATCCCGTTTTTTGTAGAATACCGCTTGATGGCAAATGAGTTTATATGCTAGTGTTCAGCGAGCATCCCGCATTTTGGATCCTGCCTAGCATATAAACTCATTCAAACCAGTGGGATCCTGCAGAAACCCGTTTTCTGCGAAAAACTGGACTGCCGTGTGAAAGGGCTATTACAGTGCGGCATCCGACAATAGACGGAGCGCGTACAAAAAACCTAGCAAACACGATGATTCGTGGATCGTATGATGCGCATTGGAAACATTTTAGCCTAATTAAATTCCGGGTACGTCCACGCTAATTGCCCGGTTCATTTACACATTTCATTTATTCACAGACGCGTGTCCGTTTTCTGTGCGGGCTAGTGGTGAGGCTTACCACTTGAGTCATTCGACTCATTTACGATTTCACATCGTTAATCACATGGCTTAGTGTTGCTAAACCGATCAATAGTTGTCATCGATAACTATTCGGGACAACGATACTTGTACAATTGATAGTATCGTTTTGTATAGAACGTTAAGTATTGCTCAGATTTTATAACAATACTATTGACATGTGGCAATACTATCGATAGACTATGGATACTATTGGTTTTATTTGGATGACTTGGCCAACACTAACCAGAATGGTGGCTCAATGGACGTTAACGTGCGCTTTCCAAACGGGAGGTTGTAGGTTCAAAATTTAAAATGCGAGCACGCTCTTGGCAGTTTTTTTTGGCTGGCTTAGATTAGAATACAGACGTAGTAGGTAAGTGAGAATGTGAACTGTCCGGCTACGTAGAATTTCCCCAAAACATGCATCAAAGATTAAAATAGAGCTAGAATCTTAAAATTTTATATTTAGGCACCGGATATATTTTTTCTCGCAAACCTCGACTTTATTGGCGGCCGCAAACATCGCATTGATGCGAGCACAATGGCGCCGGCATTTAAAGCTCAAGAGGTCGATGTCGAGCTCCGCTTTATAAGAATACAATGAAGAATTCGCCACCACTTCTGTTCACACTCGACATTTTACACATGCCACCGTGTGAATAGATTATGTAAGTTACGTACGAGTAGGTATTAGTTTCGCACTTACCTTTTTTAGATCGAAAGGTGAAAATCCAGGGTGATTTGGACTATGGGAGTAAATTTCAAGGACTTGACTAACTTAAAACTTGAGCGAACACAGGCTGTGCGTATAAACAAACACCTTCTTCCATTAATCTCAAAATCATATCGGACAACAATCAGACTTGCCAAAAAGATGTAACAAATCCCTTACATTTGTTACATCTTTTGGTACCCTCATTCACCCTCTGCCTCATTTCATTGGATTACTCAACTAATTCTTCTATGGCTAAGGATTCGTTAACATTTGTATAGCAGGCTTTTTGAAAATTTTATTTAAAAACCTTATTTATATAATAAAATATTACATAGGTACTTAATTCTACAATAAACCTACCTACCTGTAGCTCTTCTCTTTTGTATTATTTCATCGGCAATGATTGATGTCAAAGTATACAATTTCAGTAATCAAGGATATTTTTTGTTGTATTTTTAAAAAAATACAGCTTAGATTGCTCAGTAATGTTCTTTCGTGAACCTTGCGGTTTTCGCAATTGTTTATTCACTTGTAAATTATACCTTTGAGGTAAGGTTTCCATTGTGGAGGGCGCACAAAGAAAATAACAATACAATTACATAAATAATGAACTTCTGAAGGAATGAAATTGAGTGTTGAATTGCTGAATGTTGACAGATTTATTTACTCTAAAAATACTTTTGTAGAGTGAGCTCCCTTCACAGGTCTTTGCGACTACAGTATGGGGTTCTTCAAACGTAGCATATTTATGTACGTAGAATGTTTGGTTTTATTTTGGTGGTCATCAGTAACTTTGTTCCATAATATTTTTTGTAGTTCATGTTTTTTATGGTATATATAGTAATGTAAAAGTTTGTTGACGAAAAAGATATTTGTGTTGGGTTTGGGTGTTTGTGGTTATTTCATTGTTTCTGGTTTTCATAGCGCAAGGGAAAAGCTTAGTTTGGGACCAGAACAATGTATGTGATGTGTCACATACATTGTTCTGGTCCCAAACTAAATTTTGTCTCCATTTATGTATTTATTTAGCTTTATATACTATATAGTATTACTGTTAATTTTGAACTGTTTCCATTATAAAATAGCAAAAAGCTTATTACATTATTTTTAGGGACCTATTGCGAAATGAACACCAAATTCGTACGTATAAAAATGTTAATTAGGTCTTGTATAAACGTCATAACTTTTCTAACGATGTCTATAAAACAAAACTCCACGAATAGCATCTTTTAATGAAGATAAGTTCCAAGATGAATGACCCACTACGAGTATAAGGGGCAGTCTTTATCTATGTCGCTGCGATAAACTTGCTGACCGAGGCTTTAAGTTATCCAGGCTTATATATTACTAGCTGTTACCCGCGACTTCCGCGTGGAATATTATCTTTGGGTAGCATTTTTAATTATTTAATAATCTTCACCCCCCCTTTTAAACGCTTACAACCCCCCTTTCGCAATAAAAAGTAGACTATGTTATTTCTCAAGGTCTAGACTATCTGTATACCGAATTTCATTAAAATCCATTCTGTAGTTTTGGCGTGAAAGAGTAACAGACAGACAGATTGAGTTACTATAGAAAATGTAGTTTCCTAAATTAACTTGACTGGGAATGGAACCCGGGACCTTTCGAGTTTAAGGCGAACACCGTAGCCCCTGCGCCATCGAGGCCGTCAAATCAGTCTTTATAGATTTTTTAACTTCGAATTGTTATAGTTGTATTTTATAATACTTTCTAATTTTTTTACTCCTCGAAGATTTGTTAACAAGTTTTAATTTTAAGTAAAGGAAAAGCTAATTAACATTGTTCTTTTTTACAAAGGAACCATTTTTCTCTGCTATTAATTTTGTATGCAAAACAACGTTACGAGTTTTCAGCCAAGTTTATGAGGTAGCGTAAGAAATAAAATACTTGAAGTACAAATTGTTTAATCTTTATCAGAATCTTTTGTAAACAAGGTTGGTAGGAGTACCTGTGTTTAGCTGCGGCATGAATGGGCCGGCGTGTCTAGAGTGATACCGCGGCGTCACAGAAGACCGGCGTGAAGCAGCGCCTGCGCTGTGTTTCGTTGAGTGAATGAGGGTACCGGAGGCCCAATTGGAGGAAAGGGGTTTAGAGGTTTCCAGCGTACTTGTGACTCTACTGGTGTTGAAGATCTTTGGGCGGCGGCAATCGCTTACCATCAGATGATTTCGTCTGATCTGCTGATCTGAAAAAAAAAATCAGTCACAGCCCAAAGTTTTGTCTATTTAAGAACTAAGGCTGGTACTATAATAATTTCAAAAGTTTGACCTATTTAATAAAATTATAGTAAAGTTTATCTTGATATACCTACTACAACTAAACGGGATGTGACCCAGTAGCGTAGCGTAGAGGGAGCGGGGGAGTGATGCACTTTTTGAGGGGGCGGCAAAATCTCTGTTATATCCTGAAGGGGGAGTGTAAAGGAAGAAAACAGAGTGGCATCAATGCCACTACACTGGTGTAGGGTAGCAAAATGTATGCGTCATCTCTGGGTCGAGTAAAGTATAAGTAAAGTAAAGTATCAGCCTAGATACTAGTCCTCACTGCAAGCCAAAGGTCTCCATCGTAGAAATCGTCATCGCTACTATTGTGGGATTGGGTAACGTAAGAGAGTGGCAAATTAGTCTTGCGCCCCGGGCGGCTGATACCCACGCTACGAAACTGATGACTGTCGTTTGTTGGTCCGGAAACCTCTACCCGGGCACGATTTGCGAGTACATCCTATTGACATAGCCTTGGTGTAGTGAGATTTAGCTCTCCTTAGTACCTAATAGTTAGTTCTTTGACATAGGTATGCTTGTGTTGAACGTTGTCACAAAGGCGGAGCGTCCGGCTGCCAGTGTACCGGAGTGCCGGGAGTAGGGCGACCAAATGAGACTTGTTTTACTGGTTTCCCGTTGAGGGCTACAAAAATATATGAACACGTAATTATCAAAAATGAACATAAATAAAAAAAAGTTAATGTATTTGAAACACAAGTTCCTGAAAGAAACGTAACCATGCCGTAGGCTGTGCGCGGTGTGAATTGAGGTAACCGGAGGCTCCATCCAGGGGAAGTTTTTAGGCTGCGTAAGCTGCGTTTCTACTGAAGTGGAGTGGAGTGCGGGTAGTCGCCGCCGGATGCGCCTCCCACAGGTTCAACACGGTGGTGTCAGACAGCGCTGCGAACGCCTATTTGACCCCGTTTTTATTTGTAAAGTTCTTTTTACGTAGCTTAAACCAAACTGCGAGTTGCAGGTGGTCACCCTAGCCGGGTAGTCGTCGCCGGATGCGTCTTCCGCAGTCGAGCTAAACACCGTGGTGCCAGACAGCGTTGCGAGCGCCCATTTAAACCCGTTTGTCGTTTTTATTTATAAATTTCTTTTTACGTAGGCCAAACCAAATTGAAAGTAGCAGGTGGTCACCCTAGCCGGGTAGTCGTCGCCGGATGCGTCTTCCGCAGTTGAGCTAAACACCGTGGTGCCAGACAGCGCTGCGAGCGTCTATTTGACCCCGTTCTTATTTGATAAAGTTTCTTTTTACGTAGCTCAAACCAAATTGAGAGTAGCAGGTGGTCACCCTAGCCGGGTAGTCGTCGCCGGATGCGCCTCCCGCGGCGGAGTTAAACACCGCCGCCAGACAGCGCTGCGAGCGCTCATTTGTACGGATTGTGACCTCGTTCTTATTTTGAATGTTCTTTTTTACTGGAAACTCGGATTGGTTCTCGGACTAATCATTTCCGAGTTCCACGTCAGAAACTCGCGATGGTTGGATGGTTATTTGAAGTTCTGTGTCAGCGCTTTGTTTGAGCTCTGGAGAAGGTTTTGATGAATTCATTAATTACGCCAGTAGCACGTTGACGAGGGGTAACTATTTCAACTTGAGGTGGGTCACAAGCTGTATAAGTGTAACACTAAACTGTTTTATAACTAATTCTTCGGTACTCATGTCTTTAAAATCCTCAGCTCAGTGTTGAGTGCCTATCTATGGTTGTATACAGAACTCATAATTTACTGAAATGCAAGAGCTCGTTTGTGAATTTTTTTTCCTATTGTTACTTTTTTATTACCGTTAATAGCAGTTTACCATTTTATGAGGTTGATTATGAGATACTATTTACCTTACCATTACATATTTTACTTATAATAGGAGATAAAAAAATTTAACATCCGTCATATTCCAATATAAAATAAACATATAGGTACAGAAAGACCATATAAATAATATCAATCAAGTTTTGAAAGAACGATTTCTACCACTATTATGACTACGATTTTTTTGTTCTAGATGATAGAATGTTTTCCATGATCTACAAAAATACCTACGTTTTGATGACAGTTTTCTTTCATAAACTATTTAAGTACGGTCCCTAATTTTTAATACACGAACAAATTAGTGTTATTTAGAGAGATGAGAGGCATTTTTGGTATAAACTCTAAGCTCGGTGTATACAAAGGGAAGTGCGTCACATCATATGACCCACGCATTCCGAAACACCACAAATATGTTGTCCGTTTTATGCATGTTTTAGCGTGCAGCTGATGGGAAATGCCACAATGTTTTTGATCCCTAAAATAATCCATCTTTGTATCTAGTAAATAAACATAAAAGTGAAAGAATATTACAGTTCTAGAGTCGTTTGTGCGTTGCTGTTACGACTAGTAGTGATAATTTTTGTCTTACTCCGAGGCTATAAAACTTATCCACGACCCATAAAAACTTGTCTTATAATGTTGAGCTACTGACCCGTTTAATTATAGCGTCAAAGCCAAGGCCTGAGACATAAAAACAAGTTGACAAATCGGTCATCTTCAGTATCAAGACGCGGATGCTACGAACAGAAGTAACTAAGTACTGTTAGCCGGACTAGATCGATCGCCTAGAATATCACTAGGCGTACATATCCCTAGTGGTGTGTGACACTAGAACTGTCAACTCTGTGAGATTGATTCGCACGCTCGGATTATGTTACTTAATTATTGCTAGTAAAACTGTGTATCAACCACTTCAAAATGCGCATTTATAGTGTACACTGGTCCAACATATCGAAACAATTTATTTGGCACATTCAAACCGTCATTAGGAAAGAAATATTGATTAACGTTTACAGTTGATACGATATTTTACGGTGAATGCTTTGTTAAATTTGGCCACGTTGGTTGTGTTGATATTACCGCATACCGTGAATATCACTAAGTATTAATTTGGATTATACCTTTATATATAAAGCTGACTGTACCTACTTAAATGTAAAAGATCCTGGATGGCTCTACCTACATTTACTTAAGGGTTTTTAACAACCTGTGGTTTTATGAATTTTGCTAAGAAAAAGCCTTTTAAAACGTGACTTAGGTTCGTCAACCTACGCGAACATTGAACATTTAAAGTAGGTAAATGTTTAAGCTGCAAACGAAGTCAAATTCATTGTTGTAAGGAGATAAACTCTAAGAAGGTTTACCAAGAATTTCAAACAAAGGATTTTTTCTACAAGTCAGTGTAGATAAACATGACAAACGATTTGTTCCTACACGAAAATAAAGGCAGCCCCAATCCCCTTTACGGTAGGTATCGAATTGAGACCTGACATAATTCATTTTAAAAAGGGTCCACGTAGGCACGACACATCTCTTTAACCTCGTTTGGAAACTTAAACGTGGTCAAACGTGTACTAGTAGGTACGTACATTGTGAATCTTCCTAATTTGTAATGTTAAACTTAATAAAATACTATTAGCATTTCTTGCAATATAAAAGGACGGACGGTTTCTATTTACGTAACATAGTTCAATAAAAAAAAAACTTCATTCAACATCTCATACATTACCCTGACTCAAACAAAGTAAGCCGTGGGAGAGTAACGCTTCGGCATGAATGGGCCGGATCGACCGGAGTGATACCACGGTTTCACATAAGACTGGACGTAAAGCAGCGCCTGTGTTTCCTCGAGTCGGTCTGAAGAATCGGTAACAGGGCTGTATAACGGTGTACAGTCGCCCGCTATAAAATGTAAACACTTCGACTCTTATACCGGGACAATAAGGTTTATATTTTAATGAGGTTGTATACGTGACTGAGGTGCTCCTCGGCTCGTACCTTGACTACCAGGCACCAGCCTTGGTGCTATGAAATGCCGAAAATATTCCCATGTTTCCTTCGCAGAATGCTTTTGTTTGCAGTTAACAAAGCGTATTTAAAAATCCTTTGCTATCAAGGATTACGGGACCAAACCCGTTAGCCCGCTGGCGGGTGCGGTCGTAAAATATCACTTTCCACATGAACAAGGCCTAATAACCCGACGTGTGCAGAAAATGAGTAAAAAATAAGCATAAAACGAATTTTGCCGCTATCGTAGCACAAATGGCACGTATAAAAAGTGTAGCAATGTGGTAAACTTTGGCAGGAATCTTGGCTAACCTGTTGCTACTCATTACTTAATACTTATTATAGCACTAGGTTTGGTATTGTTGCCAAGAAAATCAACAGTTATGCAAATAAGGGATGTATTTACCGCAATTTACATAAACAAAAGAAGTAAAAGTAGCTAATAAAAGTTGTGTTGCTTGCTGGCGTATATACGCCGTATGGCGTATTATACCGTACAACAAATAAAAGTATAGGCATTAAGCAAATTTAGAAGCCTGCTCAAATAACGTATTGCGGATTCTCCAAAAGCTCAGTTTGGAACAACTATTTTAATACAATAACGTTGAATTATGAATGTTTGTTTACTGAAAACCAGCTGTATACATATTGAAAGCGGGTTATCATATCACATGGGTTTCCATTAGTTTTGCTGGAAATACAGTGAACTCTACTAAAATTTTAAAGCGCTGTTATAAAATAAAAGTTAATTAGAAAATGTGCAGTAAATTGAGAAGCATAACCCAGTAAGCACCCTATAAAAATGAAGGAAGGCTTTATCGTCCCCGACGATGCCTGTTATAAAGACAAGTGCTGAGTATTTCATTAATTAGCAGACCGACTTGAACATAATCAAGAAAAACTGTCATAATATTGTTTTATTCTATAGTACTAAAGTGGTATTAGTACGTGTTCTATTATATATTACGTGGTGTTCGGTTCGCACGGCCACTATTTTCGATAGTGAACCGACCCTACTTTAGTTTGAGTCTACCGCATTTGTCTAAAGATACATATCTGAGAGGAAACAGGTCTAACTGACGGTGTTTATCTCACGACCCATATTTTCCTTTCAGGATAAATAGTGTTTAACATTTTGGTATACATTATATTCTACTACTTACTTATTTCCCCTCGATCGTTATAAAATCGGGTAAATTTTCGAGGATCGCAAATTAACAGATCTTATAAATTAATTATATTTTAAGCCAAAAGCGAGATAATACGACTTATAACGTGTGACATTCGCGTAACAAAGAGGCGTTGATAAAGCTACGGGTTATAAGCCGATTAAAAATAATAATTTGTGCGCTCAACATGAATGCGACGATGTAATTAAAAGGTTTATGGGCGACCTGCTGAGCATGTGCGATATACTTACTCGTAAAATATTTATGACATGTCAGTGATCGGATTTAGGTGCCATTATTGACAAAATCTTAACATTTACATGCTGAGGGCGCTTATATATTCTCAACAAGATACTATTATCGTAGCAGTCTTTAAATCCATATTCTTCCGAAATGTACATCAAAATCTATAAATATTGCATTTTAAATAGATAAAAATCTAAGTTTTTGAATTCGAGTAAAGTAATCGATAAATTTTAAGATGCTGTATTTCAATTTGTATACTTTCAATGTAAGCATTATCATGAGATTATAAAATAAATATTTAATTTCTAGTTTTTACAAGAAAATAATAGTAATTCGTAAACCTGACGAATTTATAAAAAAAGTCTGATGCAAAACATGTCATTTGATGAAAAACAGATGTATGATAATAATGTGTCTGGATTGTCTTTGTTGTCTGCCTAAAATTAAAAATATAAATAAATTGTTTTTCATACGTTACATATTTGTCTGGATTTTCGTAAAGTAGGTACACGTGTTTGTTTCAAAACTATTCAGCTGGTAGCATAGAGGGTAATGTGCAAACTTTGCAAAGTCAAGGCCCATTATTTACTTTAGAGTATCCACTTGTTTAGTTCTACACATAACAAGTTTAGTTTTATGAGTACAAACACAGTGGGTATGTGGTGAATTTCGGATATTGCAAACTCAGAATCTTTAACAAACATTTCTCTTTTATTAGTTTACCTAGAACTTGTTTTTCTACTAATCAGCAAATATAACTTAAGTTAAGAACATTGTGAGCTAATGTAAGAAGGATTTTATTTATCAAGATTATTGTAAATTCATTTAAAAAAAAGTTTATTTAAATAAAATTCACACAGAACAATAATGGTTCGGAAAAGCGTTGTCTACTGAGAAGCAGCAAACTAAAATTTTTTTTCTTTACATTTTTTAATTTCACGCAGTATACGATGAAATAGGATCGAAAACCTTCATCTTGTTTGTCATCCGGCTTGTTTCCATGCAATAATGCTTAGACAATGGGCGAAAACTTCGCTTTTCCACGATAAGTCCATTCTTGATTACGTGCAGTGTGCACTAAGAGATTATCCCTTTTGTGATGGAGTGCACACGGCCCTCAAAGGAAGCGCGTTCATTATGATCGTTTTATGGCTTTCAAATTCAATTTCTAGTCAACGATACATCGTTTTTCCATTGATGGTAGTTACTTATCATCTTAGCGTGATGTCCCATTAGTGCGTCTACGGAGTACGTTGTAAATCATTTTCGACTCCCCATACAAAATTATGAAGTTCGTGTGACCAACTTTGTATAAAAACTTGAATTTTTATTACACGGATATTAAAAAGACAAACGAATTTTGTTCAAAATGGTTGGTAGAACACGTCGTATATACAGTGTGGTGCTAATTTAAGTATTTATGGTAGTTTCCCTCCTGGACCCAATGTTTCTTTTCACCCCGTATATTGACATTGTTAGTAGAAAGTATTCCGATACAAGTCTTTAGGTCCTCCCTAAAACAAGTTAGGTGTTCGTGCTAAAAGCATTAATGGACTTCAGTTTCGGTTGTTTACTTGCCATTTACTTTGTTGCCTCGTAAGGGCAATTAGCTCTAGGTATTTGCCAGACACTGACCTAAATTACTTTGACATAGACTAATTTTCTATTCATCTATGGTTAAAAGTATGGCTTTTATTTTATGTTGAATAGAGGCTACTGGATGTGTTATTAATGTGTCATTAATTTTTGTACACATGTATGATGGGTGATGTATTGGGCTTTAATTAAATACAATACAGAATTCACTATGAATTTTAAACACAGAGACAAGATATTTCTTTTGTAAAGATGATAACTATTTAGATCGCAGAACATAATTGAAATAATTTTAACACCGTACTCAACCTTCTATGAATATACCTTAACAAAGATAGAAATAGGAAAACTAATTACTTGATTTTGATCCATCTATAGTATAGATGTATCTAAATTAAGATTAAGTGTTTTATTAACTTGAATAATAAATAATAACACAAGTACGAATGTCCAAATAGGTATATAAGTACATAAACTATCAGAATGTTAATTCCTTCTAAGAAGAACCAGTAAGAAACTATGAAGTGACTTTTTTCAAATAATAGGTAATATTAGTGCTCGTGACCTGCACACAAATAGTTAAGAAAAAAATCAAAGTGAGACCAGATAGATACGAGTACCTACATTATGTCTGTTATGTCACGTACCCTAATTTGTGCTTAAACATGAGACCTCTCTTTGTGCCCGAATTCCGAGTCTTTGAGATTATTAATATTCATACTTAGGCCCTATCTACGGACTGTATTACAGTCAACACGGTGCCACTGGCAAAGATCCAACTCGTTCCCACTATCTAAAACTGGATGTGTTTTAACTTATTTTCGGGAGTATTTTGAGCATCTCTTTCACGTACGGTTTTTGGTGCGGGCGTGTTTTTGTGAAAGGGGAAGTGGAACATGTTTTTAATTGTAATTGGTGCAGCTGTATTTTTAGTTTCATTTTGAGTTTATCATATTAAGAGTCAGAATACATATCTTAACAAACTAACTAGACTGCCGCAGCGACCCAAAGTGAGCCTGAGAGTGATAATAAGAGCCTCAGTCTAGGTCGGTCCTGTGCCACCTCCTGCCAGTCATCAACCTGGAATCCACGCAAATCTTTATCAACTTCATCCCTCCAGCGGAAGCTTGGACGCCAACTGGACTTCGAACACAAACACAGTAAATTAATGTAAACAAATACCATAAATTAAAGGATATGACGGATGAAAAGTTTTATACAGTGCGAGCTGCTGCCTAGCCAGTAGACAGATACTCGGCTTCTCTTGCGAGTTACTTTTTACGTCGATCATGCAAGTTACTGCTCAGACATGGCGAGTTACTGCAGTGCTGCTAATGGGCAGGCTGCACGCTAGCTCGTACTATGAAACTGTAATGATATGTACTTTCTATTAAATGTGATTACACAGTAAGTGTTCGTCAATCAAATACTTGAAAAATTATTTAATCAAAATACCTTCCTACCTAATATTAACGTTTACGGCAAATAACGCTACGTGAAGCGATAGAAATCAAGAAATATCAAAGTTTCAATCGGGATGGCGGATAATAATATCATTGACATGGAATCCGGTGATTAACCAATGCACATTCCCCGTACAAAGCCGTTAGTAACAAACACCGATACCATTAGTGTATTCACTGACATTTAAATGATATCAAGTGGTCATTTAAAAAAAGAGATACTGTGAGGGTATCTGAAGATTTGCAGCCGGGTCCCAGCAGACGTTGCAATGCCGCCAGGTCACTGTACGAAATGTCAAGCATTGCTATCATGTACTTAAAAAAGTCGCGTTAACTCCCATTGATGCAGAAACTTAAAAACGAATTCAACAGAAGAAGTCTAAAATGTAGAGCGTTGAGGAAACGCCTATTGTGTTTTTAAAAGTCGGTTTTAAACGAAACCGTCGCGTGAACTCACTTGTTACTTTGTTTTCGATTGAAACTTTTCTTTTGTTATTTTACTGCACGAGCTCCCGCGCAAATGGGCTTAGACTGACTGGCGATGCACGTGACTTATGTGGATTTTTTAGATCTGAATGGATTTGTTAAACCTCGGAAACTATGACCATTGTGAAATTGATTGTCTCTTGTTTTTGATTCTACAGAGAGCATCAGTTGTCCGTCGACATTGAAAGAGGAAATGAAATGAAATTAAAATAGTTTATTCAGTTTAGGTCCATGTCAATGTCTTATGAATGTCAAGGAATCTTTTTTCATTTGTGAATTGAATTTCAGGATTATATTTTAGGATTGCGTAGGTACGAGTACCTCAAAAGAAAAAATTACACCGCGTAATGATTCTTTCTCCGTCTGAAAACACTATTTTCGGAGGTATAAAGGCATATCGAATTTTCAGTAGGCTTTAAACGAAATGGAATTCTCAACCAAATCTTTATCTCGTTCTTTTCATACTCCCTGTGCGTCTTTTTTGTTTGAATGTGGCAGTTATATTCTCATTCGTTACGGGACGGTTTCGTATAAGCCACCCTGTCTTCAATCAACTATAAATGCCAAGTAATTTAGCCCAAAGTCGTAACGCTAAGTTAAGTATTTACCTAGGTATGTTACTCGTACGTAAAACAAAATTAAACGAGTGAATATATTTGGCGTCGACTTGTACTATGTTCTTGATAAGCAATAAATAATTTAGAATTTTCGAATTTCGACTTCAATAACTCTTTCTTTTTGTGTGGCGTGTAATAAAGTAAAAAAGGATAGTAAAAAAAATACTATATAGTTGCTATCATATACATAGTTGGTGTTTTTCTTAGATTTTATTTACATACCTACTAGCCGCATAAGTAGCCATTGAGCAGTTTCTTTGTTAGGACGACAAATTTGTTAAGACGACGATATCTTAACTTAAGTATTAGTTATGATAATATTATCTAAACACGTCAATTGATAATAGACATGGTTTTGTTTGCTAGAGCACCTACAAACATAAAATATTATTTGTGCGTGAAAATATTGTAATTTATTGAAGCTTTTACATCATAACTATTATTAAAGATTAACGATATTTATAACCATTAGTAGAGAAGGGTTGTATGTAGAATTTATTATTACATGGAATAATTTATGTGAAGTTTTAATGTATGTTCGTGCCTTCGTATAATTAAGGTTAGGTAGTTCCATAATTTCTTTTTCTAGATTATTAACTGTCATTAGGTTAAAGTACAACGTCGTAAAAAGTTATAATATCCTAGCTTAAAGCTTACTAGCCGCAAACATTCGCAGGTATTATTTTATTATACTAACATTTTTTTGGGGAAGTCCGCGTACAGTGGCCTTACCATAAGTTTGAAATACTATCCTCGCTATCGAAAACTATCGCTTTTTCTCTTTCATTGTGATGCATTTGAAAGAGACAGAGTAATAGTTTACGTTATGTCAGTTTTCGATGTCAACTCATGGTAGCGCTACAGGAGGCAGCCGTGGCAGGCCCTCCCACAAGGTGGACCGACGATCTAGTGAAGGTAATGGGCAGGCCCTTGGATGCGGGTGGCACAGGACCGATCTGTATGGAGAACATTGTGGGGAGGACTATGTCTAGCAGTGGACGTCTATTGTTGAAATTATGATGATGATGACTTACAGTATTTGTGATACAGAATCAAGGATGGTTTCGATGACCATTTTTACGTATGGAAAAGGGGTTAAACATCTTTTGAATCTTTCTTAGCCTAAAATTAGTTCTTAACCGTTAATAATAGGTACTTACTTAAGACAATTTAACATATGTGACAACTTTCTAACCATTACCTTTCATTAAAAGTTGTTAGACTATTTTGCCATTTCAACACGTCTCCTTCAATTATTTGGGTCGTGAGCATAATGAGAAAGGTGCTTTCGTTGGCCTTCCCATCCAGCAGCCATCACGGTAAGGCATCTGGTTTACTCGGCTGACATAAGACAATGACATAAGCATAAGCACATCGGTAAAAAATAACTATTTATTAAAAGATACTGCTCAAAATTACAGGTCAATTTCAACACAACGTAACGGGTCTCTTTATTCACTTGATATTGGCAGAATTACAATTCCAAAGAGCACGGTTCAAGTCAAAACGAAAAAAAAAGAAAAACCTGAACGAGACTGATACAGTAGTACTGTGTATAAAAATCCGCTCTTTACTTTGTTCAATATATCTCTGAATAATCGCGTTGAAGACGAGAAAAAACTCATTTGTACAAACTTCAAACAGTATTGTTTACGTTCACATGAGCCGAGCTAAAAGCAAACGTTACCTAAGCAGATATGACGTTGACAAATCTTTTTGCCCTTATTTGCTCCCTAGTCGAGCACAGACGTGTTTTTGTAACGAGTATCACAGGTAGTTTCACCTGTCAGTGATATATCTTACTGTGCGTAATTTCGAGCGGTACTGCTAAAAGATGAAGGTTTTTCATGGATTAAGTAGGAACCCGTGGGAGAAATTTATTTCAAAAGACGGCAATATGTGTATAAAATCTTACTCCTAAAATGTCTGATATGAAGTTTATCTGAATAATTACTTCATGATTATTTAGCTAATCCTTAGGTGAGCCGGCAGATATGAAAGTACTATTTAAATTATACAATATATAGATGATCCGTTTGCTCACCTACTAGCTATCATATAAAAATAGGTAGGTAGCCATTTATTTTGCATAAAAAATAAGTACACTGATCGTAGCACCTGTAGCAAATTCGTAGCATGTAACTACGGCGTAGCACTCATAACTACAAGTACGTCGGGAGTTTGATCTTACGTAGATGTCTAACAGCTGTTTATAGTTCAAGGGAGATACTTTTGTAAAAGTTTTAATTTTATATCCTACAACTTATTGATCATTCATTAGAAACCTATAAAAACTGATGTTAGGCCTCATGACAAGTTTTAAGTAGGATGTCAACAGCCAGGTATCTCAAATTCCAATTTGACTGGCTTTATAACGTTTCATTAGATGATATTTTTTCGAAACTATTACTAGATTACTTTCACCCCAGTTGCGTGCGGTCATAAAGCACTGGCACTAGCGGCATTTCTATCAAGTTTCTTACCTTTCATGATCAAAGTTGTTATGGTCCATATAACTTTGAAACATTGCTTTGCACTTTACGGGGGACGAGAGTATGGGAGAAAATGTGATCGGATAGTAAAACACTTTAAAACAACCCCCGGTAGCCACCTATTTATTTATACAAGTGTATAATTTATACAAAACGTTCTTTAATATGATAAAATGATCCCTATTTTAATTAAATTGGATTCTTAACTGAACCCTTGGAGTAAGAAACAGGTCAAATAACTCGTATTTTGCCCACAAACCTCAGATTCCACACCTCAAAGTAGAATAATAAAAAAATATATATGTGATAGGTGGCAGACGAGCAGACAGATCACCGATGGGACTATGATGGAATTAGGCTAAATCACCACGCTTGCCCAATGCAGATTAGTGAGAAACCCGAACTATGTTCGAAAAATTCGAAACACTTTTTGATCGACCCGGGAATCGAACTCGGGATCCCGAGATCACAATCGGGTACATAAACCTCCAGACCTACAGGGCGTAGGAAGGAATTTATACATTCATACAAAGATAATTTATACATTTATTTTATACAAAGGGAAATGAAAAGTCACCACGGGCAGGCACAAATAGGATGGAAAATGCTTGCGATGACATTTTGTCGATTCGTTTCCGATTCAAGCACGTAAGGTTACGTGTGCGCGGTGCCAATGCCGGGGCACGTGCACTCCCGAAAACCAAATTCCGTTAGATTTATGCTCCAAATGTGAGGATGTAGAGGCGCTCTTACAGTGTTCTGTGGAGGTACGAATGTCACCTGAAAGTAGTAGGTAGGTAACAATCGTAAGTTGTTCCTAAGAAGTTGATCAACTTGCGGAAAATAACAAACTGCAAATAAAAAAAAATATATATGTGATAGGTGGCAGACGAGCAGACAGATCACCGATGGGATTAGGCTAAATCACCACGCTTGCCCAATGCAGATTGGTGTGAGTGAGAAACCCGAACTATGTTCGAAAAATTCGAAACACTTTTTGATCGACCCGGGAATCGAACTCGGGATCCCGAGATCACAATCGGGTACATAAACCTCTATACCTACAGGGCGTATAGGAAGGAATTTATACATTCATACAAAGATAATTTATACATTTATTTTATACAAAGGGAAATGAAAAGTCACCACGGGCAGGCACAAATAGGATGGAAAATGCTTGCGATGACATTTTGTCGATTCGTTTCCGATTCAAGCACGTAAGGTTACGTGTGCGCGGTGCCAATGCCGGGGCACGTGCACTCCCGAAAACCAAATTCCGTTAGATTTATGCTCCAAATGTGAGGATGTAGAGGCGCTCTTACAGTGTTCTGTGGAGGTACGAATGTCACCTGAAAGTAGTAGGTAGGTAACAATCGTAAGTTGTTCCTAAGAAGTTGATCAACTTGCGGAAAATAACAAACTGCATGAATTATTTAAACGGTGTCAGGTCCTTTTTTAAACAAAGGTCACATTAAGGTTAGAATTGGACACTACTCCCCCCGCACACTCGGGGCGAGTAGTGTCGGGTCCGCCTTGGAAAGCGGGCTTTTGCCAGGGGAGGTATACGAAGGGAGGCTTCTCAGCCAGATTCACGTGTCCCTTTCCCACTCTGGCGTAGACGGGAGCACCCAAGGGGTTTTAGTTTAGGGTAAAACCCTCGCTGCCACGCGGGGGGGAGTCCGACATAACCCGTCCGCCCGCCGTATAAGTAATTAAAATTAACATTGAGTTATTAAACATGCACAAAAAGTTTATTACCATCGATTTTCCCATGGTAATAAAGATATTTACCCGAAATAATATCTAGCTCATATGGTTATAATTCAAAGTATCAGCTAACTCCATACCAAAGATTAAATCACTCCAGTCGTTTAGTTGTGAAGAATTACCAAACATACACACTCAAAAATATTCGCTTTTATAATATTAGTGTAATGTTATTAGGTTGGTACTTTATTTCGCATGGTAATTCCAGCCAGCCTTATCATGATACACGAGCGCTTTAGCGCGCTCTACCCTCTTACGGACTAGTACACATGTCCGTCTTCTTTAACTACAAAAGACGGGCTATACCTACTTATTACACAGCTCCTATTAACCATTCCTATAAACCTTTCTACTTATCTATTATTATGTAAGTTTTAGGTAGTAGATCATGAACGAGGGATTTACAGAGATATGCAGGTATGTATATGAGTTGCTTGTGGCAAAAATCGTTGCTGAAATTTACTTTGTCAAATATCTGCCATCGTCAGTTTTTAACATTTTCTATACCCAAGATTTTATTTTAGTGCATTACAATAAAGCTAACACAAAACTTTTAAAAGTAAAAAAAAAGTCTTAACACTCAATTCTGAGTTGATTCACAATGAATGGGGCTGGCTGGGCACCGTTGACAGTGGCGTGATAGAGAAGAGGCCGATACCTACTCAGCAGTGGGTGGATGTGGGCTGAAATGATGATGATGACTCAATTCATAATCTAATTTATGCCTATTTTACGTTTTCTTAAAAATACTACGTCCCCATTCATTTTGCAAAGGTTAAAACACCTTTGAATGAGTATAATAAGTGGCTTAATAATTTTTAATGTGCAACACCTTGCTACAGCGGCGTGATATTTTATGAGTTCGTCGAGGTTGATACTGGGGTAAATGTACTGAATATGTTAGCTATAATGTACTGAATAGCTGTAATATGCTGATATCTTAGCTGGTGCTCGTTCATAAAAGGTGAAAATTACATCACTGAGCGGGATAAAATTTTTTACAAAGCCAAAGGAAAATTGAGGGGAATTTGAGTTGAGTAAAATTTTTATAATGAGTTGGTATTTAAAAAAAAACATTTTCATTACATCGTAATTAGAAGTAATATAAAATTAGACCAACATTATATCTCCCTTAGAAATTACTTTTTAATGAACGTCTTTAATAAAAAAAATCAACCAAATTAAATACGTCTCCACTGCATATTTCCTAATTGCAATGGGTACCTCATAATAATTTAAGTATACTCCTCCAATTGGAAAAAAAGCTAGACATTTCATAATTAAATATTTGTAACCGCCAATTCATTGAAAATAAAATCAATTAAGTTTTTTTTTTTCACATTATACATTTTAACGTTCACTTTCACTTAGCGTATTTTATGTCAAAATATGTTTTCTTGATTCTAACGTAGAAGGTACATACGTCTTTTCTTACGGTCTGCAGCAGCAGACACAAGCAATATACAAAAACCGAACCTGTTAAAGGCAGAATCCCAAGTCTTTACCGTCTCAATTTACTGCGGAACAAAATCGTAAAAAGCGTTTTACCTGACTGGTAATTTGAAATTCCCGTAGGAATGAATAGGTTAGGTGGTTACAAAATAGATTGGAGAAAGGTCCTTACCTGAGCCGTTGCTCGGTAACGACATAAACCTCGTTCGTTCGTATAGAGCGTAGATTTTTTATTAAAGGATGGTAAATCGGTCTAAATTTAGAATGTAACGAAGGATGTGGCGTAAGATCACTATTTCTGTTAGTTACTAAGTAAAATTTATATGAAGGTATGGTAACCACATTGGTTGCAAAACTCGTTGGTTTCTCAAACACCGTTTGTCACGACTTTCTTGACACACTGTTAGTACTGAATGATGCTAAGATGAGAGAGAGAAGTAGGAGTAGAAACAGAAAAACCACACACGGTAAGAATAATGCAATCTGCCCACCTCCTGATTGGTGGCCATCCGAATTTCCGCCAAGATAAGCGGCTTTTAGGCGGGTTGGGTTGAAAGGAAAAGGCCAATAACAATACAAAACACCGCTTGCCTGAAAGTGTGGGTACTTTTTATTGGCTACGATAAATCAGCACAAAGGCCGGATCCTCAAATCTTTTACTAAGTTTTTGTGAGAAACATCGCTTTTGTCATGAGCTGGGATTATACGGATCTTTTTATTATCTAGTAGTTACATGACAAACAGTGTGTGGCTTCTAGAGAGGATTTATCAAGACAACTGTTTATTACACTTGTATGTACTTCTATGTATTCTATCTAAGAAAAGTGTGAGAAAACCAAATTTTCCAACATGAATAAGACTTTCCTACTTAGACTACTTTTTTATAACATTATAATACACTAGTGGCCCGCCTTCACTTCGCTTTGGGACCGTAATTCAGAAATGAACCAATAGATGGCGCTGTGCTCAATTACATCGCGCAAGCGTTTGTGTTTTCGGTTTACCTATAAGCCTTGTCGTTGTCTATAGAAGTTATCTCTTTATAAATAGTATAGATATAGAAGATGTTAACTGCTTTTAAGAGAGAAACACACTCCATTCACTTTTATAACAGCATCCCGCTTATCTTCATTTGAGAGGGTGGAAACAAATTCATATGGTAAAATAGTTTTTATTACCATGTCTCCGGGGTGAGCTAATGGAGCCAGTTTTAAAGCCGCATGTTTACTAGTCAAGGTTTACATACGTAATTCTAAAAGCATCATAAAGACCATGTATTCTGCTTCAGTAGCAAGTCGGTTCTTAGATTTTCATCACAAGGAGTCCACTTCCTTGCATCGTATCCTGACTGACCTCCCTTTTGCATCACTTTTTTCTCTAATGATATGTTTCAGTTTTTAGTACCGGAGAGTCTTATGTACCTACTTCAAATTGAGTATGGCGCGCATAAACATTTTGGGCTACGGTTGAACTGCGCCGACGCCTGAACCCGTCTACTTATTTGAGAAGGAGCGAGGAGTAATATATCTACATTTATGTAGAGTTATTTCACTAATGTCATTTTAAGAAATAAGGAATAACAAAGGATCTGATAAACTATGCTTCCTTAAAATAGAAATATTTTTTTTTCACATTTCTTCCTTCGCTCTAGCGTCTTTTGCCCCGAAGCGTCGGCCGTCTGTGTATTTTACGAAATTGCCCTGTGAACAAGGGTCTTTAGACCAAAACGGGTTGTTATCCCCATTATGAATAAACAATGTTTGCATGAACAAAGCTGTAGCATCTCTATATTAAAATTCTCACAAGCTCGTTAAAATATGCATGACATAAGCCGTAGGTATGTTTGGAGTTGCGCGTCGAGCCCGCTTTCGCAACGTTGAACAGGAGAAAAATGGGTCAAATATTAATGATAACAATAATTAATGATTCGTGCTCATTAATCTGTTGATCCAGTTAAATGCACACGATTTGGTTTGAAATGATGTGCTCACATCAGTTGAAGATAAATATTTTTATTAGTTCGCACTGCGCCACATAAACTTTGGCACAGTATATTGAGGATTCAAACAGTAATGGGACCACATAACAAATCTCGACGTGGCTTGAACCCGCAATATGCGAAGCTTTGCGTTTTATGGGCAATAAACTTACCACGGTAACTTACCTATCCACACCAAGATGAAGATGTGTTACTCATTATAAATTGTACTTTCCTACCTACTAACTTGAGTGAAGTAAATAGCCAAGCGAATAACACCATATTCACTTCTTTAAAAGAATCATGGTGATCTGCGTTACGGGTATTTTAGAACAACGTATCTTATTTTGCTATATGCAAGGCAACTTGGATAGAAGTTTTCACATCTCTATTAATCAGGTTGATTTGTAATCATTTACACGTATAAATGAAACTTAAGCTAAAAGGTATAGGCCTAGCGTAAAGGCAGCCAGAAGCAAGTCACGGGCGCTGCACTATAACTTTATTAAAACGGGAGTTAACGCGACGTTTATTGTTAAGTACATTGTACTGTACTTACTGCTTGACAATTATCGGCTACGTTGCAGCAGCCGTGGTCACAAGCGGACTCAATTGCGTCGCGATGGACCGTGGTCGGGCGATTCCGTGCGCTATAAGTAGTTCTTAAAACGCATGTATATAACTTCTTCCTCCTCGATCCACCTCAAAGGTAACCCGAGAGTACATTTTGTTTTGCCTCTGCCTTTATTAGCACTGTGGTACTACATGTTACTTACAGCTACAGCTTGTATCCACCTCGTCTATGCTGTTCCTGTAATCTTCTTGTTTAATTACTGAAGCAGTAGGCGTGAATACTCCAAGGAACATGAGAATGTGAATACAATTTTGGAACATAATAGAAGCATGCAGATTTAACCCTATTTTAATACTTACCGTCACAGAATTATTTCTCGAGGAGAACAGAATTTTATAGCGATACAGTTACCTATTATGTTCCAGGGAGAGTTTTAGCCAACTTTGAAACTATTAATTAATATACCCGTAAGTACAAACGTATCTAGGCTATTATTTAAATGGGTAAAACTTTTATTTTTATGTGATAGATGGCAGACGAGCAGACAGATTGCCACCGCCCATAGACACCTTCAACACCAGTAAAGTTACAAGTGTGCTGTCAACCTTTAAGTGCTTTAACCCTTACCTTGAAATATTCATTAAAACGTTTTATTGTGTCAAATAATACCTACTTATTCCAAAAAAGTTATCACGTATTGCGAAAAATTGTTTTGGCAGATTTTTTTCAAATGAATATTTGAGAAACGTTATTTGGATTGTGATACACTACCTACTTATGTATTTAAATTAGTTTTTCATTTCCAGCATCGAAGCGAACTGATATTTGGCTAGAGGTTTCAGAATCTGTAGGTATCAAGTAGTATCTGTAGATATGAAGTAAGCTACTCCCAGAAAAAATGTTTGTCCCAAACGTCTGCCTAAGGCCAGGCATTGTTCCCAGGAGACAACGTATTTCCTGTTTGTTTGGTTGGCCTAGAAATCTTATTATTATGACCCTGTACTGTCATACTGCAAGATACTTACTATACCTACTCATCTTCCAATGTTTTCGTTCACGAGTTACGGTTAACCAATATATTTCATAGGTCAAGTTTGTCACAAAATATTTTTTTTTCGGTCTAGCCAGCCGCATGTCATCATCTTACTTAGCTTCGGACACCCAATATACGAATTACCTCAGCCCAATGTAGATATTAAAATGTAGCCTTTTATATCTGCATAGGTGTATACAAGGTAACATTCAAATGGTCAATGTGGCTGGGAGGTCAACCAATCAACCCCAGAGTGTAAGGTCAAAAGCATTATTTTCTGTCATTGATAAGATTATCAATAAAGATACCAGAAGTAAACCAGCCAAAATATCATGGATACGAGTCAACACCCTCACGACATCCGTTAATCTGCGCTTGATGTTGGCATTAAAGAAGATTGCCATTGCCTTTTAAGATCTTGTAACTTTATCTTAAGACGTCGAAATCCGCACAAACTTATGTAACATGTTTAAATTTAAAATGCAAAACTAATCCAGCATTCCGGAGCTTAATCCTCCCCTGGAGATGCTAGTAATTTGCTACAGCTGTGGCGACTTTTTCTTTAACGGAGCTAGAGCATGAATATTCAGTCGAGTGGATGTCGCGGATACATTTTATAATGTTTTAGTCGTATTGAAAACACAAAATACTAGTAGGTTACTTTACTGACTATAAGGAAACCTTTCTTACGCCTTTCATTGATACGACCGCTACCTATAGAGAGCTTAAGATCTTCTCAGATAGTAATTGGTTACTCCTTAACACATTGTCAGTAAGTTTATAGGTACCGTGCTTGTTAAACCATATTAGAAATTTCTCTAATTCCTAATTGCCTCTTCGGTCATGTCACACGGGTGTCCCATCAAATGAAGAGGGTAAGGGAATAAAGTGTGTATGTATCTGTGTTTGCGCACAGACTTGAGCACTATAATATATCGTACGTAGGTAGCTGATCGCTAAGCCACCGTAGCCGAATCGGTTGGACTTGGAGAGGTATTATTATTATTTCATTCATCTTCCATTGACAGATATTTCACCGGTCTTACTTTAATAACCTGAAAAGGATTATTATTTAAAACCAGACACGGTAATATCTTGAGTGTTTTTCTATTTTAGAGATTGTATTTAATTTAAATAAATATTTTTGGTACCCCAATTTCATCAGAAACCGAATAAATGTTAATCTGTATTTATAATTTACTGTATTGTGAGTGCTTTTTAAGTTACGCGTTCTCGTTTATTTTAATTATATAGTCTTTAGTAAAAAAGTAATAGGTACATTAACTTCGCTTACAAATACTAATTAAATGTCTAGCGATAAATTAAATTATAAGTGGAATTCTTTGTTAACGTCAATTCACTGAAGTGTTTTGTTAACATAATTTGAGCGTTTTCAACAGAATCTACCAGAGTCCTTAAATCTTGTATCATGGTTTAAGCTTAGGTACTACGACCTCTAATGCGATGGTTTTGGATGCAACCGGGAATAGATACACAGGGTACCGGAAGCCCAATCGGGGGGTAAGGTGGAGAAAAGGTTGGCAGCGCACATGTGACTCTGCTGGTGGATGTCTATGGGCGTTGGCAATCGCTTACCATCAGATGATCCGTCTGCTCGTCTGACATCTATCTTGAAAAAAAAAAACTTTAAGAGGTAGGTATAAGTAGCTCTAGTTAAAACAAAGAGCGGAATTTCCGCGGAGCGAGAACAACATACTGTGCGGTATTACTTAAACAGGCTTAACATGCTTGAAGTTTGAGTGCAGATGAGGTCTTGAACAAATTACATTTATTTTGTTCAACATTATTTCCATGATCGTGAGTACCTATCCTAACATGTTTTGTCTCATTGGTCGGTTTTGTTTCATTTATGCGATGAATAGGAATGTAAATTGTGATAAAAAAATATTTTTTTAAGTCCATAGACTTAGGTATGTCCAACATGAAATCTTTTGCTGCTTGGAATGTTTATTTTACACCGAGAAGAACCAGCAAGAAATCTCTGTAGTATTCTAACATAATCCTAAACTGACCATTCGACCCGTTTAGAACGGGACTATCCCGTTGCCTATATACTGTCCCAATGCAGGTCAAAGTCCTCCTTCATAGAAATTAAGTAATCGCTACTACGATGGGATAAGGCTTAATGAAATAAAGGCCACACTATACTGTAAAATTTTTGTCGTGATAATCCCGATGCCCTCATAATATGTAGGTAGCACGAATAAAATCCCTTAGAATGTTAGATCATCAAAAAAGCAAATCAAGAAAAAATAAAATTCAGCTGTTCCATACAAAAAATTATGCTAAAGGGACTTTTTTCGTGTTACCTATTTTGAGGGATTGCGGATTAAAATGACTAAAATTTAACGGTGTATAAAAGATGGAAACAGTAGATCGAGTTCATGAGGAAGCGAACATTGTTATGCGAATTTCCAAAAGCCTCTTAGTCGGATGCTCTCGAGCCTTGACCTACTTTGTTGTGGTAATTTTGTGCATTAACGCTCTTCTTCCCGCCAACCTACTTACGAGTATACTTTTGTTTATATTCCACGAGTAAGAAATACGTGTTTTAGTAGAATAGAGTGTGTAGTTACCGAATTAGCAAACTGAAGTGGCAGTGGGCTGGTCACATTAGCCGCAGAACTGACAACCGTTGGAGCCATAAAGTCCTTGAGTTGAGACCGCGACTCGGTAAACGTAGTGTTGGACGCCCTGCTACAAGATGGGATGACGACATTCGAAGGCTAGCTGGAGTGAGCTGGATGAGAGTGGCCGAAAATCGGGAGCGGTGGCGTGCATTAGGGGAGACCTATGTCCAGCAGTGGACGAGCGTGGGTTGCTGATGAGAGTGTGTAGTGGATTCTACGTCCACAATATAAAAATAAATACACAGTTGTTGCCGTTGTGTGGCCGGCTCGACCGGAATCGAGAAGACTCCCCCACGGAAGAGCGGCGTGAAGCAGCGCCTGCGCTGTGTTTCACCGAGTGAGTGAGGGTACCGGAAACCCAATCGGGCAGAAAGGGGATAAGTTTTGGCGGCGCATTAATGACTCCACTGGTGTTGAGGGTGTCTGTAGGCGGCGGCGATCGCATTATTATAAGTATGTAAAATGATATCACGCGCGTATATAAGTAAATCAAATTACGCTGCCATGGATAGTAGCTTTTGTAGTATACCTACCTATATACGAGTACATATTGTATCAATTTCGATGATTCGATTAACATCGGCGTCGCACTCGGCTCAATATTCCGTTGATAAACTTTTCGGGCTGTTGGTACGTCATGTTCGGCAAATTGTGTTCTCTGTTCTGCGAAATTGCTTACTTTCGCTCCAAGTTGTGTTTAATTTGCATTGGGGTTCAACTTGTGGGCTTATAAATCTCATAATGTGTGTGTGACCGTTAAATGGTCCGCTTGGTAAGTTGATCAATTTCCTAGATCATTTCTAATTGTCGGAAAGTAATAAATAAACGAAATATACGCGAAAGCCGATTGACGCTTGGAACTTACGACTGCTTAAATATAATTTATAAATGTTGATTTAACAGGTCGTTCCATCCACTGCTCTCCAGGTCCTCTTCATGCTGCCTCACATTACTATCTCAGGTTTTGCCAGCATTCTCCTTAGGTCAGCAGTATTGTTTAGCTTTTGTTTTATTTTTCCCAAATTACAAAGTATATTTCTCGCGAAGCTGTACAGTATAATGTTTTTCATGTTTGTGTTACTAATTTCTGTTTGAATTTCGCGTGTGTTCACTCTTCGAGCCCGCATGTGTCGCGTCGTTATTATCATCATTAGTGAAGGCAAATGTTCGTTTAATACTTTTGTTCTCGTTTGGGATATTGTCCCTAGCCAATACTTTCGTAAAAAAATAGGGTTGAAATTACTGAGATTATGGATCAGGTTGCAGACAAAACATTTCTGTTTTTCCTAATATATTGACTACATAAAGTGAGAATCCATTCCATGTACTTACGTCGACCCGTTGAGCGCAGTGGTTTGAGCACTGGTTAAGATACAAGGGTCAATGTGCGATCCCTGCACCAACATAAATGTTTGTTGATGAAAGAGATAATTGTGTTAAGTTTGGGTGTATGCGGTTTTTTAATTATTTCTGGTTTCCATAGCGCCAGGACAATGTATGAGATGTTGTCTCAATTTTTTTACTTACCTACTAAGACTTAACTCTGTGGGCAAGAACGAGCGCCTTGAAAAAGAGATATTTTACTTCTTTCGAAGGTTCCACGAAGGAAACACGTGCGCCGGCTACGAGTTGCATTTCTTTATGGTACAGCAGAAATAAAACATTAGGTTGAGGTTCTGATGAAGAAATTTCACCGACAAGCAATCCAACATGGTATGTCTGTACCTACCTACTCACTTTCACAGAGCAAGGAAAATATAAAAAGTTTCCAAAGGCATTATTTATGTAAAGCGATCCCACTGTTTGAGTTGGAAGTTCGATCTCATTTCATTATTCCAAACCCACCTTTGTTCGGCATTGAAACATTTCGATACGTTCCTGTTCGGGATAGCCTAACTTTACATCGATAACAAGAAAGAGCTTTGGGGCATATGTTATGTCTTCAGCTGGGTACTCACTTTTGTCGAAAGTTCCCATTTGTTCACTGGCATATCATTATTGTGATTTGATTAATTCTTTATTACACCCAACCCTTAAAATAAAACAGTCCATTTTAAGCGTAAAAACTGTGAGATATGCGTAAAAGCAATTAAATACGGGAAACAGGTAATTAATTTGATTGATGTGGTTGCGGGACACGACAAAATTAAGCAATTAAATGAATAGGTCTTTATTACAAATTAACCCCATTAATGTCGTTCTTTTGTTTTTTTACGCCAGGATTATTTGAATTAACTTCTTACGTTACGTTAATTCATTTTTTTTATTGTGTGGGCTGCTACGGCCTGGTGTCAGTATTTTAAACTTCTGTAAGATGCTAACATGCTAAACCACTTTAAAAGTCTTACTTATTTCTACCAGAAACACTTTTGTTAGGTTTCAGGACTGTCAAATAGCGTTATGTCACCAAAAAGCATACAGTCAGTATGTCACTCATAGACGTAACATGAGTTTGACATATAGAGATTGCAACTTTTATCCTAAAAATAATGTATGTGTTGCATAGCTTTGTGATGCTTTATCTTTACATTGTGAAACAGGCTCTTAGTATCTAAATCCAATGATATCCAGGAAAACCTTTGTGATACCATAATATGACATAATATTCTTCTAACCCTATACTGTCAACGATGAGCCCCGGCTGTGGTCAATTAAAACCATTGCCTAATCTGGAAGCTCATAAAGGCTTAGTAGGATTAGAGCTGCCTAAAAGTTACTCTATAAAGTTCCCTCGGTAAGCTAAGACCGTTGGCAAATCCGCACCGCTTACTTTTAGAAATATTTAATTATGTTTAAACATTTTCTCGCTGTTTGCTATTTTAAATAATACTATTGTTTTGAGTTCTAACCAGGCAGCTCAAGCGAATTGACAAACATTTCAATATTCCCTTTTACTCCATTCCATATACATAATACTTACTCATAGTACCCATAGTAGCGATGACTTGATTTCTATGTTGGAGGCACATCTTGAATCTGTCATCTTGATTTCTCTGTTTGCCCTGCATAGGCACAGCATATAGGCTGATACATAATTACATTATACTCGTTGAAGGTACTCAGTACTTCAATATAAAGTTGACCAAGTATAGCAACACGTTTAACCTACCTACACCTTACTAGGCCACGCATCTTTATTTATTTTGCTGTAGTAGATGTTCATTGGCGGTGATACTATCCTGGACTAAGGACATTACGGTTAAGTTGGGACGGAAAGTAGGAAGAAAAGGTGTCAATATAACTTGCTCTCCCACAATATAACCAAATACTTATAACTGTTACACAGAACAGTATCTACATTTACTCTGTAAATGTGCGTGCATTCTGTAATGATCTCATTGAACACACACGAACATCAACTCACTCAGAGTGTTTCAAATCACATTTGATATCAAGCTCTATGAGTTCGAAATAAAGTTGCATGTTGGTTGAAAAACAATTGTGGGTAGCTTAATGTGATATCCCCCAGAGCGCGTTGTGGCATTTCCTTATTACCATAAAATTCTGCGCCGCTTGGCCCAATGATTTGAAAAATGCTGTTAGGGTGAATGTTGGGCTGAAACTTGAGTGAGTCTGTTGTGTTTTACCTAACTGATCGGACTATTTACATATGGAATGAACTATTCAATATTTAAACCGACGTAAAATGCACTGATCATCTTGTCTTGTGGAAATTACCACTTTAGCTTTTGCACTTGCCACTGGTATCGAGACCACTGCCTTAAAGTGCTTTTAATCTAGCGACTCGATATTTCGATCGGCTTTTCAGTTGGCCTCGAATATATTCCATAAGCAATAATAATCCAAGAGTCTTGCAACAGGATTAGCACGAAGAAGGCGGGAGGGGGATATTATGAGGCATTAAAAATAAAATCTAACCATCGTTATTCCCACAAGCAACACCTTTCGCTGGAACACAATTGACTACTAGCATCGTTTTGGTACTAATTTGGTCATGTTTTCTCATGCCTTTGATTGAACGGTGAACAATTCTTTTTGAACTGTCATAATGTCTGGATAAGTAGGTACGTTACATACATATACGAATAACAACAAACACTAATAATGTTAAAGTTAAAATGGTCAGTCGGAAGTCCCTTTCTTAAAATCGGCCCTTTATTGTAATACTCAGTGGATTCATCCTCCTAGTTTATTCCCGGTTGCTAGCTTAGTCCAGATTTAGATGCAAATGGGAATGAGGTGAGTTATAATAGAACCTCAGGATAAAACCAACTTGTCAGGTGACGTCCAATTATTATTATGTCGAGTTCAGAAATAGGTCAAAGTGTTAAAAGGTCCAAGTCTAACGTTGAGTTGAGATCATCCTATTTCATTCAAGTTTTGTAAAATTTAAGCAGGGCTTTACTTTAAAACAAAAAAGCGTATCTCAGGAGAGTTCCCTAAAACTCGGTTCACTCAAAGTTTTGAAGTACTTTTGTTTTAAATCAGAACAAAGCATGATGTCATAATTTTAAAATGCTAATATCTTCCAGATTTAGCTCAAAAGGACAAAACACGACAAAATAAGACAACAAACTGTTTATATGGACAAATAGTGACTCGCCACGACTTTGCACGAGTACAATATTCATGTATTATATTACCATTACATATAAACCTTACCTCTTGAATCACTATCTTTTATATATAAAACAGCATAAAAATGCGTTGCTTAGTTTCAAAAATATAAACATACATAGGGACAAAAAGGAGAAGCGACTATTGTTTTATATCACGTAATGGTTTATTGATATAGTTAATATGTCTGCTGACTATTAAGTTACCATTAAAAGTTAATCCGATAGATATGATTTAAAAATGATAACCCTTAAGCCTTAAGCTCCAAACAGAAACGTTGTACTTGTACCACCTGTTCATTCGAGATTACGTTTCGAGTCCCTTGGCGTAATAAATTATAATCACGAGCCATAATTTAAATTAGTTGGAATCTCCATTATATTACAGTGTGAATACTACCAGTGCACAGGGATCGACTTATATAATATAAAGGTGAATGGGCTGGGAGGCCCTAATCGTCGCGGTTGCCTTAGAAAGTTATTAGACCAATCGATCAGATATCACTCGACGGCAGCATGGATTAGTTACTTAGTGTACCAATTAATCTTTAAATGGTGGTATAGTCAACATCAATCGAGATGATAATCCCATCAGTGCTTATTGAATGATATTTTTCGATCATCGATCTAGATCAAAGTCGATTTAATGATATCAATTAACGACCGACCAGTTCACTTTGGTAACATTCTTACCTAGGCTTGGCTAGAGTTTGAGGATGGTGGCAACGGCCTGTTACAACGCATGCCGGGTGTAGGGTACTTTCCTTTGACCTACACTCTTACTTGGTCGATTTTTTATTTAATTTGGGTATCTGATAGTTGAGATTGCGATTACGGAGCTTTTAAACTGTGAATGTCTTATCATTATCGTGTACAGTTATTATACCTTAAAGGGTACCAGAAAACACTCGTCCTTATATAGGACAGCCCTAATAAAACAACTCGTGTTCATAATTCCTGAGCGCTTGAAAAATTATCGCTAAACAGAAGGTCACCTAGAGTTATATTTTTGGACTTTGAACCCTCCTTGTGTATCAGAAGACACAAGTGCTATTTTTGCACTGCGATGAATAATTTGACCTGCTGCCGTTTGTACAGTCAGCTTCATAAAGATCGTAGTGTCGAGTGTGGTCAAATTGATATAAAGGACACAAGTTCATTATTATGTTGATTGTCAGATCATCTTAATGTTTTAACCGTAATGAGTGGTCAATATTAACTTAACTACACAATTCCTATATTATGTTATGTGTTATGATCCCCAAATACATCTTCGTTATAAATATTCAACGGTATCTAAGGGTTCACAGTCACCAAAAATATGTTGGTGTTTAAGAAAAGTATACTCTAATTTGAAGTATTACGTATTTAAGTTGAATAATAATGTGTTACTTAGGTCGTTCTTCTTTGAGTATTCAAAGTTTTCAATGTTATTTTTGACAGACTTGACGTTCAAGTTCTAAGACACTTCGATATACGAAAATTAGGATGTGCTATTTCGTCACAATATCCTACGAATATAGATTTAGATGGATATGACATAAAATTACGTGCATATCATAAGAATCCGGGGGAATTTTGTAAAAGCTCTTAATTCATACTGTAGTTAGAAAATGTGTCCAAACAAAAATGATGGTGATCCAAGTATTTCATAACTATATTTTAGGTCCAAATATAAGAAAGCACCGCACCATTAAACCATTTTGCTATATTTTGTTAGGACTTGTTAGAACTAGAGGTCGCAATACCGGCCCTTAAAACCGATACGGTATTCCCGGTATTAAGTAGGGAAGTCGAGAAGTATTTTCATTTAGACATTTTAGAGAAATTACATTATTTTCTTCATCTCCATACCCAGGTAGATAAGTAGATTTTTAAATAGTCGTTTTTTCCCCTCAATTAAAAGCTAGAGTATTCCTTGGCCCCTACTGCAAAAGAAAAAAGCTTCAAGATGTCAAGCCACACCTTTCCGGGTCTAAGCCTTCTGTCAGGACACGAAGGTAGCTTAGCATCATGGCCAGACATTTGTTTCCCACGTATCTATCCCCCCATCTCAGGATGACTCTTAGATTTTGCTTCCCCAACTAAACAGGACCGCTGCCCCCTAAAAAGTGCTGCACTGCACTTGACTTAAAGCTGTAAGCCCTTAGTAAAGCATGTAAATAAATAAATTTTCCTGCAGTTTGTCGGCTTGTGTCACACATATGGAGAAATCTTTGAACCGGTATTCTGGGGTCACAATGTAATTATTCCCAGGAATTGTACAATTTCATCTTTGATTAACCGCATAGAGTAAGATATATACATTTTAAAGCTAGGTACCTCAATACCGTTTGGAGATGTTTTTTTATTGCTGCCCGTTTTTAATTTTGAAACGGGAAGTTTGTCGTTAAATGTTTTTATCAAATTATAGTATTACCTCATAACACTTTATCTCTATGGATTATGCTAAAATAAACAGGCACTGTCATTTATGACAACAGAGATAAAAATTGGTGCAAATTCTTTCTCAATTTTACGATCATGGCGTCGTACCAAATAAATGTAAATACAAGGCACGCCATCGTAAACTTGCACCGGGAAGGTGTAAGTAACACTGATATTTCCGACGAACTTGGCATAAGCGTAAGTACTTAAACCTACCATTCATAATTGGGTATTTGACTAATCTCGATATAGTAAAAAATATTGATACTCTATCAAAATATTGGTAAATAAGAACCAATGGCCAACATTTTCAGTTAAAAATATAACGTCTGTCTGATATCGGTAATACAAGTGCTTAGGCTACTCGGAGTCAGGTCAATATGAGATGTTGTGAGAATTGATTTATTTATTCATATTATTTTTATGTCCCTATTGTTAAAAATAAAAAAAAAATACGAGTATTTTATAATTTTAATTTTTTTAGACTAACACCGTACGGCTTTGGATAGAAAGATGGCGTCAAGAGGGAGACGTGGTGAAACACGTCTCATTCGGTCGACCGAGGTCAACCAGTGCGGTTCAAGACACCGCTATGGTGCGCACCGCACGTGCAGATCGGTTCATAAACACCGCACAATTGGCCATTCTAAATGAAGTATCTCAGAGCACTGTTAGGCGGAGACTTCAGGAGGCTGGTCTCAAACATCGAATACCTGCAAGGAAACCACACCTTACAGCAAGGCACAAACAATTAAGAATGCAATTCGCGCTCCAATATTTAAATTTTAATTTTGAGAGAGTGGCATTTTTGGACGAAAAAGTGTTCTGTTCTTCGGCGCACGGGCGTCTCTCACTATGGCGACTAAATAATACGCGATATGAAGAAGAAAACATTCTGGCCGATAATAGAAGTGGCCGTATCACCCTTGGATTTTGGGGTTGGATATCAGCAGCAGGTCCTGGTGAACTGGTAGAGATAGGTGGCCGATTAAATGGTAGAGGATATAAAGAGATAATTGAACAGGTGTTTTTACCTACCGCCCAAACTGTGTATCCTGAAGACGAGGTTATCTCTTTTATTCAAGATGGCTGCTCGATACATAACTCAAGGGTCGTAAGCGAGTACATTGCAAGTAACGACAGCTTAAATCTCATTAAGCTGCCTCCTAAAAGTCCCGATTTAAACCCGATTGAAAACGTGTGGGGTAAAATGACCCAATTATGGGATCGCCAGCAACCGCGGACAACAGAGGCGTTGCGTAGGCATGTCAACCGATTGTGGGAATCACTCAGGGGGGACAGATTCTGCGAAAACACGGTAGGATCCATGCGACAACGGCTGCTTGACGTTATTAATGCAAATGGGGGCCACACAAAATATTAGGTCCATACATATAGAGCAAGACACCCCTTACCAGACCTACGTAATTTTAGTAAAGCTGAAATTTCGATGATTTATATAGTTTAGTATGTAGGTTTTTAACCACCTTTAGTTTGCGCTACCTGTGAAAGGCCCCCGCTTTCAAGCTAGTAAGTACGCATACTCTCCTACTTATATAGAATCATTACCTGTGATCAATGACATTCCACCTACAATGGACATAGCGCGCCATACAATAACCAAGCGCGAAGATGGCACATGCTCAAATTTCACCTTATTAAGCTTCAACAGGAGACCTATTTTTGAATTTTCGCTTCGTCCAAACAAAACTACTCGTTTTGCAAGTCACGTCGTCTCGTGAGTCGCATGATTCATAATTTTCCCTATTTTTGAAATCACTCGCTTAGTGTGTCGCCAATCTTGTCAAAGTATAGTCCTTTTCACGAAAAGAGTCCCCCGGATTTTTGATGAACTAAAATGACATGGCAGTCTACGTAATGAGTGGGAAAGAGATAGAAAGCCTATTTGTATGACAAGTGGCGCCGCTCCCAGGGGACTTTTTTCTTAAAATGGACTTTATAGTGTTAACTCGTTCATATTTGACATAAATGCGACCACTCGCCTAGCGGAAACGAGTGGTTTACACCACTCGTTGCAAATCGCTCGTTTTCGAATGATTCAAAAATGCGGATGTCAAAAATCATGCGAGTCACACATTTTTTAGTGAGACGACAATTCAAAAATAGGTCTCCTGGAGACCTATTTTTGAATTTTCGCTTCGTCCAAACAAAACTACTCGTTTTGCAAGTCACGTCGTCTCGTGAGTCGCATGATTCATAATTTTCCCTATTTTTGAAATCACTCGCTTAGTGTGTCGCCAATCTTGTCAAAGTATAATCCTTTTCACGAAAAGAGTCCCCCGGATTTTTGATGAACTAAAATGACATGGCAGTCTACGTAATGAGTGGGAAAGAGATTGAAAGCCTATTTGTATGACAAGTGGCGCCGCTCCCAGGGGACTTTTTTTTGTTACTTTTTTGATCTTGCAATGTTTGTATGTATTACATACATATCGTATCCGTTTTCCCCGATCAAAATTAAATTTTGCATTGACATGGTAAGTTAGGTAATGTCATGCTAAATCCAATATGGTGAACGGTTCCGGATGGCAGACTATACCCAAAACTGGAATTCAAGACCAAAAAATCTACTACAATGTTGCTACTGCAATAAAATAATTCTACCATAGTGTACCCCTTTTTTCTAAAAACACTCGCTGATATAATTTATTTATGGGTAATTTTGATTCTATAATTTAAAAAAAAATATTTTATTTACTTTTTTCACGTAAATACAAGACCCTGTAATAAAAACTTAACCATCCGTATTTTTAGTTTTCAAAGATGGTATTGCGCTTGTTATACTTCAGGTGTAATTAACATTTGGTATCTATCTACAACATTTTAAAAATGTATGGAAACTTGACAGTTTAGTCTACTTAATGAGAAAAATATTGCCAAAAAGGTTGGCGAAACCTAAAAACGTCACTTACAAATTACATTAAGTGACTTTAACAGATTTGACAGTGACGTATCTGTCGTAGATTTGTTGGTCTTGAATTCCAGTTTAGAGTATAGTTAGGTACTTTTTGTGCATTTCCCATTATCAAAAAAAAGGGTTTGTTATTGCGAAAATAAAAATTACTTTTTTTGTGCGTAATAATTTTATTTTAATAATATCAATGGGAAAAACTGGAACCTGAAAACTTTCCATTACAACTAACTTGCGCCACTTCTCTCTCATAATCTCATGGAAGTAGGTAGTGGAAAGCTAAAAAAAACAGTTATCGTAAATTAGTTAGTGACCTGCCATAATCTCGCTCGGGTGAAAAAAACTAACAAAAGAGCGACTCCATAGTTATCATTGACACACGACTAATCAAAAGTGTGCCTAGGCATAATTTTCAAGTTCCGTTCACAAGGCGCAGATGCGAAGTCCATTGTAGGTGGAATGTCATTGCCTGTGATGAAAAATTCTTTACGATAATCGGAAGCGTTTAGCGCTGGCCAGCCAGAAAAAACCTGCTCAAAGCGAAAATTAACCCAAAAAAAAGTTCCTTATTAGCGTTTGGTGGTCGGTATTGTTCATTACAGTTTTTTCTGCTCAGGCCAGACTATTACGACTGATGCCTATTGTCGGCAATAGCAAACCATAATGGAAAAGCTAGCGGCTAAACAACCTAGGTTGGTCGCTAGACCCCACACATTTTCAATCGGGTTTAATCGCTCCACGCCACACTGCTTAGAATAATAAATCTATAGAAGGAGAGTCTCCATACTAGAGCTCTGTCAATAATGGGCCACTAAAAAATTCGCGCGGCCTACTGCGCACATTTTGTAATGTTGCTAGTGAAGGTGCAGTTTCCCCGAAAACTGGGAAATAAATCGGACGCCTTAATTTCGTAAGTTCCAACTTTGTGGTAAAAGAGGAACTATTGTTACAGTTATTTTACAATTAACATTAAATGGTATTAACCAATAATGATATTATTATTCTTATTCTCCCTTTCACTTCTATTGTGACACGATTAAACCGCACAAACCGTCATTTTCAATTTATTTAATTTGACGTGCTTGAGTCGCGGTGACACAATGACACTAAGCGTTGGATTCGAGCTTAGGGCCCAACAGTTGGTCGCTATATTTATGGTCGCTTTAGCCCGGTAGAGGCTCTATCTAGACATTATATAATCAAAGCGCCATTGCTGATTCACGACAAGGCACGACAATGCACACACTGCACAACAGCCGGCTACCAAATTAGAAGAGCTTTAATTTGAATGTCTAAGACATCCTTCGTATTCCCCGGACCTTGCTCCAACAGATTACCTTTTTTGTTTCGAAATTTGGATAACTTCTTGCAAGGGAACCTTCAAAAAGCGAGCGTATTCCTTAAAAGGTCGGCAGCGCATTTGCGACCCCTCTGGTGTTGCGGGTGTCCATGGGCCACGGTAATCGCTTACCATCAGGTGATCCGTCTGTTCGTCTGCAATTTGCATTATCTTTATTACAATCTCCTGCAAACACCTGCATTCTAATTTAAATGTACGCGCATGCCCCCTAGTTTTTAAGGAGTTCTCCTATATTGTTACTGACAGATGGTTGTTATAAAATAAATTATCAGCAAATTTATTTATGGTTTCAATTATGTATTATCAGCAGTACCTATACTCTGATTTATAATCATGTAATATCAACTGACAGCTACAATCGACCTTTATTTTTTTAATGTTGCCTCCTAAGTGCACTAGTGCTGTTATAATTGAATGGTGAGCGAACAATTGAATTTATTATTGAACATTTTAGATGTTAAGATTTACTCATAACCTTAAATTAATTTCATTGATTTGTACGATAGTTAATAAGAAAAACATTACATAAAGTACAGCGATATTTTATACGTAATGCATAGAGCTGGTTTGAATGAACATGAAGACAACAATAAAGAGTAAAAATCGATAAATTGTTTTTTATTTAAATGAATTAATCTGACAACTCATAGCTGTTATGTTCGACATAAATACTCTGACAATTAAGTGAAATGTAAATGAAAATAATCCTTTGATTATTTTCATGACATCTTCATTTAAATCATAGATATTCCCTCACCATAAAAGTCTGACCAACAAAACGTGACTATAAAGAATGGTGGCAAATTCAAAAAACCTTGGGGTATCAACACTTATTACAATCAGAAAAACTATGTTGGTATTTGTGTTTTATTAGACTAAGCAGAATACTAGTTTAGTAAAATTAATAAAGTTTATTGAATGACTACATTTTAACACACTTCGTACATTTAGTTAGAAGTTTGGACATCAATCAGCCTCCAAATGTAATTTTCAAGATTTTCTCATGTCATGAAAAGAAAATGAAAAATAATTGAATCGCAATTGAACTTTTCGATTACTCACGACCGACACTATTTTTGTATTACGATAACGCGACAACCCGCCAACTGTCAGTTGATATTACATGATTATAAATCAGAGTATAGTCTGCTGCTTCCATTGAGGTAAATGTAGAACTAGAGGAGCTATCGTAAGCAAAAGTCATGTTCCATTTTGAAATGTCAAACTTTGAGTGCGATGCAGCGCTGAAAAATAATGAATCGTCTAAGCATGCGAAATTCACGCAGCGCTATATCGCTTCTAGGATGAAGTTTGTTCGCGACCAAAAAGGTGTAAGCGTCGTGATTTTCATAGCACTTTACGCGTTTTGTTCAACAAAATGTCATTTTGTTGACTAAGCTGCAGATAACAGAAGGGACTATCCGTATCTTGGAGTTTTATACCTAACAAGAATCCTTACGTATTATCTAATTTGTGTGTATGTAAGTATTTTCCGATATGATTAAAGAGTACCTACCTAACATATTAAAACTTTCTTCAAATGCGATTGATTGTGCCAGTTTACATGTTTTGTTAAATGAAACGAAGAGATACCTTTCAAGTACCTACGGAAATTTTATTCGCCCTATTGGGGCGATGCGCGAATTAATAAGTTAAAATAAAAGTCGTAAATACAAATGATACATTTTATTTAGTTACCCTTAAACAAAATAAGTTTAGTTAACTTTTTCCGTTTAGATAAATATTAATATTATGTCCAGCGACAGTAAAATATCGATAAAAAATTATTTAACCACCAAAATCCTTACATCAAAAATCGAATGGTAGGTAGGCATTAAGACATCACTAATTGATTTGTTTGTACTCGAGCTCCCAAAAGTAAATTAATTAATGAAAGGGTATGTAGGTAGGCATTAACAATTTTATACAATTTCCCTTCTGTTTATTTTAATCTATGTCGAATGCGACAATAAGGGCGTCTGTCAAATTGTGCTCGTATTTAATTATTAAAACGAAAATATCTAATTACTCATCGGTGGAAAATTATCCCTTTGCACTTCGCCGTCTTCCTGAATTATTTGTGCAATATCTCAATACACCCTACGGCAATTTTGATGCGTTTTGTAGTACTTTTACACTGAAACAACTGTTGGATGGTCAACCGATCAGAGCTAGAAAGCGACTGATTGAAGTGCGGTGTAATCACCGCAATTCAATGGAACCTATTAATGTGGTGTCTCCTCTAGTTTTACTTATACCTCAATGCCCGAAACAAAGTGAGGGCAGGCCACTACTTATTCTTTTGATTTTATAATGATGATAATTGTTCTTATGATGATCCTACCAAGGCTCGATTCGAAGGGACAACAGTGTGACATGACCGAAAAGGGATCAGACGTACGTAGGCGTACCGGACCGACGGCTTTTTTTTAAACTAGAGGCGGCAAACGAGCAAGCGGGTCTCCTGCTGGTACTTAAGTAGGTAATCTGCTGCCCATGAACATCTGCGAGATCAGAGAGGTCGCTGATGCATTGCCGGCCTTTTATGAAGGAGTAGGTATGCTCTTTTCTTTAAGGTCCCTAAGTCATAGTCTAGAGGAAAAACTGCCGCTTAAGCTGCGAGCTACGAAATTCTTATTATTTTCTCATATTTAAGTTTATTTATTAGTTACACGCATCAGAGAAATGGTACCTAAATAGAATAATAGAGTTAATACAAAGGTGCCGTTATAGTAGGCGATAACTCCAAATACCGCCGCCTTGTGGTACGCCCAGACTTTACGTACTCAAAATCTAGAAATACCTACATGAAAAAATACAAATATTCAAGTACATCAAATGCGGAGTCAGTGGATTTATTGTGTACTAGCGGCCGCTCGTGACTTCGTCCGCGTGGAAAAGTAACTTTTTACCCCTTATTACCCCCTTTTCGCAATAAAAAGTAGCCTATGTTCTTTCTCAGGGTCTAGATCATCTATATACCAAATTTCATTTAAATCCGTTCAGTAGTTTTGGCGTGAAAGAGTAACAAACATCCATACGTCCATACTTACAAACTTTCGCCTTTATAATAGTAGTAGGATTTGACACGAAGTAAAGAAAATCAGCGGGTGGTCACTACAGAACATTTTTATTACAAATTTAATATTTCGTCATGATATGCTATATTTAGCCTTATTCCCTAGCAGTAATGACTACAAGCATGGAGTGATTTGGTGATTATGCTCTTTGAAGAAAATATAACAGGATAAAGAACTTTTCTTGACACAAAGTGTCATTATTTGAATCTGAATATTATTTTTAAAAGTGTGTGGCCAGGATTAGGCATTAACAGTAATTAGAAACTAAGGAGTTTCATCAAAAAAACGAAGATATTTATGAATACTCTGACCCCTTAGATACCAAAGAGCAGTTACGAAGCGAAGATGTTATAGAAGATTGTATTCGTTTATATGTAAATGGAGACTTATGATACGAAGACATTTATGACTTATTTGGTTGTGAACAAAATATAGGTGACTTTCAATGATAACACTTTTTTGCACCTTTGTTCTTAATATGTTTTTGACTACCTTCACACCTTATATCTTTATGAAGCTGACTGTACAAGATGATTTCCCTTAACAAGCTCTCCGGAGCTCATCGTAAAACGGTTGTAATCTCGCTTTTAGATTTTTATACTGTGTCCATATTATTCAGGGTGACCAGTAAACAAGTTCAAAATTAAACTGCCGATTAGATTTGGTGGGTCAGGGCCGGTATAATTTTAGAAGATTTGTCATTTGAGATCGTGCCAAATTTAAATACTTATTAACTTACTTATTCAGGTTGTTTTGATACAAAGGCGTTTGAAAAGGTGATCGTTATAGCGCTGTCATTAGTAGTTTTATAGCTATAGATATTTAGAATTTCGAATGTGCTGTTGAGGTTGAAAACAAAATGTAGTAGGTATTTTATTTTAGTCCCAAACCCATAGCAGTTGGTTTTAAATTCCGAAAATGCCAAATAACGCTTTTTTTCGAAAGGAGCCTTTATTGGCAAAGATGATTTAAATCTTTGTTCATTGGTGGCAAATTATAAAAAATACGTCCACGTTGTATCTAGGGTTCCTATGATCATAGATTTCTATCTGTTTCATACATAAGAACTAAGCATAAGAACGGTCCGAAGTCCAAAGAGGTCAACCCGAAATGAGGCCGTACTAACTTTTTGATCAATACCTATATATCAACAGTCAACAAAACTCGCGAAAAAGTAGGCATGCTACTTAATGAACCAGAAACAATGTCAAAAATATACGATCAACAAAAATGATAAAAATGTTTATTAACATTTTTGTCCTGGCCTGATCCCTCCGTGGAATAAATTTTGCATCTTAGACCCGACAACGGGACCGAAAGTTTATTTTGTGCGAAAAGATGACTCAAGGAAATAGCTAAAGCTTGCATATTTAAAAGTCTATTATTCAGGATGATGATAAGGCCATTTCATTGCTTAATAATATTTTCAATTATATTTTACCTTTCTCTTATATCATAATGATAGCCTAGAATAGTTTTTAACTACACAAACCAGCTCGTATACCACATACCTACACTAGCGATGACTTGATTTCTATGATGGAGGCCTTTGTCCTGCAGTGGGACAGTATATAAACTGATATAAAAGTAAAAGAAAGCTGTATTACACATAAAAGTAAAGTATCAGTTTAAATACTGTACCACTGCAGGACAAAGGCCTCCGTCATAGAAATCAAGTCATCGCTACTATGATGGGATTAGGCTTTATCACCACGCTTGCCTAATGCCGATTGGTGATTACAAACCAGAGCTATTTATATCACAAACCCGAGTTAATTACCTACTCACTTTTTATTTGTTATGGAAATTAGCAGTAGTAACCTATAAGAGTTATAACATGCCTTACTGTTTACTTTAGAGCGCCAAATTATTCAAAATAACGAAATTGATTGAAAATCATTTTTCTGCAAATACCAACTTTCTCTTTAGCTAAAAACTTATCGACAGCAAACTTGTCACCAGACATATGAATGAATAGCAGGATTTAGAACGATATAAAAGAGTAATGCGTCTACAACGAATTCGGGTACGCCAAATGTGAAGTAGTAAGTATCTACTTAGGTAAACAATATAGACAGATTTCAGATTTTTAAACGTAAAATCTAACCACTATTTTTATAAAATGACCTTTGACTTAATATCAGGTGTGATTGAGGTCAAATCATAAAGTAAGGTAATAATAGCTCAGATAGGTGGAACAGGAATTACGGGCCAGTGCAGAACCGCCCTAACATATTTCATTCCCTTGTGATGCTGTCGTTGTACGGGGACGTAACTTCGTTTGCCCGGTTCGATTTAACATCTGCCACTCGATATTCAAATGGGCCGCAAGAGTTCAGACGACGCTTGGAATGTGTTAAAAAGAACGCGTACCAGATGCGTACACCCAGAGAAATTATTAGTTAATGAGTACTTTTACCCGACTGCTGTAGAAAGGAACATTTAACTTTATGAAAATTCGAGAATCATGGATCAACCAAAACTAATCAATGATTATCTTCTATCTATACTCTTTATGAAGAGGCAAATTCTATAGACAACGACGAGGCTAACCTGTATGAAGGGTACACTGAAAAAGCGGAACACTTGCAAGCGCGATGTAATCGAGACCCAGCGCCATCTATTGGTTCAGATTGAAACTAATGTCTCGAAACAAAGCGAGAGTGGGTCACTTTCATAAAATACCAGAATGTCCTGATAAGCTCAAAATATCATCGACAAAAAAGAGTGCGAAAGTGTATTATTTGTTTATGAGCTTTTAAAATAACAACCCGTTACAAGTATTTGATTAGAAAAGAAAATAATTTAAAAATTATAAATTTTCTTGTTGTGTGTAGGAAAGTATTAAGTGTATATTTATGGTGAATATTTCAGTCACAATAGCTACATTTCTTTGCTGGAGCTGTCATTTACTGTGTCTATGTGCTCAGATTATTTAAATGCAAATATATTCGGGCCTGAAACAAAAAAAGCCAAAATTATGCATATCAATGTCCAGTCCAACATTGTTTACTTCCGCTCGGTTGCTCGTTTCGTTAGGTCCATGTCTATTGCAATTCGTTGCAATCTCGCCGTTCAGCCTCGCATATCTGCGTCACTATTGAATCACCTGCAGTTAGGTAAATAGGCGGCCGCCCGATACAATATGCTCGCGTTAGTTTCGTCGCTTTGGCAAACCGGGCTAAACCAACCGATTAACGAGGTACAGAGATTGACTATCCAGGTGAAATGAATGCGGTACAGGGACATTCCGGATGTTGTATATAGTGTCACTAACACAGAGGAAAGTAAGATCACTATGTAAATATTGTATACAGGGTGTATTTGTGTTACAACCCTTTAACCACGTCTTCTACTGAACATTCTTAACAACGTTTGTTCTACGACTTTTGAAAATTCGACGAAAAATTGTGCGACCCCCCATACAAAATGAACAAGTCACGTAACCGATTTTATATGAAAACTTGTTTTTTTTTTGTGCACATACGTCATGACAGCGCAAAAAAATTGGCCTGTTAAACAATCGATAAAAGTACTTGTACGTAACATAATACTTACTTAACTTTCTTCATTACTTATTTGGTAGCCTGAAAAAACTCGTATTCACTTATTAACGTGTTTCATCATAACATCGACTCACTTTATAGTAATGTACCAAGACGTGACGGCGTGCCACTAGTCAGTGATATTTAAATTGCCATTTATTATTCTTCAGAAGTACAGAGTAAGTAATGCTAGTTGCTTGCCATTTCATTTATAGTTTCAAGTTTACTCGCTTTTCGCTAGGATCATTGCCATACCGTTTCTTGACTGTGCCAAACTTTCAACTATACCGGTCGATATTCAAATAAGCCCGGAGTTTAGTTCGATATGACTTTAACGGTTCGTTCCGGGGCGTTTGAGGCTATTGAGTTTAAAGCCGAAACTCAATTACGGCGGGATTGGCCTTTGCTGAGCACGCACTTGCGTCTGGTCGGTAAGCAGGTCAAGGATCGGTATTAAACATTTTAAAAGCTATAGTGAGCAATTGAGTGTTGTTTGATAAACACAAGTGTTCTCGGGTTACTGGTGGCTCAATAGAAAACGTGAGACCATCCGATTTTTAAGCCATTCCCCAGAAGACAACGCCCCGTAGCGGCCCGCGAACCTCTAGTTCGCTTTCAAAACATAATGATCATCTGGAGCCCAAATGTCGTGCACTCGATATACATATCTAATGAAAGATTTTATTCGATTTGTATATCGAGCGCACGAGAATTGAGCTCCTGCTTTTTGCTTTTTTTATTAAGTTGGCACGTTAAACGCAGCTATGTATTTAGCCCTGACGGATTAAATACTAGAAGCCAATTAGTAGCTGCCTGGTGATCTATACTCCAGCGGATAGCACAGTGTACACGTGTGTGCGTGTTTCGCCGAGTGAGTGGGGTGCTGGAGGCCCAATCGGGGGTTAAAAAGTTAAAAGGTTAGCAGCGGACTTGCGACTCCAATGCTGTTGCAATGGGTGGCGGCAATCGCTCACCATCAGATGATCCCTCTGCTCATCTGCCACCCATAACATAAAAAAAATCCAACCGCTAGGTACTTGAAATGGGAATTAGCCTCTTAAACAGTACTATGGCAGGATTGGCCACTCTGCGCACAGCACGCACTCCGCTGGGCGGGTCAAGGGTCGGAGCCACTTGGCGTGTTTAACGTCACTGAACTGCTCTATAAGCACTTATTGACTGTATTATGCTAGAATGAATTATTATATTGTGTAAACTGGGCGAATATTAGATAATATTTAATAAGTTTAGTAAATAAATTACGATATCACTTACATTATCATAGATTATTCTGGTGCTAGCAAAGGTAAATCCCAACTGTGATCCCAACAAACATTTATTTGGTGTTGATGCGGAGATCGATTTCGACCAAAAACTATTTATATTTGATCGATGAATGCAATTGGCCATGTAATATGTTGTAAAATAAAAAAATAAATTGTTTTTTTTTTCATAACCGAAGTAATTTTATATTCTGAAATAGGAATGTAGACTAAATAAGCCCATTACTGTGCCATTACTATCGCATGACATTGGAATTCCGTTACTCAGTGAAACATCTGTTACGACTTGCTTGACGCGATATAATTAGGTACTGGGATTATGTGTGTACTTATTATTAAATAGAGACAACATCACATACATTGTCCTGGTCCCAAACTAAGGTTTTCCCTTGTGCTATGGAAACCAGAAACAACGAAGGTATCACAAACACCCAGACCCAACACATTAAGATGTAGTTGTGCGTGATTCAAAAATGTTATACCTACAAGCTATACATTTAAATATACCTACTCATACCATTTTAGCATGAGAAATAGAGGTAAGTAAAAGGTTAGGAAGTTAATTTGCGTAACGTTGAAAAATGCTGGCAGCTTTTCCACATTATTTTTCCGCCAACATATTCCGATAAGCGCGATGATGTCACATGGCTAGGCGTGACGTCAGCGTCACTTGAAAGCAACTCATCAGAACCTCTCGTTGCAGGGACGTCGCCGTCTTGGGAGCAATTTGTGAGGGAGTCATTAGTGCAGGCCGCGTGGCCCGTGGCACTCGTGGCGCCCCCTCGACGCGCGCTCACCGTTGATCATCAGTGAGTACCACTCATATGCCGTACCACCTCATCATACATAGACTTACTTGTAAACTCGTACAGGGCGTGACTGCAAGACAGGGGTCTTAGTGGATTCGAGTTCACGCTACCTCCTAAGCATTGTATCAAATTGAGTACATTTACTCTTATGTAGGTAGGTATGTATATCTAGTTCAAGATCGTTTTACATTTGTTTAATTAAATTTCAGGTTTCGATCCCTACTTATAATGACTTGGCCCATTCTACTTTTAACACAAAAATTAAGTAGCACGACCTAGTTCCATCCACATGTTTTTCTGTTACATTTAACAAACTCTCCACTCACGACTACTTTAACGACTCAGGAGATTCCCCTCATAATTGTTCCCCTCATAGTTAATGTTTAAATAGAAGTACACCACACTACTTGAGTGGCACTAAACTTAGTACTTACCAAATTAAGTCCAGGAAATGAAGGAATTCAAAGTACTACGAGGGTAACAACGCTCCAGACTCTGCCGCTCAACACATTTGTAACTAAAATAATAAAAACATTAAGTAGTTCAAACTACTACATTAAAGTAACTTCGTAGATTTTCAGGTACTTGTCTAGTGATGTTCATTTTGTAAGCAAATTTTTGATTTACCATATCGCATCTACGTCCTAATCAGAGATGTGAATTATTTGAAATACAAATATTTCAAATGCAAATACAAAATGCAAAATACCCATTTTTATTTTATATTTGAAATACTTTTTTTCTAAATGTATTTTGTATTTTATTTGAAATACGTTTTATGTGAATATTTAGTATTTATAAAATACAAAATAGTTTCGTTGCATTTTTAATTCATTTTTACAATTTTTCATTCTTAAATCCATGATTTCCTTATTTATGAACGCACTGACCGTGATCGTAGTGATGTCATTGTCATTTGTCAACTAGAACAATACATACCGTAAAATGGGGTAAATAGGTCCAACTTTCACTTTTGATTCAATTTTAAAACCCTTTTCTGTGCCGCATATGGTACTAAATCCTGCCCATTATGATGTCTGATAAGCTGTTCTAAAAGGCAAATAATGTTGTTTTATCAATATGTTGCCAGATTTTGATAAATTCAATAAAATCCAGCCAGATCCCAATTTACCCCCAGCGGGGATAAATGGTTTAGGAAAGGGGTATATTGGGATTTTGACCAGGCTGTCATTTCACTGATTAGGATATTTTATTTAATGTGGTAATAAAATAAAATAATAGTAAACAAATAAGAATCAAGGCTCGATTATTATCTTATATTAGATATAAAATCGAATATCGTATCTAACGACCAAAAAATAGTTGATTGCAAACGGCTTTCAATAGATATACGACAAAAAGTAAGAAAAGGAAAAAAACGATATTGTGACAACCCTATTTAAGCGTCCCAATTTACCTCCCGACTGAACCAAATATCCCCTGTTCTGCTCCTATTATCCCCACTCATGGACCAATTTACCCCATTCGTGAGCCTAATTTCCCCAAAAGTATCTACAAAACACGTCACATAAGAAAACAGTATTTTTTAATGAATATTTACCTTTATTTAATTACTTTCACTATTTGTTTAAACAACAATAATATATAGAATATGTTAGTATTGTTTCTATCACTTTCTTTTCTTAAATCCTTCAAATATCACGAAGTTTATCAACACAACTTTCGACGGTTAACGAAGACCTCACTTTGACAAGCTTTTTTTAATATATTTCATGGCTTTGGACACTTGGTGCTGCCAGGACTAAAAAGGCAATAATCTCCTAAATACAAATTATCAGTACAATGTGCCTCCGTAGTAAAAAATAGCAACACCAAAGAGATTTATAAAATGTGACTTTTATCCCAAATTACCCCGCCATTCCTATTAACCCCATTTTACATGCCTCAGATTAAATAAGTACATTGTACTTCATTGATCAAAGAATAATGCCAACATTATATGTTTGTTGAGGACTCTGATTCTTCAGCAGCCAGTGATAATGTTAATACAACCACAATAGATCTGGAAACACTACAATATTTAAAAGATGAAGACAATACCTTAGAATCCTTGAACAGGTATCCTACTGTAAAAAAACTCTTTCTTAAATATAATACCTGCTTACCGAGTTCTGCCCCTGTAGAACGACTATTTTCATTTGGTGGAATGATTATGAGGCCATGGGGCCTTCGCCTATGGAGGCGAAACATGAACTCTTTGAACAAATACTAGTTTTAAAATCAGTTCAATAAATAAAAGGTTACGCTTAACAATGTATTTTATTTTCAAAACCTATTTTAAAAATACCTACGTATTTTGCATTTTGTATTTAAATACTTTTATTCAAAACTATTTACCCGACTACGGCAAAGCAAAAGGAGGGTTATGATTTTGACAGGCTATGTATGTATGTATGTATGTATGTTCATCTGTTTCCACGTAACTTCTAAACTACTTATCAGAATTCGACAAATGGCATATCATTATAAGCGTCTTAACTGTCCGCTGGTTATAGGCTATATGAAATTTGACAAAATCTAATGTGGCGCCCTCTAGCGGACAAAACATACAGAGTAAAAAAACAAAGTAATGATAAATATGCCGTGTTTGGTATCATTTGAAAGCGCTTGAATTGTACATTTTGAATATATATATATTACTAGCACTTGGACACCAAAATAGTACAAATAAAAAAAAGTAAGAAAACTAAAACCCAACTACGACAAAAAACGACGCTGAAAAAGTATAAAACAAGCCTTCGTTGTCAATTTACAATAATTCGTACATAAAGGCGTAGTCACACGTTCATAATACCTACCTACCTACCGTAGCACTTTGACAACGTGTGACTACGCCTTTATGTACGAATTATTGTAAATTGACAACGAAGGCTTGTTTTATACTTTTTCAGCGTCGTTTTTTGTCGTAGTTGGGTTTTAGTTTTCTTACTTTTTTTTTGTATTTCTATTTGAAATAGTGCTAGCAACTATGCATTTGCATTTTGTATTTAAATACTTTTACTAAATTATTTTTCACATCTCTGGTCCTAATGTATGTCGAGTTAGTAAGTTGATAAAATGTTTTAAACAAATTGTAAGGTCGAATTTATTCAGGCCACTAGTTAAACGGCGCTGTTAGTAACGAGGCTAGACTGTTAATTGAAACTAGCTAAGCTACACAATGATTAAGATATAACTACGTACGTAATTTACTTTATTATTTACGTACCTAATATTTAATTTATTTACGTACGTAATTTTATCTTTTTCATTAGTAATTCCATAGACAAAAACCGCGAGGTAAGTTGGTTTTAAAAGACGATTGCGTATCTACCTAACATTAAAAATCACTAAATTATGCTACGAGCTACAAGATCAAAAATTCTGTTACTTATTTAGGTATTTTTCATTCATTGTCAGTTGTCTGGGTCTCTACCTACACAAGTTCTAGATACTATTCAGGTCTTACTTTGCAATTTTATTGTTACTTTTATAATGTGACGTTAACTCAACATCTGTTCGGCCTGAGACAGCGTGACAGTGCTCTTATTTATCAAACATCAATCATCTCGCTTTAGAACAAATTGAATATTTTCTTTTGGACGGACGAGGCTGAGGCTCGATGTCTATCTCCGATAGGCTCAACATTGTCTCTTCTAATATGACAACTACGACATACTTGCTAAAAATAACGCAGAAAAGAAAATGAAATGTAACATTCTGCCTATGTTCGCAATTTTTTCTGAAACGCTCTATTTTTCTATCTTTTACGACAAAGTTCAGTCGATTTATCAAACCGATCGTACAAAGTGAGCAAGAGCACTTAAAAACTAGGAATTTTAGGCCGGAGTAACTTTAGTTCTCGAATCCTTTTTGTGTAGGATAAAAAACATAAGCCAGGCTTTTAAGGAACGTGTTGTCTGGCTCTATGTATTTGAATTTTCTAGATGTAAGATACTTACAGGTCTTCGCAATTTTCTTAGAATCTTTGATAATAGATATTCTAGAGACTTAGTCTCTATCGCTAGTAGGTTGAGTTCTGTAACCTTTTCTGGATTAAAGAGTATCTATCTATCTATAATGTGTGGCTAACTTAATATCTGTTTCGGTCGGTCGCTCAGCGGGCCGGTGTGACAGCGCTCTTATCAGCCATCTATCATCCCTTTTCAGAACAAATTGAATATTTGCTTTGGGCGGACAAGGCTGGGGCTCGCGGTTACTGATAGACTTGACAATGTTCTTTCTATCAAGACAAAATGACATATATTAAGTATAATATTTTATACGTTTGATCCGAAAAAAAGTTAATTTACTAAACTGTTAGACGTCTAGGTAGGCATAGTACATCTACACATCGGGTTGCTACAATCTGAAAAAAAAAACACTCAATTAACATTGAATCAAACGCGCTTAACATTAAGGTCAGAATCGATTGAAGAATTTTATAATATTTTTATACGTTTAGATCCTGCTAGAGCGGTACTTTGGATTTTACATGGATTATTACGTTCATCTTACGTAATGTTTCTCCGGATAGCCATACATTGTGGTACAAAAGCTAGTGCTAGTTTCACTCCCCACATTTTCGGAAACAAATCGATTATTGTTCCCGGGCCAACTCGCCGGGACACGCCATAGAAACGAGACCAAGTTGGACGCACAATTAAAACTTCCTTCATTTGCCGATACATTCACGGATCATTTGCGAGAATCGAAAGTTATTAGCGGACCGGAAAATAATACGGTGCTTCACAAATTGGAAACAATGGGGCAGCTGTTGAAGATGTTGGACTTCGAAAGATTTATGATAGCGTTGATGTCGCTAAAGATTCTTCTGAAACAGTGTTGAGTTTTGAAAGCTATTTATTTTGTAAGGCTGTTTGTACTACTTTTCTCGGTTGTCCAGCTGTTGGCGGAGAGATTGGGATAATGTTTTGGACCGTTCCATTACGTCACAGTTGTTTTCGTCCTTGTTTCGCTCTGTAGGTACAAGTATGGCAGAGTTATTAAAAAAGGTGTGACAAGGATTTAAAGGCGATAAATGAGACACAGCAGTGTCCCTTTATGTGTCAAAGCAGTTCAATACATAAGTTTGTTGTGGATGAAACCAAACCCGGGATTTTAGTAAAGATTGTTTATATAAGGTATATTTCAAATGTAAGGTATTCAATTTAAACTAACTAGTTGTGTAATAGTTTATAAGCCAATTTAACAGTCGTGCCGCGCGAAGTTGGGGGCTATTAACTACTTAGTGAGTTCCACCGAGTTTTTTTTCTTATCCACCCACCCGATCTTTGTAGTTATTACGTGATATAACAATCTAAATTAAAATAAAATACAGGGGGAAGGGAATACACGGTTTCTTTTTTTTTTCTTAAAAGATAGCTGGTATGGATCTTGATAATTTTTGTCTCGGTTCTTACTGTGATGTTACTCACAAAAAAGCCGATTAATTACTAAACATTTTAAGTGCTAAAGCTGCGCTCGGATGCGTATCTTTAAGTACGCACCTCTTGTCGGCTTATAGGTACTAGCCCGATCTGGTAACCTTTAAAAAAAAGCTAGCGAGAGACTATCAGCTAGTTTCTGATGATAGGTATAATACCTATATACATCTTACTTACTTACTCCACCGGCTAAGCGACCCGAACAGAGTCTTGGGCTCCGAAGAAAGAGATCGCCACTTCGATCGGTCCTGCACCAGTTATTGACCTGGGTTTGGTGTAGTCGGAACGACGTTTTTCCAGCGATAACTAGGTCGGCCAACTGAGCATTGACTAGTTCATCAGACATTTATATTTTCACTATGGAAAATCTATTTTTCAAAATTCGAAGAAAAATGCACATTCTATTCTTAACGATTAACGGGTGTAGTTATCTAATAATCAATACCATATTCATATTTAAATAACGTTTATCATTGTACGAAGACGTTGATGAAAATGTAAAATCGCGATTTTATTCAAAATGCTTCTAGCACAAGTTTGTCGCATCCTTATTGAATGGGATGCAATCCAAAGGAACGGAGGTGAGTCTCAAGTCACAAACGCTTCTTTAGCCATGCCGGAGTTGTTACTGAATGTACTTCCTTCCTGCTTATACTTAGGTGCGAAATGTTTATAACACAGCTTTATTTTTTTATTTATATACCTACGATCATATAGGGAATAAAATAAGAATCATAAATCTATCGTTTTAAACTTTCATGGTCACTAACTAGAAGTGACGCAGTAAATATTTAATTTAATATAGATTTTAAATATCTGCCCCTCTCTATTCCAAATTGCAATGCCTTCCAGGCGCATATGCTCTCTTGGTTATCTAATGTTACCTGTAGTCTTATGTATCGCAAATAAATAAATAAATATATCTGCCAATAACAGCTTACCTGCATGAAACTCAAAGTTACACCGTAACCATGTAACTTGTAAAATATCATAGACTTAAAAACAAGGTAGGTTGAAGCCACTTCAATGGAAAAATAAAACAAGCCTTCTAATTATAATGAGTAGGTAAAGGTTTATTATGAAAAAAATATAATAAGCACTTCTTTTACATTGTTCTTTGAAGAATACTTAAAGAAACTTATTTGACTAAAAAAGAGCCAACTTGCTTGTTTGAAAACTTGTTAATAATAAATAGGTAACTCAAACTTTCAAACTTTCTGCCGCGTACGACAAAAATATGGAACGAACTGCCACCTGCGGTATTTCCGGACCACTACGACCTACAAACCTTCAAGAAAAGGGCATATCTCGCTCTAAAAGGCCGGCAGCGCACCTGTGAAGCCCCTGGAGTTGCAGGTGTTCATGGGCGACGGTAATCGCTTAACATCAGGTGATCCGTATGCTCGTCTGCCCCCTATCCTATAAAAAAAAAAAAAAAAAAACTTAGATACCAACTCATTTAAAACTTTTACAACTAAAACTTATGACGTGCAGACGTGTCTAAACAAAGTTTGAAGCAAAGGTTTGAACACGAAACAAGTTTCTCTTAGGCGACACGGTACCCGATTAGAGATTGTGCATTTTTTTAAATCGAACTAAACGGTTCATTACGTACCTACTAAACTTCTAATTTCTGCGATAAATAATTTAGTTAGCTTTTATCTCATTAAGCATTAATATCAAGAAGACAGATCTATTCTCAGCAATGAAACAAATCAAGGCAAAAAGAGGCTGGTACAAGCTCACAATCAAATTAGAAGCAAAGTGTTCTACTTAAAGAAGAGAGTCAAACAATATTTATTTTCTATTTTTGGTCTAGCGTTTATACTGAACGTTAGAATTGAAAAGAAGCCTTTAATGGAGCTCGCTTTAGTCCAATGTTCATGGCTTCATGAATAGGGTATTTGACAAAAAAAAATTATGTGTTTAATCAAAAGACCTCTCAATTTAAGAAACATTATTGAAAGAATTGCTCGATTCTGATTTAAATCACCTGAGATATCATAACTTTAAGAGCACATATTTTGGGCAAGACCAAAAACGCTCTATACAAATGGCTACAGGCAAGTGACGTCACACGCCCGTATCTTGTATGCGCGTCTAGTAAATTTTGTTTGGTAGCTATATCAAATGTTTCGTTTAAGTAAATGGTTTCATTATAAAAGTTGGTGAAAAATGTACGGGTAGTTCAATGATATAATTATTTTTTTTTAATTTCATACTTTAAAAATGGACTTGCCCATGAAACTTTGAATGCTCATAAAACCAGCTAGACGTTATGTTTTTAACTGAAAATGTTGGCCATTGGTTCTCATTTACCAGTATTTTGGAAAGTATAAACATTTTTTACTATATCGAGATTAGTCAAATACCCTATTTATCTGCGATGGAATTTTGTCGATTTTCATACAATTTGCCAACAAGCCTTGCGAAAATTTATTTTTAGTGAAAACCTATAAAGGTAGGTAATTAAAGAGATCTTCTTTTTGCAATTTTCCATGATTCAAGTTCAACAGGAAGAAGCTGTTATTGATTTGTTCATTGATCAGCGAACAGAGAGACAGATATACAACAAAGTCATCTTATATGAGTACACAGGGAAAAATTATCAAAACATTCAGTGAAGAAGATGGTTCATTAAGGAACGACTAAAAATAAAGCTAAGATTCTCATGAAAAATAAACCAGGTGACGACTCTACAACGATGAAAAGAAAACAGTTATTTAATTAAAAGCCGCTGCGAAATTGCATATTTTATAATTTCAAAGCTGAAGATTATTTGCATAAAAATGCACTCAAGCTAGGTAAGTAAAGAAGACTAAATAAATAGCAGGTATCTTGTTTCTCTAATGAATAAAATATTCACTCGCGTTAGAAGACACACTTGTGCAAATAATTCAGAGCTTAAAACGAGTCGGCAAATAGAACCAAGGGGTTTCTCCATCGATTGGGGTACGATGCTATGATTTGTTTATAACCGGTTTGTCCTACGTGAACGCGACAAGTAGCCACAAGATGCGTCGTAATGCGAATTATAATTCTTAAGAACAGCTGGGAATTTGCAGTGCGTAGTGAAACGTGAATCAATAATAGGTTAACGTTAAAAGGTTAATAAAACGTGAATAAACAGTTAATTCTAGATTTAGTGAATTTATCATCATCGTCTCATTGTGTAATTCCAGGTTGCATTCAATTCCATTTGCCAATGTGTTCCAGACCATATTACCACATTAAGATTTAATGACTAATTATTGCAACCCTCAGACAGGGCAACAAAACCCACTGGACAATGGTCACACGTTTATACAATATGGGTATCCACAGTTTCAGAAAATCTCCGAAATGTGCAAATTTCCTGACTTTTTTCCCACACCAACACATGATAGTGGTAAAAATACGAACGTAGATTTAAATAATCTAGAGGCGCTGCTTGGGTACATACTTATGAGCTCCTGTTCCAAAGGCACGCTTGTTCTTATTTATTGTGCTACCATCACTGGTAAATTTAGCCAAGGTCGTAAGACCATCCATATTAAAGTAGAGAGAGCAAATCATCGTCGAGAACATTTTCGAACGTAGTCGCGAATACGTAGGTATGCGTTGCGAACATGGCCAATACTAGTATATGATTATGTATCGCATCGTGTCGCACTGTCTGATCGTTCACCTAGGACAAAGGCAAATGGAATGGAAAACGGAAGAGCTATTTACTTATTCATATGACATGGGAATGTATGCTTTTACACTTATAAGTTATCTCATGGTAACAATCGATCGGGGCCAATTCCACAGTGAGTACTTTGTTTTGTGTTGATTATGGATTTCCTGGACCGACAGGTACATAGTGTAGGTACTCTTAGCAAGTCAGATCAATTAACTTGTCCGTATGCTCCAAAAGTTGTGTGTTAGATTCCAACTATGGTGAATACTTGAAAATAGTTTAGTATATCTGATTCATAAATCACTATCATCTTAATGTGTAATTCCCGGTCGCTTTGGATCCCGGGGTACTCTTATACCATGATCCAGGATTTTGAGGGTCTGGTAATTACAAGGAAACCTTTACCTCTGACCTTCTCAACTTTGTGACAGGGAACTTACTGAATCATGGTTAAACATTGCAGAAAATAGCAGTGCAAGTTTCGCAGAGACATAGGTTTATGATTTACAGGATTGCTACCATGTACCTAAGTACCTACATAAATATTTTTAATAGATAATCTTCTTGACAAAGTAATATTTTTGTTTTTACAACAGCCACTATATTACCTAAACTGTCCTCTGATATGATCTGATTTTGAATTCTGATCTATAGAGCTTTAAAACAGAAAAAACCTGCACTTTGTGGATTTGTCTTATTTTATTGGCGCATCAATCTGTTGCTATAACATGTAGCACCTACCAGTTTTTCTCTTCGTCATAGGCACAAAGTTTTCCGATGGCTCAGCCACGTTGAAAGAATGGTATCCGATCAGGTGCGCCTAAGAAGACACATCTTGGGTAAACTCATCAGCCATGGGGGATGTAGTAAACACGGACCTGCAAGAATTGGAAGCAGGAGATTGGCGACAAACTGCACAAGACCACGACAAATGGCGACATCTCGTATCGGAGGCCAAGACTCATTTTGGGTCGTTGAGCCATCGGAATATAAATAAGTATAAAGTTTAACGTAGACGATACGTGTTCTATTATATTTGGTAAAATTTATAACACAAAGTGGGATAGCTGTGATTAGTATTCACCTGTTGCCACAACACCAACACTTATGTGTTGAATAATGTGATTTATGTTTGTTCGCTCTAGCAGGAGACCGTTTCAACGTCAAATCAACTAACATGAATACATCGCTCTAAATATGAACCTTAGTGCATAGATATAAGAGCCAAGCATAGATGGATATGTATTGCAAGCACTGTACACTTGTGCAGGACAGACAGAAGGAAATTGTGTGTCTCCCTTGCGACAGACTCGACGTGTGACATGCAACGAGAACCTTCATTATGCATTTTCTAAAGTTTGTGAGCTGAACAAGATACGTTAAAATATAAAGTTATAACAGGGTTATAAAACGGCTACGACGACAGATTATTATGCAAATTGATATTAATATCATTCTGCAAAAACGCTTCAGAAAAAAAAGTCGTTTATTTTTTTTCGTTTTTTTGTAGTAGTTTCATTATAATCATTATGCCGAAACGTCTCTTTAAATTAAAAAGAAAGCAAGTGAAAAAATAACTACAAATCGTGTTTTAAATGAAATACAAAAACAAAACATCGATTTTAAACAGAATTAAATCGTGCGGTCTGCGCACAGCTTGTAATAAAACGAATCTATTTGTAATTATTCAGCTGTTAATTGCATTGGATATCCGATGCTTAATTACATTCATTCAGTGATATTAAAATCAAAATAGTTGTCGACGAGGATAAACAAAAGGCCATATTACTCGTGTGTCAATTTTCAATTCAATAATGTTGCTTTATAAAGTAGAGTCATAGAAATAATTATAACATCTAAGTATAATTAATAAGGCCTTATTCCCAGTTGTCATCTCTGGCTAAACGTTCCCATTGGCAACGGATGGGTTATAGGGTTATGGGAGCGTAGACGTGACGACTGGGATTAATCCAAAAAAAGAAAAATATAAGTATATGATAAAATAAAATAAAGGGTTAACTAATTTGTATTTTTGTAATTTGTATTTATTCAGTTAATAAATTAATAAGAACTGTAATCGACAGCGTGGCCTTCCATAGTCTACTGATCTTAATTGAGCAATGTGCAAAGTAAATAACTAACACGAAGAATTAAGTGGTGTCTGGCATCCAACATTCAGGCATTAGAATCTACGGATTACATGTACGTACCTAAACCACTTCGTTCGACCGCTATTTTACTTAAAAAATGTTAAAAAGACGTAAAATTAGATAAAACATTCAGAGGACACACACAGACTTAAAAATCGATTGGGCGCCCAACAAAATTTTATGATTAAAGATCTTCCGCAGGCACTAACAATGGCTTTAAAAATTTAACCGTGTCCATCGCGGAAGAAACAAAATTGTAAAGTAGTCCAAAAAGTACTAATTAGAATGCAAACTTGATTACCAAACAGTTTACGTCACGAAATGGACGGATTATCTGCCGAATGCACCGCTGCATTGCTCGAGCTAGCATAAATGAATACGGGCAGAGCAGCGGAAATAAGACAGATTGCGGCCTTTCACGAAATGAGCGGATCACATCAGCTACCTGCTGCATGTATAATTAGAGCGGTTCAATTCGACTCCTCCGGGCAATAAGTCGGTAATCGAAAAATCAACATTTTACAGGAGAGACGATTAACTGATTTAGTCAAATGTTGGCTATTTCGCACATTACCGACTTATTGGCGAGGGGCGTCAAATACTTAAACGCACCCAGCCAGTCCCACCGTAGTCATCAGCAACCCACACTTGTCCACTGCTGGACTATAGGTCTCCCCTAATGCACGCCACTGCTCCCGATTTTCGGCCACTCTCATCCAGCCCACACCAGCCAGCCTTCGAACATCATCATCCCATCTTGTCGCAGGGCGTCTAACACTACGCCGAGTCGCGGTCTCCACTCAAGGACTTGACGGCTTCAACGGTTGTCAGTTTTGCCGCTAATGTGACCAGCCCACTGCCATTTCAAGTTTGCTAATTCGGTGGGCTATGTCAGTGACAGAAAACCAGAGTTTTCTGTCGGATTACATCATTTCTGATGCGGTCCTCCAGAGATACTCCGAGCATAGCCCTATCTATAGCTCTTCGAGCGACTTTGAACAGGTGGACTAGTCCAGCCGTGTGCCAGCCACGTCTCGGCACCGTAAGTCATGACCGGGAGGACGTACTGGCACCCAGCATAGTAGTAGATTGCTAGTATCTACGTCACTTGTCGGGCAGATTTCACCGCTGCATTGTCCCCGGTTGCGTGGTGGCCGGGCGGAAATTAGTCGGTTCACGGGCCTCGGTAAAACGCGATGATCGCATCAGTTGATTACAGTTGGTTACAATTTGCCACTTTCGAATGGATGTACAGTCGACAAATTGAATCATGACCCACCTTAATTCTGTACAAGTTGGTCGGAATTTACTTGACTTGTAGCAAAACATACATTTCCTAGTAACAAACCTATTATCATTTTATTAGACACTTTGTAGCTAATTGGTCTTTTAATTATTATAAACTTAAAATCTATACAAAATTGAAGTGATTACTATTAATTGGGGGAACACTGGTTGACTGTAAGTAAGTAATCAACAATTTTTGAATTGATGTGCAATTGTTTACATCGAAAATGTTTATTGCAATGTTTCTTAGTAAATATATTTAATTAATCTTTATTAACCATGTGATAGGTGACAGACGAGCAGATGGATCACCTGATGTTAATTGCCGCCGCCCATGGACACCCACAACTCCATTAGAGTAACAAGTGCCAACCTTTTTCCTTACCCTCACTCTGTTAGGCCTCCAGTAACCTCACTCACTCTGCGAAATACAGCGTAGGCGCTGCTTCACGCCGGTTCTCTGAGAGGTTGTGATATCAGCCAGCCGATATATGCCGAAGCGTCGCTCTCCTACAGTCCAAGATAGGACAGGCACATAAGATCGATATGCTCCATATAAATGGCCCCTAACTTATGAGCACTGGTACCTTGATACTTATTTTGTGGACCGTAGTGTAAAATTTGGCACCAGATTTTAACTAGTTCTCACTATAATGAGTCGATAAAAAGGCTATCGTTAGAAAATAGCCTCCCTAATTAACTCATCGCCACGATCGACATTGTGTGGCCGGGACGGAAAATGATCGGTTTCCGAGCTAGTTGAAACTCGCCGATCACATCAGCTGGTGCGACTCGTCTCGTGTGTTTATCGATGTCTTCAAGTAGATACCAAGGTCTAAAGATGATAATATAGACAATCTTTATTACACAGAAACAGAATACATGAGTGAAAAAACAACAATAGACAGTACAATAATTTAAAGCGGTCTTATCGTTTTCAGCATTTTTTTCTAGACAACTTTTGGACAGAGAAAAGAAAAACAGCGTGTCGCTTACCATAAGGTGATCCGTCTGCTCGCCTGCGTCCAATCACGTAAATAAACGTAATTTCAATCAAGACAGAACAAAACACAATCGTTCATCACATGAAAGTTTGTATAGGGTGGGGATCGCAGGATCGCTTACGGTCTTTGGTGTAGAAGGCCACCCGTTATCGAGCCAGTCTAATAACAATGGACTTAGTTTTTGAAGTGGCTCCATTATTCCGAAAGTAGTAAGAGGTTACAATATGAAAGGTTTAGGTAGGTAAGACCTCGAATCATCAATCACCAGTCAGTTACCTATCATTTATATACGTCTGGCTGTAAAAGTTCAGAATCGAGTACATAAATTCTACATACTTACCTACCTACCTACTCAAAAGTTCGATTTCGTAATATTTAAGAAACAGGTAAAAAGATGATGTATTAAATTGTATTGAAGCCGACTGGGACCTTGTACAATTGCCCCGAAAATAAGCCAATATAGCTGAGTAGGTACAACTTCTTTTCTATGGCTTCGTTTGGTACAAATGTTTAGGTATCCTACAAAAATATATCAAAATTGAACAGCCAAAACCATCATTACCGATCATCATATATTATATGTAGGTAAAAATTCTTTAACTTGAGAATTTAAAGCTACAAAATACTTTCTCATACGGATTTGAAACTCTACGCGGAACCATGACGTTTGGAATGCACGAGACTGGGTCAAAGGGAGAAATGTCGGCGTGGCATGCGATATCCCCAATGCCACGGCTTATTTGCACATTGTTAACTTTTATTTACGGGCTTTAGGACTCTCACAGTATACTTAGTAAGAGCGTCGACAAACGCTATTCCCGAAATAAATGTAAATAAATCCGTGTACGAACGGAGAACTCAAAAATGTATCATGACATGACATTTGGTTCGGACCTATGTGTGGACGGCGTATTTGTACAAAATGAATAAATTGCATTGAATTATTTGTTTCAAGAGACAATCAGTTAAATTTCGTTTACGTTCGCAAACATAGTTTGTAAAACGTAAAACAATCGTGAAAATTAGCTTAATAGCCATGGCGCTCCGTTAGGAGTGGTTGTTACCGAATATTGGTTAAAGCTATCAGAAAACCATCTATACGGAACTTAAAAATATGATTGCCCCAAACATTTGACGAACCCGTTCATATTAGAATCAATGGTTATTGCTGATATGCACTTGCGAATGTCATGTTTCGATGTTTGTCATGCTGTGTTTGCGTTCGCACGTGCCTAAAAGTGCGTTGAACATTTTCTCGACACAGTCATCATGGGATCCAAAGCGCCACCTTGGGACGCAACCGGGATCTAACGCTAAAATGTTGATGACGATGAGTCAACAAGGGCGTCTACGTCTATTAGGCTACGACAGCCCTCCCAACTAATTATTATTATATGAACGCAAGGATTAGGTTATACTCCGAGTTTTACTCCAGGTTATATAACCTGGGCTCCAACTTTAACCCTTGAGAGTTCATACATAGCTATGTCAAGCCACCGGCTCTATTAATAACACTACAGAATTTAACGGCAAAAGTAAGATACATTTATTGGGATTCATTAATTATCCAATCCTAACTATTCGGGTACCACTAAATTTGGGACCGAAAAGGCCCGTGAGCAATTAATAGCAATAATTAAGTTATAGACCAGATAAATTAAGCGTAGGTTCACCCTTAGTCTATTAATAAGTTTGAAGCCCATGAGTTAGGGTCTTTTATTAGATATTCAAACAAACAGGTGCTTTCTATATAACAATATTTGGTATTAAAGATAGTGCATTTTAGTCGGTATTATTGCTTCAGGCATTTTCTATCAGACAAAGACAATCTTCGAATAAAAAGGACTTATCTAAATATGTATAAAATTTAACCATTTAAAAAACGTACACACAATTGGCATACCACGTGTATGAAGTCTATTGAAATAAAACTATTGAATTTCCAAACGTAAGAATTAGATCGTTATTTGCAGTATAACTAGATCGGAAACTAACTTGCCTATGGGCGGATTAATCCAACCAATCTCTTTCCAATATAAGTTCAGGGATCTTGATTAATCAACTAACAATACGAAGAGAGAATAATAACGTAGATAAAAAAGCAAGGACAATGAATCTCTCTAAGATTCTACTACTGTATTGTCTTTGTATACCTACTTAGGTATGTTTGTTTTTCGTTATAAGTGGTGTTTTCCTAATAAAAACAATATGTCAATGGTTAGTTTCCGTGAGGCTTACTATCCACACAGTCGTCTTTTCTAGGGTAAATTTATATGCAGCCTACTAATGAAGATAGCATTCGTATTGCAATCGTCAATTATTGAACGAACGTGCCTATGACGTGCGGCTATGTGGTCAATGGGCATAACAGTAACACAACAATCTAATCGATCCATAACGATCTAATATGGAAAGTTGTGAGTTCGAGTCCCATCTGAACCCTTCCATGAAATTGTTGTGCATTATTTATTTAAGAAACAAGTGTTATTACTCGCTTGATATTGGCAGAATTAGTTTTGTCTTCATTCATTCACATGCCGTAACACAGACAATAAATATGGAACAAAAATGTAGCTTCAGAAAAATGCATAATTCATTGTGCAACGCTCGTGATTCAACATTTATCGCTAAAAGCATTCCCCAGTGTGTTCCGGTGCAAAAGCTATTTGTGACCATGCAGTTTTGTGACACATCATGATTAAGTAAGTAGCAGTATCTACTTAAATAACATCATTATCAACTCTCGAGAAAAAAATAAAGCATTTTTAACCGGATTGATACCACGGCCTCGCAGAAGAGACACGGAGACACTTAGTTAATGCTTAGATCGTATAACGTGGCAGTACAGACCAAATTCGCGATTGTACTTTTCGTCCGCATTTGCAGCAAACTTAACGAATGTGGACGGATGGGGGGTTTCCAGCATGACGTCTAGCTCGCATTATTATTGCATAGTGGTAATGTACTTCGAACATTTCATATATGACGCATAGTTAGATAGATACCTTAACGCCTATTTCCATAGAAACCGGGCTCACATAACATTTCCTTCCTCATTTCTCCACGCCAAAAGGATTGAGTAAATAAAGTATACAAATATATTAGGATTCCCATTTCCATTTTTTTGATATATCGATGGCTTCGCGGTGTTCAAAGAGAAATAAGAAATCATAATCCATTTGATTTTGTTGTGACTAAATCGAAAAATACAACATACATAAATATGATTGTACAAACAGCCGCAAGTTTGATAGATTGACAAATTTCTCCATCCAATTTAACCCTTCATGAGTTATGCATTCGGTTTGCTGTCGGTAATCGATAGAAGATGATATTTGCTATTAGATTATTAAGTTACCTGTGGTAGCTCAGTGGATGAAAGAATGCACTTCGTTGTAGGTTCCTAGTCGCTTCATTGTAATTACCACTTAACACGTTCTGATCATGGTCCAAACGTACTTCGGGCGCTAAAACGATTGGCTTTGGACTAAAACAATTATATTATTAATTTATATTATTAATTATATTATTATATTATATTAATAAAATATGAACGATAAAAAAACAAAAAGTCTTTTCATGTCTGACTTAAATAAAAAAAGGCATTTTCATAAATCAAAACATCTGTAAGTAGGTACATTATCTAATGGCAGCGCTATTAGCATCACTTTTTCAAACGCTTTCATTATGGAATTGTATCTAGAGACTAGTGGCCCGCCCTCACTTCGCTTCGGGACCGTAATTCAGAAATGAACCAATAGATGGCGCTGTGTCCAATTACATCGCGCAAGCGTTTCGTGTTTTCGGTTTACCTATAAGCCTTGTCGTTGTCTATTGAAGTTATCTCTCTATAAATAGTATAGAAGATTATAATATATGTTCAAATTGTCTGACGGACCAAATTCTCACGGATGAAAACACGGGGAAATCATTTATTTATTTGGTTGTTAAATTAGCTGTTGTTATGACATAACACTGGCACATAAGCCAGGAATTATTTATTAACGACATTCATTGCAACTTAACGACGTACAAGCATGAGTATTTTAGCTCAACAGTCTATATTTATCTAGGACTATCACCGCAGATTTAAACTTGCTTCTCAAATCTGTCCCTTATGCCCTGAACTTTAGGCTATAGGCAGTTATTATTACTTGCCGAATAAACATGTTTACGTCTGTTCTCTCGTTGTAGGTATAGTACACCAGTAGGTATTGTACCACAGTACAAATATTATCAGTAATAAGACAAATGGCGCTTCGTCGAACGTCTCTGGTGATCTTATAAATGGAGATCTGTTGCCCATAAAACTCTGTGGGTGGAATATTCTGATCGCGCCGGAACGATGACTGTCTAGGTAGTGCTAGGCTTCTGTCTGGGAGTAAAGTAAACGGTGTTGAGCTGCATCTGGGGCGGCATCTGCATTTGTTTCGTCTATGCTGCAAAATGCGTCCGCGTTCTACCGCAAGCGGATGCATTTGTTTCATCATCTTCATCATCATTTGAACCAATAGACGCCCACTGCTAGACATGTGACATGCTGCGAAATGTTACAAAAACATGCATGTATTGTGTGCGTATTCTATCCATATGCGTTTCGCCGCCCCCCAATGGTACTACTACTAAAAACACTAAAACCATTGCCCATGCCATGTAGATAGGTGTGATTGCATTTCTAGTCATTCTTGCTTTAGTTAATGACAGGTGTGAGTAATAAAGAAGGAGAGAAACAAATGAAATAGCATTGCGATTCTAGAAGTTCTTGTAACTCACCACTGTTCCTCGATGACCTCAGCTTTAGTTACTAGTAGTCTACTGGGAATCTTTATATTGTAGTATGACAGTGGGGTAGGTAGGTATCGTAGTTTCAATAAATGTCAAGGAACTTTATGGTTATCTAGGTAACGGAGACCTGATTTACATTGTTTGTTACGCATCCGACTGAATTTCAAGTTACAGAACCTACAGAGGTATGGGATATTTCTCCTTGTTTATTTCTTCATAAAGCTCAAAAATTAAGAGCACACACATATGAGTGTTATTAGAAATTAGAAATAACCAAAAGTTAACGGCAATGATCCGGCTTAGGTGCTCATTGGTAGCTTCTACCATAAAAATCCTGGGATAACTCACTAAGATCTAATTGTGGCAGTGCCACGCTTTGGCTTGATTGGGCCGGAATGATACCACGGCCTCACAGAAAACCGGCAAAAAGCAGCGGCTGTGCTGTACTGTTATCAAGTGAGTGAGGGTGCTGCAGGCCCAATTGGTGGGAAAGGGGGTTGAAGGTTGGCAGCCCACTTGTGACCCTACTGGTGTTGCAGGTGTCTATGAGCGGCGGTAATCGCCTACCATCAGGAGATCTGTCTGCTCTTCTCCCACTACTACTATTTTCTGCGACTACTACTACACTAATATATTAAAAAGTTAAAAAAGATATTTTACCGGCAATAAACCGGCTTAGAAACGAAATGAAATAAAAAAAGTTTTACAAGAGACAAAAGTTCGCTACATAAAAATATTTGCTAAGTGTCGGTCTCGGTATGTTATTCCGGGTTTGTTTATGCTAGAGAGCTCATCTTTAGAGAAGAGTTCTTTTAAAACTTTGTAACATAACTATTATAAATCAAACGTATGTAGTTACGTAAACCTATCATTTCAGGTAACCGAACATGTTTTCAAGTAATACAGTCACGTAGTTGCCTATCCATTACTATCCGTAAATCGGATTGTAGGTACTGCCCATACCATTCTAACAATCTCTTAAAAGGATCCCGAGGCATTTACTTTGATACGAAGTTACGTAAGATCTATTCGAATATATTCGATTTGATGAAAAACTATTAAATTAGAAGTTATAAAAACCCAGATACATAAATAAAATCTTATCAGGTCAATAATCCTAAAATATTGTTTATTGGGATAGCTAATACATACTAAAAATAGGTATAAATCTTTGTTTCTTTCCAAATAACAGTTTGAATAAGTGCCAAATTAATTGACGTTTACGGTCTTCCGATATTTTTGACCACTGTGAATGCTATGTTAAATATGGTTACGTTGGTTGTGTCGATATACTGCATAACGTGAGTGAATGTTGGATGAAACTTTATATAACATAATTATGATACTGGCTGTACAAAAAAAAAACAATCTTAATTAATTTATTGTATTAAAATTATTTTAGTTTAGTTATGAAGATTAGGTATATTCTCCTAGACGTTGTTTTTCTTTACTTTTAGTAGGTAATCGGTAGGATTTTTCTAGTATCTGGCCGCTCTTAATTAGTCCTGTAATTTTTTTATTAAAATATTGTTTAGCCTCGATTGTATTGTCTTAACTAGGAATTATTTACAGTAAACAAAGTAATTTAAAAACTGGTTTTTAGATAACGAGCACCATATTCTGACGTATGGGGAGAGAAATGCTGAATTAATAAAGGGATCGCTTCAAATTGCTATTAAGTCTTGTGTAAACAATCGTGCTAACGTAAATTGTGTAAGACATGGAAAGCATAACAGGAAATTGCGTTTAGAATGTAATGTTGAGATTTCATTACACGATGAGATTATTAATGAACATAGACACTAACTACTTGTATGTGAAGGAATATCACACTGTACCATAACAAAAATTCAGCTTTAGCCGAACTCGACACAGATATCGAGTTATATGACATCGTATCATAATATATGTCAGAACAATCGCTACAGTTATATCTGTACAGCCGTAACGTGTCTCTTTCGTTTGGGTGTCACCGTAAAATAATCCGAATCGTAAGTTTTTACATTTCCTAGGGAATGGGGGCTACCGCGTGTGGAAAATCCGTTAGATGGCGTACGTGTAGACTGAGGTCCAACTTCAACGTCATTGGTCGTTTAGTGACATTTTGGCATCTCACATCAAAAATAACCAATAACGGATTTTCCACACGCGGTAGCCCCCATTGATCAACCTTAACGGAAATTAAGAAACTGCATTACTTCTAGAAAATGAAGTCCCGACAGAATTGCCAAACTCGGCAATTCATCAATTTCGAAGCACAATATGACGAGATTCCGTTCGAGATTGATTGGTTTGTGTGGCAGTGGTCAACAACGCTACATTTCCAAGGAAAACATAATTATTTAGTTACTAATATTGTTATATTTCAATAAGTATTTTTTTCTATTTAATATCACAATCACAAACAAGTAGTTTTCATCGTTTTCAGCCCTCAGAACTAAACATATTTTGATACACTAGACGAGACCCCGAAAATTGCAGGATATTGCGGATCGGTATTTCCAATCCCATGGGACCTTGAATTTGCGATCTCGAGTTGGGATTGCATTCCATATAAAATCACGGTACAGATAGCCTGCACTACCGTTCCATGCGTACCCCTCAATCTCTCCTATCTATATGCAAGAACACATTAGCATAATGCGTAGCAGGGCGTACGTGAACGGTACCCAGCGCTAACCCACTCATTCAAACCTTTACATCAGTGGCACACTTTGTGTACAAAACATTCAACAAATAGTTTCATCTAAATATATCAAACGAGAAGGGTAGATACACAATAGAGGAGACAAGACACAAGACTTCCTTCAGTAGCGCTACCATGAGTTGACATCGAAAACTGACATAACGTAAACTATTGCTCTGTCTCTTTCAAATGCATCACAATGAAAGAGACAAAGCGATAGTTTTCGATAGCGAGGATAGTATTTCAAACTCATGGTAGTGCTACTGCTGTAGACAACGCGTCAATCAATGCGCATTCATCCCCGTGATCTTGCGCTATTAAAGCGCCGGGAAGTCGAGCGATGAATGACGTCATGAACTCGATATTACGAGCGTTTCATTTTATTGCGCTGCCGTAAATCGGTCTCCATTATAGACAAGTTCAGCGTCCTGATGTTACGATTATCGGGGATCATTCATGTAAAACGCCGAGGTATATTCTCGAATCGTAAATTTTTAATGTGGATGTCATTGTTCTCGGAGAATTTGTAGGTTAATATAGATAGAATAGATTTAAGGAGAGTAAACAGTGCGATGCGGAGAAACGAATTTGACTACTTTAGCTTTAGTGAATACTTAACGTAATAGTATTAAGTAAAGTATAAATAAATGCGGATTGGTGATCACAAACCCTAGCTATGTTCGAAAAATACTACTATCAAACTTCTATCAATGTAACTATGTTGTTTAGCATCTCTTGGAAATTATCCTATGTTTTCATTTTAGTTAGTAGAGTATCAAAGTTTAAGCTGAAATTCTGAACAACAACCGGTTTACCCACAAAGTTATCTAAAGTTTTAGTTAAAAACTACTTATTTTGAGAGCGACATGGATAGATTTATGAACAAACATTGACAAGCGTCTTAAAAGTTTCAATGAGTTTTTGAAAAGAATGCAGTGTATGATACCTGCCTTTTTTGCAAAAATGTTAATATTTTCTCATAACGAGGACGTGTACGATGACAAAATAATTTTCTGCTGAATATGTGTGTCTGCTGCTGAATTTTAGAGCAGCATTTCGTTAACAGCTTGCCTTTATCGAACCCGGAACCTTTTTTTATGTTATGGCAGACGAGTGGACAGATCACCTGTCGAGCTGAGCAGATGGATCAACATAAACACCTGTAACACCAGCAGAGTCACACGTGCGCTGCTGACTTTTAACCCCCTTTCTCGCCAATTAGAGTACCACGGCTATATCAACACTAGCCTATGAATTCACTAGTTCTGTCAAATCAACATGAAAGAAAACTGTACATTCCTTCCTACTAAATTCTATCAAGAACAGCAAACAAGAGTTGTATAAGCCCGTCATGATTTTAATTTGATCGGAGAGCTACAAACAAAGCGAATTTAATCAATGTTTGTTGGTGCAAACTTGGACGGCGCAACCGTTAACTGCATAAACTTAAGTATTGTTAAACATGTAAAAGCTGGTTGAGTGAAATATTTGCAAACTGAACTTTGTTTTCCCCACCAACCCAACTTAGCCCAAGCTGCTTTACTTAGTGCGGGGAAAATTAAATAATTTTATACTTTTTGATTTACCAAATAACCTACATATCTGTTTTGAATACGGCAAAATTACAAGCTTAGATGAGCGAGAGATACAAGTTTGTTTGGCGCGATACAGATAGATATAATATATTATTTATAGCACAAAAAAATTACAGAACTTTTAATGCTATGGTACGGTCTCTTTCAGGCAGCCTTAGCGTAGAGAAATAATACAGCGAATTATCAAGGTGTAATGCAGTGCAGATGTGTTAAATAGGTAATCAGATAATAATAAATACATAAATGCATACTAATAATATGAATCCGAGGGGTGAGGTGAGTTACAATGAAGCTTTTTTCTTTGTACCCTGTTATATAAAAAACTATTGCAATAAAATTATGAAAAAATGTGTCGCCAAAGCATACACCAGCGGGAACATTGCAGCGGTTATTATTCACTACTATCCAGCGTTCCACTTACAACGTGTCACGTGACAGAGTGTCAGAGAAACACATCGAGGCTACATGATACGTTATTCAATCCGCTGCATTTTTAACTGCGCTGTGCACGCGTGTACAGTGTGGGTTAGTTTTAGTGCTGTTGATCTATCGATGGTTGACCTCGAAAACTATTTGAGACCGATAGTATCCATAGGGAAATTAACGTAACACTATTGAAAACGCCAATAGTCTAGAGATACTATCGATAGCTTAACATCCGACACTATCGACTGTTTAACGTAAAGGACAACTAATTTAGCTTCAATGAGGGTTTTTGCAAATGCAAAATCCGATAGATGGCGTTACGTTGACGTCAGGTCCGACAACGATTGGTTACATTTTGACGTTCATGTCAAAATGATGAAGTTACGTTATGAAACAACCAATGTCATCAAAGTTAGACCTGACGTCAACGTAACACCATCTATCGTATTTTGCATTTGCAAAAACCCTCATTCTATACGAACGCGACTAACAAGTATTTATATACTAAAATAGTATAATACAAACGTGGAAATATTTTTTTCTATTTGAAAACATAATAAACATTATGAATATGTCCAAATAACTGTCAAGAGCCTTGAACAAGAAAGACTGGTTATAACTGAAAACGAATAACTCTTCCGCAGAAAGGTGTTCGTAGCGCTCCATAGCACTTACATATTGCTACGGCGACTACGAGAGACATTCCAGTGCTACGAAGCGTTACATTTCGTAGCAGTTTCGTAGTATTGTAATCAGAGTATAGTAGCACATAAAGCGGCGAATGTCTGAATGAAAAATATGACTACTTAGGTATTCTACTTCGATAATTTATTTTATGGGTTTATTCTATGATTTGTTTGACTGTAAATATACTAGAATAAGTCTCATACATCACTTACATACATAATACACTCGTATTGTTCCACATTGAATTAAGAGTAAAGCTGAAAATACTTTTATACCACTATATGCCTCCATAACATATGTCAGGGTACATATAGCGAGACGGTGTGATTCAATTATCTATTTAGTGCAAATTGATATTGATTAATCACCAGGCATCCGGGGATAACTTACTAATCCGGATAAAATCAATCATCATTGTCCTGCTATAATGACAAATCGATACCGATCAGCGTTAATAGTGACGCTCCACTCTATTTATTTATTAATACTGCACTTTAAAGCGACGGTTGCGTTGGGGTCCCTGGTTCGAGCCCCGGGTCGGGCAATAAAAACCAAACAGTTTCTGAAACGTGTAACCATAATTCAGTTGGTTTGGTTCCCCTGTTAAAGAGTTGCGAAGGTCAGACGGCAGTTGCTTCATTGTAATTACCAGACTCCTCAGATTCATCATGGCCTAAGCGCACCCCAGGCTCCAAGGCAACCGCTTTGGACCTAAATGGGAATTACACAATTTTAACAGTGAGAGAGCCACGCTTCGGCATGAATGTGCCGGCTCGACCAGAGTAATACCACGTCCTCACAGAAAACCGGCGTGAAGCAGTGCATGCGCTGTTTCGCTGCATGAGTGAGGGTACCGGAGGCCAAACCAAGGGAAGGGGGGGTTAAAATGTATGTTTTCCTTGAAAATAAATAAATAAAATAAAAAATAAAAGGTAAGCAGCAAGTGACGGCGGTCGCTTACCATCCAGGTGATCCGTCGGCTCGTCTCCACCAATATCATAAAAAAACACGCTACCATGAGAGAGAGAGACACCTAATTTCAATTTGATCTGAAGCTCAAGTACATAAAAGGTACGCCAAATAGATAAGCTGTTCAGCTGTTGTTTTGACGGCCCAATTTCCTTCAGAGGGTTTCGAAGGCGCGACATAATTTAATACTTGAAATCGCTCAGGAAAAGTAGGTACTTAATATAATTTTCTTCGAATATGAATTTCATTGCCGTGTTTGGGGAATATAGATACGAAATGAGATTGAAAGCGGATACATATTATTTACCGACTTATAAAAAGGGGGAGGCTTATAATCCGTCGGATTTTTTTTTTTCTATGTATGTTCACCGATTTCCTACCCAAAGTCGCCTAGAGTGATTTGGAAAAGGGAAGTAAAATCGAAGGAACTTATTTGGCACACTTGAAGCAAAATATTTTGTACCGAAAATATTGCTCTATTTACGTGAAACTGATGGTGATGATGGAGACAAAGCCTACAGTGAAAATGGGTAACAGCAGTTCACTGCAGTTGTATTAGTTAAATATTTACTGTATTTATTACATATAGGAGGGAAAAAATAACTGTAACTTACTCACTCGTAAAAAGAACATGAAAAAATAAATAAAGAGAAAATTATAAGGTAGTTCAAATTATTCTTAAATAGGAATACCTATAAGCTTCCTTTCCCGTGAACACAAAATTGGTACAGATTTTGCTGGATCAATTTCCAATCTCAACCCTTGTTTACCACAAACAAGTGTGGCACTGTGCAGCTACAGGTTTGTAAACAAACCACGTGAGCTACTATTTCCGATACAATTACTTGGATTACAATTGTTTGTGTAAGCTGATATATCTAGTGGATGGTAATGTAATCCATTATTGTATCGAAGTGAGTAGACAGTAAGATTTGTTTACACAAATATTTGGCGTCCACAATATGAATTAGCTAATCATGTAGCAAATAAACATGTCATGCAAAATAATATGTAGGTAGATTTTATCGTATTCGTTTGAATTTAAAACAACGACCTAAGTAGTTCAATATATTTTTGGTCGCGAGTTTCAACGCTTGACGAGCCTTGGGTGAGGCTTAACTCCTACAAAATACCTCATTTCATTCCAAACCCAAGTTGGGTTGGAATGAAATGTGGAAAGAACAAAAAATAGCACAGTCGCGCTGGCCAGACAGACTTTTGACTCTATTTGAAGGAAGTTGGGGACGCATGTGTCGGTAACAAGTTCAATTTCTTTATGGCACAACAAATACAGAAATCACAGAACTTCTTTGTGAAGACAAAGCAAATTCCTTCGGAACTTTTATGAGATCTTCCAAGAGACAGGAATAAACACGGAGCTATATTTTTGGTTCACTCGTGTTATATAGCGTTGGCACCAGCGTCATTTGTGACTTTCGTTAAATCCATAATATCCTTGTCGTATGAAGATCATCTTCCGATTTTGGAAATAAAAAAAAAATGAATTTCAAAGACCTGGTATTAGGTAATAAGTATGGTCTGTCTGTGTTTATGTAATGATGACAAAAACAACAAAAGTTTATTTTTGACGTTTGATGTATCGTTCGTTTGGTATCTTTTGTCTAGTTTTTACCTAACGTGTGGTGAGCTCTAGCTACAAAATATTGTGTAATTATTTTTTAGTTGCGGTCGAGTAAATAAATTATGCTTAATATCGGAACGAAAATAATTAGAAATCGTGCGCTTGTGTCGATGCGAATAAATCAAAAATACTCCATTTACTGTAACACCCAGCACAGAAGATGGAAGTTGTGAGTAGATTTTACGAGTGACTTAATTAACTAAAGAATGCCTACGTACCAATTAAGGGGGATTCAATGTGGGATCCATTTGCCGCAATTTTGTGGAGTTGCGAAGGGTTCGTATTGTAGCTTTAATAAGTATTGCCATGTTCTAGAATCAGGTTACGATTCTTACCTACATTGTTTATTTGAGATTATTGCGGGTAGTTTAGAAAAAAATAGATACAATTTAAGTCGTCCATTTTCGCTCATTTTAATAATTTATAAATTTGATCTTTTTCAAAAATTCGCAAACTATCGCTACAAATAGAATGCAATAACGGCATTTGCCCAATTGTGGGACAACGTAGGCTATGTAGAAAATAAATAAAACGTTAGTCACAATAAAATTGGTGCTTAAAAAATAATCGCACACGACGTGCAAATAATGTAATTCACCTTGGTTTTTTTTTATTTTTAAGTTAATTTGTAACAAGATGAGTCCTATAATCTAATTAATATACGAGTAGCATATCTTTAACAAGGCTTGAATTATGAGAAAACAGGAAAATACTTATCTACTTAATGAATGAGGGTGGCGAAAGCAACGCTAATGAAATTCGTTTCGGATCCGGGATGAATATTAATGACCACTATCAATTTGAATCAGCACCTACTTACTTACCTAATAATTAGGATACTTATCTACGTTGTGTATTCAGTATCTTGTCATTAAGTACAAGCGTATTTCCGAAATCTTTTAAAGTGCTTATTATTTACTCTTTATTTACATTTAATTCTAAAAAAATCCATCCATAATCTGAATGACGGTGAGAGCAAACAGGTGTTCGTGCTTACAGGTTTAGAAGTTTCAAAATTTAAAGACATTTTTTTAACTTTGAAAGGATGTGACGGCCCGGTACTGAACCGGACCTAGACCAACGGTGCATGTTATTTGACCGATCGAATCTTAATTTCTAGACGGGAAAGCTCTAAAGCACTGGCGATTCCCGTCCACGATCATGGTTTCTCTCTCCAGACAATTTTTTGTATTCCCACTTTGCCCATCATGATCGGTAAGCAGCAAGAATTCATATCTATCCTGCCTTAGCACATGATTTAGATATGCAACGTTTCTTTTTTTGACGTTGGGCGTTGTTTTAACATAATTATTATCAAGTATTGCATTGTTACAGCGTGTCTGTTGTCAGTTACACCTGCTTTTTGTACACTACTGCCACACAACATGTACGACTAATTCCCGAGGGCGTGGTAAGCCTGCTTAGTCTGCAATATTAATGTGTATGCCTCCCTGTGTGAGGCTTCAAGTGTCTGTCTAATTGTTTACAAGATCCCAGATCAAGTAACTACATGACACTATACGCAAATGTGTAATTTGATGTCGGTCTTCTTATCCTTTCGAGGCTTAAATGTCGACAGTTATTCTTCTACTTTATTGAAGGGGTTTGGATAAAAAAACTGGTTATCCAGAATAAGCTATTTTTCAATCACTTCGACTACTGCTCCATGTAGATTTTTATCGTTTAGTCAATGCCAGCAGTTCTTACAATGGCCAGAGTACTGAGGTACACTATGATTGTTTTCACGGTGTCCACTTCAAGACCTACCAAATTTTCAGTACTTCCATCTGTGTATGATATCGTCTGCTGAGGTCGGAAACTTTCATCTTTACTATTATTGAATCGCTAGAGCAGCCACTCCTCCACTGAAGAAACTAAAACATTTTAATTGAATAGACTTTCATTTCTATAAAATGAATAAACGACTCGTTTAGCGCAGTGGGTTAAAGCGCAAGGGTCACAGGTTCGATTTACGCACCAATACAAAAGTTTGTTGATAAAACAGATATTTGTTTCAGGTACTGGGTGTTTGTGGTACCTTGGTTGTTTCTGTTTTTTTTAGTCTATTCTTACCTTTATTTTATTATCCTTATAGTACAAGGAAAAACTTTAGTCTGGGATCAGGGCAATGAAGGTATGTGATGTCGTTTCAATTTACACACTTGTGTACCTACTTAGGTAGGTATTATTACAATTACCTAATGCCTATTATCCTTGACAAAAATTTGTAAGAGAAAGAAGTGCCTTAACTTACCACTACACGTTAATGCGTTGAAATTCAGATTCCGTTGAAATAGCAATCCACTTAGAAATTCCCTGGATCTTAAAGTAATTTGCGGCCCTGCAGTAGAAGCGACCCGTTTCAGCTCACAAATTATAATTGTCAGAAACAAACGATATTGTGGTTTCACTTGATGATTCTGGTTCCAACATTCACGAGGAGATAAGGTCTACAGGGGTGAAAACAATGTTCACAAATTTCACGCTCTCCTGCGTTTACCGTGAAATGGTCTAATTAGTAACGCAGCGCAGATGTAACTACATGACACTATACGCAAATGTGTAATTTGATGTCGGTCTTCTTATCCTTTCGAAGCTTAAATGTCGACAGTTATTCTTCTACTTTATTGAAGGGGTTTGGATAAAAAAACTGGTTATCCAGAATAAGCTATTTTTCAATCACTTCGACTACTGCTCCATGTAGATTTTTATCGTTTAGTCAATGCCAGCAGTTCTGACAATGGCCAGAGTACCGAGGTACACTATGATTGTTTACATGGTGTCCACTTCAAGACCTACCAATTTTCCAGTACCTTCGTCTGTGTACGACATCGTATGCTGAGGTCGGAAACTTTCATCTTTACTATTATTGAATCGCTAGAGCAGCCACTCGTCCACGAAATAAATTACAACATTTTAATTAAATGTACATTCATTTCTAGAAAATGAATAAAACGATCCGTTTAGCGCAGTGGGTTAAAACGCAAAGGTCACAGGTTCGATTTACGCACCAACACAAAAGTTTGTTAATTAAACAGATATTTGTTTCAGGGGTGTTTGTGGTACCTTGGTTGTTTCTGTTTTTTTTCAGTCTATTCTTACCTTTATTTTACTATATTTATACCATAAAGTACAAGTAAAAACTTTAGCCTGGGATCAAGGCAATGAAGGTATGTGATGTCGTTTCAATTTACTCAAGTAGGTATTATTATAATTACCTAATGCCTATTATCCTTGACAAAATTTTGTAAGAGAAAGAACTTCCTTAACTTACCACGTTAATGCGTTGAAATTCAGATTCCGTTGAAATAGCAATTCACTTAGAAATTCCCTGGATCTTAAAGTAATTTGCGGCCCTGCAGTAGAAGCTACCCGTTTCATCTCACAAATTATAATTGTCAGAAACAAACGATATTGTGGTTTCACTTGATGATTTTGGTTCCAACATTCACGAGGAGATAAGGTCTACAGGGGTGAAAACAATGTTCACAAATTTCACGCTCTCCTGCGTTTACCGTGAAATGGTCTAATTAGTAACGCAGCGCAGATGTAGGTAGGTACTTACGCATAGTTAATCTACTTTTGACTGTGCCTACGAATCTTCTATACTATTTATAAAGAGATAACTTCTATAAACAACAACAAGGCTTTTGATGTAGCCCAAAAATTCGAAACACATAGGCGATGTAATTGACACCCAGCTCCATCTATTGATTGATTGGAACTAATAGCAAAACTAAGTTCCGAAACAAAATGAGTGCGGGCTACTAAAAGTTGTAAATATACAAGTTAGCAAAGTACTAAAATAAATACAGTACCTACACCATACAATTTTCATACGTTTTCCGTAACGTGGCAAGACACATTACCCAATTCGAAATGTGTACATTTTCCCGAACATTAAGTCCACCCGAAAGCCCATATATAAAATTTGTATTGCTCATTTATGTAAATTTGATTAGCCTTTGTCTCCAATTCTCAGTGTACTCGTATGTTGTAAATTGAAATAATTTGATGTCATTTAGAAGGAAATTGAGCCTCTTGATCAAGCACAAAAAACAAATAAGTACCTAGGTATTAAAACGAATGTAGGGTCCCGGGATAGATTCTGGTTCGGGCCAATAAATTCTATGTAAAGAATTCTATCTTAATCTAAGATGATTTTGGTTATGTTTTATTAAAGTTCAATATAACGTCAGTTTTAGAACCTGTAAGGTAAGATATAGTATTTCTATCCTTATAGAAGAAAAAAAATGTTCCATATAGTATACCTACTCTATTTACTTTGTCGCAACACGTTTCAGCCAAGCAAAACGCAAAAAATAAAATTGTATCGCAGTAGTAAAACCGTTGATGTCATCATAAAAAACACGTCCCCACGTGTAGAGTGATATTAAACTGCCTGTTCGTATGTTTCTCATTATTTCATATTTTTATACGACTCTTTTTATTAATAAAAGAATTTTCTTCTATACAACAAATCGTTTGTTAAGCACCTGTGAATATTTTAGTATGCAACATCATGAATGCGAGCTGGCAAATAAAGCCCGAATTGAATATGTAACGTGCACAAATTAAGCTCAGGGCACAATGAAAACAAATCCCAGACCACCACGATTCGGCTGAGTTTTTATTTGTCTTTTTAATGAGTTCGGGCAAGAAAGTACGGCTACACAGCCAGCCAGGTGAATTTCGGTTCAGCCCACGCGCAGACGTACATGTACGTGTATGAGTGTGGGAAGGGGTGGTTCGGATACGTATCTATTTCGGATATGGATACGAATATTGGAACTGTATTAAACCGAATACTTTGATTTACTGTTGTTGCCTGTTACATTTCATCATTATTAACGTGGTAGTACCCACTGCTGAGTATAGGCCTCTTTTCCTTTTCGCGAATGTACCTACTTACCTGTCCTGATATTTCGAAGCTACTCAGAACCATGTAGTCCCTGCGGATTTGGCGATGTCGTCAATCTATAGTGACATCTGACGACCTGGACTTCGTCTGCCGAGTCTATGACACCATTCAGTCATAACTTTGCTCCAATTGCCGTCACCGCGCCTAGCTAAGTGTCTTGCCAATTCCACTTTACTTTCATCGCTCTCAAGCCGACGTCCTGGACTTTGGTTCTGCGTAGGATTTCAGATCTCCGGATTCGGTCTTGGAGTCTGATAACGTGCATGTTCCTCTCCCTTATGCAACCCGTATTTTGTGAACCTTTCTTCTTCCTTTTACTTCGATCTTCGATTGTTTTTTCTGCGCAATAAAGAAAACAAAGTTTGGCCGGGCGCTTAAAACCTTTTTTTATCTGTGCCATGAACGACAACGATCGGACACGAGACTGATGTTATATGCATATGTACAGATGCACAAATCACTCTCTCTATACGTCGGCAGACCCATCGGTTAATGAAGTCTGCAGATATATCTGTCTACGTATAGAGGAGGCATTAAAGGTATCAATGTCGTAACGGTTCGGAAATACCGCAGAAGAAAGTTGATTCCTCAACGAAGTGCGTGGAGGTAGCAACGTATAGTTTTTCATTTCGGGTATACTTCGATCACAATAAGCTTGAAGCGGATATACGTTAGTTTCGTTTACGGTGCTCCTATCATCCCTGTATTTGATTCGCTACCTACACGTTACACGTAGGCTCCAAATATGGATTTAATATCTTTGTCTTACTTGCCTATATGAAGCGAATAATTTGGAAACTTCTGAAACATCTGGCTGTCAAAATTTATCTGGGTACCTTATAAGCACAATAGGCATGATGTGAGAAGCGCGAGTAGGTGGGAGATAATTGAGCTAGGTAGGTACTTTTAAATAATGAAAATACTGATGAAAAAATATGGAGTACCTACTTAGGTATAATGGGATCGATATGGCAACAGTAGGTATGTAAGGTATTTAAGGATTGTAAGTTTTTTTATTTTATACTAGTTTTAGTACCGTAAGTGTTATGTACATTATAACACTATGCTAACGTCTGTCTTTCTTGAAGTAAATTGAGGTTAACAAGGGTGGAATTGAATAATTATTAACTGTTATTTTTATTTATTTAAAACTTTATTACACAAAACTTTGTACAATACGAACTTAATGCAACAAATACTATTACATTATAAGCCCTGCTAATAGGATTGCAGCTACTGTATATAAAATAAACAGCAACTTTAATTTTTACTTATAATTCCAGCTACTAGGCTGGATGCTTTATGTGGACCATATGACCGTGTGAAAGAATAACAAAAAGAACTCTGAGTGCGGTAGTTACAGGTTTCGATGTTTTTTTCCACCCTGTATATCTAACCGAAATTACTTAAAATATTTACAGTAGTAACATATACATTAGTTTGCAGTAATTACATAAAGCACCTCTCCACACCGCAGTTTTGCGGCGGGTGAAATACCTACATACGTGCACTAGAATAAACCGACTGCGGCAACGCTGAAGCAAACCGCATCGGACTGTTTGTATGTCGGTGCATCTGTATGTTGTATTATGGACGTGGGTTCAGTATATCTTTGCTATTGATTAAACCATTTGAGCAGACGTCGCTTCCGAAAGAGAACCGGCATGGAGAAACACTTGTGACTCTACTGGTGTTGCAAGTGTCTATGGGCGGCGGCAATTGCTTACCATCAGTTGATCCGTCTGTTCGTCTGCCCCCTATCTCATAAAAAAAGAACCGTCATAGATAGGCCAGGCTTTGGCAGCGCGCTTGTAACTCTACTGGTGTTGCAAGTGTCTATGGGTGGCGGCAATCGCTTACCATCAGGTGATCCGTCTATTCATCTGCGCCACTTATCACATAAAAAAAAAGAGACAACACCCTTCATCTGGCTGTTGTCAACAACCAACATTTATTACCCGTATCCTTCACATACTCGTCTCCTTTTAAACGTACCTAATACAGCCTGAATTTTAAATCCCTACCTTATTTCTGTGATGTACATGTCTCTCTTTGATGGCACGGTACAAAGCGGGCCTAAAAGTGACAGGAGAAAAACGCGTAAAGGATGCCTACATTCATAATAAAAATCCTACCTGTAAATTTCTTCACCCATTGTCGCACCCAGAGCACGTCGAAAAGATTTATTTATATAATAATGTGTCGATTGATGCGTAGCGATGAATTCGGTATTTTGTAGGCCCAATTTTGCTTTGTCACTTGGGTGTGGATAATCATTTCTTCATTAGGTATAAGCTGATATTAACAATTCGGTTCTCAGACAAATCGTAGTATGAGTGTGAATGAATGACAATTTGCTACAAAGTGTAAATAATTAGGTATTTCGCCTGCCTTTTTTATCTTTCAGATTTAGGAAATACCTACTTGAATATATAAGTACCTACATATTGTACAGAATAAGAACGTTTGTACAAAATAAGTTTTTTTCGTGTTTGCGTGAACATATTTAAGGGAGGGAGAAAAGGTTTGTGGTTAGCAGAACATCTTTTCACGCCTTAGATAGCATAAAATTGGCATGTGGGTATCTCTTTTTTATAAAATTTATCTTACTTAACTCTTTGAACGCCATAGGGGTCATCCTGTGACCGGCAAACAATACGTTTTCTGTTGTGTCTAGTAATGTGGTAGTCAAGGCTTAAATAGATTTTGAAGTGGTAATTTAATAGATTAGCATATAAAAAATGGCCGCAAGTAGAGGTTGCCGTACTTGCAATCAACAATTTAATTATGTGAAAGTAGCAAAGGAAACTTCGACCAGACCGTGTGTCCAGAGTAATTACCCTAGCTCATTAGAGGCACAGGAGTATGGCTTGTACACGTAGAGCGCGGCACGAGCGTGTGACAAATGTCTAGTTTAGAGAACCGAGAATGGCATCACAAGGGCATCACATAACGTAAGGTCAGGTATTTTTGAATTTTCGCTTCGTCCAAACAAAACGACTCGTTTTGCAAGTCACGTCGTCTCGTGAGTCGCATGATTAATAATTTTCCCTATTTTTGAAATCACTCGCTTAGTGTGTCGCCAATCTTGTCAAAGTATAGTGTTAACTCGTTTCACGCAGAAACTTCTATAATCGGTATTACAATTGTAGGATAGGTATTCAGTGTAACGTATAACGGAACGAAAATATTTTGCCAGGAAAAGAGAAAAAGAAAAATAAATTGACGTAAATGCGACCACTGCGACGTAAACGAGCGATTTGCAACGAGTGGTTTACACCACTCGTTTTCGAATGATTAAAAAATGCGGATGTCAAAAATCATGCGAGTCACACATTTTTTAGTGACACGACAATTCAAAAATAGGTCCCCAGGGTCCTGTGGCCGTCCAGTCAAGTCCAGTCCCTCTATATTATTCTGTGCCAGTGGTGTAGCGTGGGTGTTGGCCGCCCGGGGCGGAAGACTATGCAAGGCGAACTTGACCTTCTTCATTCCTTGTGAAGTGGAGGCGCTATAGTAATAATAAATTCAAATAAACTAACTCAACCTGGAAGCTAGTGTCTTATGGACTAGGATTAGCAGAATCAATCGCAATTATACAACAGTACTAGCAGTAGTATCGTAACACTCAGATACTGAACCAAACCTTATAGGTCATCATCACACGATTGTCTTCTCTAAAGAATCGGACCCATGAGTTTTTGGCGAATACCGCGCTGTGGTACCGCTCATCGGCCCAAATTACTGTGTGCATTTAAACACTATCAATTAACAATCGACCCGTCAACTGCCTGTACTGGTTATCAATTTGTCGGTGGCAATCGCTCACTAAGGTAGTCGGTTTGCTCGTCTGCACATATCCTATAAAAACCGGCCAAGAGCGTGTCGACACACATATCCCTTTCATATGCGTGTCCGACACGCTCTTGGCTTTCCGTAGCCTGAATTTTAAATCCCTACCTTATTTCTGTGATGTACATGTCTCGCTTTGATGGCACGGTACAAAGCGGGCCTAAAAGTGACAGGAGAAAAACGCGTAAAGGATGCCTACATTCATAATAAAAATCCTACCTGTAAATTTCTTCACCTATTGTCGCACCCAGAGCACGTCGAAAAGATTTATTTATGTAATAATGTGTCGATTGATGCGTAGCGATGAATTCGGTATTTTGTAGGCCCAATTTTGCTTTGTCACTTGGGTGTGGATAATCATTTCTTCATTAGGTATAACTTGATATTAACAATTCAGTTCTCAGACAAATCGTAGCATGAGTGTGAATGAATGACAATTTGCTACAAAGTGTAAATAATTAGGTATTTCGCCTGCCTTTTTTATCTCTCAGATTTAGGAAATTACCACAGGTGCATACCTACTTGAATATATAAGTACCTACATATTGTACAGAATAAGAACGTTTATACAAAATAAGTTTTTTTTCGTGTTTGCGTCAACATCTTTAAGGGAGGGAGAAAAGGTTTGTGGTTAGCAGAACATCTTTTCACGCCTTAGATAGCATAAAATTGGCGTGTGGGTATCTCTTTTTTATAAAATTTATCTTACTTAACTCTTTGAACGCCATAGGGGTCACCTGTGACCGGCAAACAATACTTTATCTGTTGTGTCTAGTAATGTGGTAGTCAAAGGCTTAAATAGATTTTGAAGTGGTAATTTAATAGATTAGCATATACAAAATGGCCGCAAGTAGAGGTTGCCATACTTGGAATCAACAATTTAATTATGTGAAAGTAGCAAAGGAAACTTCGACCAGACCGTGTGTCCAGAGTAATTACCCGCTCATTAGAGGCACAGGAGTATGGCTTGTACACGTAGAGCGCGGGCACGAGCGTGTGACAAATGTCAAGCTTAGAGAACCGAGAATGGCATCACATAACGTAAGGTCAGGAGACCTATTTTTGAATTTTCGCTTCGTCCAAACAAAACGACTCGTTTTGCAAGTCACGTCGTCTCGTGAGTCGCATGATTAATAATTTTCCCTATTTTTGAAATCACTCGCTTAGTGTGTCGCCAATCTTGTCAAAGTATAGTGTTAACTCGTTTCACGCAGAAAGTTCTATAATCAATTGTAGGACCGGTATAACGGAACGTAAATATTTTGCCAGGAAAAGAGAAAAAGAAAAATAAATTTGACGTAAATGCGACCACTCGCCATTATTCAAGTTACTCTTTGCACTCGCTTAACGGAAACGAGTGGTTTACACCACTCGTTGCAAATCGCTCGTTTTCGAATGATTCAAAAATGCGGATGTCAAAAATCATGCGAGTCACACATTTTTTAGTGACACGACAATTCAAAAATAGGTCACCAGGGTCCTGTGGCCGTCCAGTCAAGTCCAGTCCCTCTATATTATTCTGTGCCAGTGGTGTAGCGTGGGTGTTGGCCGCCCGGGAAGGAAGACTATGCAAGGCGAACTTGAGCTTCTTCATTCCTTGTTATCTGGTGAAGTGGAGGCGCTATAGTAATAATAAATTCAAATAACACTACATCAACCTGAAGCAAGTGTATTATGGACATGATTAGCATAATCAATCGCAATTATACAACAGTACTAGTAGTAGTATCGTAACACCCAGATACTGAACCAAACCTTATAGGTCATCATCACACGATTGTTTCTCTAAAGAATCGGACCCATGAGTTTTTGGCGCGTGAATACGCGCTGCGGTACCGCTCTTCGGCCCAAAATTACTGTGTGCATTTAAACACTATCAATTTAACAATCGCCGTCAACTGATTCTGTACTGGTTATCAATTTGCGGTGGCAATCGCTCACTAAGGTGGTCCGTTTGCTCGTCTGAACATATCACTAAAAAACGTACCCTCCCGCCACGTATAATGTAATAGATAGATAGATACTCTGTATTGCACAGAAATAGAATGCATTAGTGAAACAACAACAATAAAGAGTACAATAAGGCGGTCTTATCACTTGTAGCGATTTCTTCCAGACAATTTTTAGGTAGAGGAATGTATGTACCGAAAGAGTGCGGTAAAAGAGTGCTCCTTTCAGGCCACGTGCTGCACATTCCAGTACTCGGAAATTTGCACTATTTTGACTTAGCCCGCTCCCGCGCTCGCGTCCGCCAGTCAGAATGACCATGCTCTTAGTGGCGCGGGAGTGTCAAGTCGCGCCACCTAGTGTGCTGCCAACGTACCGCCAATTAAGCATGTTTACCTTCTATTACAGGGACATAAACACACTCTTGTTTCGTTTGTTTCAATCCATTTGTCTTCAATTAGCTGATTTCGAATAGACTTTCGAATCTGTTGTCTCTGTGCTCAGTAGAAGTAACTTTTCGTTTTTTATTTGTTAAAGGAAATTTACTTTGTGTCTTAAATTTCGTTCTAAGGGAAACTATCATTCGAGGTTTTTCTGATATGAAAGTTGAAGTTATTTGTGCGAATTTTCAAAAGTCATAGAACAATGTCATTTTATTTATATGTTGGTGCCTAATAAACATTTTTATTATTATTATTATGTTGTCGTTAAAACCATAACCTCGGGCAATTATGTCCCGGATTTTTGGAAGGCGTGCGTGGGCCGAAGCCAACACGTAGAGGCCCTTTCTATTGACAATTTAATTTAAAAGTGATCTAATACAGCCTGAATTTTAAATCCCTACCTTATTTCTGTGATGTACATGTCTCGCTTTGATGGCACGGTACAAAGCGGGCCTAAAAGTGACAGGAGAAAAACGCGTAAAGGATGCCTACATTCATAATAAAAATCCTACCTGTAAATTTCTTCACCTATTGTCGCACCCAGAGCACGTCGAAAAGATTTATTTATATAATAATGTGTCGATTGATGCGTAGCGATGAATTCGGTATTTTGTAGGCCCAATTTTGCTTTGTCACTTGGGTGTGGATAATCATTTCTTCATTAGGTATAACTTGATATTAACAATTCAGTTCTCAGACAAATCGTAGCATGAGTGTGAATGAATGACAATTTGCTACAAAGTGTAAATAATTAGGTATTTCGCCTGCCTTTTTTATCTCTCAGATTTAGGAAATTACCACAGGTGCATACCTACTTGAATATATAAGTACCTACATATTGTACAGAATAAGAACGTTTATACAAAATAAGTTTTTTTTCGTGTTTGCGTCAACATCTTTAAGGGAGGGAGAAAGGGTTTGTGGTTAGCAGAACATCTTTTCACGCCTTAGATAGCATAAAATTGGCGTGTGGGTATCTCTTTTTTATAAAATTTATCTTACTTAACTCTTTGAACGCCATAGGGGTCACCTGTGACCGGCAAACAATACTTTATCTGTTGTGTCTAGTAATGTGGTAGTCAAAGGCTTAAATAGATTTTGAAGTGGTAATTTAATAGATTAGCATATACAAAATGGCTGCAAGTAGAGGTTGCCTTACTTGGAATCAACCATTAAATTATGTGAAAGTAGCAAAGGAAACTTCGACCAGCCCGTGTGTCCAGAGTAATTACCCACTCATTAGTGGCACAGAAGTGTGGCTTGTACACGTTGAGCGCGGGCACGAGCGTGTGACAAATGTCAAGCTTAGAGAACTGAGAATGGAATCACATAACGTAAGGCCAGGAGACCTATTTTTGAGTTTTCGCTTCGTCCAAACAAAACGACTCGTTTTGCAAGTCACGTCGTCTCGTGAGTCGCATGATTCATAATTTTCCCTATTTTTGAAATCACTCGCTTAGTGTGTCGCCAATCTTGTCAAAGTAGTAATAGTGTTAACTCGTTTCACGCAGAAAATTCTATAATCGGTATTACAATTGTAGGACCAATATTAGGTGTAACGTATAACGGAACGTAAATATTTTGCCAGGAAAAGAAAAAAGAAAAATAAATTTGACGTAAATGCGACCACTCGCCATTATTCAAGTTACTCTTTGCACTCGCTTAACGGAAACGAGTGGTTTACACCACTCGTTGCAAACGCTCGTTTTCGAATGATTCAAAAATGCGAATGTCAAAAATCATGCGAGTCACACATTTTTTAGTGACACGACAATTCAAAAATAGGTCTCCAGGGTCCTGTGGCCGTTCAGTCAAAGAGTGCGGTAAAAGAGTGCTCCTTTCAGGCCACGTGCTGCACATTCCAGTACTCGGAAAATTTGCACTATTTTGACCGGCAGTCAGAATGACCATGCTCTTAGTGGCGCGGGAGTGTCAAGTCGCGCTACCTAGTGTGCTGCCAACGTACCACCAATTAAGCATGTTTACCTTCTATTACAGGGACATAAACACACTCTTGTTTCGTTTGTTTCAATCCATTTGTCTTCAATTAGCTGATTTCGAATAGACTTTCGAATCTGTTGTCTCTGTGCTCAGTAGAAGTAACTTTTCGTATTTTATTTGTTAAAGGAAATTTACTTCTTGTCTTAAATTTCGTTATGGGAAACTATCATTCGAGGTTTTTCTGCTATGAAAGTTGAAGTTATTTGTGCGAATTTTCAAAAGTCATAGAACAAATGTTGTTCAATATGGTTGGTAGAGCAAGTGTTCTATAACGATTTAAAACAATGTTTTATTTAACCACGTGGTGGAAATATTCAAAGATACAATTTACGAAAAAATATTTAGTACAAAAATGAAAATACCAAATACTATAGTTTCTAAACCAGGCCGTTAAACTGCTATTTACTTGAATTAGACGTCCGTTTAGGTAATTAACTGCTATACTTGATTAATCTAGATTGTTTAGTTGTAAATAAACAGAAAGCTGGTAACAAACATCCAGCCATCGGTACATTTTCTCGCTCAAACTAATTAGTTGGAACAATTTAGGCACATCATTATCCAGAGTATAATATCGAAAAGTCTGGTTTTCATGGCAACCCTTGCGGAGGCGGTAACATTATCTTGAAATGAAGCTACCTCACGACTATACATTATTTTATGAGCTATGTTATTAATTATGCTTTATGATATATCAGAAACAGCATCAGTTTTAAGTCAAGACTGACTTTAGAACACGTTTTATAATAAGGGGAAAAGAGATTAACTGCCTGCACTGAAACTCCTTATTTCGTTTACTACCTACTTATAATCCGATCAACTCCCGATGATTGTATAAAAAAAACTATACTTACATAATATCTAACTATAATAGGCTTGTTTGCAGCACTTACAAAGCTTAGAAGTGTCAGTCCTTCCGAGCAAGACAGGCACCATTCCACTAGTTTCACCAAAAAGTAGGTACTTACTTCCTTCAACGAAACAGTAAGTGGCTTATTATTCACTTGACATTGGCAGAATTAATTGTGTCTTCAAGAAAAGTATCCCCGAAAAAGAACGTCTATCTATCTCAATTTAGATGTTTTTCTTTTACTTCAATCACGCTTGTAATCACCGGGCGTTCCCTCTAACGACGTTTTAAACACCTCTCTCGGGGGCTGTTAGCGAGCTCAGAGCAGCGAATACGATAAAAATCGACGCCACGGTCCACGTTGACCGGTTTCAAAAAACGTAAGGTCCATCGATCATTGTCGTCCTATATTTAAAAAAATCTGGGAAACACGAGATGGGCTTGCATACTGAGGGTTCGGTATGAACTTAATTAAGGAGCGAATTTTCCATCGTCAGATAGAAGTTAATAAAAACAGTAAAGTAGGTACTCGTATTACCTACTGGGCGAACCAAAGTTGTCTAACATCCTCCTAGTATTATAAATGCGGAAGTTTATCCGGATGTATATAAGTATGTTTGTTGCTCTCTCAAGTAGAAACTACCAAATGGAATTTGATAAAACTTAGGTATATATAATAAAGCTTACATATGAAAATAATGCTCAGGCTACAAATACATAAAAATATTTATAAGTATAAGTTCTATCACTACGCGATCGAAGCTGTGAGGCACAGCTGTATTCCTAATATAATTCCCTTAATGATATACAGTGACCCATACTTTTACTATCTAACAGTTGGAGATTCAGCCCTAAGTATTTTTAGTACCTAAATAAGTACCTAAGAATAGAATATTAGGTATGTATTACCAATATTAGAGGCCCAATTAAAGGGGATGAATTTTGGCAGTGCACTTGTGACTCTACGGTGTTGTAGGTGTCTATGGGCGGCGGCAATCGCTTACTAACAGGTGATCCATCTGCTCGTCTGCCACCGATAACATGAAAAAAAATCAATTATACGCAACAAGTGTAATAGGTATCTACTACTTACGTTTGTGAATATACCTACCTATCTAATTTATTTTTATGTGATATGTAGCAGACGAGCAGATGATGGTAAGCAATTGCCGCCGCTCATGGACACTTACAACACCAGTGGAGTTACATGTGCGCTGCCAACCTTTTATACCCTTCCCCTCTGGGTGGGCCTCCGGTACCCTCACTTACTCGGCGAAACACAGCACAGGGGCTGCTTCACGCCGGTTTTCTGTGAGGCTAACTGGTCTTATCCCAAAACTTCTTAGTTTAATGTCTTTGCTCGGCCATTGGAAATAGATTTTGGACAAGCGGCAATGTAGACAGCGAATTAGAATAGGGTTCTGTTTTTTTCCTTTTGAGAACCCTAAAAAGCAATACAACTGGGAGCGAACAATGGATGGTAGGTAATATGAGCGAAGTTTAGGCTAAGGCTGGCTCGATTGCGCATTTGGTGACCCCTGTCTTGGTTTCACAAGGAGAATGCCGCTGACCCGGAGTACAATACCTTCAACCTTATGCGGGTATGCATAAGGTGTAAGGTCCAACGGTGGTTGGTTAGGTTATCTATGAGGGGTCAACGGTTCACCTTAGTGTCTCGGTGTCTATATCTACCTATTTAATTTTGTGGTACCGTCATTTATTCTATCACATCTAGCCATTAGATAGACAAAGTACTTACTTATGTGATATAAACAAGAGCACACATAGATATCTTATTCGCTTTCCCTTTTCATTACTCCTCTACAATCTTCATACTTAGTAGGTAGGTCTAAAGGTTCATATACAAACAAATTATAAAAGGACTTAATCATAAAAGGAGCTAGATCGTGGATTATCTTCTATACTATTTATAAAGAGATAACTTCTATAGACAACGACAAGGCTTATAGGTAAACCGAAAACACGAAACGCTTGCGCGATGTAATTGAGCACAGCGCCATCTATTGGTTCATTTGCGAATTACGGTCCCGAAGCGAAGTGAGGGCGGGCCACTAGTATAAAATATATTCAACCGGACTGCTCACAGACTATCAATGCTAAAAGCCAAATTGAAATCCCCTAAGACTCAGGGAAATGTGAAAAGGAGACATTTTTATGAGGGTATTCCTACCCTAGACATGCAAAGTATGCAGGTAAAGATACTTCGAAGACAAGGAAAAAGTATTATTGTTAACCACGTATGTACTGGTTACCGCGCCGCGCCATCTATTGGTAATGTTTTGAAACTAATTACAAAATTATGTGCCGAAACGAAGCGAGAACGGGTAAATAATCTTCTATACCTACTATTTATAAAGAGATAACTTCTATAATCAACGACAAGGCTTATAATGTAACCCAAAAGTCTCAAACTAGGGCAACCCCTGTATGTACTAAGAGTACCAGGTGACGATAATTAACGAGGGCGTCAACTCAGAACATCCAGTCCCAAGAAAACTTAGAAAACTTTAGAAAAATTTACTTGACTGGAACCCGAGACCTTTCGCGCTTCGGGCGAACACTTTAGCCACCGCGCCATCGAGGCCTTCAAATTGTTTCATACTGAGGGCCAATATACGCAAGCTTTTATAGAATATAATATTCAGCGGGCTAAGTTAAAATTCAAAACAAAACATGCTGAGCACACCGTTATTTCTCGATTCACTGAGCTTATTTTCATGTTTACAGACTCAGAACAAAGGCAGTATCTCTTTAAAGGAATAATCTTTGATCCTGTTTTCTGGCCACGCTCTCCGCGGCGGAGAAATATGCGGAAAATGCGTGGAGAATGTGCATATAAGCCTCTATTACTTTGGCAACATTTCGTTAAAAAGTACGTACAGTCACACATTAAAGTATACAAAACTGTCAAATCAAATTTCTTCATTCGACTCTCATCTTACTGTCATACACATTAGGTTGAATATCAATTGAGGAAGTTTGACAGTTTGTGGTAACCTGATGTATGGCTTACTGTACTTATTAGGTTCCAAATTAGATTGAAGCTAAAAATTAAAAATAAAAACAAACAAGTTGACGAGGTTTTTGTTATGTAAATAAAGAAAGAAAAGAATTAAACATCTTGTCTTCAAGATTTTCCATTTGTGTAAGCATTCAGAAATAATGTACGCTTTAAAGGAGTTCTTAAATGTCTGTTTCGTCATTACTGCAGATTAAAGTAACAAAACCCACGGGCTGAATTACCCTAGTAAGTACCTTTAGACGATTGTTGATGCCCAAACCGAGGAAAATGAGTAAACTTATGCACAAAAGGCAGGTATACCTACTTAACTTTGGGCACAGAATACTTAATAGTACAAGTACAGAATGCCCACTTCTAAAAACCGTTTATAGAAAAATAAAGGCTCAGGCTACCATAACATAAAGTTGAAATTCCGGCCGTCCAGCGTTCAACACCTACAATTATTCATACCTAGAAGTGCGTTCTCTTTCTATCGCACGCAACTGTCGCGCATGCGTCGCCGCTCGCTCGTGATTTTCTACTGACTGGCCCCTCCGGAGGGGACGCCGCATGTACTTGCAAGTTTGATACTACACGCGGAGTGGGACAGGCCTGCTTTGGGTTACAACCTACAATCTTTCAAATTTCCTAGAGTACAGAAATCAATTAAATATGAATGAGAACAAAATAAACGATATTAGTTACATATTGTACCAATAGGTAGCGCTGGGAGTCGATTACATCACGCAAGTGTTTCGCCTTTTCGATTTACCTTATACTTAAATCTTATCATTGTCTGTATAATTAATCTCTTTATAAATTGTAGGTATAGATACAATCATAACGTGAGTTCAGAGAGTTGTGAAAGTAATGTAAGTGATTAAATTAGACTCTACCACGATATATGTTGTCTTAGTACCTAAAGAAGCAGTTTCTATGGAGCTGCCAGCAAAAAGCGACTGAGAAACCATAAGCATGCAATATAATAATACTACATACTGAACTCCCTACGCTCAGACCAAAAATAAACAAATATACAGGTGTCTTATTAAATACCTTAGCAAGCAAGAATGTACTGAAGGGAAAAAAGGAAAATAGAAGCGATTATTTTATGCTTATAGCCGGCCAGCATTTGCAGAAGCCGCGAACAATGGCTCTAGTCATATTGAAGGGAACCAGCTCCCAGGAAAAAACTGCGGGCGCATAACACCCTTTGTCGGGTTTGTTTCATAGTGATGTGTCAACCGCCACTCGATTCATTCGAGACATTTATAATTTTACTCGATTATCTTTTCGACCATGGCGGTGCTGGAAAAATTACGTGAAGGAGCTAGCTCAAAGTCAAACGGGGTAAAACTCTCTCCGAATCCAGTTTGAGCTAGCATCCTAATGCCTACACCAGATTAAAGTACCTAGTCGTAAAAGCCTAAAAAGAAGCCTACCATTGCAATTCTTAATTTTGTTATTTTATAACAATTGTGGTAAAATTAAATCGCAAGCTTATTATTGCAACCAGTAAGATAAGCCAGATAATGCCCCGTCCCCTCTCCAAGCAAGAGACGAGAAGACGAAAAAACTGGATTACATTTTTTCAATCGAATACAATATTTTCCGATATCAATCGAGTAATATCTACAAGAAGTATTACAGAGAACTCTACTCGTATCACAGTTGATTTCGCCCGAGCATTTGCTCCGCGACGTAATGGAAAACATGCATTTCTCATAACAATAAAGCTGCAGTTCTAATTTAGTCAGTATCTTGACATTAAGTGGGGCTGTACGCGTGGGGGATGCTTCGCTGATATAAAAAATCCTTGGGAAAACCTCATAGCACAAACGGAACGTTCGCGAAAATAAACTTTGTTGGGAGTTTCTTCCTGCAAACGCTCACGCTGTGGAATGAGCTTCCTCCAGAGGTTTTCCCTAGAGATTACAGTATCAGGTTATTTAATAAAAGTGTTAAGGTACTTTAAGGCTCGGCAACATGTATGCAAGTTCTCAAGAGTTTCAGGCATCCATAGGCTGCAGAAGTTATTTACCATCAAGCGAACCGCACGCATGTTTGGCAACGTGGCATATTAATAAAAATGTGCAGTCCCACAGATGTCGGTTTTGTGCTTGAGCAAAATACTCGACGCTTTGTTTTGGTAACTTTAGGTTCTCTTTAGAAGGCTACCGGAACGGAGCTCGTTATAACGCCCCATGTGTTTGTTACTGACTATTTATGTACTTTGATTAACCATCTGCATACACGTGGGTACAATAAGTAGATACTTTTAACGAAAAGAGAGATGAGTATTTTAACCTACCTTAATAAATTAAAAATAACAACTTTGTTTTAGCATTTCAAGCTATAAGTAAGATAGGCCCAACGCTTTGTGACTCAATCTGATTCGATCTAATCTCGTTCGTGATTCTTGATGGTGCATGCTTGGATCCGAACCTAAGTATTACCCGTATCATCGCTCTAAGAAAACGTGTTCAAATATAGATATAAAATATCGTCAAAAGATCACACGAAAACTTTCACCCAAACATTGCATCGTGCGGTCCCAACTTTGAATAACGGGTGAAGGCGGGAGCCAGTAATCTAATATAGACTCCGCAGTGTTGAGGGATTAAGTATTCCGAAAGGATGTAGCTAAGGCACTCTTTGACGTGCTTTGTACAAGTTCAAAACTTCCCTACACTTCGGCCACACCAACTTCCAAATCCCGTTAAAGGCGAAGAGATAAATGGGCAATTTTCGACCTCTAATAACAATGCTACAACTTTGGCCTTAATTCCGCATTTGTTTAGCTAGCTTTACAGTTGAGAAATAAATAGCTTCCGATGAGGAACTTAAATGGAGCCTTAACTGAACGGAGGAAAGAATGAAGCAAACGTCAGTGAGACACCTCCGCATGAATTAGATCTTCTGCAAAGATACCGGTACGTAGGTACTTACATCCATATCATAGGACACACTTGTACCTACTCATACCACGAGTATTAAAATTAAACTTTAGATTTCTAGTCATTTTTTCCCTTTGTATTGGTTTGACATGCTAGGTCCTTTGTATTTGATTGACTGTCAATTTGATACAAGTCAATTTCAGTGACTTATAACGAAGCCGTCCCGTAACAAATGAGAGTATACCTGTCGCATCCAAACAATAGTAACACACAGCGCTTATGAAAGGGAGGGAAACTTCGATTCGTTCGTAACGTCCGGTTCGTTTTGAGGCCCCTGGTTACTTCTTCGATCAACGCGTTTGTTACCTATTCAAGATTGTAAGGCTGCCATGGAGCTATCTTACTTACATGGTAGTTACAACTCACTGAACGCTACCAGCATTCTGGGCACGCTGGTTGTCGGACATACAACGCTTTTTATTATGTTTATAGACCCAGGAATGTCTATCACATTTTTCGTTTTTCTTACAGCCTCAACGGAACCGCAAAATTTTTACAAATTAAAAATACACTGGCTCCATCCCACCTTTAATTTAATGAGGATATTCCAGACCTTTGTAATTTAATTTAAAATGATTTATATTACTTTGCCTTATCTTCTACCTATTCGTAACCATTAGGAAATTAATAATGATTATACTGTAATTAAAAGAAACCTTCCAATTTTTTAAGTAAGTAATTCGATCAAGTAATGGCTAACCGGAAAAAAATTAAGCAGTCCGCATAGCGATTGTCTGTTGTCAAAATAAGACTGTACTATTAAAAAAAAGTGTAATATTTATCTCGTTTTTATAGGCTGATGGTAGAATCTACTGCGTCATTTACATGTACCTATTTGATAACACAACGTAACGCATTTATGGGATTAAGGAATTTGCACTAAACATTGCACTAAGGAAATACTTAAGTAGCTTATGCACTTGTGTTACTTATGGGTGCTAAGTAGGAAACTTATCGTGGATAAGAATCCAGCAATCATCGTCATGACTCTACATACTATAAAAGTAGGTATAAACTGAAAGTTGGTTTAAATTAGCCACCTCAACTACCTACCCGTTGCTCTAACGACATTGTTGTAGAACACTAACGAGACTGTAGATATCGTATACTCCTAGACATTGTATCCACAATAGCTCATTTCGCGTATCCCACAAACATTGGCTTGTTCCCGAGCAAGACAATATCCCCGTCTCAGCTCACCGCACCCAATCATCACCTACATACACAGAACACGCGCGCCCCTTGAAACTAGTGATGTGATTTGAGTAACATTGTGTTATCGGGTCATTTCTCACTCATGTTAGCGTAATTCCTGCCGGGCTAACATGCGCACCACGAGATAATTTTGTCGACACTCGTGTTGTGTCGTCGCAAGTTGCTTTTCGCTCACCTGACTGAGCGATGAGCGGGATAGAAGCATACGCTTTTGCGAACGAGAGTCGACAAAAATTTTGTCGCGGTGCGCATGTTAGGCCTACTGGTTACGTCTAAAGTTGTCGCTTCGGAGCGCAGGGTACCTACGTTTAGAACATGATTCAGCATGTACGTCTGGTAATTACAATGAAACGACTGCCGTCTGACCTTTGCAGGTCATAGGGGAACCAGACCAACTGAATCATGGTTACACGTTTCAGAAACTATTCGAATCGTGGCGGGTGACCTCACGGTTTTTTTGAAGACGATGAATGGTAGAAATACCTACGCACATAGATTTAAAAAATCCAGAGGTGCATGCTTGGATGCGAACCGACTTCCCGTATGGAAGGCGCGTTTTTCACTGAGCTACCATCGCTAGGTATTTTCTCTGAACACCGGATAAACATTAACCTATAGCAAAAAATATTCAATGTCAAATGTCACTTCAGTAATAATGGTCGCAGCACTACTCTAGAAACCTGTTGTATGAAAACGTTTCTCTCTATCGCTATTATTTAGACGAGCCTATCGCAGTTTTATTGATAGGTAGGTTTAGCCTATCATATCGATAGGATAGATACTCATTTCGAATTCGTGGCATGATCGGGCGACTTCTTACCTAAGCGGAAGCAATTTAGCGGAACATAATCTCTTTTTAAGGATTATTTATGTGGCTTCTTGAATAGAATTATCATTCTATTTTAGACTTTTGCTTCGAATGCGTTATCGGGACTAAACTAATTGTTTAATAAGTACTCATAATCATGATTCAGTTGGTCTGGTTCCACTGCTAATTGCCAAACTCTCCAAATCCTGATGGGCTAAGCGTACCCAGGGCGCCGAAAATACAGCTTTTCATGTTAGTGGGATAATAAGTGTCAAAATAGGTTTAGGCTCGGTGGGGTTGACCCTTGGGTTACCCCTAAGCCGCTTTTTATTAATAATTTACATAAGTATTACCCTTCAATATTATTATGCTAATCTTTATGACTTAAAGAAGAAATTGTTATGGTTAAATAAATTATGCATAAATATCATTAGTCTAAATTACCACAAACCAAAATATTTTATACCTAGTTATTTTTTATGCAAATGGATAGTGTACCCTGAGATGAGGGTGGTTATAGATAGTCTACCTGTGCTGTGTAATAAAAGATAGTGCTCCAGATCTCGCAAAAAAGGAACATAAATCAGACACATGTGACCCGTAAAAGATTTGCAAAATGCCAATACAGCGATCGGAGATATAAAGGCTTTTATTGCCGCCTAAAATATGGACGCGATGTTTCGTGTTTGAAATGATAGGTAGGTATCCATTATTTTTGTTCCAAGCGTAGATTTTTTGTATTCAGACCTGTTAAAAATGGCAGCTCATTGTATGTGTGTGAAATATAGCCACCTGCTCTACCTTCGATAGAAGTGATACGTTTAATCCTTTCAAGGTTGATAGATTACTCCAAATTGGTGCAAACGACTTGTATGAAGGCCCTAATGGGATTAGGACCGCTTTAACAAACGTTTTTCAGCAACAAGAGAAGAAATCGTTTTTTATTTATAATTTAGGTACGAATGTCGAACACTTAGGGGTCATCGAGTACCTACATAGCTAATACCTACACCTACAGCAACGCTTACCTTAATTTACTCGTATACTGTTAATATTTCAAACTTGATTTTGTGACAAAAAATCCTAATTGTAAATGCTCAGGGAAGAATGAGTTTTTTCATTTACAAGAACAGGTCTAACTTACTTAACTGTACTAACAAGTTAGATACAAATTACATTATAAAACAATTTAGCTAAACTAGCCCTATTTTATATTTTCATTGTGAATTGTAAAAAAGAAACCAAAAATATGAATTTGATAATTTTTCGTTATTTTCAGTGTATCAGTACAAAAGTGGACATTGGTGAGTTGAATTGAAATTGTAGTGTGCAAGTACTAGATGTGACACGTGCTTACTAGTTGTCGGGGAGCTTGCATAGACGACAGGCCTCGGGGTCCATTAAGGATAGTAACAAAAGTGTTCCAGCCTACAAAAGGGACGATCGAAGGATCAAGAACCTAAGAAGCGACGATGATTTTTTTTTATATAAATGCTAAAGTCAGATTTGCTAATCATAACCATCTAAATTAATTAAAATAATCTTTTTTGAAGTCTTACAATAACACTTAGAGTAGCCTAGCAGAGGTTTCACCTTATAAGGCCTCTCAAGACATGAAAAAACTGCGCCTCCAAAAAGGTGAAATTCGCAAGTTTTTCCAATTTTGTAGCTAGCACCTGTAATCCAATAAAGGCTGCAGGGCTTCATGAGGATGGGGAGGCAAATAGCCAAATGGAACGTAGTTTATGGAGCTCCCTGTGCAAAGCTAGATCAGTGTTTCCCAAACTATGCTCAAGACCGACCAATACCGGTTTCGTTAACTGAATACGGGCCGTAGCATTCCCGCCCTATTTGGTTTGAAATGTTTCTTTTTTTTACCATTTCTCGCGATCTTGGATTCTTTAGCACTACGAGTAAGCATAATGCCCCATTAGTGCGATGCGCTGCGTAGCGTCACGTCGTTCCCTTATAAGTTATTTAAAATATGACGTCGACATTGCTACGAAAAGCGCTCTAAGCGTGATGTCCCATTAGTGAGTTGCGTTGCGTCGTTCCATATAAAAATATATGAAAACACAACGCATCGTCAAAACTACGACGACAAACGCACTAATGGGGCATGACGCTAATGGAGTATCACGCTAAATGGCGATTTCGAAAGTTTGGCAAAACATATCGCGGAATCCAAGATATAGGAATGTACAGTCAGCCACACATCAGGTTACCACAACCTGTCAAATTTCCTGAATTGATATTCAATCTAATGTGTATGACAGTAAGATGAGACTCGATTGAAGAAATTTGACAGTTTAGTACCTATACTTTGATGTGTGGCTGTACGTACCTATAAGCAATGCCCCTGTTATACTTTGTTGTTAGACTGGACTGGATGACTAAGAGAGCTGGTTGTAGGGAAAAGTAATGGGTGGGTCATAAAGGGGTACCGGGCCACCAGTTTGGGAAACACTGTTATAGATGAATAATGTTGTTTGATAAGCACGATTGCACGCTTCCGGGCTTATGGTGAGAATGAATGCATGCATAGATTTCGCACAGGCAAACCTGTGGCTGGTGTGTGCTAAGCTGAGCATAAAGGTTGTGGTTCTTGTTTGCAATTGTCCATTTTGTGCAAGGAAAATAAAGTAGGTAAGTAGTAGACTGCACCTACCTAAAATCTAAGCGACATAGGTACCTACGTTGAAAATATCTTGTGTGTTTTAACTATGAAAAATAATACCGAAAAGCTGGTATTAACATTTGTGTGCTCGTGTAGATGATAGATATAACAAATCAGAATAAATCAAATGTAGATACCTACTTGACAACAAAGTGAGAATTGAATGAAGAAAGTAGGCAGATATATGAAAATCTTTTTTACGTGATAGATTGGGTACGTAAAAAAATTTTTGTTACGTGATATCAAACGAATCACATGATGGTAAGCGATTGTCGCCGCCCATAGTCGCCTTTAATACGAGTAGAGTCACAAGCGCGCCCCGTCTGGAAATCTTATTGAAATCGCTTCCTTTGGACTCGTATAAAAAAATTGTCAATACTTCTCAATAATTTAATTAAACCAACAGAAATAGACATTACAGGAAGGCTTCAAGTCGATTTACCCCTCCCAGTATAAAAATAGCATTTATGTCTCAGACATAAGGACGGTTCAAAGTCCAATAAGGGTAATCCACGGGACCCTGTATGTATGTAGGTCTATTATATTATGTCTACGATGTAGACGAACTAAGGTCAAATCACATAGTGTCATCAAATAGTACGTGCTAACATTAAATGAAGCAACGCAATTTCAGACTTGCCAATTCCAGGATTATGTGGTCTGAATGTAACACCACAAAATGGGGTTCAGTAGGTAATATAAGAAAATTAAGGTAGGTATGTCTAGAAAACAGGACTGAGGTTGTTGCATAAGACTTTTATATTCTTCCGTCTGAGCTATCACATCTCAGCGTGTAATTCTCAAGTTGTCGCTTCGAAACCCGGAGTAGGTACGCTTTGACCATAATTCAGGATTTGGTAATAACAATGAATACGATTGGTTTGGCTGGTAACCTTAGAGAGTCCCGAAGAAAAAGCGATAAGTCAAGACTTCGATGTATCGAAGTCAAACTGCATGGGACATGAGATCTGAAATCTGTCTACTATAGGTACTCTAAGTTTTATATGACTGTGCTCTAGTTCTCCCCCCGATTACAAACCTTTCTAGAGGTCTGCAACCTCAATCGATTGGTCAAGTAACATTAGGGGCTGCGTGGGAGCCTGCATCATTACTATCAGATCAACTCATCAAATACTAAAATATTGACCGATCAGTGCCAGGTCGGGACGCTAGTATACACACGACGATCGCGAAAAACTATAACATACATACGAGCATAGGCTAGGAGTTGGGGCGGCGTGTTCAGTGTTCCAAACGAGTGGATCCTCATCACCCGCGCCACTATCGCAGTGCTGACTGAGGCACAGCGGGTGTGTTATCTAGTTATTTATGAACATAATTGGACTAGAAAGTGTAGTGAAATAGGGAAGGCTTAAGTGGGAATTGAGTGCTCTAGAGTGCGTTTGAGATAATGTCGTAATTTGTTTGTGACGCGATCGGAGGTTGTATGACAAACGGCTGTCTGAAAATGTAGGTAGGTGTTTTCTAGAGAAATTCGTCATCTTTCTATAGTCATAAAAAGAGTCATAACTTTTGGTTTTTACCTTTACGTAGAATACCTTTCGGTAATTAGGTACTTTTTACTACATCTACCTAATGACCAATTTTACTATCAAACTAGCCAAATAATAACAAAATATGTTGAAATTTGAATATATCAGTTGAGTTAGAATTTATTTTAGAAATAGATCATAATTTATGAGAATTTAAAACAATTCATGTCAAAGACTGACGCTGTTATGAGATTTTAATAGGCCAAAATATAGATGGATCTTGCAAATTAATTCATTTGCAAAATTTTATCTTCTTACACACTTTGTATTTGAATGATAAACGCACATTATGTAGGAGTCTGACTGCCGTACTGAGAGTCATTTATTAATTTTAATTGCCACTAAAGAAAAAAATATTGATATTTCAATACACATAAGAGTCTCAATAAATAATTCACATAGTGCACATTAAGTTTAAATGACGTCTATGAGTTCGGTTATAAGTGTAAAACCTCGAGTCCACTTTAAATTTACATTAGAAGGGCATTTGATTAAGTTATAACTTTATAAGTTAAATTCTAATATCCGCCGAGTTGCTCGCCCGAAATTCCCACTTTCGCAAGTCTAGTTATCGAAATAAACAAATTTATTTTCAAAGAGCAATTTGTTAGTGGAATTGAATTAGTTCCAAGATTATCAGATTATTCCAGACAGCGCAATCGCAGACGCGCCATGGGACTAATGTTACAAAGTGTGTATGACCTAGTGCCTAAAGTACCTAACTTATTATTTTTATTACTCTATGACTAAACAATATGGTACCTGGCAAATTAGTGAATAGGTCTTTTTATTCATATATAGTACAGAGGGCGTCCAGGTCAAATTGCCTCTCTGCTGTGCAATAATAGTTAGTGCTTATGTCTCAGACCTAAGGACAGTCTACAGTTCGAAAAGTGTAGTGTGATGGTGTAGATAAATACTTCAATAAAACTCAAATGTACAGACAAAATGTTGGGTTCGTCATGAACCCTCACTATGGTTGTGGATTTTTTTCTGCTGATAGTGAGCAAAATGTGCTTGAAATTAGACTCAAATAATAATGGTTGTCTGAACCTACATACCACTATCTTTCAGTTATTTATAAATTGTACCTACACTGGTTTTTTAGAAAACATATTGTTTCGTGGGTATTTTTCATCAAACAGTAGTCAAGAAATTAACTAAAATTGTAATTTAAAAAGCTTGGTCAAATATGTTGGTGTCAAAGTTTTTGAGTGTATAAATCGGGAAGCTTTAACTAAGTAATGAAAAAACCTGTTTAAAATTATGATTAAATTTAATAAATTAAAGCTTATGCTTACATCTTGGGCTGTCGAATGGGTGTAATTTTCTCACCAGGCAACAACTTCACAACACAATCTGTACAATAGTCTGTACCCGCATTGTCAGTCCACCTCGCTCCATAGAATCCAGTCTTTTGACACCCAACGCACATAGTTTTCAGTTGATACACAGGTGAAGATTCATCCAATAGACGCTGCTCTTTAGCTGCTCTCAATAGATCTAGCATGTATTTGTTATTATTTTTAGTTTCAAGTGACGTTGTACTGTCATATGCCTCACTGCTATCATACGGGTCTTCCATCTTAACTGGCACATGAAGCTGAGGAAAGAATGTGGACTTTTTGTAGAAAATTGACCTGTTTCTCTCACGCATTATACCTTTAGGCGCTCTGCCCGGTATAGGCAACCCAGCCTTTGCCAGTTTGGCAAAGAATTTTTGTATTCTACTCATAACTTGCACAGGTGTTCTAGTTCCGAGATCTCGAGCAATTTTTTTGTACCGACTTGCCTCTATTGGCTCTTCTGGGTAGATTTCTAGCAATTCCTCTAGCCGTTTCTGTTCTTCACAGGACCACAAGCTGGTTAAACGTCTCTGGTTTGTTATCTGTGAACTTTCTACCTCTGACTTTGGGATTGTTGTCATCTGTTTTTGGTTTTGTGTCTTTCATGTCATCGTCATCAAAAGATGCATCAATGCCATATTTACTCCAATCTATGTTAGGTATATCTTGTACTTCTTGACGGGGTGGAAAATTTACATTACCTGCTTTAAGGTCTTCAATAAATTTTTGTGGGTCTTCTAGTGCTTTATTTTGGGCTTCAGCAAGGTCCTCAATGTCCTTCAGAGCATTCATCTTTTGAGCCTCCAAGGTAACAATGTACTTGAGTAGCTTCGCAATAGTCCTTTGTTCCCTCTTAGGGCGAGGTGGTCTGTTTCAAATGCAAATTCTCCATCCGATTCAGGATTCTCAGCTTCCATGTTTTCCATTGTCAAGCCTGCAACAGGTCAAAGTAACTATAAACAACAATTGTTATTATAAAAACCTTGAATAATGTAATATACAACAGTAAGTAGAGCATTTTGTCAGCTAATAAATGTAACATTCTTGACTAACTTTCAGAGATATTGTGAGTTAGTAAATTACTTAGATGTGGAAACGAGATGAATGTGATGTCGAGTGTTAAGCTGCAAGGCAGTCCAAAAAGACTGAGTGTAAAACTGAGAAATAAACTGAGTAGTGTTAACCACAAGAAATGCAAACCTGAATATAGGAGCACCTCTTTAGAAGGATGGACCGGCCGGTAAGTAGAAAGTATCTTTAGGTAATAAGCACTTAATTAACTTGTACTTCTGTGATTTTTTGTTGTTAATGTTTGTTTTAACTAAAATATTCAATTCTCGATCTAAGAACGAAAACAAAACCAGCCGATGGATTTGTGCAACAATCAATATGTCAATGTCAAGTTGACAATCACGTTCTAAAACCATGGTCTCTCTATAATAACTTGAGTGCGACTGAGTTTGGTTAATATTAGCTTTTAATAGATACAATTAGAACGTAATTTATATTTCCTCCTTCTCCTTATACGAAATATTTTTTTTAGCTACAAAAACATTACAATTAACTAAATTAAACATTAACATTACATTTATAAATATGTAAATGGTGTTAAATAAAAATAGCATGAAAATGAGATGAGGTTTCAGAACGTTCCGCGATGTAGCGCCATCTATCAAATTAAGCTGAACTGCTACCTCTAGCTAAAGACGTACTGTAGCAGAGCTTTGCCGTTAGATGTCGCTATAAAATATTACGTCCTAGTACAAAACTTCCATTATAGAGGGCGCTGTACGATAGTGAATATTTGGTTTTTTAATAGAATTATAGATGGCGCTTTCACTGAAAAATATGATCGTAGCATCGTAGCAACTTTCGTAGCAAATCATAGTAAGAAAGCATTTTAAATGCTTGTTTGTTTGTACTCAGTTACTGTATATCAGTAACATAGTACAAACAAACAAGCATTTAAATACTTTCTTGTATTGTGCAACAATAATACTTTAGACACCATAAATTATCATATTGGTTTAAAATAAAACCTGATTCTTATAATCATAATAATTGATTATTATTAGTAATGTCTTAGTTAGACTATGTCACCATGTTTCACTCAAATATGTACGTACTTGTGGAGCCTAGATAGGCTTGATCTATAATTTCAAAAGCCGCAAAAGTTATGAGGTTTCAAGTTGATTAGAGCCTAGAACGTCACAGGCTGGATAAATTACGTACACTCGGCTGTAATAGAATTACCTTCGTTAGGTACCTTACTCTTTTTGCGACGGCTCCTCAAAAGTTTTAAGGGGTAATGCAAATTCAACTCGTTAGCCGTCCACTTTTCACCGGCTCATTTTAGTTAGAGCCATTTCAACATAGGCTGTAATCTTGCTGAAATGATTATGCATATTTCGACACCTCCTACGTAAAATATCGTAACCAACAAATATGCGAAAATGACATTTCTATATTTTTACATACTTTATAATCGAATATATTATTTTAGCTGATCAAAAATTTTTTAAACATATTAGAACCGAAGATATTGAGGCTGCTAATAATCGTAAGTTCATCTACGTCGAAGTAAAATATAGTATAGCGCAGATTCCACACTATACGCGGGGGCGAGAGGACGGCGAGTGGATCGCATCTAGCAGTAACGATTACTTACATTGCCGTTGAGAGTTATAGTCGAGATGAGGGCAAGTAATATTTTAAACTCATGTAATGTGATAAATAAATGCGAATCAGTTATACATTCAACTATCGTACTGTACCCATAGTAAACTATCGTAAGTATTACTTACTATAATGTACTTTGTTTTCAGTCATATACAGAATGTCGTAAGTATTAGTTGCGATATTTTACAATGGATTTTTTTTATAAATGAGGGCCGTATGTTTACTTACGACATTTTACTTTGGAATATATTTTTGTTTTTTTATCTTAAATTAAACTTACAATAGTTTACTTCGGCACTCAAAATATTTTACGACAGTATACTTTTAGAAAAACATTAGTTATAAAATATTTCTTCTCTTTTATACAGAATCCCTACTACCATTTGATGCTGATATTGATGAGATAAATTAAATTATGTGTTTACTGTCTGATTCTGAGATATTACTTGAAAACAATAATATTTCACCTACGGTATAAAATAAGTTAAGTCTAGGTAATATAAGTAAAACAATGATTTATATCTATTTATGCTAGGGCAATCACAGTATATTTTTGATTGTATAATGTATGTATACAAAAATCTAAACTTATTTCCGAAGAAATCTTATAAGCATAGCCTAAACACCAAAAATAAACACCAATTTTCTGTTCCAAATCTCATACTTCGTAAAATTGGTAATTAATTTGTCGTGATGAGCATTAAAGTTTTTATCAAATTACCACAAACTCTTGTTGATTTACCCATACATTAATTTAAATCTCAAGTGAAAACTTATTTGATGGCAAATGCCTTTTATACAGTTGAAAGAGAACCTAAATGACAAGAATATGTGGAAATGATAAACTGTTCACCTACACTATGTATGATACACTTTTGTTAAATTTTTGGAGAGTTCATTTTGGATTGCATTTATTACAAAATACTACATAAATTTATTTTTTTTCTCTCGGAAGAAGCCGCCTGACGAAGCTGACTGCAGCAAGTGGAGAAATGGTTGCCTCAAAGCGGGCAGTTAGCCATGCATCTCAACCTGGTCCTGAAAATAAGGACTCTCAAGACAAATTAACACGTCACTTCACCGAAAACCTGCCGGAAGTCAGTGTTGGCCAAATCGGGATTGCTCTTGGATAGCTCAAAAAACGGAATAACCCCTGGAGAAGATGGCGTAACAATAAACCTGATCAAAGCTGGAGGCAAACCCGTACTGAAGGAGCTCCAAAAGCTTTTTAATGATGTCTTATTTAAAAGGAGAACTCCGGCGGCGTGGAGTAGAAGTAGTGTGGTCGTTATGTTCTTCAAAAAGGGTAACAAAAGCCTGTTGAAGAACTATCAACCCATTTCGCTTCTAAGTCACGCTTATAAGCTATTCTCAAGAGTGATCACGAACCGTCTTGCGCAAAGACTCGACGAATTCCAACCACCGGAACAGGCTGGATTTTGGAGCGGATATGGCACCATAGACCACATTCACACAGTGCGGCTGATTATACAGAAGCCCGAGGAGTATAATCTTTTGTGGACTATGAGAAGGCCTTTGACTTGGTTGAAATCTGGTCTGGTCTGGAGTCCCTGCAGCGTTGCCAAATAGATTGGTGAAGTAATGAGATGTCTCGAAGCTGCCATTATGTCCGTCTAAGTACAAAACCTATAACCATTGCATCGAGAAGTGAAACAAGGGGATGTCATCTCCCCGAAATTGTTCACAAATGCAATGGAGGATGTGTTCAAGACGCTGAACTGGAAAGGATGTGTTTGCGATTCGCAGATGACATCGTCATATTGGCAGAAACGATGCAGATACAGATGTGTACCTCGGGCAGACATTGCGGGTCGAAACAACTTTGAAGATGAGGTGAAAAGAAGAATCCAGCTGGTTTGGGCAGCATTGGGAAAACTACGTCGAGTCTACTACTACGTTCTCATCATCGATTCCACAGTGCCTAAAGACGTCTAGTCAATAATCAGTGCGTCCTACCCGTCATGACATACAGGGCCGAAACGTGGACACTAACAGCACGGTTAGTCTACAAGTTTAAAGTCGCTCAGTGTGCTATGGAAAGAGCTATGCTCGGCATTTCTCGGCGTGATCAAATCCGAAACGAGCCGATCCGGCAGAAACCCAAAATTATCGACATAGCTCACCCGATTAGTAAGCTGAAGTGGCGGGGGGCTGGCCATATCTGACGCAGAACTGACAACCGTTGGGGTAAAGGGTTCTGGAGTGGATACCACGTCTTGGTAAACGTAGTGTAGAACGCCCTCAGGCCAGATGGAGTGACGATCTGCGCAAGAGGGCTAGCTGGAGCTGGATGCGAGTAGACGAAGATCGATCAAAGTGGCGAGCATTTGGAGAGGTCTATGTCTAGCAGTGGACAGGTTGATGATGATGATGATGACAATATTTTATTTAATGACGTTATTTTAATTTTAACTATTCCTGCTTTATGAAATAGCATATAGTAGTACCTAATTATAACTTACAATACATATTTGTTGATTTTTATCGGTGTAAATTATCGTAAATGTAACATACATTCTTTAATCTTGCTTAAAAGTCAACGTAAAGTGTAGTAAGTATTACATACAATGAAATACGATTGATAATTTCCAAGGAAAAGTATCGTATGTGACTTTTTAGGAAATCTAGCAAAAAAATTAAGAAACCGTTTTATAGGTATTAAGCCATTCACAAAAATGTATCTATGTACCAATTTTTGTTCTTAAATGAGTATATTTGACATCATGAACCTCAATCATATGCTAGAGAATCTTTAAACAGCTGTACTGTAAAGTTTATTAAAGTCAGTTACGATAATATACGTAGGAGGTGTCGATTTGTAGAAAGTAGGTAGGTCTCTAGATAGAGAGAGAAGAAACCGCAAAAGAAACACAAAGGACCTAATTTTTGGTGAGAAGAGCGAATATGCTGCTACTAGAACAATGGTTTCATATTTATAGCTACATTCAGTATAAGCAATATGTGTAGGTAGGTACTTATATAGCTTTATATTATTAGATCAAGTATAAGGTAGTAGATCAGGTAATCCGCCTGTTCGTCTGCCACCTATCACATAAAAAATACATCATCACCCTGTTCAATTACTTTACATCTTATGGTATTCTAAAATAAGCGATCGATTTCATGCGTAAATATTATTCCGCAATTCCATTAGAAGTTGAGGCGAGAGCTGTCAGAGGCACGAGAAGGGTTGGCGATTTCAATTTCATTTAGTTGATCCCTGCCCGTGCACATTAACAAACTTGTGCTAACCCTTTGTTGGGTTTGGTTCAATCAGCAAACACTGACATATAAATATAATCAATTTGAAACATATAAAATAAACAAATTGAGAGAATATTAGGGTAAGTATCGAACATCAATTCATCATCATCATCATCAGCCTGTTGCAGTCCACTGCTGGACATAGGCCTTTCCAAATGCTCGCCACTTTGATCGATCTTCGGCTATAACTGGCATCCAGCTCCAGTCAGCTCTCTTGCGCAGATCGTCACTCCATCTGGCCTGAGGTCGTCCTACACTACGTTTACCAATGAACATCAATTGGTCTGGACCAATCGATCGTTCGATCGGGCATCGATTAACGTCGATCGAAGTTTTATTTCACTGTTCAGGAGCTTAGTATGAAATATGAGTAGGTATCGTAAACAAATTTTGTACGAAAATTTTAGACCTCTCACTATGTTACTTAATTCAGAACTAAAATTTACCGCACAAACGTGAGAAAAGTTAGTATCAGAACGTAAGCAAAAGTCCACAGATTAAATAACTAACGTATCCAATACATTTTTGAAGTAAATGGTACGATACAATACGTCATCGAAGGTGCTTCGTGTTGAATACAGTGTAATCCTAGCGTGGACACAATTCGTGTAGGCCTGGTAGCTTTAGCTCGACTAATCAGTCGATTGATTTTATCGATCGCCGTTGATCGATCAGAATCTATCGATCGATATAGGTCTGGAAGAAACAATCGATAGACATCACCTTAATGCAAAAATTAAAATACCCGTTGGATTTTTGAAATCAAAGCAGTTAATCTGAAAAAGTAAAAGAACAAAGTTCTACTTATTAGGTATGCATATTTCGCCCAAATTGAAACCAGGAACAAGGAAGGCAATAGGATAAGGGTGGAACGAAGATAAAAGTAAATAATGTTTCAAGTGCGTATCTACTGACCTTCGTCGAGTTTTACCGAAGGAAATAATTGGAAGCGCCTACCTAATTGGCTGTTCTTTTATTTATTCTGAGGTTGAGTTGAACTTACAAGGGCATTCAAAATTTAAGTGGTTTTATGTGCTTTAGCTATACTCGTATGTATGATATGTGACTACATTATCCATACTAATATTATAAATGCGAAAGTAACTCTGTCTGTCTGTCTGTCTGTATGTCTGCTACTCTTTCACGCCAAAACTACTCAACGGATTTCAATGAAATTTGGTATACAGATAATCTAGACCCTGAGAAAGGACATAGGCTACTTTTTATTGCGAAATCGTCTATAAATACCTAAAGGAGACCACCTTGCACAGCAAGTAATATTTGTTTGAGTTTATTGAATGTAGAGTAAATTGCGCTTTTATGATTAATACTTCATAAATCGTAATCCGCAGTTTATCTTATAAATACCTACTAGAAAACTACCTACTCAAAGTAGTAAGTTACGAATGGTTATCATTTTGAAGACACACATCCCACAAGTACCCACGGGTTTGTAGAATGAAAATTGAGACTTTTTTATTTATGAACAGTCTTTATGCGCTCTATAATAAGTGTTAAAATATTTTCTTAGGTGACAATTATACTTAGTTAATGAACGACTGAGTGCGTTTAGTAAGTTTGTATTTCATTACGGATAGTGCCATAATACTGGGATGTAAATCTTGAAGATTTATAAACAGTGACGTCACTTTTGCTCGACGTTCATAGCTCATTTGAAATATTAGCATCATAGGAATGTCGGGCTGAAATGTATATCGCGGCGTTTTGCATACCAATTATTAGGTCTACACGTACTCGAAGTTCGCCTACATCGTTGAAAGTTAATATTTCTGACTTCGAGTAAATACATGCGTAGGAGGTAGGTACAGTAGCGTAGCATAGTGGATTTCAGCTTTACTCATTCCGAGGGGATTGAAGCGTGCCAGTGACAAGGCTACGCTACTGCACACGGGTTGTCGCGTAGCGTAGCGTAGTGGGGGCGAAGGGCGGTGCTATGTATTGTACCTATAATTTGGAGAGATACATTACGTCCCTCCATGTTGGTATTGCTTGAGTGCTTTTTGTTAAAAAGACCACTAGTCTCATATTGTTTCCGGACATTAATTCCACTGTGTAAGTACTAAATAGATGGCGCTGGGAGTCGATTGCATCGCGATAGTGTTTCGGTTTACCATGTGGTTGTCTATAGAACTTACCTTTTTTATAAATAGTATAGATTCAGGTATAGAATTAAAGTAGCGGCGTTACCGTCCACACAGACGCGGTTAATGCGACGGCGGCCAACTACCATATTATCCTATTAGTTTGCATCCGCATGTAAATAGGGCATTTGGCATTTTAATGAGAATTTAAACAGAGTCAGGATTGCCCCACTTCTGATATGATACGATTGCATCTGTTGTTATTTGTTCTGGATAACGTTTGCCTATTATTTAATACGGAACAATCCGAAAATTAGTTTGATGGATGCGTCTCGTAATACCATATTAAAAATAATAATATTTAAAAATATTTGTAAATCTAAATATGATAATAATTAGTCTGGCCAAGGAAATTAAAGTTGCGAGTTTATCGAGCATCCGATAACACTCCTAACTGTTAAAATGAGCAAATTTACGTGTTTGTATACAAGGGAGCATTCCTACGTGCTATAAGTAGGTAGGTAACTGGACAGCTAATCATACGGCGAACTCCTGCAGCCTAGCGGAGTATTAGGCTGGGACAATTTAATATCTTAGTGCCATCGACATAAGGAAAAGAAGAAGACGTAGGTATTGTGTTCAAATAACTGTTACATATAAGTAACTACGCACCATAAAATTTGCTCTTCCAAAATCTTTGAAATAAGTAATAACAATTTATACATACTTACATCCAGGTACAATGGATGATTACATGCAAAGGCCAAAAACATGGGTTCGTTTACCTTTACCCGATCCGAATCAAGAATTTATGGCTCAGTTATTTATTAGGGGCACTATTTATGTAAGGCGAGCCCTCTGCCTCGCCTTACAATAAAAGAAGGAATACAGAGGTATTACTTCTTTTATTCGTTACACAGAAGCCAGCATGAGCGATGATATAGGTATAGGGAGGATAAAACCCAACGAAAGGTCGTAGATTCGAAAGCGAGCAAGCATTTCTGGATTTCTAAAACGTAGGTAAGTACTCGTATGTGCGATGCGTAGATTCTCTCACTACGATTCTACAAAAAAGTTGAATAATCGTGAAAATAACTTTTTGTGGGTTGGTTGGTTACATGCATACTAACATGTGTCCAATTGTGCATATTTTACTTGCCTAAATAGGTAATAACTGTTAAAAGCAACACGAAGTAAAAGAACGTATTCTTTTATTATTTCCCCACATTATAAATGCTAATAAGACCGAACTAAGAACATTTCACAATTTTCCGACAGAATTTCCAAATTTCTGCATACTGTGTTGTAACCAAACCGTAACGTAACAGATGTAAACAAATCCAGCTTGTGCCGAGTTAAACAGTCGTGCCTGCACTCGAGTGCCAGTGAGCTCGAGGGTAAATACAAACAGAAGGAAAGGTAGAAACATTCCAGTAAACAGGTACATTGACACAATGACAATGCTCATAGTTCGATTACCGAATAATCACTAAGACACAATTCCACAATGAAAGCTATTGAAAAAGTTAAGCCAACAGAGCTATCATTATTATAGTTTTTGGCTGCCGCCGTTTGCCGTCTTTCCTTTAGCACAGTGACAACTTTTTATTTTTGGTATAGCAATTCTTTGCAATTTATTCTTAAGTAAATATTGCACTTAAAAAAATCCTCGGAGGGTTCAGGTGGGACTCGAACCCACAACCTTCCACAGACCACAGAATTCATCGGCTTAGTAAGGGGTTCGGATGGTGTAAAGTGGATAGCATATCTGCCCGGTCTGTGGAAGGTTGTGGGTTCGAGTCCCACCTGAACCCTCCGAGGATTTTTTTAAGTGCAATATTTACAGTGACAAATTTGTGACAGTTTACATATTTTAACTACATATATGTATCTTGGGACGCAAACTTACATTTAACTCACCTAAGTTTGAACGCTTACTTACCTGTGTAACTGGCCCACTCAGACACGTCATTTAACCTAAATGTTAATTTTCTTATGGATAGTCTTTATGTGTATTAAAATTAGTGTCAATATTATTTTCTAAAGTAACAATTTAAGTCTCTGAATGCGGCAGTGAGAACTTAACCTAACTTGACTCTTCGAAGTGTAAACCGCTCTTAAAGGAATTATGCCTATTGGGGATAGTTGTAAAAAACCTTACTTTCTGTATATTGTTTACTCATATGGTAGTGAGTGTATGACGAAGCGTGCTCGACGCTAACGCAATGCTGAAGCACTTCAGCTGCACCAGTGTTTGTTTGGTCAATCGACCGACCCGGAACGGAAATGTTATAAATATTTCTAATAGCGCAGCTCTAGTACCTAGTTCTCGTACATGCCGTCTGTACAATAGACGTTATTACGAAAGGAACGTGGAAGTGTTTAAATGTAGCGATTTATTAAACAGTTTTGAGGGTGCTTGAGTACCTATACATATTTTACGAACGAATTTATTTATTTATTCCTATCTATTTTGTAGACTGAATCTAATGTTAATTGCAAAATACATCCCGAAACAAAGTGTAGACGGGCCACTAGTAATTGATAAATGCAATATAGATAAACAAGTGTTACATTAGTTACAATCGCAGATCTACATAAGTATAATGGAGTACTGACTAGTATAATACATCAGTAGATTCGTCATTCATCGTAACATAAGTATCTGGCAGCATGCCAACCAGCTATGGCTCAATTTAGTGCCGATTATTTGAGGGTTTCACTCAGTATACTGCCCGAACTGGAACGGAGTAATCCGATTTAGTTAATTTATTACTATCTATGAAATAACATTCCTTTGAAATTGTGGGGCTTTTCTTAAGATTGAAACATTCAAATATTTTATAGGACAGTACCTAAGTAGCTTTGCTTGAAACAGTATTTAGTTTTATTTATCTTGTTTATTAGGTAGTGGGAATAAACAGCTAATTACATTTATATTATTACAATATATCATGTTACTAATGAAAAGCAACAACTCACTATCCGTTTTACTAGATAGTTTTTACTTTTATTGTATTGGCTATATTAACTTTAAACCCCGTTATTACAAAAAGCGATCTAAGAAAAATTCCGGAACTAAACTCGTTCCAACCCGTTTTAACATTACGTGTTGGATCAGGATGGAAAGAGCTTTACACTTTACAGCTTTAGTACTGTAGTCTGTAATAAATGTAAGTGGCATTTTGTAGTAAAATGGCAAATGTTGAATGCATAAACAGGGTTGTATCTGTTAACATTTACATCCCTTTAACCACGATTTATCCTTTATTCAACTTTCATATAAAGTCGGTCACGTGATTTGTTCATTTTGTATGGGAAGTCCAAAAATTTTTCGAAGAATTTCCAAAAGTCGTAGCAACAAATGTTGTTCAGAAAGGTTGGTAGAAGACGTGTTTAGAGGGATGCAAATGTTCACAGATACACGCTGTATGACAAATTTCTAAACACTTAGGACTTAAGTAGTAGCAAGCCGTACTTATGAACAAACATGAAACATGAACATAATGTTACAACCTCAACACAAAAGAGATACGATGTCGTGTAATGAGTAGATACTTACCGGCTTATAGCACAAAATAAAGTTAGTACCCACATGCTTAGTATTACTATACGAGTATACCTAAAGCCTAATCCACAAAACCCTACATAATAATGAAGTAGCGTACACCGACCACAGTTTGTCCTCTCATTATTGTGAAGGCTCATTCATATGTCCAAATTATACGGAGGGTTGTTGAGAAAAACTAAGATCAAAGATAGACTCCGTATCACAGGGTACGGCGTAAGGACAAAACCGGCAGTGAATACCCGGTTTTACACAGTATATGCCCTATGATAAATGTAATCAGATTTTTGTACCTACTTAGTCATATTAACGTTTACATTCCAGCGCGGACGCCCACCCTGTGCGGTCTTCTGGTTACAAGTCTTTAAAGATTATATTCAGACACATTTTCCCAGTCTGTTCTCATTTTCGAGTTCGTGGTAACACTCCAGTCGATCCGGCCCATTCATACCGAAACGTGGCTTTCCCATGGTCGAAGATTTCGGCAAATGAAATCCACCCCAGCCATCTCTTAAACATGCAACCCACACTTTACCATTCGAGTATCATTTAGGACCTTACATTTAAACAAATGTAAAACGAAATGTACTCAGAAGTTTCCGTTCCTAAATAACACCAATACTTTCTGCTAAGTAAGACAGCATTTGATTGTCTGACTCGATTCCCCCGAAGTTAAATTAGCTTTCAACAATAAAATTTATCGTAAAAGTTGGAAAGCCCTCAGCCAGGTACGATAGTACTAATCAACAGAATGGATTTGCTACACAAGTCACAGTCGTTGGAGTAAATTACCTACTCCCTTACCCTTACCTACCTACACATACTGGTATGGTTAGGACTACAGAGATAGGTACTCGATGGCTGTCAAATATCTTGTTAACCTACTAAATTTGTAGAAAATCTGAAAATCTGTTGAATTGAGTGTCGGTTTATACAAAGTCAACTTTCCGCATTTTTCTGCGTTCAAAGTTTTCTTCTCAATTCTAGGGTTTAGTGTGAAACCAAGAGCCCAGGTTCTTTAAAAAAACATGGAACTTCAAGTGCGGTGGTGTTGATTGCTTACTAACTTCCCCTTGATATTTTACTTACCTTGTTCGTAATAACGAAGCGTGATTTTGTTTAGCACCATTTAACTGTTTATACGAGTATCTATCAAAAAGAGAGACATTTTCGTCGACTGCGACTGCAAGTCATCGTCTAGAACAGCTATAAAGTAATGAATTTAATCTGCTCCCAAATGTTGTTTGTGTAGCAAAATGTCGATCGCGCTCACTACTGGTGCGGCAGGAATCGGGTACATTAGTAAATACTGACAGACTATTTGCCAGCGCCAGCCGAATGCACTTGGCTGCTTACACATGTACAAATAAACAGTCGCGCGTACTCCCTGCACCACTTACGCATTGGAAGTTATGGCACAGTGCAAAAATTCACATAAGTATCACATAATCCTCGAAGTATGTTCTTTAGTGTGATGCCACCACTGTATTTAAGATCACTACTAGTTAGCAGGTCTACAGATAGTGACGTCACGAGCTGGTAGCGACCCTTGAGCCTTGAAACGTGCGCATCGGACGATCGCCCATGCAGCTACAAGCTGCGACGGCTCAGCGGCGCGCATTCCTTGGCGACCTTAAACTTAGTTAACACAGAACACACGTTACACACGGTTACACAGCCTGGTACTCATAGTACAGGGGTTGCCCTAGTTTGAGACCAGATTGACTGGTGTGATTGTATAGCGCATTTATTTATTTATTTAATTCATCAGCGTCACTATGTCTTTCGGAAGTAAGTGTACCTGGTCTACCCATTTTCTGCCGGATAAGCGTAAGCTTTAATAATGCCTGCCTAGAGGCCTGGGAATCTGGTTAAATGATGTTATAGTTTATTTATTTAGACAGTATTATAGGCTGATACTTTACTGTTCTTTACAATGATATTATTAGCAAACATAGAACATATTATTGTAAAATAAGTTAAGTCCCGAAAAAAAGTGAAGGTGGGCCACTAGTATAACAAAAAAGTTTTAATCAGCGGCCTTCCGTTCATCTTTTAAACGGAAACTTTATCTTGGGGTAAGTAAAAGTGGGTGTCTGCGCTACTACAGACTTCCCAGATAACCTAGACAGCTCAGGTGGCTCAGGTCTCTACCTCAATAGTCTGCTGTTTTATAAAAAATCATCGAAATGTTTTTTTTTATAACTCGACCACTGTTAATGATAATGCTCGGAGTCAGCCTATCTCGAGCCACTACTTACTTTACGCACTGTGGTTTTGGCAAGAGCAGGCGATAGAGAGGACGTTGACCTGACCCGCATTTGGCCTTATCCGTGACATCTTTTGTTGCTAGCCTTTCTTTGTTACACAAACACGTTACTGACATAATTCCATTTGGATCTACGTAATGCATTTTTGGAGTGTGTTGAATTTTACTCATTCCACCAAAGTTGTAAGTGAGCGTGATAAAAAACTGCCTACAACGCTGTTATTCACAAGTTTATTAAACTTACTTTACATTGTACAACAGCCTGCAATAAAATGTAAACACTTCGACTCTTATGCCAGGACTATAAGGTTCATATTTAAATGAGGTTCTATATTTATTAATGCACGTGACTGTACATTCGTGCGTAAGAGTAAAACACAAGAACGCTATTCAGGCAATAAAAGTTTGTGATGCGAAAAACATACGAATATACATATTATTCTCTAATCTATCTTTTTAGGCTAAGTAGATTAACCTATGGTGGTATTGGCACGATGCATGCGTATTCAATTCATTTGTTTTTTATCTTACGTGATCGTGTCTACTTCGGGCTGTGTAATTTCGAGGGATACTGTGTACCTGAGTTGGTACCCTGCTAAAGAGTAGCCCTCTGCGCTCAGACATACGGAGACACCTCATAGGTTGCAGTTATTTAAAGTCCTACACGCCATTTCATTCTTTACGTTCTTCAACTCCCATGAGTTGAAGAACGTTTTTGGGGATTAATGGAAAATGTTGATAGGCCTTTTTCTCTCAGGTCGCGTCGCGCGATCATTTTTTTATGTCCATATTTTCTTTTGATGTTTTTTTTATGGATAGTTCCTAAAACGTGTTCAAATAAGTAGTCAAGTCTAAGTCAAAAAGTAGGTAGGTACCACGTGTCATTATATTTACCGCCAAGATTTTGTCGATATCAAACTATGCAAGCACTAAAAGAAATACTAAAAATACCTATCTTTCATTTTTGCTCGTCACGATCTCCTTGCAAAGTTTTTATTATGCTGAAAATTAATATTGGCAGTTCCGACTAGTTGATAGAGAAAAGTGCCTCGAGACTGTCTGAGGAGCACGTATTTCATTTGAACTAGTTTAAAATAGGCTTTGAAACATTTTTAGATCCCGTATTCTATATCTATCTTCTATATTTATAAAGAGGGAACACGTGGTAACTTCTACAGACAACGACAAGCCCTATATACTGACCGAAAAGGTGAAAAACTAGCGCGATGCAATTGACGGCCAGGGCCATCTGTGGGTACAGAGTGGAAATAGTGTCCGGAAAGGAAGTGAGGGCAATTCACCAACACCAGTTATGTATAAAAAATACAGACATGAAGCCTTATAGGGTATAAATAGAGATTGCGTTGATTTTAATCTCATCGAAGATTGTGGGCAGGTACAGGTATTTGTATCCTTGTTCCGCAATCCTGGGTTACGAAGTGGGAGCTAGCGCTCGAGTCAGCCTGCCGAGTAGTTTCACTGACGTAAATCACAGTAATTGGACGACATTAACGAGAAACGTAACTCGCATGACAAGTCGAGTAACAGCAGTCTACAGTCTTTAAAATATTATAAAAAAACAAAATATTGATTAAATAAATTCCCTTCTGATTTCAATTCTACTTATAAAACGACACGCCTACTGTACCTACAATGTAACAAAGTTCAGAAAGCTATTAAATCTACGCATCAAAATCTACGCGCTGAAAATTTCCTTGTAACCTAAATCCCGTGACCCGAAACGGAATGTCAGTTACGAGCACTGCAGCGCTAAACGGCAAGATGGCAATCTCCAAGTGCCGGTATTACCATTCACTTAAGTTCGTCAAACGTAGACGAAACTTTTCGATGGAAGTTCCCTTGATCGCGCATATGCGCCAGGCGAGCTCACCACGCCAGTCTTCAGTCTCTACTCAGCCGCCGTGAGCGATGCGTCGCGCCCGCCCACCCCGGCCGCTTCGACACGCGGGGAACAACAACACATAAAAACATTCTCTTTTCTTCACACTTCGAAAGTTTTCAAACTGCATATGTGTGGGATGTAAGCATCATAGGCTGATGGGGATGCCAGAAGACCGTCGTCGCGTGATGTAACGAATTCGCCCTCATTCACTAATGCGATTGTTTCCTCGTGTAGTCAGAGGTATTGCCGGCTTTTCCAAACGTGATAAGTAGCGTGTAATCAACTCTGTGAGTGTGATACGACCCTCATATCTGATGTCACAATCTTGTAAAACTTAGTTTGGAGCAGAAAAACGATGTACGGTCGCTAGCGTCCCCGGTGACTGCGGCATGAAATATTGCGATTAATAAAAAAAGTTTCGAATAACGGACGGATGTGTTTCGTCGATGCGAAAACAATCCTAACTTTTTTATACACTATGGAATATTTTTGGTGACTTTTTTGGGTTTGTTAGTCCAGTTAAAAAGTAAAAAGACGTAAAAGTTTTTGCTTAACTGGCGTCAAAGTTCGGAAAATTGAAAAGTCTTCAGCAAAGGTGTAATTTTATTAGTCTTGTGAAAAAAGTGAGAAGTTTATCAATTTGGAGCTGAAAGAGTAAGAACTTAAGACTCATAGTCGGATACGGGGGCATCCCATCTGGATTGTACCGCGGATGGTGTGCGATGGTGGCGCGATGCTGTGCCTGGAGTCGCTGATGGCGCGCTGGCGGGAGCGGGGGGAGCGCGCCGAGCGGGAGGGGGAGCGGCGCGCGCGCTCACGTAGTCTCTGTTCCTCTGCTGCTGATGGAAGCCTGCTCCAGCTGCTTCACCGACGAGCTAGCAGTGCCATGTAAGTAAACACCACCAGGATAGACATATGGGTGAAAGATGCTAATGCCGCGGTGGTGTGAGCGAGCCGAGCTCGAGTGTCATGCGCGGTAACGCAGTCCTCTCCATTTCTACTGCTGAGTAGTTTGTGACGAGGAGCTAGCGATAAAAAAAGTTGTTTATTTAAAAGACTAGACTATTTTAAAGCCTTACGATCAAATTAGTCTCATATCCCTTTATTATTTAGTCATAAGACTAATAAAAGACTTAATATCTTTCATCACTATTACAAGCAGATGTTACTAAGATAGACAGAATACATCTGGAGTCACGCAGGTTTTAGGAGTCCTCACATAAGCTCGCGTCGTGACACAATCAGGTTTTATGGTCAGAGACTTAGCCCTAAGTACTATATAAAACTAAAGAAATCAATACTGATCTATCAATTCACGATACACTTATCTTGCACCTATGTACCTATACCTTCACAATATTATGTTAAATTCTTGACCCATACCTACACGACATAGCCCGGGAAAAGCAAATATCTGCAAAGTTTTCCATCAAATTCGATTTGTATCGTAACCGCTACAAGTTAGCGTGCTTGCTCAGAGCTGTAGACTTGCCTACTTTAACAAAGAAAAGCGACAGAAAATGGATTAGTAAAAACTGAACCAACTACAAACTACTTCACGATAAAAAATCTTTTAAACTAACTTACCTACATAACAAAATTTTCATGACTTTCACCAGTAATATTGAGTATTTATGTAATAGCTTTTGAGAAAATAACGATCGCAGAAAATTATTTTCTCCTAACGCTACTATTTTAAAATGTAACGTTCTAGGTACTTTGTTATCATATTAGATCTTTACAATTCTCCTTGGCTCTAACAATTTTGTGTAATGCTCGTGTAGAAACTGTGTTAAAAAGAAACTTATTAAATGCTTCATTGAACTCAATTTGCTTTTATTATATATAAACTCTCTAGATAGATAAACATGCCTTTTTTGTGTAACAAAATAATGTAATAAGGTTAATCTATTTATGCAATATAGTACCTACGATCAATCTGAGATAGGGTGTATGGGATTCATTTTAGATGAAACCTATAACAATGAAAACATTCCTACATGACTTTCCTTATTATTTGTACGTATACACTTGTTGCAATTCTTGTATATTTCTGCAATATTTTAGGTAAAATTAAATTAACAGTAAGTTGTCTTATTTATGCTAAAGTTTTCTAACTAACTTAACTGTTTAAGTATTCCCATTTCAAGAATACTGTTACTTACAGACGTAAATACCTGTCAAAGGCGTCGGCAAGTAATTGGCTTTCTCAACTTGACACAAGACATTTTAAAAGCCACAGGATCGATCGATACCGCTAATTACAGCAAAACCAATTTAAAAGACACTTGAGGTAAATTACAGCGCAATATTTTACAAGTATTATACATATAAATACCCGTTGTATCAATGAAGAGGGAAGGCGTGTAAGCTCCGCTATGTAGAAAGTTATCCCTGGATCTAGAGAACAGTTTTTTAAATTCTTTTACCTATAGAATGAGCCTAATAAATTCTTAAGGGGCTACACGAATGAAACCAGCGCCGCCAAACTATTTACACTGATTGTGGCGAAAATACGATATTTTTTAAGAAAGCAAAACATTACAGACTCAGATAAAGGTAAATTGAATTTTTCAAGATGCAATAACAATATATAAAACACGCGACAAGTAACAATCATGTCAATTATTGCTAAAAGTGGCCGTTTTTAGCAATAATTAACATTATTGTTACTTGTCGTATGAGTTGAGTTATGCGGCATTTCACAAATTTAAAGCTAAAGTGAATTGGCTTATCATCACTTAACTTCCGATGTGATCGAAGTCACAACCTTGTGTAGTAACATAAAAAACTTATTTAACTCAGCTCAACTGAGCATCAAAACCGATAACCGCAGAACACTATCACAATTCAATTCCAGTGAAAACTGTTACTAAAAGTTATCGCCACGGCAATGTTTATCACCCGTGACAAATTGGTCGCTATATTTCCCTTGAATAATTTACACCACCGTCATAATACCATTTGCGACGGCGAAAACACCGGGTTCCGTTATAAGTAAAAATCACCACCCATTAAGATCAGTCGACGTAATTGACAGCTCGTGATAGACCATTCACGGGCATTCCAAGCTTCTAGTAACGTGCCTAATATTTAGGTATACAAGGGAGCTCTCTGCTACTTTTTTTTTCAAGTTACAGGTATAGTTCCGCCAGGGAAGGTAGGTAGCCAGTATATATAAATAAATAATCTATACTCGTACTTATAATAAATCTAGAGAATTACAGTGAATGTGGAAAACATTTTTACCCTAAAGGTCAGGCATCGATCATAGGACGTTATAAACTGGCTATGATGCATTCCATGAACCTCCACACTTCGACTAAGAGGAGGGTGATACATTTCTGTTTATTTTATTGTAACTCATTTTTATAGATATAGGTAGGTATGTCTTGTAGTTTTTGTTACTTGTGACACTGAATAAATATATTTCTATTCTAAGAGTTTTTGCAATAGGTATGCCTCTGGAAATATTTCTAGTGTCTCACTTAGCCCAGTCAACAGCCGTTTGGGCGGATATGATGCATAAGCTCACTCGCAAATATTACCTAGAAAAGTTCAATTAGAAAATATAACCTAGATTTTAGTGAAAATTCGATATCGTCCACACCTGCAAACTTCCATTTAAAGCTGACCTTTGCCAAATCGAATGCCCCGTGAATGATTGCCCTTACCTCTAAGCCGAAACGTGAAGGTAATGCCTAAAGCTGTTTTCGAAAATTTCCTTTGAATGCTCAGCAGAACTCGTAATGACACGACCGAGATTAACAATAACATTTCACCTGGTCCATTCAGATGAACCTTAATCCTTTGTAAAAGGGATCATTTTTAAATGCAGAAGGGTACATTAGGTACGCTTTTTCTGGACGTCGGACGAAGGGTCTTAATTAACTGAAGCCTAGAACGCCCACGTATGGACAGTAACATTAATCTTTATTATACGATTCTTTTTTATTTGGTATGTTACTCAAAGTTTTTAATTGCTTATCAATCTTGGTAGAGCCATACGGTGAGAGTTCTGAAATACTAATTGTATTAATGATTTATACTTTACTCACTGGTAATAATGGTGTCTAGACTAGACTAGGTAGGAGTAGAGTAGGTACTTTATACATACTAGTTGAGTGTATGTAGTTGTATCGCTGAAATCAGCCCTATCGGCATAAGAATGCAAACTCACAGATGTCAATTAATTTTAACTTTCAATAAGAAATCTATGGGCGGGAGGAACTCGCTCGACTCCTATATCCCCTACTAGACCAGTCGCCCAAAATCGTGAAATGTGGAGAAAGGGTAGGGATAGGGAGGCCTTTGCCCAGCAGTAGGACTCGAGGCTTTTAATAATTATAATAATACGCACAAAGTGGGTAGCCATTTACCTACCACGTAACATATAACGCTCGCGTGCAAATACAAGATATACGCAAAAACATAAATCAAAATTAGTTAACAGATTATACGATTTAAATCTAATTACAATTGAAAATCAATTGAATCAGATTCTGGAACCACCGGTGACTATAATAGTAAGTAATTAATTTTCCTATGGTGTCTTGACGTTTAATAATTCCAAAAGTCCAAAGAATCAGATAGGCTTTGTATATTTGATGATTGCGACCTCATACTATCATAATATTTCATGCTGATTCCGGGCTCAGTTGCTGAAAGTGGGGCAAGCAGGTAAAACAATAAACCTAGTTGGAGCCGCAGACGGTCGCTCCAAAGTTTTACGATCGACTCACCCCACGTTTTAATTACTGGTTTAGTCAATTAGGTAGTGCTAAACACGGCTGGAAGATTTGCTAAGGTTTAACACAGTTGTTAGTAGCAGTCGACAACTTCGAGGCGAGTTCCCATGGATTATGGATAATGGTAAACATAATGATTCACCATGTTATTAAAACAATATTAAGGACATGCCTTGATTACAACAATTTTATAGTGATTTTACTTGTGGTTGACGCCCCGTTCGGTACATTTCGAAAAGTATCTTTCGACTGTTTTGAACAGCTTGGGTTTGTGATGATCACCAATCCGCATATCATATCATAGTAGCGATGACTTAATTATTATAAATAGACGTAAAGGTTTTCATAATTATTGTATAACTTGTGATACGGCATTATTTCAATAAACAATATTGCGGATGATATAAACACTATATCAGGACCAACCTATTTTAATAAAGCTATTATCCTCCGACCTGTTAACCTTTCATTAACGAAGTTTTTGTTCCATGTTTGAGTAGCGATCCAAAGCAAACCTTCGCCCTCGATAAACAAACGCCTCCAAATATGTATTATCGGGCTCCTATGCCACCTCCTGCCACACAAACTATTTCCTAATAAATCTCTTCTATGGGCCATTCCATATTAGACTTGTGTAACTCATGAGTGAGTGATATAAAAGATATATATCTCTTCAACTGAGCGAATCGCTCTTCAACTCACTTACATCTCAAATATATCTTCAACTCATTTCGCTCACTGAACGATACGTTTCAGATCATACTTAATCAGTCATTGAATGATTTAGGCTAATATATCTTCAACTTATTTAGCTCGCGGAATGCAAAATATTATTTAAAAATGACTGAGTTGTAGTAGAAAATATGAAGAATAAATTGCAGGCAAAGGAGAATTAAGCCACTCATCTCGTGCAGTGAGCGAAATGAATTGAAGAAAAAAAGAGTTCAAATCACTTACTGATTGATGAAGTATAAATTGAATTAAATCACACCTCTCGTTTAGTGAGCGAAATGAGTTGAAGATATAAAAGAGTGATATATATCCGCAGGTCTAAAAGATATATATCTCTCTTTTCATCTCAGTGATATATTTCGCGCATGTCTATTTCATATAAAATGTAGACAGTAGGAGCATTATTGAAGTCAACGAGCGGGATATAACAACAGCACAAACAAACAATCAATACGGCCTAGCCTAAGGGCAATATTCAAACGATACACGGTAAATTGGGCGCCGCCTCGCTGCATCCCACCGTTGACTTTAGTGATGCGAAGATTTTCTTGCTCGACCAACCCAAAATAACTTTGGGAATTTGGGAAACTTAGGGATTTTAACCCTAATAACGTTGAGCCCTGTCTAACTTTAGATCGATCTGAGAATCTAACTTATGTCTTAGCTGTTTGCCTCTCTGTTTTGGGTTCTCTCTAATACTTAGTCTGGGTGTATTGTGTATTTGAGTGTTATATTTAAAATGGTTAGAATATTTGATGCAACAAAAAATATCCTCAAAAAATATCATTTTTTACACCAAATAATTTATCTTACATTTGGTGAGCAGTAAGATAGTAAGTTTGGTGTTAAATACTGGCCCATTTGTGATACCACTGTCTTCTTAAAAGTAAACAACGACTTAATGAACTTAATGTACTTAAGGGAATCAGGTAAAAAAATAAATATATAAGATGTTGTTGAGCAAGTTATATCACCGTTTGTTCATCATGAAAGCATAATTATTCAGTGATTGGTTTTTAGATTCCTCTTTTAATTCTAAGGAAGACTCAATTATTCAGCAATAGTTAGCTAACATTAGATAGGTTTGTCTAACGTTTATTTACTTGCGTTCAATCTGACAACGCGCATTTGACAAAATCTTCTGTGACTGTTCACAGCGTGAAAGAGTAAAGACTGACAGACAGAGTTACTTTCGCATTTAGAACATTAGTAAGGATTGTACGCAAGGCTCAATTGTTTGCATCACTAGCCGGCCGTCTTGCGATGACCCACTTCCCCAGAAGTAGGCCACGGCGCGAGTCACTACGCATCCGACGAAAACTTTCCTCTAACTTTATTATGCAATTAATAACTGACCACAGCTTGTTCTCATGCCGTGTTCAATTGTATTCCAATGTTTGAAGTTTCAACCGCGGTGAAATTGGCTATAATAAATAAAATAGCCTTTTATTCATCAAAAAACAATATAAAATGGTTTGTGATTGGAGCCTTCTTTTAAGCAAGAGCCTGTGTTAGAAGTCTCAACTAACTGAAAGCCTTTGAAAACGTTGTGTTGATTTAGAAGTCATGCAATTCCTGATTGCATAATCCTGGAGGACCACTCCAGAGGAAAGAGGAGTTGAAAGGTTGCTCACATTCCTTGTTACTACCATGGGGCGGTGGCAAAAGCTTACCATCAGCTGACTCGTCTGCTCCTCTGTTACCTATCACATAGGTAATACAAAAAATCCTTATTAAGTTTTCTTTGTAGGGCTTGTTTAATTTATAGAACATTTATGAAACACTATAATATCATTCGCAGTAAATCATTTACAATAAATACATTCAGAGTTCGATGATGAATGAATACATACCTACTCGTATAATATTTTCATATGGGTAGGTATTTATAAAGTATAACAATGGTAATGCTGGAAAAAATGTAAGTATAAATATAAATATTTTACTTTCAATCTGTGGAAATTAAGTCTATGTCCGAATCTACTTACCTAATTACAATAATGTTACCTTATACTATTTGTCTACAAACTATAGGTACAACTAATGAGTGGTTGTTGGTTGTTGAACATAAAACCTTTATTAGGTAAACATTGTCATTAGATAAAATGTCTCAAATATAATACCGCAACATCTGAGACTCCCCAGAACCAGTAGGTGGAATAAATTCAGTGTGAGAAATACGAATGAGCCGTCAAATACCAGACAATCAACTTTCCGAAATTAATTTCCCCCCGTTCAGGAACTTGCGGCTTGTTCTTTGTTACCTAACACCGGGGGCTTAATTTATGATTTTAAAGATACACCCCCTACGTTGGTTGGTGTATGTAATTTTCGCAACAAAGAGTAGGCGGTTTTCTAATGATTTTGTTGAACATAAACATAGGGTACGAGCACAAAACAATTAACCTAACCTAACCTAATATAGAGGATTTATTTAAGTCATAATTTTCATATTGTATTCTTGTATTGTTTGTTCTTGCGTCATATTATGTGTATGTTCTGTTTTACTGTGTCAAATAAATAAATAAATTGAGACAACGTCACATACATTGTCCTGGTCCCAAACTAAGGTTTTCCCTTGTACTATGGAAACTAGAAACAACGAAGGAACTACATACACCCAGACCCAAGACAAATATCTGTTTCATCAACAAACATTTGTCTTAATGCGGGAATCGAACCCGCGACCCTTGCGTCTCAACCGGCGCTCAAACCACTACGCCAATGGGTCGTCTAGGGAATCAAAAATCTCATTGATTTTTATTCATATTGTCAAATACGTATTATTTTCCCTATGTGCAAACTAAAATTTCCCCAACTAGGTAAAGGGCTCGCAATATCTGCTTCGCGACCTCGCATTCGTTAAGGCCGCGCTGACAAATGATATAATTTTATACGTCATATAGTAAATTGGCACTTCATATTTCCTCCGCGAAAATACCGACTCGGAGCATTTTCAACATAATAATATTATTACAAACGGCGCACCTACATCGGAGTGTGGTGGAGGTTTATTTGTTAACGTCACTTTGGCTTGACTTTCGGCGGAATTTAATTGAACTCGTTTGAACTCCGTACTTGGACTGATACATAATTATGTACTTCTCCTCTTGATTCAATGAGACACTAGTGTAACACGACCGAAGAGAGATTGGCCAACTGCTTAACGTGCTTTCCGAAGCACGGGGGTACAAGACCACAACTTCTAGACAATGAGAATTTCTGAACAGAAAAACTCAAGTACAAACCCAAACAAACCAAAAAACAAGGCGCAGCCATTGCTTTAAAGTTTGTTATATAGTAATAACAGCCTATATAACTACACGAATCAGAAGAAAAAATTAAATAAGGATACTACTCATAAATTGGTTACCTACAAAGATTTCAGTAACAGATATCAGTCGAGCCAAAAATGTGTATCCAGATTTTCTTGAGTTTGCCAATTGTGGGAGTGTCCAGGTCGTCACGGCTGGATGACGGCTGTCTACAGGCTGCCATTTAATGAAAATCACTACCATCATGGTATACTCCACTCAAGGTCTTCATAGCTCCAACGGTTGTCAGTTCTGCGGCTAATGTGACCAGCCCACTGCCACTTCAGTTTGCTGATTCGGTAAACGTAGTGTTGGACGCCCTGCTACAAGATGGGATGACGACATTCGAAGGCTGGCTGGAGTGAGCTGTACAACCAACGCTCCCGATTTTTGGCCACTCTCATACATGAGAGTGGCCAAAAATCGGGAGCGTTGGCGTGCACTGGGGGGAGACCTATATCCAGCAATGGACAAGCGTGGGTTGCTGATGATTGGTATACTGCTACTATACTTTGTATAACCTAAGTTAGGTAAACCCATCGTATAGCTTGGTCGCCCTAGTCAAAGTTCAGCATTTCGTAAAGTAGCCCTAGTGTGGCAACAAGTAATAATATTAAAAGGTACCGGAGATAAAAGAGACATATTAAAGTGACAAATGCTCGCGTTTCGATAAAGAAGTATGTTTCGCGGGAAAGTCATAACTCATCTTGTTCCTCGGTTTCTTTGTTACAAGTTACGAGTGCTTTGAGTTTCGGGTAATTGTATTGTACCCCACTTCAAACGCTACTGAATGCTTGATAATAAATCTTGGCTATTTTATTCGACCTACTAATTAAATTTTACTCTGTTATAAGAAAACATGGAACAAAGGCATAACAAAAATTTAATAAAAATCGCCCTCAAACGTACCGGAGAAATATACTTAATTGTTATTATTTCTACCTGCTTGATTAAGAGCCTTGCTAAGAATTTCATATTTAACCGATATAGCAATAAAGGTAAGTTTTATAATTCGTACAGCCTCTAAGTAATAAAGTGACTGTAAAAAGGAAAACTTACAAAATACACGATAAAAGTAATAAAATTAAGTATTTAATTTAATGTCCAAACTCAGAAGTATTTTCATGTTCTGTGTTGAATCAATCTTGGCGATTTGGGTAGAAAAGTTTTTAGTCCGACTCCGAAATCGTCTTAATTTGAGACTGAAAAAAAAAGTCGTAGCGCGGTTACGAATATGTTGCTACGATGTTTCGTAGCAGCGTGCAGTGCTACGACGCGTCGGTATTGTCTGTACGAACTTTATACCATAATGGAACGTTGAAAGTTTGCTTCTGTTCTGTACAATGTAATGAAATTTTGTTTCTCATACTGTGAATTCATGTTAAGTACTTAATGTAAATAATTGCCCTGTTTGAATACTGGTTTCAGTACCGGACAGGGTTCTGGGTTCGATTCCCGGGTTTAGCGAAAAGTATGTTTCGAATTTTTTGAACATAGCTCGGATTCGTTATCACCAGGCGTTGTGATTTAGCCTATTCCCATCAAGATAGCGGTGACATAGTAGGACAGTACTGTAGGTATATAGGGTGTTCATTGGTCCACTCAAACCCATAATTACAAAATGAGATCACTGCCGATATTACAAAACGAGATCGTTAATATACAATTTCAAGCAAATATTTTTGATTTTGTAAAGTTCTCTTTAGTTACCAATGTCGGAAATTTCGCAAACTTTCATGCTTATTTAGTCAAATCAACTCCGTACGTTCCCCTCAGATTACACTCACAAAAAGAGTTCCAGCTATATTCTGTAACCAGATTTGGAAGGCTTTTATCGCGTACAAAGCAAACTGTGCCTTAATTAGCAGGTGTTAGGGAAGAATGGTGTTTATGTGGAGGGTGGTAAGGTTGAATGTTGGCGAGGGTGGGTGTATGAGGTCACCGGGGCGATATCAATCAGTTCGGGCCGCCCGCGGTGACGAGTCCGAGCAGAACGTGCTTTGATTTTTTGTTAGGAATGTTCAAGATTTAGTTTTTTCCTGAAGTTATTTGTTTATGTTAATGCGAAGATAAGGTTTCGTGTTCCGGTTACATTTGTCTTTTGGACAGATACTTGAGTTATCTCAATGGTGAAAAATATGAATTCAACGGTTCATTCTTTTATGTAGCAACTAGTTTCTTAACGCTATTAAGTAGGTAACAGGTATAGGTGATGACGGTTGTTTCAGGGTTTAGGACCTCAAAAAAAACAAGACTCATAGAAACACTGTGCGATGTGCGATCCGTCTGTCAAAACTTTTTTTCAAGAACGCTTCTTATTGCATAATGGGCAGACGAGCAAAAAGATCACCAATAACAAGCAACCCTTTCATCTCTATTGGACCTCCTGTACCCCAACTCACTCACTAAACACAGTGCAGGCACTGCTTCACACCGGTCTGGCCGTGGTATTATTCCGGTAGAACTTTCCTACCTTCAGAACTCTCATCCACATCTACCTTCATACACATTAGGTTGAACATCAATTAAGAACATTTGACAGATTACGGTAGCCTGGTGTTTGGCCGACTGCACTTTATGGAAAGCAATAAATTATTGAGTAAGAGTATTGAACCATCAACCATCAACCGTTGGAGCCGTATAGTCCTTGAGTGGAGACCGCGACTCGGTAAGATGGAATGATGACATTCGAAGGCTGGCTGGTGTGGGCTGGATGAGAGTGGCCAAAAATCGGGAGCGGTGGCGTGCATTAGCGAAGACCTATGTCCAGCAGTGGACGAGTGTGGGCTGATGATATATATTGAACCATACAAAACAACGTATCTATCTTTCTAGATAACCTCAACCAGCTCGCCCTCCGATGTGGTTGAGTGGATTGATTAATCCAATTATCTAAAGATAACTGTTTTCAATTTAATCAAAGTTGAACGAGATAGGCTTTATGAAGTTAATAGAATAAGCGGTCGATTGTCACTTCAGAATTATGATTGGTTCGAGATAAGTGTTATTGACGGATGACTAGCGACATCGAAACCTTGGAAGCGTTATTCAGTTTAATTGTTGACTATGTATGAAAGGTGGTCTCCATTTTAACATTTATACTCTTTTGGATTCATTGTAAGAAGGGAAAACTGAGGCTGGAAGTTCCCGGAGTAAGTTGTTCCATCGCAAAATATCGAAAGAGAAAAACAACAATAAGAGATATTGTCCGCGGCATCTAACTATAGCGATGATGATTAGTTTGCACACTTGTAAAAAAGAAGACTATCTACCCACTCAAGGTCGTCACTATTGTTTCATGCCTGCCGCAGACTATGAATACAATCATGTTACATCACCGTGTGTGTACGTGTGTATATACATAGGAGTATGTGTGTAAATTTCTTGAAAACACGAGATTTTACATGTTGGAAGCAATGTTCCCTACCTAACGAGAATGACATACTTAAAATACATTGAGTACCTAATAATTACTATGTTGTTTAACTATTTAGCTCTGATAGACATAAGTATCAATACATATAATAAAAATGTAAAAAAGCTGTGTCTGTACATTGAAGATATTTATCTCAAAATAACTTAGGACGACTAAAAAACAGTAATTTTAAAATAAAAACTTCTCCACCTTCAAATCTCAAATACCGAACTAAAACTTCTTGCGTTGCTTCTTCTTATGGCCTTTATTTTCGGGTTAAAATAAGAACGTCTTGCTGTAACAACTTTTATAATAAAAGTAAAAAAGTTCAGAAGTTCAATACTCGACAGGTGTAGCCAGCCGCGCGTGGGTCAACAAATTTTAGCCCAAAATGCGATGGATCCGCCAAGTGCGTAAGTCAGACGCAAAAAGATTTGAACCATGAAAAAATATTCAAAAAACGGTTTTGATTTTTTTTCTTTTTCCTTAGTACGGCCTAACGAATAGCCTTTGAATAATGGCCATCATTTAGCTCTAACGACTGCTAAGATATCTAGTCTAGCACGACTTAGATAGGCTCTTTGCACAACATATAAACAATTTTAAAAATAGGTAAACGGAGATGCAATGTACAAGACGGTCGTATCACTACGAGCGATCACTACCACATAACCTTAAAGTATTAGCCTATATACTGTACCCTGCAGTTGAACAGTAGGTATTTAGGCTAATACTTTAAGGAACTCTACCATAGAAATCAAGTCATCGCTACTAAGATGAACCTTTAGGTAAAAAAAAATATTATATCGAATAAGGTACGCCTTTGACATTTTGTTCAAATCAAAACATTTTGTTCACAGTAACACAAATGTCGACGTTGCAGTAGCCCCTTAATAGTTCTACAACAATAGACTTTTTTTTCTTTCGATAATACCTACTGTTAGGCAATAGCCTGGAAAGTGCTGGCAGCTGAAAGCGGTGCAACATCGATATTGCACGTGCGCTTAAATGCAGGGGAAATTCGATTCCACTCGCAAAGCACGTAGGATTGATTTCCTTCGGCAATTTGGTTTTCATACTAATATTTAAAAAAAAATACCTAAAATCGACTCTTTTAACTTTCGTTTTAACAATGCTTGTTAACCTTACCTATCCAAATAAAAGCAACAAATATCAATAACCTACCTACTGAGAATTTGCGCATTGAATCTTAAATAAGTATTAAGTAAGTAGGTAAGTTTATATAAGTTCACGTAAGCCTCGTATGAGCAAACTTGCCGACTTACATTATCTTTCCTCTGAATGCCATAGACATCAAAGTTTAACAGAGGGAAATGAGATGGTAACTTCATAACCTCAGCCGCATGTTTCCGCTACATTTATCTATACCAGCTGGTAATTTCCGCTCGGATAAACGAATACAGTCTGTGACGGTATTCTCTGTTTAGATTTTTTACGAATTTTGCATAAAACTTTACCTTAAGTACATAAGAAGCCTTTACGAATTCTTTTTTAAGGAGATATTTCGTTTGAATCGCTGATAACTATCATTTTAATTGTGAAATTGTAAACATGTTTTGTATCCGATAAATGAAAATATTAAATGATCATTTATAAATGTTTAATTTGCGTAGGCTAGCTACAAAGCAATCATTGTACATACATTAAAACATTCATAACTATTAATACGCTTTATGTGATTACTTAAATTATTTATTTATTTATATACCTAGTTACATCATCAGCAACCCACACTCGTCCACTGCTGAACATAGGTCTCCCCTAATGCACGCCACCGCTCCCGATTTTCGGTCACTCTCATCCAGCCTATACCAGCCAGCCTTCGAATGTCATCATCCCATCTGTCGCAGGGCGTCCAACACTACGCTTACCGAGTCGCGGTCTCCACTCAAGGACTTTACGGCTCCAACGGTTGTCAGTTCTGCGGCTAATGTTACATATAGTTACATAATTAGGCACAATACAAACTTAACAGACGTTTATATGTAAAAAAAATAAAGAAACAAAGACGTTCCTCGGCAACAAATTCATTTCCTGGACAAAGTAGCCGCAGTCGGACTCACGCTCCAGAATACAAAGCGCACAAACTCATTCCGGTGCGTACCCGCATAAAAACTATTGACCTTCCGGATTAGCACGAGGGCCCAAAGATCAAAGACACGCGTGACAGGGCGCCGTTCCAGCGTACGGAGTCGTGACCGAGTTTTGTAGGTCACTATTGCAATCTCACAGCGAGTAGTAGTAAAGTAGGTACTCTGTGGTATTCTGTGGCCAAAGTAGTCCGTTGAATTAGCACATCTATTCTTCACATAGTTTTGGGGATAGGGTGCCAATTGCAAACAATACTACATAGTAATTATTTAAACAATATACAGTATTTTCGGTCAAAGACTTTTATGTAGGTACCTTCTTCCTGCTAGTACCTCTTCTGCGGCCCACATATTATTTAACGTCGTAACGCCCAGACAGCAGACACAATGGAAAATCAATTGTTTTATGCCTTTTAAAAGGCTTATGGGCCTTACGACGTTATGAAAGAATTTATGAAGGTCAAAGTGTCAGTCAGTCATAAAATATAGACATTGTATAATTTAAGCCACAGTCAGTCAAAGTCACAGTAATAAAACAGTGATATTTGCCTTTTCATCGTACTAAGGTTGTCAGTTGAGGTCACTTTAAAGAAAGTTAAGTGTTAATAATGCTTTTACTTACCATAAACATAAATAATACCAGTATTTATTGTTATTGTTGAGTTGAAGTTAAGAAGTTAAAAAGTCAGGAAATCTTTACCACATTTTCGGAAAGAACTTTTCTCGAATTTAATAGTTTTTTTTCTGGATTCTATGTAGCCATAATAATCATATCAACTGCAATGGTATGAAACGTACACAACTTTCCACAGATAAATAAATAGGTCAGGGATTGCAATCATTCCGCACTCCAAACACATTATTTTATAACGGGCATGTGGATTGAGGCATTGAACCGAGCGCCGCGCATCGATGCGATATTTTTCAATGCCAATTTATTCTGGATGTTTGTGGTTCCTTGCGTTGTTTCTGGTTTCCATAGTAACAAGGGATTCTTATTTTGGGACCATATTGTGTGATGATATTTTAAAGATACATATTTTTGGTACTAACAATGAATATGGAAAGATCTTTTTATACAAAAAAAAAAAACAAAAACAGCTGTTTATTTTATTTACGAGAGTAGCAAATTATTTTGTTAATCTAGCCCCTGAACTACCCTAAGGCGGAAGAATTAAATCACGGCTTGAAATCGTGCCATGAATTCACAATACACAAAACCATTTCATTATGTGCTAAATAATATTGTTCCAAACGTATTTCTTATATTATTTACTATGAAAACTCAAAAGGATTTATACTAGTAAGAAATAATACGATGTATTTTTAATTTATACAAATTAGGCTTGATAGCCTTTATAGAATTAGGCTTTATTAAGTCTAACCACAAGGATAACAAAGTTTACAAAAACAATATTTGCTGTTTCATCTTAATGGAACAGGTACCTACTCTTTTTTTCTAATTATCCATTTTAATTATCTAGTTAGTAGGTCGGACTCTAGATGATATCATGTCGTCGTAAGGCCGAGACAGCAGACACAATAGAAAATCAATTGTTTTTGCCTTTCAAATGGCTTTTGGGTCTTACGACGTTAAAGATTAAAAATAAATAAAGATCTTAGAATTCTTAACACTATGGATTGGGACCTTCTTTGCTGTAACTGAACATTAAAAAAAACTCGTTCGTTCGAAGTGTTAACAAGATTGACCTTCAACTTTAACAAGATTTCGGAATGAAAATTTGATAATCAACGAGAGACATTTTTTAAAAATTAATTGAATTTGGAAAGTTTTGCTGAAAGTTTAGTCAAAATGCTCTTTTATTTTACCCTTGGGTTTAAATTCGCTCTGGTAATTGATCACCGTCAAGTTTAACTTTAAATTAAAACCGAGTGTAGTGGTGGTGTACAGCGCCTGCAATAAAATGTAAACACCTCGACTCTTATGCTATGGCTATAAGGTTCATATTTGAATGAAATTGTATACTTATAAGTGCACGTGGCAGTACAGTTCGGAAGCCAGAAATTCAGATTTAGCTGACATTAATATCGAAGAGTTCGTTTACCTAACCATGATTCAGTTTGTTTCCCTGTCTAAGGGTTGCAAAGATCAGAGATGGTAGGTAGTAACTTCAATGCAATTATCTTACTCACTAGACGTTAGAAATAAAAATGTTAGGAAAATAAGACAATTCCACAAAAATGATTATTTTTTCCCAAACAGCATCTAAGTACCCGGTTTTGTATAATAACTGCTCATACAAGCATTTGCAAGGCAACAGGCACACGTATGTATTTTATAATTAGTCCTTTTTTTCATTCTGGAGGGTCTGCCAAAATTGAAATAAAGTAGGTTTCACTCCACAAATACGTAAGTATTAAAAAAAACCTACAAACAAAACTCGTGAGTAACCCTACCCTCAAATTCATTCCATAGCGATGCATCTTTTGATCTTCGTAAAAAGGAAAATGGGAACAAAATTACAGAAGGTCACAATAATACTCGTATTTGATCATATATAGTATGTAGGTATAAGGTTGCTTTGATCATCCCATTCCGCTTGCAAACGTAAATGCTTGTTCGAGATGCTTTCGCGTTATTCACAATAACTACACCATTTGAGTTATAAAATATTAACGCGACGTTTATTGTCTAGTACATACAACCACACATCAAAGTATACAATACTGTCAAATTTCTTCAATCAACTCTCATCTTACTGTCAAACACATTAGGTTGAATATCAATTGAAGAAATTTGACAGGTTGTGGTAACCTGATGTGTGGTTGACTGTACATTGTATAAGTTGTCAAATTTCCGCAGTTGGATATTGAACCAAACACGTTTGACATAAAAGTGAGGTTCGATTGAAGAAATTTGACAGATTGTAGTAACTTGATGTGCAGGCCACCATACTTACTGCTTGATGTTTGGGCTACGTTGGATAATGCAACGCGAAAATCTAAAAAACCTTGTAATGTTGTTTTATATCAGTGCATTCTTCCCCACGTAACTAATGTTGGCCCCATTTCCCTGGCCTTCAGCCCTTGACACCGAAGAAGATGGTTACCTTTACTAAATTTTACTACAGTTCGGTAATATGACGTGACGACTCTAACCTAGGAACGGCCAACCGCACTAAAATCTTAGTGACATACTAAACTCTGTCCTTGTTTACTATGTTGTTATTATGCCACTAAATGCTGTTTTAGGTGAGTGGATCTAACATTTTGTATCTTATTTGTTGTTGTATTAGGGCATTTAGTATGGAGCGTTGGTACTCGTAGCTCAGTGGATAAGTACGTGTAGCCACACATCAAGGTAATACAAAACTGTCAAATTTCTTCAGTCGACTCTCATCTTACTGTCATACACATTAGGTTGAATATCAATTGAGGAAATTTGACAGGTTGTGGTAACCTGATGTGTGGCTGACTGTACATGCGACTTCCAAAACGGAACGTCGAAGATTCAATAAGTTGTATGTCATGTTTCGAAGAACCTCCGGAGGTTTCATAGTGCTTAATTATGCGTATTTCTATCATTATCTAGGCGTCAATTTCTCGAAATTGAGGATGCCCACAATGTTAAGATAGATAGATAGATATTCTTTATTGAACAGAAACAGATAATGATTTTCAACATGTAATCATGATCTAGGTAGTTCATCTGGTTTCCCTATGTAAAGGCTGCAGAAGGTCAGGCGGTAGTCGCTTCATTGTAAGATTTTACCAGACCCAATCCTGGATCATGGGAGCGTTTATTTTAAAAGTTCTTTATAATCTGGTCTCTTTTTTTATACCTTACCTACCACTACTTATACCTATAAAATAGGACTTCAGAGTTTCTTGAGCCACAGATATTTGAAAGCTCCTTGAAAAACAACTATCGTCGGCTTGTGACGAATCAAACACTTACAAAAACTGTGTCAATAACGCCTCCAGTAACGCGTCAGCGTATTTTGAATATTGGAGAACAATAATATAAATTCCAGCAAACGTAGTAAATACGTCATTTTGGAACCGACGGTGTTACCATCCTTTGCGGCATTCTTTGACTTCAGCGCCCTTTGTGTGTTTGTTGCATGTAAAATATTTTTTCACATTATGTTGCGTGAACGGATACATAGATCTATAGGGTGGAGAACATTTGGCCATGACAAATCACGCCTGCATTCGTGATCGAAAAAAGATAAATTATTTTCAATTGTTTTTATCAGCAAGTATGTACCTACCTACCTACAATCTGTTCTATTTCAAATGGAGGTTACGAATGTGGGTTTCAAGTGTAGGTAGCAAGTACATTAATTACTTAGCTTATATGTATGTTTATAAATAGGTATTATTTTATTCATCTAAATATAAAATGTAAGAAAAATATTTTTGTGCGCAAAAATTCTATTGTCATTGCTAAATCCCGCCCTTACTTCGTTTCGGAACTTTTTTTTTACACAACACCTCATAATATTGACCTGATTCCATTTCGGGACATTAGTTCCACTCTGTACCGATCGCTGGCGCTGGATGTCGATTACATCGCGCAAGCGTTTCGATTTTATGGTTTAGCCATAAGATTTGTCACTGCCCAAATATAATAGTATAAATACATGGATAGATTTTAAACTGACACAAACCTACTAGATCATGTATGTACCTAGTAGGTATGTAATTATAAAAACCTTTTTTTTTAATTTAACCACTGCATCATCTTCTCAGCGTGTGATTTCCGGTTGCGCAGCATCTTTTAATATTTGTCATTACCAAATAACAGTAATTATAGGATCTCCTACTAAAACACAAAGCATAATGATAGGCAGTGAGTTAGCATTTTGCTGGCGGCGTGTGGTGTCAACGACGCAATGTTTCCGAGGCGCAGGGATGGCAGAGGTTTAATTTATTACGACCAACGACCAAACGAGTCAAGGTTTTCTGGAAATTATGAGGGTTTGATTCTAATTTAAAAACCCGGGGAGCGGTACTTTTACCAGAATTCCTTTTCACTTTCAACTTTTTCTTTTAATTCTGTTTTGATTGTTTATCGTTTTGAGCTGAATGTTTTTTATTATTAAATTCATAATCATGGCATAACACATTACCTACTTTACGGTCTTAGATTTTGAAGTGCCTGTGATTTAAAATAAATTTAGTGACGCGGTTAATATTATGGTGTTAGTTTTTATAATTTTTGTTATAACGTTCGAAATACTGGAAATGACCATTGCAGACATTTATAAAAGCAGTACCTACAATAGATTTGACCTGTAACTATGAGAAAATTAATTCGAAGAAACTGTTCTTTCAGTATTTCATTTTGTGTTTCACAGTACAGCCCAGCAGGAAACTATGTATTCGAATTAATTTTTAAGCTACTAATTCCAGTATCTAATAGTACCTATTCTTAAAAAGCTGATAAAATTAAGTTACGTCCAACTCTTTTCCAAATAGCAATAGTTTATTTAGACACAAAAAGTTAGGTCAAATTCTTGGTAGGTCCATATCCATTTCCTGGGAACCTTGCTAACGCATATTTTATGCCTAGTTTCGTTGAAATTGGTTTTGTAGTTTGGATGCCAACGTAACAACTTTTAGATTAAGATATACGAGCAGTAGGGGTAACTTGAATGGGTATTTGGCCTTTAGGTCAGGGTGTACCTGACATCCTTTTAACCACGTTTTCTACCAATCGTTCTAAATAAAATTTATTTTACGACTTTTGGAAACTTCTTGAAAAATATTTTATCTCCCCATACAATATAAACAAGTCTCGTGAGCAACTTTGTATGAAGAGGAGATTTTTTAAAATATTTAATAGGTATATGACGTAGGTAGCCTGATATGCCAACCACAAGGTTGGCAACCCTGCTCCTGTTGTTATCGTGACGTAGTGGAAATTGGAAGCGCTTTGTCACTGAAATAACGAATTTCCTATCTTTATATGTATCTTTAAGGATATTAAATTAAAATTTAGTGACGCGGTTATTATTATGGTGTTTTTTTTCTATCTATTCTCGTTTTTATAATTTTTGTTATAACGTTTGAAATACTGGAAATTATCATTGCAGACATTTATAAAAGCAGTACAATAGATTTGACCTGTAACTATGAGAATTATAATTACTGATAGATAGATAGATAATAAATATTGCACAGAAATAGAATACATGAGTGAAACAAAAGCGATAAACAGTAGGTGCAATAAGGCGGTCTTATCGCCTGTAGCGATTATTTTTTAATAATTATTAATTATTGTTCTATAATAAAATTAATTCGAAGAAACCGTTCTTTTAGTATTTCATTTTGTGTTTCACAGTACAGCCCAGCAGGAAACTATGTATTCTAATTAGTTTTTAAGCTACTAATTCCAGTATCTAATAGTACCTATTCTTAAAAAGCTGATAAATTAAGTTACGTCCAAATCTTTTCCAAATAGCAATAGTTTATTTAGACACAAAAAGTAGGTCAAATTCTTGGTAGGTACATATCCATTTCCTGGGAACCTTGCTAACGCATATTTTATGCCTAGTTTCGTTGAAATTGGTTTTGTAGTTTGGATGCCAACGTAACAACTTTTAGATTAAGATATACGAGCAGTAGGGGTAACTTGAATGGGTATTTGGCCTTTAGGTCAGGGTGTACCTGACATCCTTTTAACCACGTTTTCTACCAACCGTGCTGAACAAAATTTATTTTACGACTTTTGGAAATTTCTCGAAAGTTATTTTAACTCCCCATACAATATTAACAAGTCTCGTGAACAACTTTGTATGAAGAGAAGATTTTTTAAATATTTAATAGGTATATGACGTAGGTAGCCTGATATGCCAACCACAAGGTTGGCAACCCTGCTCCTGTTGTTATCGTGACGTAGTGGAAATTGGAAGCGCTTTGTCACTGAAATAACGAATTTCCTATCTTTATATGTATCTTTAAGGATATTAAATTTAAGTATTATGTGCTTTCACCTATTTGTGTTCTTAAGTAGTTTGGTATTGTAATTATTAGCAAAATAAACTAGCTCTCTACCGAAGAAATTTTTGGTACTTATATTTCGCCACAGATGGCGGTGGATGGGGATCTATGGAGGGACTCGGGGGAGGCCTTTGCCCAGCAGTTCGGACAATATAGGCTAAATAAAATATAAAAATGTAATACTTGTGCACGTGGATACCTACGTGAGTTAGTCTATCAGACCGTAGGACACTAGTCCTACGTCCTACGGTAAATGGTAATGTAAATTTGGGATATTGTTTTCCCATCCATTTACATTACCATTTGAAAACACGAGTTTAACTTGGTATAATGCTTTATGGCAAAAGTTAGAAAAAGTGCAGGATTATTTCATATACTTATATACAAAGAACGAAGGAGATGTTTGAGACTATAGTAATTTACCTTGCTCGGGTTCCTTTATCTAAATATTCTATGTATGCATGCATACATCACAAGCATGACCAACAAACGTATTTTGACTCAAATTACTAAGAAGATTAGTCCTTAAGATCTAGTTGTACCACGTAGAATCTCTTGACTTTGTGATTCTCCGACAAACATGTACTAAATGCCTTGATGAAACAACCCCTTTGACTTTCAAAGAATAATCTCTAGCACTCGCTTTCGACAAACACAACCGTGCCTACCCAACTTCAAACATAGACAATTACAGATCTACACAGCCCGCTTCTAACAATCCAAGCACAAAATTCAGGCTTTTGATGCAAAATACTGAGCCAATCGAAACAGACACAAATGTTTGTTCCTATTAAATCTACACAAAGTGAAAAACACAAAGCTTTTACGTAAAATGAACTGGTAGCTACAAAACCAGTCGCAAAAATATTTGCCTTTGATAAATCCAGCTTTCAGCCTGGTTACGTTTACAGGCTCAAGTTAAGATTACAACAAAAATAGTTTTTCTTTCATTCGCAATAGGAGCTCGGACTCTTCTTAAAAAGTATTTTATAAAATGAGGAAAAAGACTTCCCTCACTCTAGTCTTCCACGTAGGTATGATTTGTCTGCGGAGATCCTACCTATATCAGGTATAACTACCACCAACATTTAGATAATCTAAGCGGCGAAGTTGCTACGGTTTTGTACCCAAGAGTGGCAGGTTTCAGGTTCGATTCCCGGTCGGGTCAATTTAGGTAACGAATTTTTTAGATCGACATCGATTGGTACAGGAAATGTCTTAGTTTAAGACTGATCGATGTGATTTATTTTATGTGACAGGCGACAGACGAGCCATTGGATCACCTCTTGGTAAGCATTTACCACCGCTCATAGACACCCTCAATACCAATGGAGTCAGACGTGCGCTGTCAATATATGTTTGTTAATCCCCTTTCTCCCGATTGGGTCTCCGGTACCCTCACTGACTCGGCAAAACACAGCACAAGTACAAGCGCCCCTTCACGCCGGTCATTTATTTACATCACAGACTGATAAAATAACTAACTAGGCTGGCGCAGCAACCTAAACTGAGCCTTGGCATCCGATAATAAGAGCCTCCATCTAGAACGGTCCCTGCGCCACCTCCTGCCAGTCATCAGCCTGTAAGTCCACGCAAATCTTTATCAACATCATCCCTCCAGCGGGACCTTGGACCACAAAATATATAATTGACACAGAAAGTTGGTTGCCCACTAAGAGCTAAAAAGATGTCATGTACTCACGCATACGCACTAACGGGCAAATACGCCTTTTCGACCACATTAATCCTAGCTTATTATGACATAAGATTGTCAAACTGTCGAGGTCTGTGTTAGAGGCCACGTATATGTACTCATGCCGGGCAACAACCCTAGCATATGTCAACGAACTCTTCTAAATTCAAAATCAAGGCTGAGTCTGCCTTCTGTGTCAGTCTTTATTTTGTGCTTGGACGGTCAACTGAAATAAACTAAACTAAATTAATAGAAAGATAAAACGCTTGAATTAATATAGTTTTCTCAAAATAGGTATGTCAGGTACTAATAAGACTAAATAAACCAAAGACCAAGGCCAAATAAGTATAGACAATGTCTGTATCAAGTAAATAAAATCTTCAGAAATCTAAGGACGTCTTCTTGGAATATATGTCTAGACAAACAAAAATATTATAATTTACGACCAATTATTAGAGTTTTTATATTTAGATGAATACAATTTGAAGTGAAGATATTTACAAATAATGTGCGGACGGTGTATAATAGTTTAACGATATATAACGAATAATAGTTCAACCAACACAACATGTTACAACTATCCTTAAACGAATAGGCAACGAAACTAATCGAAGTAAACTCCCGGCGTAGACAATACCAATCGGATCGTTAGGTAAAGCCAGACAAGATGTTCCTTACGGACCCTGAGTGGCCCCACTCCAGTCTTCCTTAGTGTTATTTAGTTGATCCCTTAGACAATATCTTTGAACTAAAGTGACACTAAACCGCCCTGGAAGTCCATAAAACGTCACAATAACAAACTCTAGTTGGCAAACCATTTCAAGGGTATCGTTAGGCTTATTTCGACAGCGGGCCACTTGTCGGGAGATAGGCCCGCGATAAATTTCCTGCCTGCTGACTGCGCACATAAAAATAAGGCACTCGATAAATTGAATTCTGATACCATCTAGGTTTCTAGCCTCAGAGGTAACGTTACGTCATACTATACTTAGTAAGGACGACGGCAAATCTCTGATGCGACGACGGCTGTGCTATCGAAATTCCTGACGTAAATCTCAATTTCAGTAAAATAATTGCTTTTGATATTTAATATTGTCGCGAGTGTGATAAGCAGTGTGGTCGTATTTCTCGGAAATGACGAGGTTGTAAGCAATATTTTAGCTCCAAAATTCAGTGAAGCAAATTGACAAAGGTTTCGCAACAGAGTTCAAATTAAAGAGCATTTATAAAATACTCTATAATAAGACAAGGTAACTTTTACGCGTAAGATTTTACAACGATGTTACATTACATAATTTATTTATTGTTTGCAGAAAAACCATATCCCAAAATAAATCTTTACCCGAGAATAAATCTATGGTATAACGCTGCTAGACGTAGGTATAAACAGCGTTTTATAATATTTTTTTTCCTCGGATAGAGATGGGTTGGATCGGGCCTTAGAGCTCGTTTTTTTATGAACCTAATTTCCTATCACAAATCAGCACACATTCACCAACATAGTTCATCCATCAATTTTCATTATTTGTGTAATTTACGGCTCATTTGGCGAGTTATAATTTCCTGTTTGCTGTATTTTATTGACCTAAATTCGATGCTCCGTTTAGGATCAGTGAAGTTATCAATTTATTACGGTCTGTGGTGTTTATGTTTGTAACATTTGTAAACGCAGGTCTGGTTAAAGTCTCACCACAGCTGAACGGTTTGTGGTTTTCTCCACGAATGTTTTGGAATGTATAAGTTTAACATCAATATTACTTACGATACCTGCAAGCAATGCTCTAAGCTGGTATTTTTAAATGTATATATGATACATCTCTTATGGTGTTACATGAAGTCCAAAGCGTAGCATACCCACACATGTGAAATTAAAAAAACAATCTATGAACTGACATTTCTCGAAAACTGTCTTTAATTAAGACATCATAATACTTGGAATGTTTAAATTGGCTAAAAAGCCAGGGGCATATTTTGTTATCTAGTCCGGCTATAGGCCCTCATAAAGATTTTTTCTACATAATAATATGTTAAAAAGTTAACTATTATTGATTTTATAATTTTCTAACATTTTTTTAATTGGTTAGATACCTACATAAATTGCGAAAACAAAATGCGTGGTATTTCGATCTCTACAATTGGAAATGTACATAGTACAGAACACTAAAGTCCCCGCGCAATTTATGGTATAGAACAAATAAAATGCAGTAGCTGCAGTTTTCGTTCCTGGTGTAAACTGTGGAATTTAACCACGAAATATGGCCTGATGCAATGTTTAAATCAGCCCCCGGAATCCGCAGCCATTATTATAAAGTTACCACGTCACCTAGCCTGGTGAAAAGGGGTGTTTTACAAAGTACTAAAATTTACTAGTAGTTTTTACAACAGTTAAACGGTTAGTGTTGATTCTTTTTTCAAATAGATATTGTCAGTTTGGGTTTGGTTCAAAAACGGGTCGAATTGAGAACCTTCCTCGTTTTTAAAGTCGGTTAAAATACTAAAATTATTAGTAATATTATTATGGCAGGTAATTTTAAGCGTAAGAATGTTGATACACATTTTTAAACGTTGCCATTTTAATTTGATTCATGCGTCTTCTTTTATAATCTCATTATAGTCGAGCCGTTGTAATCATGCCTGATTTGACAATATTTTTTTTTATTTTGCATTTATCCTTGTTATGAGGAGAGGAACACATTTAGCGAATCATAAAGAACCACTTTTAAAAATAAAACTTCATTTCATAATGTCAAAGGTACCTAATTATCTAATTATTTGTCTTTTATTACTTAAAATAATTTGAGAATAAAAAGAAAACGTAAAATTTCCACTCTGTATTACGCTTTTACAAAGCAACGCCGTTCGACACGTTTTCATAGTGACGTAACCGGTAATACTCACCGCGTATATTTTTAAATACTAGTTATTTGTCACTTGAAGGTTTTAATAATTTATTTTGAAAAGAAAATTTCGCGTTTCGCTTCTTCTTTCTTAATACGAACTGCTAAGGAATGGAACAACTTGCCAGCTTCTGTTTTCCCTAAGGACTACAATTTGGGTGTCTTTAAGTCGAGAGTAAATAGGCTTCTTCTGGGAAAGCACGCTACATCTTAGATCTTATTGTCACTCTCCATCAGATGAGATGAAGTCAAGTGCAAAACCAGTAACCTAATATAAAAAAATATATTTTGGAATGTGGGAAACTGCCCTTAGTGGAAATAACTGTTACTTATATGATTCGGCAATTTACCGTTCTCCCTCACTAGTGCTGTCAGTTTGACATTTGTCAAATCGGGCATGATACAACGGCCCGACTATAAAAGAAATTTTCTTTATTGGGTATTCGAAGGATACAATCTGAATTTGAAAAATCTACCAAAATATTCTCTAACTTCTGCGCAATAAATATCATCGATGTACATATCACCTGTAAATTGATTACAGATTTTGCGAAATGACTGAGGACCTACGTAGACACTGATTCTATGTCCTTTTGAAAAAATATCTAATTTACTTTAACTTAGAAAAGAAAGCAAACGTCGTTTGATAAATCGTTTGAATGAATACTATTATAGTAGCTATTTATTTCTTTATTCGTGTCGATAATAACAATCACTTATTATTAAACGATCGTAGCCGTATTAAGCTCAATGCTCAATAAAATGTACCAAATAGAAATAACAAAGGAATAATAGGTATTGTGCTAAAAGTAGTATAAAATACATTTTTTAAATTGACTATAGATTAACGCTTGACCACAATCTCACCTCATTAATAGTACAATCAGCCACACATCAGGTTACCACAATCTGTCAAATTTCCTCAATTGATATTCAACCTAATGTGTATGACAGTAAGATGAGACTCTATTGAAGAAATTTGACAGTTTTGTTTACTTTGATGTGTGGCTGTACGTACCTATCGATGAGGTAACATCATCGTAATCCTAAAGGCTTTTTATGCGTTCGCCTAAAAGATCGAAAAGATCCAAATCATAGGGGTCAGGAAAAACACACCTCAGCAAGAAGTTCTTTAACTGTCCGCATTATAAATGTGGAAACAAGATAAACATAAGGATGAAAGCCTAATCTTGTTGCATAAGAAACACCTACAAAAAGATCATATTAATGTATTGATATTTCAATCCCAACGAATATCTGGCCAGATTACAAACTAACACACATAAGTATTTCTTTAAAGTAATAGACTATTTATATCTGGATACATTTCCGATTGATCAAGAAACTTATTTCTGATCGACATATTTATCAATCAGGAAATAGAACATCAGTATTAAACGGTCAAAGGAACTAAATTGAATTAAGTAAACTTTTACCTTTACTCTTTCAAAAAGTTTATAGCACCCTTTGACTCAAAATTAATTATTTTTATTGAAAGAAATATTGTTTTCGGGCTTCAAAGTATGTAAATAAAGCAGACTCATTGGGCCTCAAAATAATAAATTACTTTTAGTTTAATAATGAATAATGTAAAAGACATTTAACATTAATTAACTTAGAAAGATACTCATCCTGCCACTTAATAGGTATACAACTTAATAAATACTTTCGCAAACTCTAGATCAATTTCAAAAGAACCCATAGATAGGTAAAAGTTAAACAAGATTAGATTAATCTCGAATATAATCTAGAATCTTAATTACTCAGAACGGCCCTGTTAAAAAAATCTCGTCTTTGACGTAGTTGCCGCGGGCCTTATAACTTTTTCCATAAAAGTTTAAACGTTGGACTACATTTCATTTCTTTTTAAAAATGTTATTAGTGTGCCCCAGTAAAGTGAAAAAAATACACTTTTTATTCAATATAAATATTATTTGATGACCTGTAAGTAAGTAGGTACTTTACAACTGGAACTCGTCTTAACGTCGTAACGCCCAGACAGCAGACACAATGGAAAATCAATTGTTTTATGCCTTTTAAAAGGCTTATGGGCCTTACGACTTAAAGGGGGTCGGATGTAATAATTCTGCTTAAAATCTATTGTTCAAGAAAAATATAGTTCGGAATCCAACGGACAGAGACAAGTTGGCAAAAAAATGGTCCATCCATAGTTAACATCGATCGAATTTCGCCGCAAGCCACGGAAACTCATTACTGTCAAACAAAAAAACTACGCTAAAAGATCCTCAAAAGAATTTGTAAACGTACTCGTTTTTATGATGCACAAGTATTCGTGGCACGAGAACCATATAAAAAGCTATGAAAAAGTAGAAATTATACTTTGTTAGATACAGTTTTTGTCAACCAGATGTGGGTGATTGAATATATACATGTAGGAGTAAGTAGGATTGTGGTCAAACGATTAATATTAATAACAATGTGACATAATAATGTGTCCTTTTACCGATACCGAATTCAGCTATGGTGGTTTTTCAATGATCAGCCATCGACTCGGGACATGAGAACAAAAGTATATGCGCAGACAGAAGAGACACCTGACTATAGTCGTCATTACCAACCAACCAAATTAGAATTTCTAAGGTAAGAAGAAGAAGACAGTGGCAATAGGAACTGAAGTGAGTAATTATCGAGTAGAATCGACTATAAAACAGTTTTTGCTAACTACAAAATTGTTTCAAACGCGTAGCCTTTTGAGAAACAAATTGAATATAGTGGTAGCTTAGTGACAAGATTCATGAGGCACTCACTCAAGTATGAACTCCTAGGGAGTTCCCACACATCAGTAGCATTACCATGAGTTTGAAATACTATCCTCGCTATCGAAAACTATCGCTTTGTCTCTTTCATTGTGATGCATTTGAAAGAGACAGAGCAATAGTTGACGTTATGTCAGTTTTAGATGTCAACTCATGGTAGCGCTACAGATTGCGGCGCGTCATCACACAAAATTCCATTACTTGATAGCTGCTATTTAAACTTGTTCTATGACTTTTACTTTACACCCCTTTCGCCTTTTTCGATCGACTATTCATTCCTCTTAAATATACCTCCATGAAGCAAAATGTAAAACCAGTCAATTAATTTCCATTCCAAATTCAATTTGCATTTACTGTTGGCTATTTCATTTTACGGGTTCGTAAAATAACTACGAAACTCAACCGACTTTTAACGTAAGTCTATTTTTGTTTTACACCCAGTGTTATTCCGTCGCTTTCAACACAATAGTTACGCTACAAAATTAATGGAGAGGCAACAGAATGATTTTCTTTTTGAAATCCACTTGATCCTATAAAACTCATTAAGGCTCCTGTCTACACGAATTTTAACTTAAATCTACAAAGACATTGGAAGGATCTGTCTCATATAATAAAGTTAATTTACCTATTTTTCACAAAATGTCTGCCTTTCATGTCTTTACGAGTAGTTCTCGGTAAGTGTATTATTACATATTTAATTCAGTTCTTTAGATTTTAGCGCTAAACTTAACTATATCTTGTGACAACAGGTGCTGTACCATGACCAAAATGTCAAGTACTAGGACATCATAAAAAAAAATATTTCTATGAATGAATCTCCGCTCTAAGTACACATTTATTTCGTCAAATGCATACTAGAAATCGAACTCTTCTTTTTTTATGTGATAGGTAGCAGGTGAGCAGGCGGATCACCTGATGGTAAGCAATTGCCGCCGCCCATGGACACTTGCAACACCAGTGGAGTTACAAGTGCGCTGCCAACCTTTTATCCCCTTCCCCCTCGAGTGGGCCTCCGGTACCCTCACTCACTCAGCGAAACACAGCACAGGGGCTGCTTCACGCCGGTTTTCTGTGAGGCAGTGGTATCACTCCGGTCCAGCCGGCCCATTCATGCCGAAGCGTGGCTCTCACACTTAATAATATGACTGCAAAAGAACTTAACAGTTCTGTTTTCATTTGCATTCCATAAGCAGGTATTATTGTATTCGCTGTTAGTACTTGATGATAAGCAACTATATTTACAAAGTAGGATTTCGCTTTTAGATATACACAAACAAGTGCAGGTAGAATCTTAAGGTTAAAAATAATCCTTCAAGTGCAAGTTAAGTGCAAGAATTATTCAAAGTGCCTGTTTCTTTATTTAGTTTCTTATCCCGTAGGATTTACTTGAGCGACCGACTTTCTCGAGTCAACGGTCCGGGCACAGCTGCAGATGGATATAAACCTTATCTGTGGGTAACAAAATGCTATTTCGCAAAATATCATACGCTAGACAGCCGAGACGCTTGCAACTATTATCCAATTGGAACTGCCTGGCCTTAAATTTAGTATGAACCGAAATTGAGCACCTAACCTTACGGAAAAAGGGGCCTTTACGTTACAGTATACTACGAGTAGGAATACGTTTAAGGTTAAATCGATATTAACCAAGAGAATCAGTCTTATTAAAAAATATATTACTTTAACGTATTTTAACTGTCTTATTATTTTCACTTCTCGAGGGCTTATACTGATGTATACAATATTTTTCCCCAGAAGAACATAGGGTCCTACTTAAAAAAAAAACGTTACTACTTAACTACGTTCCTTGTGTGTTATTATGTAACAAGAATAACGAAGAAGTGAAGTTATAAAGTACCCTTGTAGGACTAAATAGGTCTCACAATTCGAATAGGTGAGTAAGCTGTTTTAACAAAACTTTTAGAACAAACATTTTAGACAATCCACTCCAAAATCATTTAGTTTCATAACTATGCCCTAGTTAGAGTTTTTCTTTCCTATAAGATTTATAAATTAAGAAAGCCGGGACTCTGGGCCCGGGAGCATTCATCAGCACAAACCCGAGACAATTGAAAAAGAGCTTTTCTAAATTGATTTGACTGGGAACCGGGACCGGTACCTATATTCCGCGCTTGAGCGTAATAACTTAGTAGCTGTATTACCTACCTATTATGGAAATATATTTTTTATCTGCCAGCTAAGTCAGCTTAAAAAACAATACCTACCAATAAGGCTAAATGCACTATAGCTTAATAGTGTCGTTGTTTGGATTGCTCTATACTTTATGAGACGACAAAATAAACTTTTTATACATTTAGGTACTGTAACTTTTCCCTAATGAACTACCGGCCGAATATTGTTGGGAAACCGAAGTAAGTGTCTATAGAGGTCAGTTGAAACAAAGCCAATTTCTCGAAAACTTACCGCAGCCTGTGCAGACTAGATAAGATGCCACGAAAAAAAATCGGGTCCAAGTTACTTGCTAACTCTGTAACGTAATAGGTACTTATTTCGGTTTTTTTCTAAAATAGCCCTTTTTATTTAAAGATCACGTAACTAAGGTATACTTTTCATGTAAAACTACTGAACCTTAGTAATCGATTGTTCAGAAATAGCTGAAGGGCCGGGCCAAAACATAATTTTATCCCGGAAAAGGGTATACCTTAGAATAATATTCTAAGGGGTATACATAGTTCTTTCACGCTAAAATTAACACAGATTAATATTAGATGGGAGAAACACTGACTTGATAGCTTATGCGAAATTTAAAAACATTAATGTGTAAGACTGTGGTGGACAAGGATAAGGGATGGGGAAACTATGGCCCGCGGGGCATCACCGGCCCGTGAAGCGTTGAAATCCAGAATGCGACCAAAAATCGAATAACGTTTGAAGTTCTTTTAATTTGAAAAATACTCCCCTCTCCCTCTCCTCATGCCAACCATGCAACTTGTTAGCCCCTTTTATTAATTTCGTTACTAAATTTTGGCACGCGACAGATAAAGTTTCGCCATCTCTGCCTTATTAATAACGCCTAGATGCAGTTTTCATCCAAACGCGTCGTCCAAAGTGAGGCAAAAGACGGATTAATGTGGGCGTGAGCCCATTCCCCGTTCCCTGACGCGCACACACATAAAGCATAAGTACATTTGGTACGTATGACTGACTCCGCCACTTTGGTGTAGAATTACAAGGCCTCATGTTGCAATCACACGTTTTAGTAGGTGTGCTAACTATATAGGTATAAATTCTATGGCTAAGATAAATAAGCTTTTCAATCAAACAATCAATAGCCCTAGTCCGTCCACTACTGGTTTTCATCCAGCAGATTTCCTTAATTTAGCAGATGCCCAAAGGATGGCTATGGCGATTGAATAACTGACTCACTCTTACCTAGACTTTCTGTTAATCAGTTTACCATATTGAAGTCATAAAGTGCACCGCTCTCGCAATATTAAGTTTTATGTACATTCTGTTTTGAGATACCCGTGCCCTGATCGCACCAATAAGACTTTATTACCTGCGCATATTCTACGTTGATATGAGACGACATTTGCCTTTTATTTATACGAGTATACGACTTTTGTGTCGAAATTGAATAAACGTGGGTTTCATTTACCCCTAGGAGACGAGAAAATAAATGTAAATGATACAAGTCATATCTACGTGTAACTCTATGTTTGCATTACAAATTCATGTCTACGTGAAGCTTTATTGGTAAAAAATAGCCCACTGTTACTTAATATTGGGACATTCGTTTCAAATGGTACTAATAGATGGTGTTGGGTATTGATTAAATCCCGCAAGTATCTATTTCTTTTTCGGTATAAACCTTGTTGTGGTCTATTAATATTATTGCGGCTTATAGTTAGACCGCCGCATTTCAAAACGGCCCTATTTTTGAAAATACCTCGCTGTAATGCAATAGATACGGCAGGTTATACGATCAGGCTGCGACATATATATTTTGTCTCTTTATAAAAAGTACACATAGATATTTTTTATACAAATTGCATGAACGCTTGTACAACCAGCCAACAATGTGAGAATTTCGGATAAAGTTCGCTTTCAACCTTCAAAAGAGACAATTCTATTTTCGGGTATTCCCAGAAGAGAATGAATGAATGAATATGCTACGAGAATGAAAGCATTCTGATAAATTTGCTATTTACTGAACTTAACGCTGTCGCTATTCTGTTGGTTAAATGTTGTAATCGACTCTCCGACTGAATTTCATTCAGGGCATTATTTTAATGACACCTTGGTCAAATGACTCGGCAATTAATTGAATGGCTAACTAAGCCAACTAAGCCGTTAAAAATGCCACCCGGGGCGGAATGCACTTATGTTACGCTACTAACAGTAGACCAAGCTCTATAGCTTGGTTGGTACCTCACTTTGCCACCCGTCCATCTCCCGCTGAGAACTGCGCTAGCGTAGGATTTGTTCAACTTAATTGTAACTTAACAGTTTTCACACTAACTTGAAATAACAATTTCCCATAAAACACATTAATTTCATCTTTAACCACTCAGAACAAGTATAAAAGTAATAAGATACCCAACCACGATAACAGGTCACAATCGTAACGGAATCTGTACTTTTCCATCGTTATTTCACAGCTCGTGACACGCGATACTGTGATACGAATCTCGTACCAATCTCAGTGATTTATCTGATTCGCGAGTATTTATGTCGTCAGCCTTGTAGGGTGGAAATCACACCTTTTTGGGGAAGACGCGATAAGGCCAAATTGGAGCGTTGCTATGCGCTTTTCGACTTCTTCGTAAATAAGTTACTGTTATGATAACCAACTTATACGTGTCGAGGAATAAACGACTCTATTGAAGTTTACTCGTAAGAGCAAGTTAGTATGTGTTAATGTTACCACTACTGCTTGATTAGCTAATGAAGCAACTTGAATTGGCCGGTATAAATACTAAGGGCCTTTTATACAATGTTTTCTATCATCCAAATCCTTTCAATCTGAAAGGGGCAACTAGTAAGTTTATTTGATTTTTTTTATTGTTGTAACACAAAAAAGGCAACGGAACCAACTATGTACACCGAGAAAACTACATTAGCACTAGCAGGAAAAAATATACTCGTATTGTTCAAGTGTTTGCTAAAAATCCGAGTACCTATGTGTTCATGGAATTTTAACTTTAACGTCGAAAGACCCAAAGGCCTTTTAAAAGGCATAAAATTGATTGATTTTCCATTGTGTCTGCTGTCTGGGCCTTACGACGTTAAATAAAGATATTCTTCGAAACTCAATTGGTAGGCGAAATACAATAAAAAATAAAATGTTAATATTTTATTTTTGAATACTACTTGCACATTATCAATACGATATGCCAAAACGAAAATCATGAATACGAGCATAATAATGAACGCAGATTTTCAGTAAACTGAAACGTTGTGAAAATTCTGTTATGTCATTTATCCGAGCGCATTTTAATGATATTCTGGTGATACTGAGTCTGTGATTCATGAAAAACGACGAAACTGAGAATTTACTGACAGCAAAAAATTTCATCGGAACAAAATTCTTTTAAAAAGTGGTAAATCAATATTTAGGTATATACTAAAATTAAACCAACTTACCACATACATAAAGTTCCACCAATCAGGTATAACACACATGAAGTAACCATCTACATAATATTTAATACACTACCAGTATGCTAATTAGTAATAACATAGCATGTTGGTCAAAAATACAAAAAAAGGGCACCTTGTAATAATAATTTCTTCATTCCTGTCTTTAATATATCAAGTCTATAGTCAACGACAAGGCTTATAAATGGGTAAACCCAAAAAGTTAAACACGTGCGCGATGTAATCGACGCCCAGCGCCATCTATTTCTTCGACTTGGAACTAAATTCAACGAAGTGAGGGCGGGCCAATAGCTATCGATAAATTCCGACGCCGACTCTAGGTTGCTCGGGGGTTTGAGCACCCATAAGAAATGAACTGCATCCCCGAGATAAGGCGTCAAGAAACATCAGTAATCGCATTTTGGGGTTAATTCCTTTTTCATTACCCGACAGCCCTTTCAGCATAGAAGTTTAGAACAGCAGTTGATACCCAGAACGCCGCAGGATCGATTTCCACGCCAAGATTAATGTATGTTGATGAAACTATAAGTACTTTTGTTGGGTTGGGGCTTTGTGGTTCCTGGTTTCCATAGGACGTACCAGTTTTTCGAATCATAAAAGTAATTATAGTATAGTAAATTTCAATACTTAATATACAGTTTATGAGTATGAGTACCTTTTCCAAAAGCCGGCGCTCCTACGTGTATTTGTGATCAAGTGGTGTTACCACGTGTGACGTGACAGTTGTGTTCAGGTAACGTGAGGTAACCGTCCCGTAACAAATGGGAATATGTCCATTCAAACAAAAGACGCACAGTGCGTATTGAAGGGGCAAAGGTAAAGGTTCGGTTGAGAAATTCCGTTTCGTGTTAAGCCCTCAAGGCTGTTTAAGTCTTATGCGGGAATGTAATTTTTTTGTCCGGATTTGCGTCAAGGGAATTGAGCGCTACTACGGTTGAGAGGGGTAGTAATCTTCATACTTGTAACAGAAACCTACAAGTGTTTTACGTGTTTGGGTGTACATATATTAGTGTCACATACACTACTACCCAAACAGCAACTTATTTTTAATCAAATATATATTCAACCTTGTCTAAAAATAGTACAGTCTTTATTTGTGTAGTCAGTATTTATTTGTACAGTCAACATAACACCCGCCTTCGACACTACCAAAAATATCAGTGAAATTTACTAAAATCACTTTTAGCACAATATGTAGGTGTACTTTTAATTGTTCTCTTACAAAAATTAAGCTTGGCGCAGATTTAGTGACTTACAGTTTTCTTTTGATAAATGCTCAGATACTTTTGAATGTTAAGATCATTTTGATCCTAACTGTACCTGCGTAGGTAGAGAGGCTAATTATGAGATACCCACGATGTTCATCTCGATATCCTTTAAAAATATATTTCACGGAAGTCATCACATTTCCCTGCATTTCCCTCATCATGAGAGATTATTAGTAAGCTAATTTATCATCCCGAGTTCGTAGATAATTTATGACAAGGTCCGTAAACTTCTCAATTTTAAAAAATGAAGGCGTAATGAGCGAAAAATTGCCAATTTTTTAGACAAGGTAATCCTTCCTAATGCGGGATAAGCTTGCGATGACGGGAAATGTCGGGGAGCTTCGGTGAGATTGTAATTTTCATTAAAATATTATAGTGGCTTAGGTCAACATACTTACTCTTGGCCCTGAGTAAATATGAGTACCTACTTATACTCATTGTGGCGAATACCATTTCATCATCGACGTGCCATTTAGCGCAGAGGTTTGAGCGCCAGTTGAGACGCAAGGGTCGTGGGTATGATTCCCGCACCACAACAAATGTTTGTTGATGAAACAGATATTTGTGTTGGATCTATGTGTTTGTGCTTAGTACATAGCACCAGGGATAACCTTACTTTGAGACCAGGACAATGTATGTGATTGTCTCAATTTATTTATTTATTTATCTTAGCGTTGCGGTCCAAGCTAGCAAGCAAACATATTTATTTAACATAGTATTCACAGTGTAGTCAAACGATGCGGTGTTCCGATATTTTTGACAACTGTGAATGCTCTGTTGAATTTGGGTACGTTGGTTGTGTTAATATTACGGCATACCATGAACGTTACTAATTATTTGGACATCTTGTATGTAACTTTATATACACCGTTAAATTTTAGTCGTTTTATTCCCGAATCCCTCATAATAGGTAACACTTATGAAGCCCCTTTAGCATGGTCGATCGTCAAAATAAGCAAGATAAAAATCAACTGTTCCATACATTATCGTCTGGTGAATATTACTTTTTGTATGGAACAGAAGATTTTTATTTTGGTTATTTTGATGATCTAACATGCTAAATGGGCTTTATTCCTGTTACCTATTATAATAGCTTCGGGATTAAAACGAATAAAATTTAGCGGTGTATGATGCTGACTGACATAGACACAGTCTCTGCAACAATTACTTGGTGACCTAAAGTCTGGTGCACACTTATATCTCGACCGCGTTCATTAGCATTATTGCAGCACATAATTTGATTAAAATAGTTGTCGGAAGCGTCTAGGGCGCGGCGCTGTACGAGCTCTATGCGAACTGGTTTGCTTCTTCATTGCCCTCCGCGCGGCTGCGCCCGCCACTCATTTGATCTATGGAGTAAAGTTTTAAGCGAATGTCATTTGTGAACTTAAATCATTTTCTGGTTTTAGTTTGACGTTTAATTGTAGGTCTAGGAAGCTAGAGGCCTCACCCATTTAACCCTCACTTCGTCTCAGGACATTCCTCATTAGCCTGTGATGATCATTGTCATCACAATACATGATGAATGTCTTGAGAATATACCTCTTTTAATAGCCTCTATCAGTATCCGACAAAAGAGGTCGAGATCATTAAAAAACTGCGTTCATGAAAATGTGTATCTTTTACCGTCCATACAAAGATTCACCTCTTTGCTTCCATACTGAAATATGGGAGATCCAAAATAATTATTGACAATTTTTCTTCGGAATTTCAATGCGTCAAATAAAATCCACATTGCTATGGGTTTCTTTTTTAATGTTGAAAACTGTTTCATAGCTACACAACTTTATACTGGCATGCTGGTATGATTAAGTTGATCACTATATAACTTTGAAACACTCAAACTCTTTGTTATTACTCAAACCTATACAAATTCCAATATTAATACTTTTTCAATTCATGCTATAGAGTTGAAAATAAATCGTTCACGTAACCGCGACCGGTGGTTTCGAGTTCATTATTTTTACCTGGTACATACAGCCAAATCAATTTTAAAACACAATAGTCTCTTTTTTTGTATAAAAGATTTTATTTAACATCATTAAAGTTACTGGTCTCATGGTGAATTTGATAGTGACCATAACCCATCCAATAGTAAATACTAGTTTGCAAAATTATAAAAGCAAAGTATCAGCCTATATACTGTCCCATTGCAGGGACAAAGGCCTCGATCATAGAAATCAATTCATCGCTACTATGATGGAGTTAGGCTTAATCACCACGCTTGCCTAATGCAGACTGGCGATCACAAACCCGAGCTATGTTCGAAAAATTCCGAAACATACTTTTGCTCGACCCGGGAATCGAACCCAAGTCCCAAGGAGGCTTTGAATATCTACGTCACTATATTATAGCTATGGAGAAAATATACGTTTATTCTTACAGGTGTAGACCCAACTTAAACTTGCAGCTAATTTCCTGTAACCGGTCTATACCTATCCAACATAGCTTGAAGTAAATGGCTGAGTGAAAAGCGGGGAAAGCCTAGTACCTACTAGCATGAATATACCCAGTAGATCGACATTCAAGTACCTACTGTCAAGAGCCAACACTGGGGAATAGATCAATAGAGGGAGCTCTTCAATTTTCATACAAATTGTTTACAATACGCATACGCTACGGTTTCTGTGAAAAGTTCGTGCTATGCGTACTGAATGGGCCAATTTCCCATACACGGGACTGTAAACCAATCAATGGCTTTCAGCTGATTGAGCAGTCACTATGCGTACAGCGATGTTTTTTGTGTCACTATTTTGGCAAATTTTGGACAGCCAGAAATTGTCACTTAAATTAATGACTTGACTCCAACGTAAGTAAGATTCAGAAACAACGAAGAAATCCTACTTTAACAAGGAGTCATCGAAATTAGCACCGTCAATTTGATTGTGGCGATTATGGTACATTTAAAAAAAAGTGCTTATTTTTAGCGCTACTTTCGGCGAGGCGTTGTCTTGAATAGATAATAAGTACAAAAATCGAATACTGTACAAACTACTCATCGCACAATTGTTTGTCCAGGGTGTGAGAGAGGTACACGATCGAATGCACACTCGAACAATTTTGTCAAAGCTACTAAAATTGCGCAATGAATTCCAAATATTCCCCGAGTGAAAAAGTCAGTTAATGTTTTCTGTTTAACTACTGGCTACCAGTAACCCACTGTGTTAGTACCTAAGCACTGAACGGTAAAAGGACTTCGATGTAGTTTTAATTAGTACTAGTGACTTATGTAAGAGCTCTCGCTTATTTCGAAACCTTTTGCGGAGAAGTTTTCTATATCGCTGTAATTACTGTTGGCTATAGTAGCGAATTGCAGGGGATTAAGTGAAAAGCGGCGTGGGTTGGAAAGTGTCGGGAGAAATGAAATTAAGGAATGGAAGAAAAAGATAGCACTCTTATTGTGCAAGGAGTTCTTAAACCACCATTAAGTCGTTTCAATTAAAAGAACGTTCTTTTCTACTGCGATATTATAAACGTTCCTTTAATGTTCTGATCGACTTTAATTCTGTTGAATCTTTCTCATTACCAAATCGTTGATCGGATGCTCCTCAGTTTGTCTGGAATGGCCAAACTGTCTCCAAATATTACTTTCATTATTAAATAAATACAGGTTGTATCTGTAAACATTTACATCACTTTAACTACGTGTTCTACCAACCATTTTGAACAACATTTGTTCTATGACTGTTTTAATATTCTACCTTATTTACAATTATGGACGTCAAAAGGCAGTCGCTGTATTGTTTACCAGTTTTAGCTATCTTTTGCTAGTTAAATCACAGATACTATTTTAATTACATCAGTTAGGTAGGTTTAGCAGGAATCCAAAACGACAAGTGCCTCTAAGTCTGGTAACCTACAAAATGTACTATGCTCGTATAACCGGATCCAACATATCTAAGTCATGATATGGCTCCTAATAAATTTATCGGCCAAATGACTAAGTCGACAGCCTAAGGTCGGTCCTCATCAAAATTCTAGCATTTGAGCCGCGCGGCTGATACTTCAACGAACTTGAAACCAATTTCTATAAAATATCCTGTTATTCAAAATTGTTCATTGCTCGGAGTTGCAATAATCTTTTTTCCGAATGAGAAGACGTTGTTGCTGTTCCAATAGTTAGTTACTCCTAGGTACTTATATAATAACATTGCCGTATCCTTTGTTTCAAGCAAAAAACCTTTTTTTTTTCATTAATATTTAAACATTCATTCATTCTATACTATTTATAAACAGATTATGTAGACGTCGAAAAAACGTATATACAAATCGAAAAGGCGAAAGACTAGCACGATGCAATCGACTCCCAGCGTCATCTATTGGTATAGAGTGGAACTAATATCCCGAAACAAAATATAAATGCATTGAACCTGATTTTCCACTAACAACACGAAGTAAAGAAGATTTATATGAATGCTTAAGAGCGAAGGCAGGCACTTTATGAAAAAAAGCCTGAATATGCGAATGAGGGTAATTTATTATCCCTTAAGGGCTTGGCCAGATTTACTGTCACTTGGAAACCTACTTACTACTACTTAACGAGTAACTCTATGATCGCTTACTTACTAATTTAGTTTGGAGAATTCGATTGACATTTGTCAAAAGAAATAACGTTAAATTTGGTTTTTGTCGTCAATAAATACACTTTTTATTTTTTTATTCTAACAGCTGATGGTTTTGAGTTTTACTGACAGAATCCATAATTTTGTGTTGACTTCATCTCACGGTCGCTTCAAAAATCTCATTACTTTACATTGACCAAAAATAGACGTTCAAAATACGCCCCTTGTGTACGGAAGATAGCATAAATAAATAGTCGTTATTGACAGTGATTTATTCAGCCCCCATAATCCAACAATAAACGTAAACAAAAACAAATTGATTGCAGCGGGTTTTACGAACGGGTTATGCAAATTTAATGGCACACGACGAAAACATTTCAAACTAATGCTGCTATCTGCTGACCTCATTCCCGAACTTATTAGTGGCGAAGCGTTTTCATCAACGGGGGATTATTTAAATTATAATAGGTATTAATTAAGTATAGTTTCATGACATGGACGTTCACAACAGATACTATGCACAAATTAAAGGTGGCGCAGCGTGCTATGGAGCGTTCCATGCTCGGTCTATCATTACGAGATCGCGTATCCAACGATGAAATCCAAAGGACAACTAGATAGTCGATGTTAGCACGTTAGTGTGTGAGCTAAAATGAAGATGGGCAGGACATCTGACAAGGCGCAAGACGTATAGGTGTACTAAAAAGCTTACCGAATGGCAGCCAAGATTGGGACGACGTCTTATGGGTAGACCACTGCCCGTTAGTCCGATGGTATTGTAATAGTAGCGGGGAAATAATGGATGAGTCTGGCAGGGGACCGTAGGGAGTGGTGTGACAGAGAATAGGCTTATACTTAGCAGTGGGTGGATGTGGGCTGATATGATGATGATCATGATTACAGTGTCTGAAATCTAGAGTCAGTTTAAGTAGGTACAAAATTCTTAGAACCTTTTCTACATCCTAAACAACGTTTCTTCTACGACTTTTGAAAATTCGTCACTTGGAATGACGGTGAATGAAAACGTCAGGTTTTCTCATTCCGGGATTTAGCAAGGTTTTATTAGCAAACGACACGCACACACTTACATTCCCCCAAATGGGTGATCGGCCGAACCCGTGATCCAGCAATATTATTCCAAGAAAACAATGCTACGGTCAGCGGATTAACGAACTGAATAAAGTACGGGAAACGTACGTGCTTAAACTGACCCTAAATTATTAGGTGAACGAAGTGTAATTTAGCGAGAAACCAAAAATGGATCACCTAACCACCAGTAATTCATAGAATTTTCGTCTCTTTCAATCACTTCGACTAAAACGATATTAGCTACGATTCTAGAAACTGTTTTACTATATTTTCTCGATTAAGTATAACTGACCAACTCCGAATTACAGAATCGTTGATTGAAAATCGTCATCGTCATTTATAATGGGCCTGTTCATAAAAATATAACACTCACATAAATATATATTACAAGATTCCGATGTTAATAAAAAATCAAACCTGACCACCCACTACTACAAAAATGCCTTGGCTTGCCAAGGCAAACCCAAGAAAGGAAACTTCAGAAATGAATGAATCGTAAGTTACCTACGTATGTTTGTGGTACTAAAATAATAAAGTTATCAGTATTCTACCGATGCTTAAAACGAGTTTATTTACGCTTATAGCGAATACGCTAGAAGTCCTCGGTGCATTCGGTTTAACACCTGCCACTTTTATGTGGTAATTTAAAAGATATACCTACATGCTCGTAGTCTTGTATTTCGTGACCGCATTTCATTTACCAAACGACATTTAGAAGTACCTTAAAAATAGTAATATACGTACCTACTTCATTTTATAACGGTAAGTAATGGATTTTTTTAAATCTAAGAGTATTATCAAACTACAGAGGTGGTCAGTCGTACTAGTAGGATAAATGCTACTGAACGTAGGGCTTACCTACCGTATAGGTACCTGCATGAATGACCAATTGACTGCGATTGGGTTATGTGGGACTCTCTTCTGGCGGGGTTTCTCATTACGTGAAGTCAGTCAAAATCATAATCCACTAACCCCTCCTTTTACGATTCCCTAAAATGCTCTATAGGAATTTAGAGGATATTGAGGATATGTGATAGTGAAACAGTACGATGCGTCTTCTCTCACCGGCCGGGAGTATACTTATACCTACCTACTCTACCGTATACATACAACCACCTAACAAAAGGCATAAATTGGGTGTAGCGCCCCCTCTCCCGACCTCGACCTCAGCATTGACCTGTACTATAAGGATTCATATTAAATGTACAGTCACTGACTAATATTCATGCTGTACCAAGGCGTTTACATCGCAATTAAATGGAAACCATAACAGTTCCACGTGGCTTTTATTCCAGCAAGGAAAAGGAATTTTGCAGCAAACCTTGATTACAAGAATTCTTGGAAATTGTGAGTTATTTACTAATATTAGAAATGAGAAATTGTTGGCTCTTCTTTCACTTTTACTTTTCATCTCTCTTTGCAATTGTTACACTATGCTTGGTATATTTAAATGACTTGAAAGTGATTTTATCGTAAAAGTACCAAGTTTCCACAAAAATGGGCCGGCTTGATCCGACTGATCCGAAAAAAACCGACGTGACATAAATAACGTGTAGGTACACAATATGCTTACAAAATGCTTTTCTCTAGAGATAATCTAACGAAGATTTTTTTTATTTAATTCCCTAACTTATAAAACATTCCTAAAAACATTTATTCCTTTAGCTGCTTTTATAAATCTAACACGTTACGTTTCATTCCTTTACTCAACATAAATTGATTCTAATTAAATGAGTCTAATTACTTAACGGGCTGATTGCCAATGGAATCAACCCATCAGAGGAGGTTTAAACTCAACAGCAGGGCTTAGTAGCCCTCACGATACCTATCAATAACCATCGAGTGATCAATCTGCTCATCTGCCCCTGTATCATAAAAAAACTATAATTAAAAAGTAAGTTACTGATGGAAGCAAAATTCAAAAAGTAGATCTGAGAAGGTAAATATACCGACAGAAAAAAAAACTGACGGTTTCAATTAGCCCGATCTCTGCAGACTCCATAGAAGACCTTAACAAAAAAGTTTTAGTGAATGACCGTGACTTTGACCTCGCGATAGTCTTTTTCAATTTGTAACCTGACAGAGAGTAGCTACTCTCTATAAGGAAGAAAATACTCGCCATAATAGAGTCCATTAATTGAAAAAGTATTAACTATGAAGGCAACCAAAAGGTTTTCCTACATAATGTACCTATGTACATCGTATCATATACAGCTTCAGTTCTAAAATTGCATCATAAAACACTCTATTTGAAAAAGTTCTTCGTTAAAATGTGAAGGCTTGAACTTACTAAGTATTCGGCAATGTCATCTTTCCAGTAGCTAAAACTAGAACTATAGCCATATCATAGCATGTAGATACTTACTGTCGAGTGCAAATTCCCTGTACTCGGCCAACTCGGTGACTAACTTGCAACTAGTGTTGCACTCTCGACTCGAGAGAGTGTTTTAGTTAACTTGTAGTAGTTTTCGTTTTGTTTTTAGTTAAGTAGGTACCATTTTTAAACACCGACGACCAACATAGTGACCTGTCTTAACAAAAAAAGCAAACTTTTTTGAAGAGCACAATCTTAGGCATCTAAAATGGATAAACAAGTTAGGAAAAAAATACTTACTTTAGAGGTGTTGCGATCCGAATGCGACTGAATCGATTTATTTCTCTCGACTATATTCTTTTCATGTTATTAAGCTAGATTAAAGGGAGGCTTAAGACCAATCACTACTTGCAACGAGAGAGAAAATACTTTATTTAAGCCGATGAAGTAGCCGAGCAAAGGAATCGATTTCTTTTCTTTTTTTTTTGTTCTGGCTTGGACCACGCTCTTGGGCACTTTATTTCTTCCAATGTCAAGTGAATAAAGAGACGTTACGTTGTGTTGAAATTGACCGGTGATTTGAGCTATAGTAGGTATCTTTTAATTAATCGAGTTATTCTTTATTTAAAGCAGCATCTATAACAACACGTACACACAGACAACACATTATTATAAGGTGGTTTATTTTCCCTTTTTTATATAATATAGGAAGGCAAACGAGCAAGCGGATCACCTGATGGTAAGTAACACCGCCGCCCACGGACATCAGCTACACCAAAAGGAGAGCGATGCGTTGCCGGCCTTTTAGGAAGGTATAGGCTCGTTTCTCTCGTTTATTTAACTTTTTCTATGTCACTAGACTTAACACCCGTCTCTACTTGCAACGTTGACATTTATAGTCGCGATGCCCCACTTCGTGCATGCAACATGTAAATTTCGACCACCATGTGTCATGAATGTTTAAATAGTGCTGGAACTGCGATGAAATCCGCATGCCACGGGTAGTCATTATTCGATCGCTTTGATAAGACTTGCGGTGCGGGCAACAAATACGCAATCAAATAATAATTACTATAAAAAAACGTAGTTGTTCCACAAATGTTATATTCTGTCGTATATTTGTTATCTAGTCCATTAAAATCTGATTTATGAAGAAACAAGCGGTTTGTGCTTGACTGGATGTATGAATCGTCTTTTGTGACTAATATTATTGCGCTATATTTTTTAACGCCATCTATTGGTTAGGTTTAGAACTAATATCACAATAATGTTCCGGAACGAAGTAGAGGGCGGGCACTAAGTAATGAAATAAAAAATAGCTAAGAAAATTTATGTTAGCCTAGTAAGCAGCTTTTGCTTCGTGCCAAGCAGATGCCGTCAAAATGAAAGGCCTTATTTAAATTTTGGCCTGCGCCCCGGCGGCTCGGTTGCTATGAATCCATCAATGTCACGGCGTTGGCTTTACCTATAACTTACTCGTATGTGCACTTTAAGCCTTCACTTATTACGACATGCAGCTGAAAGTAATGCTTTTTAAGTTTTCCAAGCATTTACTTCTATAAGAGGTCGCCCGCGCGGTTTTACGCTCAAATAGGTACCTAGTTATATTAAATTAATTACACTAAATGAATATCACACATTACGCATTGTAGGACTGTCAACTCCCAAAATATTGATTAAGGTCCCTATTAATTATTAAGGTCCACGGTAAGCGCATTTCGTGACGGGTTGAGAAAAAAAAAATGCAGACTTTCACATTATCAACATTATGGACCTGTATTAAAAATACACTGTACCTATACCTACGTGCGTTTCGTTTATACATGGTTTTGTATGTACATATTGCAAACCTAGAGCAGCCAAGTGCCGATGATGCGCAGTGAGTTATGGGACAATGAGCCAAAATTGCACGCTTGTGCGTAATAGTTTAAACAATAAACTTATATACCTAAATCTTCAGCGGGACAGCATGACCTACCAATCTGAACAAAAAGAAATAATAAGTAGGCACATTTATAGTGTAGATAGTCTATGTCCATAGCTCCTCCCCTAAATGACTAAAAATAGCCCTTCAAATACGTGTTCATTTTCTCAAACTGGTTTGACTATAGTACATACATGTGTATATACATATAGGTGGACAAGCAACATTCATTCAATGAATGTAATGCAAGCCTGGAACTGGCAGGTGCCTGTGACGCGAATGGACAAACATTGTTTGGGCGGCTTTGTCCGTCGCAGTGGGTCATCGGACAGTCGCGCCACAATGCACGCCCGGCAGGAAACTACGTAGGCGAGGGTACGTGCATACATAATGATAAATTCGCACCGGTATTGGTCAAACAATGACTATATTCATGTTGAATATTTTGCGAATATACTGGTGAACAATTTTTATACAGCAGGCAGACGAGCCGGATCACCTGATGGTAAGAGATTGCCGCTGCTCATAGATAGCCAAGACCAGTAGACTCACAAGTGCGCTGCCAAACTTAACCCCATTTCTCTTCCGATGGGGCCTCTGGCACTCACTGAAGGAAATACAGTACAGCGGGGGCGTTGTCTCATTTGCGGCGTTGCTTCTTCTGTGAGGCCGTGGTATCAATCCGTTCGAGCAGGCACATTCATGCCGAAGCATGGCTCTATGCTAGATCTTTTTCGGCCCTTTATATAAAGTGTTACCTACCTATATTTAGAAGTAGGTACCTAAATACATATATCATAGTGTGCGGGCTCTGATCGCGACATGCATTTGCCTTCGACCCAATTTCTGGGCAACAAGTATTATTTTAGAATGTTAATAGTCTTGTAAACGTTCCATGAGTGGAGCAAATACAAGGTTAATTATTCGTAGCATAAAGCATAAACCAAACTTACAACAAGAAATTGCCAAATGTGAGGTGCTTTAGATAAGAAATATAACATGCGAACACAAAACGTTTTCGTCGAAACCGTACAGTTTGCCTTGTAAATAATATGTAAAAGGTAAATCAGAACCCTTGTATTTCTAAGTAACACGGTAATAGATATCTGCGTTATAGGGGTTCACCTATTATCTACATCAAGGCAAAATCTATTTAATTACGTGCTATCTGCTATAAATGTAAGATTCGCAAGAATGGTTTTCCGATAAATGTCTTAGGTACTCATATAGATATATTTTTACATTGTTACGGAAAAGCACCAGTTATAGGTACCTTACTTACCTCTTAACTTTTTGGAGATTTCACTTCGCTTCGGAATGCTACATGAAAAAATAACCACCGGAATGAAACCGCATGTCAGTTAAATATTCCATTTCACTTACTCGTAAACAATGCATGGAAAGAAAAGCATTCCATACAGATAAATATTTTATCTCCATCTGGCTAACATAAAACGGGAAAACAGAAAACTTTAAAAGAGTTATGAAATCGAAAATGTATTTCGCGTGCAACACAGGTCGTAGTTGAAAATATCAAATACCTAACAGGAATATTCCCGGCCTCGCATCCCGCCTGTGCCGGTCCTTCTATTTGATGCTTGCCTTCATAAAAAATGTTAAAGACATTCAAGTTACGAACTGCAATTTCGTGCGAAGCGTTTCACTTTTGTTTTTTACTATTATTACCGTGATGTTTGTGTTGTTTTTTTTTTATTATAGTAGTGGCCTACCCTCACTTCGTTACGAGACATTAGCTCCACACAGCAACAATAGATGGCGCTGGGCGTCGATTACAACGCGCAAGTGTTCCGTTTTTCAATTTAGGTATGACCCTTATCGTTTCCTATAGAATTTACCTCTTTACAAATAGTATAAATCTAGAGATTAAAGAGATCGAGTACCATAACCCTAAATATTATCCCATAACAATCCCATTATATTCCGGAAACAATTTCAATACGTTTCGAGCTAAAAATAACGAGTGTAATAAGAGCAAATCCACACGAGCCATTCAAACGGAAACTTATAACATGATTTCGAATCTTGCTTTCAAGCACTTTGGAGACCGCGTTTTATTCCGATATCATTGCACACGTGGAACTCTTCATGAGGCACTTTTGCAACCTTTGCGCTTTAACTTTTATCGTATCTGATATTCGACAGAGTTTGAATATTATATTTGTATTTCCTCTGTTGTCTGACATCTGTAACACAAATGTAAATAAAAATATAATTTAGGTGATCAAAAACTCAATTAATTAAAGAGAACAAGCTCAGTCACCGACCAATTTCCAAAGAAAGTGTCTCTTTAATCACTTGACATTGGCAAAATTAACTGGTTCCTGAACACAATACAGGCCAATAAACAAAAAAAAAATTAATTCACACAACATCAGCTTAATGCAAACTTTAGGTTTTTTTTATCTCGCCGTGGTTTGCTGACCCTTATTATGTGCCAGTCACTTAAACTACTAAATTGTCATAAATGTTCAAAATGATCCATAGATTTGCAGTAATGAGTCTACATTACTTGCAATAATTGACATGTATTGTGTACAACAAATTGGATTCTGCTTGGATACTTAAGAACAAAGGCCCGGTAAGGAATTACGTCGTCTGTTGGAGCTCTGCCACTTGCCTTTGTGCCGGGACATCTTGAACTTCTGATTGAGATGTCAGGGAATCCCTTGAGGTCAGTGAAACAATCGCGATGAAGGTTAAATCCTTCAAGTAGCTTGGTAGGAGTTTAAGGAGTGATATATTTATGTTTTGGAGGAGTGATAGTAGCTCAGTGGATGCGCTTTACACAGGGAGGTCGTGCTTCTAATCCCTGCACCTCTGGCTTTTTCAAATCTATACTATTTATAAGGAGATAACTTCTATGGACAACGACAAGGCTTATAGGTTAACCGAAAACACGAAACGCTTGCGCGATGTAATTGGACACAGCGCCATCTATCGGTTCATTTCTGAATTACGGTCCCGAAGCGAAGTGAGGGCGGGCCACTAGTCTACACATATAAGTACCTTCGTATTTCTACCATTAGCTCGGCGATAATTATTTCGAAACCTGCACGTTACGATAGTTTATAAAACGTGTAACCATGATTTACTTGATCTGATTTCCCTGGTAAAGGTTTAAAAAGGTCAGTCTGCAGTCGTTTTATTGTAATTATCGGACTCCACAAATCCTGAATAATTTCAAATATCGGCTTTGGACGTAACCGAGAATTACTCGCTAAGATGAGAGAGAGAATTTATTGCCTAATATGTAAAACACCTCGACTCTTATGCCAGGACTATAAGGTTCACATTTGAATGACGTTGTATATTTATAATAAGTACACGAGACTGTCCACAAATGAACTCACCCTCACTTCGTTTCGGGACATTTAGTTCCACTCTGTACGCATAGATCGCGCTGGGTGTCGATTACATCGCGCAGCTTATCGCCTTTTCGGTTTAGCTACGAGTATAAAAGCATTATCGCTGTCTATAGAATTTACCTCTTTATAATTAGTAAAGATAAGTACTACAATAAGGCGTACAAAATTATGAACAAGGATAGCCTAGTAACAAACACGTAATAACTCAACTGAGGCAACATACATCAAAAAGATTACCAAACATATTACTGCAACTTTTCACGCTTATAACGCGGGACTCGCGACTTTGTCGGGGGCTAATTCGATAATATGTCTTAACCAACGGGCGGCTGATTGATGCCCTCATGTTGACTGACAACTTGACTGATGTTTGTATTAAAATCTGAGTACCATAAGGACCATCTTGTGAATTTGTTTTAAGTCTTAGGTGGCAGAAGAGCAGCTATCGGATCAGCGTCTTTTTTTTAAGGTTGGCAACGTACTTGTGACTCCTCTGGTGTTGCACGTATCCATACTATCAGGTGGTATAGGGAGTTACAAATGGATCAAGTCTGTTCATTTGCCGCCTATTTATTAAAAAACCGCCCATAAACACTCGCAAAACTAATAGAGTCTTAATTTTAGCCCCTTTAATGGTTGCTAGCTCTCAGTCAGCCGCAACACTAAAGTTGCCATAAATGAAAACAATAAAACTTACACCCCGTTTTAACCCTTAATAAGATCCATAAATAACAGCGCAATATTATTTTATTTTCAAAATTGTAACTAAAAATTAAGAAACATTGTTGATTAAAAGTGTGGCAACATCTACTGGCGTCTATTTTTTATAAGCAACCTATCGCTAATTCATTTAATAGTTCTTCAATTAATTTGAGATCAATTTCATCAAAAGACATGTAGAATCGAGCAGTGGCTATCTTAGGCTTCTCTGACAACGATAAGTTTTATAAGGAAACTGAAAAAGGGAAACACTTCGGAATCGGAATCGATCTTCTTCGCACTCTCGGTGCGGTTCGGGCGTACGGGGTAAACCTTTTACCCGGGCTGCTTCTCGTGCCAGTCGTGTGGCACGGAGTGTCTATGCTCCAGGTGAGGGGGCCTCCCGACAAGGTGCTGCTGGGGCGGTCTTCGACCCCGAAGGGCCTGCCTGCTGCCCGGTCGCACTCATCTGTCTGGGAGGAGGGACTGGATAGTCACTGTCAAGTCGGAGGGAGACGACTGTTTTTTTTTTGCGCGGTCGACACCCAGCGTCATCTATTGGTGAAGTTACAGACGAATGCCCCGAAACAAAGCGAGGACAGCCCACTAGTTTTCAATATTGTAGATTTTCTCTTCTCCTCTTTCGCGAGCTTTTTTCAATATGATTTGAAGTCTTACCTCAGCGTTTCCTGAAACAGAGACATCGTATTCTGTAATGTAATTTATTCAAAGGTTTTCGTATCATCTGTCGCAGTACACTTTCGCGTTTAAACGGTAATCATTGTCTGTATTAGGTTCTATACCAATCTTCTTATCCTAACCCAGTAGGCGGAGAAATCTCTAATTAAATATGCAGGATAACGAAATTTGCATACTATGTCCGTACCCACCCGATAAGCATACTAATATGCGCTAACATAGCTTGAAATGTATAAACAGCTTTTCAGCTAACTATAAATAGGCTTGGAACCGTAAACCTAACAAAAATGTTTTTCGCATTTAGTACATATACTAAGAGGTGAATTTATTAAATTCGGTACATATTTACGATGAGATGTGCATAAATAATTAACGATGAGTTGTAAATGTTTTAAATTTAAATGATTCGTTTATTATAATGATATTGTCCTGGTTTATTACAAGAACACTCCAGTACTAGATTAGATCAGGGTGTCTCGGCGAAATACAGCGCTGGCGTTGCTGAGGCCGTGGTATCAATCCGGCCCAATTATCAATTTATGCTAAAGCGTTGCTCACCCAAGGTCAAAATTATTGCATTTAGGTATAATAAAGCAACTCTAGAGTTTAGTATGAAGCCAAGGGTAAACCCATCTTCAATAAAAAAAAGCATTTACACTTACCTAAAACTATGACTTTTTTTTTCAATCAAGGCTTTATTTATCAATTATCTACTGTACTCTTGTCTCTTTATATAATCTGTGGGATATTCGACTCCAAAAATAAGTATACACTTTAGGACCATGTCCTACGGCATACAATGCTTTTATTTTTTATTGCTTTTCTCTAAATAAAGTAAGTAGTCATGCTTTTCACCAGAAACCAGTTCACTGAAACATGATAGCTACTATTAACTAAATGAAAAATTTAAATGCTCAGTCACGTATTGCACTCAAAGGTGCTATTAAAAAGGGTTTAAACATTTCAGCTGTTTTTAAATAAATTATGGAAACATCGCGTGCTGTATTCTTCCATTGATTGCAAAGCAGGTACAATCAACTTCAATTATAATTATAGGCGCAGTAAAAACAAGCTTTTTGAGCGGCAATTTATGAGTTCAGTTGTATGCAATTAGGCACATTACATAAAAAGTTATTGAGTGAGATAGCTATTATTTTTCCAACTTTGAACACTCCGTGTATAACTTTAAAAATCGTTGAACATAATAAACTGAAATAATTAGCACCGCCGCCCATGAACATTTGCGTGATCAGAAAAGTCGCTGATGCGTAGCCGGCCTTTTAAGATGAAATACGCTCTTCTCTTGAAGGTCCCAAAGTCATAGCCGCCATGAAATTCACAGTTTTATAGCCTAAATAACATTTTTATAGTTATTTTTTCTATATTTTGGTGAATATCAGATCTCTATATCACGCCATTTATCTACACAATAATTAGGGTAAGCCGGGTACAATTTGTACCATTTTTTAGAAATTGTTAAATATTGAGTAATCTAATTAAATATAACTTATTCCGTTAGAATGCTGTAAAAACTAGACTCATAAGCTACAAATTTAAGCATGCAGATGAACTATCATTTCGAATACTTAGTGAAAATTGTACCCGATCTCCCCTAGGTCAGTACCATAAGTGTACACAGACTCTACACCCACTCGCGGACGAAGCATTGGCTAAACCCTTGATAATAAGTCCTGTTACGGAGTGGAAACAAGGAAAGGCTATTAAGATCGCTGCTCGCTCCATCGGGCAGGTTTGCGCTTTGCCGAGCACGATGATCCTGTAAATGGCACGCCCACTTTTAACATATTCATTAATGACATTTAAACAACGAAATACTTAATTTAATAATAGTTTTCATGTTATTAATAACGCAAAAATTTTCCATTAATCTATTCTTTGAACAAAAGAAGATACAATAAATCTGTCTTTTCTGATCTGTTCGTGGCATCAGCATGAATGGGCCAGGTCGACCGCAATGATACCACAGCCTGACTGAAAAATAACGTGAAACAGCACATGTGTTTCACGCTTATGACTACGCTACTGGCGTTGCGGGCCTGATACATCAAAGGCGGAGGCAACCGCTTACCATCAGGTGATCCGTCTACTCGTATACCACCTATATAAAGAGTAGGTAATGTTGCTGAGAGGCTCAATTGTATAAGACGTACTTATTTTCATGAAAAATCTTGATTTATCGCCAAAAGTTCAGAGCATTCACTCCTAGAACCAGCAATAAGATCTACTTTTGATATATGGACCTAAATTGAGCACACTATTTTCATCTATTTTATTTCATTACTTCTCAAGTACGGTTCTATCCAAGTAACAGTAGTAAAGGAAGTCATCAAACAAAAAACTAAAAAGCTTATTGTTCCACTCTTTGACTGTGACAATAGCGTGCCCCTTCTTTTTAAGTCGAAGACCGCGCCGTCAAGGAGCGTCCATATTGAATTTGAGTAGTGTCGAGTGGCTGCCGAGGGTTTCGGAGTAAGCGATATTTCAAAGCGCCCCGAGAGGCTGTCGGGACCGGTGCACTCCAAATTATTGGAAAATTCGCCGGCGAACAGCTGAGCTAAAAGATTGCAGCGATTTTAAAGAAACCGCGGGATCCCAAAACGCGAACTTGACACTTCGGCGGAGGTCAGATACTTGGCTTTTGAAATTGCTTTTAGCGTTTCAATGCTTTCAATGGAGGGTTGTGCGAAATAATTGATTAGTTCAGTGATGTCTGCAGTTTTTACTATCGTGCACTGTAGTATTATCGTAGTTTAATGATTCTCCAAGCTTCTAAGAATTAAACATCATCGTGACTCTTGAAGAAAATATCAAGTTCTACGTAAAAATAAAATATCATGGCTCTTAAGGTAAACACTGTTTCAAACCAATCAGCCATTGTTATCAGTGAGTATTGAAACTTACTCAATGGGATAGCACTTATACCTATTTTGTAGTAGGTATATGACCTAAATCATACCAAAATAAAGGAACGTGACTGTTTGAAATATGGCACATAAAATAAACCTAAAAAAGAAAAAGTTAATTATTTTGTCAATGATTTCCTCAAGTCCATTAATTCCCTCAGAGACCATCGCAAGTCTGCTCGGTAGTACACGGTCCGGCCATACGATAAAAATAACTGAAACGTAAAATTAAGATGTTATAGAATGAAGCTACGCGGACAACTTCCAATGAGACACGATGGTGAATAAAATCCCGCTACTTTTTACTACTAATCCAGTCGTAACCCGACCGAAGAACGTTAAGACTAAAAGGCTATTACTTGTTAAAACATTGATTACTTTACGTAGATTTTGCGCTCTACTTTGTTTAAGAGCTTTATTCTTAGCAATGTAATGACGAGTGTTCAGTAAGGTTGAGCAATGCCTGCGGCCAAAGATTTAAATCTTTGGCTGCGGCCATGTTTAAACTATAAATGGCTTTGAGATAAACCGATGTATAGTTTAAAGTTGGCCTCATAGTTATTTTAAAAGTGCTATTTTTATCTTTCGTAGCATGCACCCGTTGTTATCCCTGCCTTGTTACCTGCCTTAATTAGAAATGCTCTTTGGTACTTTATGAATGCCATAGTTGCTAAGTATTTTGATGGAATAGGATCTGGAATTGAAAAGTGTCTAAGCCAAACTTGGGTATTTCCGGAATATTTAAAGATTGCTGCAAAACCTTACTGCTAGTGTCTTTACTTTTAAATCCAAATGAACTATATTTACGAAGCTATGTATAAAAGTAAAAATTACCTATACCTACCTTATACCTTGCTAAAAGGCCGGCAACGCATCCGCACTCCTTCTGGATTAGCTGATTGTCCATGGGCGGCGGTGTTCACTTATCAGGTGAACCGCTTGCTCGTTTGCCTTCCTATAGTAAATAATTACGAATTTTTACTCTCATATTTAAACACGGTCCATGGCCTTTGCCACCGAACTTAAAAGTACCTCTTATCGACATTTATACTAAATAGCCTAATCTTATATTACGGAGCCAAATAAATGCTTCTATAGATAAGCAAATGTAACTTAACAAACTCATTCAAAGTGGCAAATGAGTCTTCATGTAAATGATAGGTACGTCTACGCAAACAAAGGTTCAAGAATCGCTTTATAGAAGACTTTGAAGGGCATTTCCATTCTGTAGTGTTGTGCCTTGAGGCTTTAATTCCATGTCAAAAATTTTTTGGGTTCCGTAGCTATATGTCAAAAAAATTTAACACCAATAATGTTCTGCTGTACCTTATAATTATTCTTTTAAATGAAATAAAGTAAAATAGTATTTTAATATTAAAAAAAAAAAAAAAATTGTCATGTCTATCTGTCTGTTCGTTCGTAAGTCACAGCCACGATAAATGCTACTTCCTGCTATACAGAAGACACTTGGCCACTTTTTTCTGTCACTTAAATCAGTCAGCATAAAGGTTCTGTTTTTTCCAACTGAGGTACAATCTCCGAAAATACATTGGATCAAACAAAGTGTCCAAATACTTCCGAACAGTTTAAAATGTCAATAAGTTGCATAACACTACAAGTTCCTGTTCTCAATCCTAACATTTGTTCCGTTGAGATAACTTCGTTGAACTTTAGACGATATATTTGTTTTCCGTTTATTCCAACCGAAAGGGTGTTGGTAGGTTTGTTTATATTGGTTTATACATTATTTCATAGATTCTGAAACATTATAACACTTATATTGGCTTCAGTAACTATAAATTACTAAAGTTGAGTGGTATTGTAGGTAGTGGTTTTGAAACTTTGTAAATCAATGTACTTAGGTATACTGTGTTAATACGTTTTCTTATTAGTACCTATTAAATTATTATCTGGTTAATCTAAAATTTGTGGTAGCTCTGTTGATTTTGATAAAATCAGTGCTTAAGCAGCTTAGGTTCTATGAAATCAAATCGATGATTGTGATGGAGTCTGATAATTATTATTAAAAAAACAAAATACCCGACTGCACAATAAAAAAAGAGTAAAACAAGCCCACAACAAATTTACTGAATATAATTTATAAATGTTGATGGAAAGCATCGCAGGCGGGGACCAACAGAGGCTTATTTATAGTCATTTCGGTTGTGCACCATTTAGCAGAATTTTCGTTGGTGGCGGTCAAGGTGGTCCCCGCCTGCGATGCTTTCCATCAACATTTATAAATTATATTCAGTAAATTTGTTGTGGGCTTGTTTTACTCTTTTTTTAGTGTGCAATCGGGTATTTTGTTTTTTTAATAATATTTTTTTTATTTATAACTTTTTAGCTGTTTTTATTTAACGAAAATGTTGTAGATGTAGAAGACTATGTATATGTAAGTACCATTTTAAATTATTTCGACGAGAAATTTAGAAAAAATATTATTATGTCTTTATCCCGTGGGACTTTTAGGATAAAATGTATCCTATGACACTCCCGTAATCAAGACAAATCTAACGATACCTCATACATCAAAATCCATCAAGCCGTTTAGGCTACAGGAGGTCACAAAGGAAAAGACATACATACATACTTACATACACTCGAAAAACATTACCCTCCTTCTTTGGCAGTCGGGTAAAAACAATGGTGATAGTTTATTTGATGGGTATTGAAATAAAAGTAAATAAATATATTTTTCTTCAGTGACTATTAAAGTTAATTGAGGTCTCTGAGTGCGGCAGTTAAACATTCTACTAATTAAACTAATTCCCTTGTATAAGGGATGAGCTTCCGTCAAGACGCAAAGGTCGCGGGTTCGACTCCCGCACTAACACAAATGTTGGTTGATGAAAGAGATATTTGTGTTGGGTCTGGTTGTTTGTGGTTCCTTCGTTGTTTCTGCTTTCCATAGCACAATGAAAAACCTTACTTTGGGACCAGGACAATTTTATAGATGTGATGTTGTCTCAATTGTTTATTTACTTTCCTAAACAAATAAAGCAACTGGTTTTAAGCCACCTTGTTCATTTTTCACAATCACTTCGCTCTAAGCTTTGGCTGATTGTAGCAAATTGTTCAGCAGCATCCAAAGTCACACTACAACAGCTTGATTTATTGCTTTTTAAGACAATTTGACAATAAAATCTACTGAAAAGGCAATTAGGATTACCAGTTAGAGACACCACAGTATAAGAGTCTCAGTACGACTTAGAACATAGATGTATAAGTAGAATAACTCCACTTAGCTACTACATTACCTTTGGTGTCCTCAGTTACTCGGCGAAACGCCGGCACTCCCAATTGCAGATTTTCTGAGGCTATGGTATCACAGATCACTACGGTAGAGCCGGCCGATTCAAGTACTGTCATCGGTAAATAATACATAAGATGGTCATATCTTCATCAATCATATATTTTACCTACCTCACAACTTCCTTACTAGGAATCTGTATACTGTGCCAAAACTCATAAACTCAAGGTCGTGTCCGGTCAGTGAACTGGGGCCTAAATTACTTTTCAGTTGGAGCTTTTCATTTTGATTAGCATGGGTATGCCTGGGGAGACGTCCATTCCTTTTTATGGGCGAATAAGCTTCGCTAAACCGTCTTGGTACACTAATTTTGACGAAGGTTCAGCTATAACCATATTTCGCATACCAACTTTTCTTATAAAATCTCTTCGCTCGGACTTTGCGAAAAGAAAATGGGCAAATTTCAAAATTGATAAAAAGGCTATCGGGGGAAAAGCAAAGCGTAAGGTGTTCTATTCAAATTATTAAATTCAAGTATGGCATAATGCGTCATAAAATAAAAATGTGCCGCCCAATGCAATCCAAAATTTTAGTAACTTCTTCACCCCGGCATGTAAGTTTCATCATAATAGGCATTATTTTTAGTACCAAATTGAATCTAACATTACAGGATTATCGCCCATTACCAGTCGAAGCACGTATGCGCATGATTTGATTACATTATCAGGCTTACATGTGGCGGCAACCTCCAACAGACCTTTATAGCAAACTTGTTTGGCTTCTACTATACGCATAATTTAGTAATTGTTTACAGTACAACTTAATCGGCTTTAGGCGGAGTCAGTACTCGTAATTGATAAGAACTTAATTATTAATTGAAACTGTCAATTGACTGCCAATATTAATATTACTCTGGTTCTCTGTCTAATTACATCATTTCTGCTGCGGTCCTTCAAAGATATTCAGAGCATAGCCCTTTCCATAGCCTTTTGAGCGACTTTGAACCGGTGGATTAGTCCAGCCGTGAGTGTCTACGTCTCGGCACCGTAAGTCATGACCGGAAGGACGCACTGGTCGAAGACTTTCGACTTAAGACATAGCCCACCGAATTAGCAAACTGAAGTGGCAGTGGGCTGGTCAAATTAGCCGCAGAACTGACAACCGTTGGAGCCATAAAGTCCTTGAGTGGAGACCGCGACTCGGTAAACGTAGTATTGGATGCCTCGCTACAAGATGGGATGACGACATTCGAAGGCTAGCTGGAGTGAGCTGGATGAGAGTGGCCGAAAATCGGGAGCGGTGGACGAGCGTGGGTTGCTGATGATTAATATTACTATCGATAACCAATATCGGGTTTTAGATCTTCATAAAGATTTAAGTTTAGTTACCTACTTAATGTAAATACCGGCAAAATTTTGTCGACTTACTGTGAGTTACAGAAAGCGTAATTAAAGTTATGGTGATGGGATTAGGCTTAATCACGCTTGCCTAATGCGGATTGGTGATCAAAAGCCTATGTTCAAAAATTTTCAAACATTCTTTTGCTTGACCCGGGAATCGAACCCGGGACCCCGAGATCGCGGTACCGGTACTTAAACAACTAGACCAACAGGGCAACTTCTACTATAAAGTTGAAATAAATAAAAAATAAAAATAGTAAATATACCTACATATAAGTAGTAGGTAAGTATTGAACGTATAATATCAATAAAAAATTATTTATAAAGAATATCATCATACTTATGTATTCACACAAGTTCGGTTCTCAAACAACTTCGGAATAAGATCGATGTTACTTTTGCGTGAATAATTCTACATTGCTATATGAAATTGTTGGTAATACATTCTGTAGTTGTAACTTTTGTGAAGTTCAGTACTTAGTTGGAACATAATTTATTATTTTTCGCTGCTAGTACACCTGAGTACAAGGATACGGTAAGCTTAGTAAGTCAGTAACTAGCTAGTAGTAGGTATAAGCGCTAACATTACCACCACTTGTTATCTACTTATATTTTAAACCAAAACTGTAGATAGATAAGCGGTATTAGCTTGACCTGTCTCTAATCTCAGAGTGCGATTTGGTTGGCTTCAAGATAATGGTATAAGAGATAATTGGGTATAAAGAGGTAAATTGTATGGACATCGACAAATCTTAAGTACAAATCGAACAAGCAAAACACTTCCGCGATGTCATCAACACCCAAGGTCATTTGTTGGTACAGCTTAAAACTTACAAATTAAGTCCTATACGAAGTAAGAACGGGCCACTATGAGAGATAAACCAAGTTGCCTTCGAAGATGGTCTTCGGTCTCTCAAAATAAGATCATAAATAAGGCGCACATTATATATTTTCTTTTTTGATATTTCCTCTGTAAATTACTCTCCGTCCATCCGATCGTCACCCATCACATAAAAAATGGCGCTTCTGAATTTCATGAAAATCAAAACACCATTCTTCAAACTGTTTGCCCCATTGCTGATAAGCATAAAAACTTTGACAGGCACTGGTCATAAGCATCCAGACCTACTCCAACTTCCTTTTCCCTTACGCTAGCTTACCCGCCTGTCACTTTTTTACTTAGAGTGCAATGTAAAAGCTGCATCTTGCATTATTCATTTCTTTTAACAAGGCTGACAGACTGTTAAGTTTCTTACATTGGTTGCAGGTTGAAGTAGGTACTGGAGAAGTTAAATAGAGATGGAAAATAAATATTATTTTTTGACCTATGCTTTCAATAGTGACTTTATTCAAACATCATCAATATCCTCTTACCCTTTTTTAATGTGAGAGAGTGCAGACGAGTAGACGGATCAACTACGAGTAAACGATTGCCGTTGCCTATAGACACCTGCAACACCAGTAGAGTCACATGTGCGCTACCAACCTTTCCCCCCTTCCCCCCCAATCGGGCTTCTAGTATCTTCAGTCACTCGACAAAATACTGCGCTGGCCAGGGCCTCCGCAACAGAAGCAGGCTTTACGCCGGTCTTCTTCGAGGCCGTGGTATCACTCCGATCGAGACGGCCCATTCATGCCTAAGCGTGCCTCTCCCATGGTTCCTGTTCCTATCTTATAGGCAGTTACCTGGTTTCTTCCTTCTTATCTCCTGGTCATTTATAAATAGTGAAATAATCTACATCATTTTCTCTTTCACTCTAACTAAATTTGAGTCATCAAATCTAGACTAGTGACTGGGCTAAAAGCGTATTTATGGACATTTATCACGACACACGATCACGCGACCGATATATCACTGCTACTACATAGATAGGTACACGTACCTCGCAATATTGGCAGATCGTGACACAAATTAGTCGCAATATGCCATATCCGAGACCAACTTCTAAATTTATGCGACTAACTTATTTATCCACGGTCGTGCTTCCTATTAAAGTCATCATTAAATAAGTTGAAAGTGTAATTTTAGCATCAGATATCTATTTTTAAATAAATAAATGTCTAATAATGGAGCAATTTTATCACGTATACAGTTCTTTAATGCAAAGATCAACAAAATAAGTAAAGTCAAAAATCAGCTGTTCCATAAATTAAGAACTGTTTCCTCGATAATAAATGAAACCTCTTTTTGTATTATCTTCGAACGATTACCTACTTGTCATTATGACGCTAACAGATTTTTTGTAAAAAACAATTTTTTTAAACATTTTTTAAGAACTTCCCAATTTATTTTGTGTTGTCTATATACACCTTTTGTTTTTTTAGGTTGTGTTCTAGGATAGCATGTATCAAAAATACTACTAAAACTCAATAAAGAGATAGGTACACCTACTTGTCATCGCTGTCCAATTTCAACAAGAAGCGTGTCTCTTTACTCACTTGACATTGGTAAAGTTGTGTGACACAATCAAGACGCAAAAAAAGTCCTAAAAAAAGTTAATTTTAAAGTCTGAGGTCACAAGGTTTTGCTTCATTCCCACTCTCACTTAGCGGCTTGCTCTCGTTAGATAAGTGGGTTGGCCATCGCACTGGTGGTCGTAATGGGCTACTTACGGCGCTGTGAGCAGAGTGGCCAGATCTCCCGTAACTTAACTTACCACTCCGAATTTGGCGCTACAAAAAATAAAATGAAGTTTCTGTTTTTTAAAAGTAAAATGTAACGAAACAAAATAAAGTCAGAGTAAAAGAATTAAAATCTTTTGTAAATTTTCCTACGTATGCAAGTAGGTACCTATAGTTTCTGCCTATGTCAATAAGCCAAGGTTTTGAACCATACTACAAAGAATCTAAGGTTAAGGTAAGGTAAGTCTAAGGGAAAAAAAATCGGCCCATTTCATGTTTGGAGAGCGATATGATCAGTCATGTTTCTTGTAAAAATATTGAAAACCTATTTCATTTTAATGCTGGCTAAACAAATGGCACCTGGTATCCCTAATTATAACTAACCCTAACTCGCCGACGGCATCTAACGAGGCTTTGTGCCTTCCTACATTGTTTTATCGTGTTTACGTAATCCCGTATCCCCGGACGTTCGAATATCATTTTGTCCGAAAAATATTTCAACTTTCCACCGTCAGCCACGGCCGTTGGAAAAATATTTAATCTTTTCATCACATTTCCTTGTTGTAATTATTACAACTGTCGGTATCGTTTATAAAATGTTCTTTTTCTTAAACTATAGACAGACAAGTTGCCACTCTGGACATTTCCTTGATCGAATCTATATTAGTAGTATTTATTACAAGAGATAAACTCTTACAGACATCGACTAATCTTATATACAAACCGAAAAGGCGAAACACTAGCGCGATGCAATCAACGCCCAGTGCCATCTATTGGTAGACAGTGAAACTACTGCCCCGAATCGAAGTGAGAGCAGACCACTAGTTCAATAAATTAATATAACTTTCCTTTGTTCGCAGTTCATCAGCAAGTGAGCTGATTTCGAGACGGGGAGTCTTCTCTCGCAGGCAGTATGGCTCCGTCGAACAGGTAAGTAAAATCAAAGAATTAAGAAAATAATAAAGTAGGTACACATCTATGGGTGGTACTTTTACCCCACGTTGGGTGCCAATGTTACCTAAATGAAAGTTGAAGAGGGTTGAGGAATAAAAAGTGAGATTTTACGGAAAATGGTTTTTATTATCAATACTTAGGTTCTATACCATTAATCCAAGTTTCAAACTACAAGTTCTTTGAATTTAAGTTGCCGGCTAGCATGTCTAGAACTCAGGGAGTTGGGCGAGTTGGAAACTTCCCTGGACATCATAATCATGGCCTGGATATCATGGCTCATAAGGTAAATCGAAAAAAGCGAAACACTTGCGCGATGTTATCGATACCCAGCGCTATCTATTGGCACGACTTGAAACGAATCTCCCGAAACGAAGTAAAGGCCACTGATAAATACGTAAAATAAAAAAAAAACAAAAGATCCTTGTATAATTCCAGTAAAATAGCAATTTACTGAGATTAGTTTCATCATAAACGCTTATTCCTAATAAAAGCGAGCCTGAAGATGAATAATAAGGCAAGGATAAATGACAATCTTCAGTCTTGAACGCGAAATTGAAAGCCTACTTAAGGTCTGGGCTCCAATTATTTTAATTTTCGACATGAAAAAACATGGCGGAGATCACGAGAAAACTAAACTGAGATTGCGAAATGATCTATAGCGGATAAAAGAAAAAACCACAGATTAATTTTAATTAATTAATTAATCTTTTTTATAAATAAGAAACATGAGTAAGGGTAAATGACAATAACATACAATTAAACATAATAGATGAATGCATTATAATTATGAGAAATTGCATTTATTGAATATTGTTGAGTTGAGTTGATTTTCATCAATGGAAAAGCTGTTGCACGGTAAGTTCGTGTTAGCGTAACAGAACACCTTAGAGTATTTATAGACGACCAAATTTTAATAAGCCATTTAACAACATTGCTTCTAATCCGAGTTAAAGTAACACAAATATACTTGTTGCAAATCCCTTTTTCTTGTGAAAACTTGGATATACAAGTACATTGAAAAAAAATTGTTAGCAAACCGATTTACATGCGAGTGGAGCTGTGGACGTCAACTAATTATTATTATTAAATCCTTTTGTGTAAGATTATTTGCTCCAAATAAATATTTTTCTATGTTCTATTTTTCTATAAATATACCTACAGGTAGAATGAAATGTCCTGTCAGATCATCAAATAAAATAGTAAAAAAAAACACTCTAAGGAGTCCCTCAAAGTTAGTCGACTTTGAGTTGGCATTTCTACTTATTTGTAACTACGAGTAAGTTTGGTAAATAAAATAGCATTGCCCTATCATGTCATGGCATAGCTATTTGAGGTTATCGGACACATTAGCTAGTTCTATTTGGTTGATCGACGACCTCAACCCGTCAGTGGCAAATTGCTAAGTCCGTAAAATATTCCATGGTGGCAAAGTGGCTCGCGCCCCTAATGTAGCAGTTTTTCCCAAGCCTATAATATTGTAGGCCATAAATTCTCACCATAGCACAATGCAATTTTTCTCCACCCAGCTCGGGTGGCGGCCATTCATTTGAAAGCCAAGAGTCGAACAACAAAAACTGCCTAACACAAACATTTTCCTAAAGCGAATTTTTCACTTTTAACGGTTATGCCAGTTGGGAAGTAGTTGAATGAACTGTTACGACTGTTACGAGTTTTGGGCCTTGTCAAATTACACTGAAACTAGATACATCGTATCGTATGGTAGGTATCTTCTATACTACTTATAAAGAGATAACTTCAATAGACAACGACAAGGCTTATAGGTAAACCGAAAACACGAAACGCTTGCGCGATGTAATTATACACAGCGCCATCTATTTGTTCATTTCGGAATTCCGGTCCCCAAGCGAAGTGAGGGCGGGCCACTAGTATAAATGTAAACAAGTGAGAAATCATTCAACATTATTATTATTTTGAGTACCTAATTATTTCAGGTCACGAAAAAAATACTAAGTACTCGTACATACAGTACCTATGTTTTATCTATAGGCAAACAAAGATTTAAATCAATCTTTGTAGGCAAAGATAAGTAAAAAGTAAGAGTGAGCACCGGAGGCCCAATCGGGGGGAAAGGAGTCAAAATGTTTGCAGCGCACTCGTGACTCTACTGGTGTTGCGGGAGTCTATGTCCGATAATCGCTCGTCTGCCACCTAATACAAATTAAAGATTAGTTTTCCACAACAGAAATATAGCTGTAAAAAAAGGTACATACATTGGTACCTTGATATAAGCGTTAAAACCGAACATTTGCAGCCCCATATGAACTCATTTTGAGCAGCGCAAATTTTACTTTTTCTTTCCCCTTTAAGAGAGCTGCAATGTCTCAGGCATTCATTAGAAAAATAAAAGGAGTTTATATTACCATAAAAGTTTTTTTAATTAACTCTTCGCTGCACAAACGAAGCCGAGAAGTTGTTTAAAACGTACCGTTAATTAGTTGGCCCTTGTTAACGAAATGGACTCAGTTGATCGAGCCACGTGTATCGTTAATTAATATTACCTTTTAAAGTATGATTTTATATAAGTATTTACAGGAATATTTTTTGTATGTAAGTACCCATATTATTTTATACGATACGTAAAATTCATAGATATCCTTATTAAAAAGACAGTTCTTTTTTTTTATAATTTGTTTAACATTTTCAACGCAATAAGAATAATACCTAAACTTACGATAAATAAATCACTTGTCGTTATCGGAACGGATAACTTTTCTAGCGTTGTGCCCTTCCTTGAATGTAATGTGTACTTATAAAATTACAAAAGACCCTCAAAATCAGCCCACATCCACCCACTGCTGAGTATATGCCTCTTTTCTATCACGCCATCACTCCCAACGGTCACCTGCCAGTCTCATCCATTGATTCCCCGCTACCATTACAATATCGTTGGACCAACGGGACAAGTGGCGGGACCCTCAAATAACCGGCAGTAAATTTGAATGTAGTAGCAAATGTAATAAATAAAATTTGTATCTAGCAAATCCAATAAATATTTCTAGTGAACTAAGGAAATCTTTAAAAAACGAAGACAATTTATCGATGAAACGAAAAATGTTTTGAAATTCAAAATCACGTAACTCCGCAGAGACCGATCGCGTGAGTCCATTTCATTCCGATCGCTTTTATAGCCACACAATAATTGAAAGCATCTTTTCCCCATAGAAACCATGCTGAATCACGGGGACATTTGTTTTATTGCATTATTATCTGTTTCATGCTGGCAATTCATTAATGGAAAACAATGACAAACAACTCTTAGAGCTTGAATTTTTAGGGTTCTAAACAAAAGCGCTCGTAGCGTTGGGGTAAGGCTCCGTTTCCATAAGATATGTGATAGAATATTGAATTATTAGCAAGAGCGGCGCGGAGACTTGAAGCAGGTTCTTTTTATAATAATAACTAGTGGCCCGCCCTTCAGGACCGTAATTCAGAAACGAACCAATAGATGGCGCTGTGCTCAATTACATCGCGCAAGCGTTTCGTGTTTTCGGTTTACCTATAAGCCTTGTCGTTGTCTATTGAAGTTATCTCTTTATAAATAGTATAGATAAGTTTGTTTCCATAAGCAATTTACCAGTGAACACTTAAATCTAGCGGCTCTGCACTAAGCAGCATGCTTGTATCGCAGCAGACATAGCACACATCCCTTGCAGCAAAAAGTATATCTCTAATTTTTCGAATATAGCTCGGTTTTGTGATCACCAATCCGCATCAGGCACGCGTGATGATTAAGCCTAATCCCATCGTTGTAGCGACGACTTGATTTCTATGATGGAGGCCTTTGCCCTGCACAGGGACAGTATATACTCGTAGGCTGATACTTTACTTTTTACATCCCTAGAACACGTTTTTAGGACACATATCTCATACACATCCCTTTTGGCATCAGTGAATGTTTCCACATATGTATACCAAGTAATTACGCAGTAGAACGATGTTTATAGCTGTAAAATAGTGGTTTAGTGGCTTCGTGCATTTGCGCTTCGAATGCGCTTGTAATTAATAGGGTAGCATACCAAAGTAGTTAAAACAACTTGCATCCCGAACAAAACATAGTTCCGGATTCACAGTTTCAACATGAAACCTGCCATTGTTTCCCCGGCTGTTATTTTACATCCATAATGGAACTCAATATTTCTAACTCTATATTAATTACGTCGAAGCCCCATCGTTCATCGTATTGAATTCAGTAATAACCGATGAATCAGCTGAAACGATGTGAATACAGGCTCTCGATAACTGACACGCAATGAGTCATCGTCTGCTCTTGTCTTTGCTGACCTTGTTTGATGAAGGGCAGGTAGTACAAGTATGGAAAAAATACACAAGTAAAAAATACATACAAGACGGATCACCAGATGGTAAGCGATTACCGCCGCCCATTAACACCTGCTACACCAGTAGACTCACAAGTGCGCTGTCAACTTTCAACCCCCTTTTCCCTCCGGCACCCTCACTCGCTCGCCGAAACAGCACAGGCGCTGCTTCACGCCGGTCTTCTGTTAGGCCGTGGTATGACTCCGATCGAGCCAGCCCATTCATGCCGGAGCGTGGTTCTCCCACGTATAGAATGTATGAGATGTTTTTGTGTGTGTACAGTCAACAACACATCAGGTTACCACAAACTGTAAAATTTTCTCTATTGATATTCAACCTAATGGGTTTGGAAGTAAGATGAGAGTTGATTGAAGAAAATTGTCAGTTTTGTATACTTTGATGGCTGTACGTAAATACTTTTACTTATTCAAGCAACTGTGCAATACGCAAATAAACAACCCGTGCCGTCAATCCTCTTAGGGTTTCCGCGGCGCGCTTCCGACTCTTAAGGCTTCTTTCAAACTAATGTGCCACTAAGTAACAGTAAACTATCTACTTAAAACTTGTGGAAGGGATCAATGTATTCTTCAATTCAACTTCGCTTATTGGAACTTTTTCTTTAGGGATAGGTACGGTCAAACTGGACGAGAAACGTTGAACGAATTTCAACCTTGTTTGCAAACTCTACGATATCTGCTTGTCAACTATGGATAATCGTAATCTAATATTATAGGCGAAAGTTTGTTACGAAGTATGTTTGTGGATTGTTTTCACAAAAACTACTGAATGGGTTGGAACTAGTTTAGATAGATAAAATCTAGACCAGTGTTTCTCAAAATGTTGGTCACGACCGCCTGGGGGGTCGCGAGCCAAGAGTCGAGAGAACTACTTCAGTAAAAAAAATACCAGCCAAGGGCGAATCGGAATCGCCCATGAAGGGAAGCTATGGAAAGCAGCAAGTAACATTTATTTTTATATTTGAGGAAAATTCTGGTTTACGAAAAAAAATCTACTTAATAGATTTCGTTCAAACCCACCAATTTTCTTTAATAGTTTTTATGGTAGTAGGTGAAGATAGGGCACATATTGTTTTTTTAGTTTTATGACTCCTTTATTTTAGAAATTAGGGGGGGGCGCATTTTTTCACTCAGAAAGTGTCTCTTGGGCAAACCATTCAGTTAGTCGCATAATATTTTTTTCATAACAAGGGGTTGCATCATAAAAAAATTTAGAAACACTGACCTAGACGATGCACTTACACGTAGTAAACTAATTTTAGATTAAATTGAACCCAATTTGTACCTTGCCATTAAACTAGATTGGGAGGGAGTCGGCTAGACTATGAACCACAGAACGTCTGCAATGTTGTTATCTTGTATTTATAGTGCAGACCACAGATTAAAACTTACGATTGAGCTAACGATCCCTATTGTATTAGTTGGGCGTAGTGCTTAATTAATTCGAATTAACATATTATGTCTACCAAGCCATAGTTGTCTAATTAATTGTCGCGATTACCCAAGATGTCTGAATGCGCTAATTTGTCAATGATTGAATCAGTTTCGGAGGTTTGCGTTCTAGTTGCGACAAGATATTATGTAGGTGGACATTGTAAACAGGGCTGTTTGTGTTTGAATCCTTTTATTTCTCCGAAAATAAATCTATTGTTTACATTACAGAGCGGCTTCGCCTGCTACGCGTCAAACAATATCACAGACTAAGGGAAGATACTGAGATACTACGTATAATAATATTTTTCTCTAGAATACATTTTTAAACTTCAACGTTTGGCCAGTAGGTACCGACAGAGTTTCCTATCGTTAAAATATCAATCAAACGGTTACATTATTATGGTCATTCTGTTTCATAACTGAAGGTAGCCTGAAATACCCTCTTCCCGAATAAGCCCGCTTTCCCAGACAGACAACATTTAGAACGCAAGCAGTACATATGTTTAGTAGGTACATAGGTAAAAAAACAATTAACTCTCTAAAATCAACATCAAAAGATTTGAACAGAAAGCGACTCCCAATTCCCAAAACACTTAAGTATGGGCCAATTAGGAGATGACGTGCTTTAGCGTAATGCTCACAGTGTTATTGTTAGCTGTACAAATCTCTCTATGACGTGAAGTGTGAATATAAAGCAGTAGATGTAATAAATTGCAGATTAAAAAGCTGTATAAAGAGCTAACCAAAAAATATAACACAATGACATTTGATGTAAAATTACTTCGACAGTGCAGTAAATAAAATGAAGCGCACGAGTGCGGGATAGTGCATGGGACAATTCAGATTTTAATTATTATTTTTTTATGTGATAGGTAGCAGACGAGCAGGCGGATCACCTGATGGTAAGCAATTGCCGCCGCCCATGAACACATGCAACAAGTGCGCTGCTAACCTTTTATCCCCTTCCCCCCTCCGATGGGCCTCCGGTTCCCTCACTCACTCGGCGAAACACAGCACAGGAGCTGCTTCACGCCGGTTTTCTGTGAGGCAGTGGTATCACTCCGGTCGAGCCGGCCCATTCATGCCGAAGCATGGCTCTCACACAAAATGTATTTTTCTAAATATTTTGGGGATTGGGTTAGCGGAAAACGCCCATGTCTATCGTCATCCAGCTGGGTACTCTTAGCCCTTGTTTGAAACTAAATAATAGGAATGACTAGGATGTCAGTAGGTATCAGTTTATTGTGCGGCGGGCCGGTTCTCATTCATTCGACGTAAAGTTATATTCTAATGACTCACATAAATCTCTTGCACTTGTTGAAGTTACAAGACTGTTCTAAAGTTGCTGTACCTAGTTGATAAAATGTTATAAGTACCTAATGCTAAGCACTTCTTTTTGAATCGATAGTTCTCTACTACAACATTGTAACAACATTATAGATTTTAGACATTTTGACTTTGTGTTGAAGATGCAAGAAACGCCCCTCTATTCTGCTGATGATGAAAGTAGGAAAATTTCATTAAAATTTTTGTGTTGTATTTTTACGTCGACTTGTTTTATCTTTGTTAGTAAGTTATCGTACTAAAGCGAAGATTATGACGTTGTAAAACAACAAACAAGAGCATTATATTAGCGACGGAATTTACGTCTGTAATCGGGTTTGTGAACAACAAGAACAATAAACAAGAGCGTAAGGATTTCTTTAAAATAATCTGCCCTATCTTCGCTGTCAGCCGCAGAATCTTTTGGGTCGTCAACCGCAGGCACTCTGGCACTAATGGCAAGGCCTGTTTACCATTCAACTTTGAGATAACCGCCAAGGCTGAATTAGAGGCCTTTTGTTTATTGAAAACGCAGTTCTATTATTGAGGATATCTCCTCTGACCAATATTTAGGTTAATTAAAAAAAACTTTAAGAACGCAAGGCTTTAGGTATAGTTTACTAGTGCCTTACCCTCTCTTCTTTCCTCTTATGGGAGACTAATAGGATTACCAAAGCGGGATATGACAAAACAATTTAATTTTAAAAAGAAATCTTCAGGTACTTTTACTGCGTTCATTTCGAAAAATTTGATGGAGGGTCTCTCTTCCCATCTCAAACTTACTACACTCTCTGAGCATGTCGCTTGCTACAGCACTGACATATAGGGAATTCAAAAATAAGGCACATTGAGCAAGTAATCACGCACATTGTAGCAATTTTGTTATAAACAAACCTATTAGCGACCATGTAACTTTAAAAGAATGTAGGTATAGAAATAAATATTACAATATCGTTTTAAAGATATATCTTTATGGAACGCGACTAATACGAACTTTTGGCACTATGTGTGCCTAATTGGTGATAAAAGCCGTATGTACGCTGTAGTTTGCCCTACAGCAAGTCAACACATAAGATAACATTATTTCGCATTAGTTTCTATCTGTAATCTTCCCAATTACAATTGAACATCTGCGACTTTACCAACAAGCTTGAAAGTACCTATCTAGAAAGGTACTCTAACGTAATCCTATAGTGCCCTTATCTCGCACAAGGACATTTTATTGACAATGCTATTGTCTTCGGCCTGGCTTTGCGTCAATGCGACCCATCAACACACGTATTCACAATATGTTAGATTAGGTAATAGGCTAGTCGTCGCTGGTAGGTAGATACTAGAATAAAAACGTATACAATGGAAATACGTATGAGAGAATGAGATAGAAAGTTGCTATATATCGCTATTTCTGCTTGGGACGCTGCCTAGCCAGTAGACAGTTGCTGTGCTTGTCACGTGAGCCTATATTATTTTCCAAAATAGTGCGAGTTACTGCAGCGCAGCTACTCGGGAGGGTGACTATGTAAATCGGTCGTTATATAAAATTTTTACATCGGATATGTTATCGTTTGATAACAATAAATAAGATATAAAATGTTAAAATAAGTATGATGTAAATAGGGTACCTACTAAATTGTTTATCATGTAAGAAACCTCTTTTTGTCCTTTAAGATTTATATACCTACTTTTTTTAAACTACAACTATATTATTACCTACAGACGGGAATTACAGTATTGTTACTTACAGTAACTTTTAAGTACATCAGCGTAACTCTAAAATAGGTAACAAAAGCAATAGTGTTTTGGTATTATCTAGACATTTTTACATTCTAGATACGTTTCTAGTTTTATGTTTCCAATTGTGAACCTGCAATCACACCACGAAAAGGTTGACTTACGTTAGCCATTCTCAAAACGTTACTTATATTTTTTACGACTTTTGTACTGAATACCAAACCAAGACACGTACTGTCATCTATACTCAGGAGTAAACGAAAGCTTTGTACTTTTACACGGAGCTCGCGTTTTCCTTGTAAATAATACTATAAAATATTATATTCCACTCACATCGTAAAGAATGGAATGAAAAAAATATTCTATGACGAGATACTCGAATGCTACGCAGCTGAAGCCGTTTCCGCTTCACTAGAACCAATATAAATCTATTGACATTTGACGATACCTAGAGAATTATTCAAATGGAAACAGACCAAATTATTAAAGCAAACATTACCTATTGTTTTGTCCCTGTTGACTCGCTATAAGCCATAAATAAAAAAAACTTTCGCGTTGCATTATTCAAAATATTGCATTATTTTTTAGAATAAGGTACCTATTTAAACTCCGGCTACTATAGGCTACAGCGGAAAGAGTACGGATGCGTTGCCGGCCTTTTAGAAACAGGTAACGCTCGCTCGGAAATATCACTGTAGGAAGTTGATTTCACAGTCATCTATGACATTTACGATTCGATAATGGTCTTGAAAATAGGTATGGGTAGTAAAAATACATCAGTAAATAGTTTTTCATTCATCCATATACATACTTAATCCGCAACGCGTTCTTAATTGCTAAGAGATCAGTGTTTCGGGTCGATCCGAGCCACTAATGCCGCAATATTAACTGCCACAGCAGACAAAGCCGCTCCCGGCGAAGCCTGAGAGACTTATAACTTAACAGAATACGTGTAAAGTAACATTAAAAGCATCACCTAGAATAATGAAATTTAAACTTGAATATAAGTACTGTTTTCTTTCTAAGAATGTAATTTTCAAATAATTTGAAATATTCTCCTGCATGTTTAAACCATTTCAGTAGACATTTTTCTGTATTACTTTTTCCCGTATATTTTTTTCAATGAACGTTTGGTGATAAATTTTTAAGAATAGTTCTGACACCAGTTTCTAAAAAAGTTTGTCAACAAAGTTTATCCCAACCTCATTCCAAAGTAAATTACCTACTTAAAACACTTGAGTTACATGTTATATTTTTACACTGAACGTTTGTTCAGTAAGTACCCACTTACTTATCACACATGTTCCTTAGACCGTGTAGTAGGGTCTAAAAGTTCCATCGAGATCTATGTCGTTCAATAGAAAATTGCCGATTTTGATATTTGCATCAAATTAGCAGTGTCTTCAAAATATAACATAATTATATCAGCTCCTCAGGGCTTTATTTGTGCTGCCGATGGATGAATAGGTGTTGTTACTATGCTGGCCTACATACATGTCGGAACAAAAGGATAACAAAACCGATACCTATCTCTTCATAAAATATGTACCCTGTCCCTTGCTCACAAAATCTACCTCAAAACTCATTATTCATTACGCGTCGGTAAACTAAACAAACATTTTGAGGCCTAAAACGGTTCCTTTTTCTAAATGAATGAGTTCAATGTAAGAAACCGTCGACAATCAGGAGCAGACACTCCGCCTCACGGCAATTACTCTCAAAATAATGGGGGTCAAAGTATAAAATTGAATTAATCTTCAAAGTAAGAAATCAAAAGGAAACACTAACTTTTTGGGCAGTATGAGGAATATTAACTCAACTACATGGTAACAATAAAAAAACAATCTGTTGCAGAATGTGAAAAACCTAACCTAAGATAGGTAACACTTTTTTTTTAATCGAAGGTATAACTATAGGAAGCCAGTCAAAATGTGTGTTCACTTTAAGCACAATAAGTTTCTAATTTGAACATTATGATCTCAGCGTAGATAATATATTCAATCAATATCTTTCTTAATAGATTTAATAATCCGACCAAATATGCCGACAAGGCGTAAGAATGAACAGAGACGCGTCGATATGATGATTTTTTTTTTGGGATGTAGCAGACGAGCAGGCGGATCACCTGATGGTAAGCAATTGCCGCCGCTCATGGACATTTACAACACCATGATGATAATATTCTTGTATTTTCGGTTCTCTGTGATTCAATTCGCTAAAAACATTCTCATGTGTATGGACACATGAGAATGAGTCAAGTGTGATTGATATCTTTCATGGGAAAGATATCAATCACACTTGCCGTAAGTGTATTTGAATAGCCAGCTAATATAAAATCTCGGGCCATTTAAATAATTTTATGAAATAAGTTTTTAAAAGGCAAGTTGACTGTAGTAACAATGTTATTTACAAACTAGAGTTTGTATTGAGGAAAGTTGAGACTTTATAAGTTCATTCCCAAGGAGCAGACGCTATGAAAACATAATTTCTCGTCTAAAACAGGTTCTTCTAAAGCTTCTCATCATCTTTCTATTAAGCTGTTATCGTAGCTGTTACTTATTCTTTGTTTAATCAAAGAGTGCTTTTAATATGCTAAATAGTCTTAAATAGTGTATTCAAATAGACGTCTTTTTATCAACTAGTCTACTCTGAAACAGTTTCGTAATTATTATGATTGGATGATTAAGATTTATTTAACGCCTAATTTAGTTAATGATTTATATTTATTATACAAATAGACATATTTTTACTATACTAGTGACCAGCCCTCATTTCATTTGAGAACTTAGTCTTGCTATTAGTTCCTATCATTGCCGATAGATGGCGCTAGATGTCGTTTTGTGTATTCGGTGTTATTGTTGTGTGTGGTTCTTTGTAGAAGTAGTTTACAAATAGGTAGTGGGTATGTAGGTTACATACAACACCAGTGAAGTGACAAGTTCGCTGCCAACCCCAACCTTTTCCTCTTCCCTCGAATTGGATCTCCAATAGCCTCACTCATTCGACAAAACATCATATATTTACTCTTTTATATATTATGAGTATTTAGTATATTTTTATTACTCGATCAATTTAAAAGTTACGTAAAATGTAATTTAAGATTGAGTTTATTATTGCACAAGATCTTATATAACTTGAGTATCCAAGTATCTATTTTTAGAAATGTTCATCTTGTTGTAGCTAGAGCAATAATGTGCTGCAGTATAATGACTGCAATAACTCTGACTAATCCCTTCACTTTTATTAAATGTACCTCGTCGACGCGCTCGCCGCCCACAGCTACAAAATATTGGGAAAAAACTAATTTTTCTTTCTTTTAAATTTGAAAGATGTCTCATGGATGACCCAAGCAGCCCTCAGTGTATTTTTGTCCTTGCTATGTTCATTATAGCAGCATTTTTTTACGTTTTTAGATTATTTATACTGTCCCACTGCAGGGCAAAGGCCTCCATCATAGAAATCAAGTTATCGCTACTATGATGGGATTAGGCTTAATCACCACGCTTGCCTAATGCGGATTGGCATATATTATTTATGGGTATACGTAGTGTTCGTCACTGCTGATCATTAGGCTTGTCCTTATGAGAAAACCCGCCGTGACAAAACAGCTGAGTGGAATCCATTTTGGTAACACGTCACGTAAAATATCTCATTTGTTTTTATTTTATTGTTTTCTTTTGTTTTATGTGATTGTGTTAACTAAATAATTTTTTTATACTATTCTTCCATTCTATTCTAGAAATATGTAGTGCCTGGATGAGGAACACCTGATAACGTCATAAGACCCAAAAGCCATAAAACAATTGATTTTCTATTGTCTGCTGTCTGGCCTTACGAAGTTGATACGGATTGGTGATCACAAACCTATACCTACGTTTAGAATATTAACTTTTCTATCTGCCAATCAACAGACTCCCCGCCATTTTCCTTTCATTAAGTATACGTTAGCTCTTATAAGTTGAGTATCTCTATTATCGTCAAAGTGGTCGCTGATTAACCCTATAAGCTAGTAACTGCCGCTTCTATTTAATTATGTCGGATATTAAATGTCTTTACGAGTATGTGGACATTTGGTCTGGAGAGGATTATTGGGCAGTAAAGGACTTGTAATGCTTGATTTACGAGGAATTAATCCTACTTTTGATCTAATATACTGTATTTATTGTCAGTAATAAATTTTGGAATTGGACATAAACGAGAAACATATTTTCTCTTGAACGCAATATTACAGTAAAAGGACAAATTATACTAAGAATCATCTATTACCTACTATAAACTAATTTTCAGTACACTGTTGTTTTTTTTAGTTTTATCATTCTTATTTAGAAGAGGACGACACATATCCCGGTTGTGGGTTATCGAACCGCGAATGCGCTCAGATGGACACCCCATGGGGATGGGGTTTGGTTAGGGTTAGAGTCCGTAAGACCGCCTTGCCCCCCACATGTCACAAGGTTCACCTTGTCACATGCCTTCAGGCCATGATGGTTTTCCCTGGAAAAAGAAGGAAGACATATTTTTTAACACCTTAGAAGTGTTTTTCAGGCAAACTATTATCGGTAACCTCCGTATTTTTGAAAACCTATTTATAGATACCCCCACCCCCCTAAGGTAACCCATTCAATTGGATGAAAAAATATTTGGAGATTTCCCAGTACTGACAACTAAAACGCAAAAAGTATTTTTTTAAACCTAGGATAGCTCAGGCGCGGCAAATCCACCTCTATTCCTAGAATGTAAGGTTCAACTGGTTATCTTTTATTCGCATACTTCGCTTTACCACTTTATTACAAAAGATACTTTCTACAATGTAAAGTTGGAGTTAGTTTGACTTATTCGGTAGCGAAACCAATTAGAGGGTTCAGGTATAACATACTCGTTACTTGCAAACTTACTGGAATGTTCTGAATAACTCTCAAGCTTCGTAGAAAACTTTACTTATCTACTTAGTTTGAAAACCTTGTCCTTAATAAAATGTTGTGTAAAGGTTATATAAATAAGTAATTCATATTTTCTTCGAGACAAAGTACCAAACAACTTTTCAAGCGCTCTCCCAAAATCGATAGATATTTTATCAGCTACTTATATCGTAAATAGTTATCACATTGTTACTCCGTGATCCGCCCACAGATTAGTTCAAAAAATATATTTGTTGGGGAGTTCTAATTTCTCATGTAAAATGTATAGGTACCTACCTTTTACGTATATATTTTTTTACGGAACGTTACTCGTGGGCCGACACACACTTAAAACCAGAGTTTTGTTTGGTCTCACGCTTGGATTGTTGGATACGATTCCCACGCTACACAACATTAGTGTAATAATTTAGCATTTTCCTTTTAAAAAAATAAACACCTAAAGTTTGGTGGACTACCTACAGGGTGTATCTGTGAACATTTGCATTCCTTTAACCAAGAGTTTTATTAACCCTGCTGAACAATATTTGCTTCTTGAAAATTATCGAATTTATTGCGATTCCCTATACAACACGGAATAACGGTGACTCGGAAATCGTATATAAAAATAGTTTTTTTACAGAAGTCATCGAACAAATGTTGTTCAGAGTAATTAGTAAGTAGAAGACATGGTTTAAGCGATGTAAATGTTCACATATACATCCTGTATATAACACATTTATTGCAGTTCAACTCAATATATTTACCTGGCGGGATAGCGCATTTGGTAGTGACCCTGCATGATACGCCAAAGTTAGTGGTCGATCCCCACCCTGGACAAACATTCGTGAGATGAACACCTGTGTTTGTTCATTATTTTAGTATTAAATTAGTGATCCTCTGTTGTCTGATATCTGTAACACAGGTGCTCAAGCTACTTAGTACGGAGTCAGGTCAATATAGGACATGTTGTGTGAACTTATATGGAGAGGAAAGGCGGTGATCACCAATAAATATACATGAGAGAGATAAAATAAACATGCAGAGCCTATGATCCGGATTCGCTTGACCGATTTATCGCTACTCCCGTCCCATCCAATTTAATAAAAGGTAAACAATATTGTTTTGTTATTGCGACCAACATTTTCTCAGGTTGATAGAAATGTGAACCGATATGCCTATTTATTTATTCCCCCTAATCTCATCTCAACAAGGACGGTCAGTGCTACAGTAGTTGACCATGCATTAGTAGTTGACCATTTTCAATTTAAGCGCCGATATTAAGCTTTCAAACGAGCAGATGTTCTTATTGGTTACAAATGGATGTGTCAAAACTAATCAGCCTAGCAACCAATCAGAATTCAGAGAAAGTCGCTAGTAAATCCCTCTGGACAACTACTGGCGCATTAGCTGAAATTTTAATTTATTAATTAATAATAAAATAATGGTAAAACCTAAATTTAAATTTCATGATTATATATTGATAAATAACTAATTTTTAATGTACACAAAAATAATCAAGTCAAAATTTCTAGTAGATATTTAGTAAACATTTTTTTTGTATCGAAATCTGCCTTAATTGGTCTACTACTAGAGCGTTCACCCTAATTCGCAACCGGACGTTCAAAACTGGCGCAGGGGCATGATTCTGGATTTGGGGAATGTTGTAATTAAAATGAAGTGACTTCCGTCTGACCTTCGCAGTAATTAATAGGGGAACTGGGTCATGATGGTTACGCGTTTCAGAAATCATCACAGGTTTTTTCAGGAAAGCATCCTTCACCGCCGAGCTAATGATAGAAATACGTACTTAAATTTGAATAATGTAAAGTTGCAAAGTTGATTCGAACCCAAAACGTCCCGTGTTCGAATCCACTGATAAAAAACTTCATTTTACTATTTGCATAAAGATTTCGTTACTTTTTTGAGTTAAAGGTAACATACCTGTGAAAACACAATGATCTCATTAGAATTACCTTTCCTTTTTTATATTCTCGGAACTCCATCCCTGACCTCATTAAAATGCGTTTAAATTGCGTAGAAAATTCCATTCATATACCAAATTTTTTCATAATGTTTTTTTCATTATTATATCCGCTGCCTTATTTTTTATAACATCTTCAAGGTCCAATTTTAACTTAGAGAGAAAAATGTTTGGACCTTTCAAAATTAAATATCAAAAGGAAGAAAATCAAAGGAAGGCAACGCCACGTTTAAACCTACAATGTTTCAGTAAGTACAAACTTGGGATACCTACGAGAAAAATATTCACTGAAAAGATGATCCTTTTGGAATCACTTAAAGCTGTTCATAAGACAAGTAAATTGTGATTTCCTACTGAACATGAATGAATTTGTAAAATAACTACATACTCCAAAAGGAACTTAAACGTGTCATATGGCTTGCTTCCCGCTCCCAAAAGCTTATTTGAGACAGTAACTAGGATCTATTGATGAAAGAAGTTAACTTAAAAGGAACTTGATCGAGTCCGTCAAGTCATATGGTTTGCTTCCTGTTCTCTAAAGCTTATTTGTGACAATAACTTGAATTCAAGGCTGTTTTGATAAAGAGTCCCTATGAAAATATTTTAAATAACTCATACTGAGCAAAAAAGTTCAAATCCTTTTAAGTTCATTCGATGGGTGGGAGTCTTAAGACGTGAGGTTAGTAAAAAGCCTTAATATGAAGGCGAGTATGTATTGAAAAGGTTTAAAAACATAAAATACTTTCATCATTAATTAACTATTCACTGGTTTTCCAAAATTCGCATCGCTAATCCCGACCCCAAAACAACCTTTATGCGGGGATTTTACTCGTATATCCAGCACTTGTTGTAAAGAAAACATCAGAGCGCCCTTTATAATGATCCCTGTTGAAAACCGATATCACATCATTAAAATCGTTATACGAAAAAGGCGAAGTTCCAAAGCCTTCATAGATAAATTTCTAGAATGTTCCAATTCAGCTAGTGGCCTAAAGTCATAGGCCTATTATGAATTTAACCGCTTCAAAAAGGTGGAGGTTCTCAATTCGTCTGAATGTCGTCTCGGCTGCAAGAGCAGAATCTAATATGTCAAAAAAAAAAGTTGTATATGAAAGTGTAGGAAGTTTTTGTTACGGCAAAAAAACTTTTTAAGGTCTAACTCATAGATGTCAAACCCTAATTGTCACTTTAGTAAAATATTGATCTTTATTTTAATAGACATAAAGAGGAAAAAAATAAGGCGTAACGAAGTTCGCTGGGGACCAGTAGTTATTAAATAAGTAGTAGTTATAAAATAACATGTCAAGTTTTAATTAAAAAGGGAAAAAGAATAAGAACTTTTGTGTTTAAATGTCTTTTTTTAATTGAATCAAGACCCTTACCACATATTTAGAATCAAACAATGTGTACTTTTAAATGTTGCCGACCAGCATCATATTATGTAGGTAATTCATTTTATAGATCTACTTATACAACACACACCTTGTGTTGGAGAATCCCTCGTGACTCGACAATTGTAAGTCACGTGTTTAATTTAACCGTGTGATGTGAGCAGAACGTCTGGCATCTTGTTATACCTAACATTCGTTTTGAGTTGCCCTTGGGAGATATTCCAGGACTCACTTTCAAGAGTTTAATTATGAAGTAGCCGTAATGATTAGTGAATGTAGAGATATTTATGATAATGAGGCTTTCATAACGCTTCTCCTCTATATATCGTTCAAATGAACGAGCTCATTATAGCAAGTCAGTGAATAACGATGTGTGTTCTAAATGGGAAGTCGTAGGTAGAAATCCAAGCACAGAAATCTGGATTTTAAAAATCAAGAAAAGACTGTGTGAGGAAACCTGAACGCTGAAGTTTCTCAAACTATCGATATCCAAAAATTGTTGAGATAATGATTCTGAACTAGTGACACGATTCAAGTTCCCTGTCCAAAGGCTGCCAAGGTCAGACTAGATCATGGGCCGAACGTGTCATGAGCTTAGTAGCAATTAATTTTAGATAAGACGGAATAAAGATAGTTCGCGTTATCAGTTCACGTTTTGTAAAATAATAACCCTGGATTCCTTATAACAAGTATATCCGCTGTCCCTCTTTATAACCAAGTTTCAAACCCGACCCGATATTGTAATCCAATTTGTCAATCTCCCTACATTGGCCTAGTCAATAACGACAATCGGAGCGCGGGTTCAGCGCCAATCCATCATGTTTAACTTAGTAGCTCTGCCGCAGCGCACTAACTTAGTACGGAGGCGTCAAACATGTATGAATAATTATGAGAACGCTCCCCAGCTGTTCTCTGGCATGCGACTTGCGAAAATAGAGCGGTAGCGGGGAAGGACTGAAATGAAATATTGCGTGAGTGGCTAAAAATACTATCGTCCCTTGCATTAATGTACAACGAAACAACGATATTACGCTTGTATTTAGTCATTATTATTATGCCTCTGTCAAAGTTTACTAAGCAGAAGGTGCCCCCAGACTGATGTAAAATTGACCCGATATTTGAAAACATTTCCATCGCTTTAATCACGCCTTCTGTTATAAAAACATTTCTTCTGTGCCTTTTGGAAATTCGTCGAAAATTTTTGCCACTACTATACAAAATGACCAGGTTGTGGTTGACTTTGTATAAAGTGCCATACGTTCGGGTTTCCCCGGATTTGTCCTAGTTTAAAGGGCATCCGGGAGCATCTGGGTAAGGTTTCATTTGTAGACCGGGTTTTAAAAATTAAACCACATTGAAATTGTGTTCAAAAGATCTTGTTGACATGTCCAGGTTTCGGACTCTAAAATCGGGGGAGTTTTACGCGTCTTGTCCTGTTTTCCAAATTTTAGAGATGGCAACCCTAACTTTTTATGAAAAGTGTTTTTTTTTCGAATTCCCAAAAGTCCTAGAACAAAATATGATGTTCAGGGTGGATGGTTGGAACACGTGGTTAGAATGTAAATGTTCACCGTTACCACCCTACTTAAATTACAAAAATTCTAAGAATATAGAACAATAAATCATATATTAAAATTGCCCTTATATCAAAATATGAAATTTCTGAAAGCTTTAAGAAAAGCTTTTACAACGAGGGAATGCATTATTAATGTATTTCACTCGTATACATACATTATGATAATAACCGTTTTTCTTTGTTATTTCCTTTCTTATATTTTTTCCGCTGAATTAATTTTTTTCTTCAGTTAGAAACTTTGTGTAAGTCCCTAATCCGATGGTAATATTGACGAGACAAGAAAAGGCCTATACTCAGCAGTGGGTGGATGTGGGCTGATATGATAATGATGATGATGATGATAGTCAATAACCCTGTTAGCTGAATTTTGACTACGTTTGCCAATCTAAGCCTAGATAGGTAAATATTTCAAAAGTTAAAAGGGGGGCAGCACTCTTATACCTCCACTGCTAGTGTTACGCATGTCAATGGGCGGCGGTAATCACTTATCATCAGGTATTCAGCCACCTCGTCTGCCACTTATCACATAAAAAAGTGTCACTCTAAAAATCTCACTGTATTATTGCGAATCCTCTACCGCTTGTGAACAGGTGAAAAAGTTTATTATCTAGTTGTTCCATCATATGCGTGCTTACTCGCCATAGACCTGTTTAGTCAGATCTATGTGACTTACAATATTCTGAGTATAAACCCTATATATATAGAGTTTAATACAACAAGCCTTGAATTTGTGCCTTTTTTATTTTTTGAAAATGGCCTTGGCTTCATACTGAACCTTAGAGTTAAAAAGAAGCTTACGATAGAGCGGGCTTACACAGTAGTAGTCTATTTACTCTAAAAGTAAATTATCAGCCTATTTACTGTCCCACTGCAGGGCAAAGGCCTCCATCATAGAAATCAAGTTATCACTACTATGATGGGATTAGGCTTAATCACCACGCTTGCCTAATGCGGCATTACTAAATTGTAAGTTGTAAGTAAATTATCAGCCTATTTACTGTCCCACTGCAGGGCAAAGGCCTCCATCATAGAAATCAAGTTATCACTACTATGATGGGATTAGGCTTAATCACCACGCTTGCCTAATGCGGCATTACTAAATTGTAAGTTGTAAGTAAATTATCAGCCTATTACTGTCCCACTGCAGGGCAAAGGCCTCCATCATAGAAATCAAGTTATCACTATGATGGGATTAGGCTTAATCAGCACGCTTGCCTAATGCGGCATTACTTAATTAAATTATTTACTCAAGCTTTTAAAAAATTGAGGTTGTACTCATTAGGAAAAACAGACGCAGGAAGGGTGTTCCACTCCTTGGTAGTGCGCATCACAAACGAGGACGAAAAGTGGTTTGTACGTAATCGAGGAATATTTACCAAGAAAGGATGTAACCGCGCAGTTCGATACAAAGTAAAGATTTGAACATATTTTGAATGATTCAATCTATGCGTCGTTTGTATCATAGAGTAGATAGACCATAGTGCGCACAGACCAACCACGGGCTCTGAAGCGACAGCTGAGAATCACGCACTGAAACAAGATAAGAAGGCATTCTAATAAAACTTTTTCCTTTAATTACTTAGTTACTACCCACTTGCGTAAAATTAGACACCCATTCACGCACTCTGGATTTGATTTAGGTATTCATTCATTCAAATATGTCAAATGGAATGTAATCGGGTCTTTGATCCTTCGGCTAATTATTGCGGCCGCTCAAGGACTGGAGGGCTCGCCAATAAAATTCAATTTGGGATATTAAATTGTACTTCCAATTGGATGAATTGCCTTTTCCAGTTAGCAGACAATAGGCCCATGAATCCTTAATTCCTGTCGAGTCTGAGAACTGATTTCGGTTATAATGTTTTGATTTTGAACGAAATGGAATGGAACACAGCGGTCCACTGCCCTTTCACAAGAACCATTTACTCGATAATCTTGAATTTATCATGAAAATGGACTATTTGTTTTTCTATTATAGTTTTAAAGGTTCCATGTATAGAAACAAAAATAAATCGATTGGTTTCCGACGGTTACTTAGCCAATATAAACTTACCAACTTTGATATGTTATAATTTTGAAATAGATTTTATTGTTAAAAATTTCAAAGAAAAACTATTAAATGAGCACTAACTCGTTGGAACAGTTGCGTCCAAACCAGTTCCTATGGAGCCCGGAGTTCGTTTGGAGCTTGTTTCAGGACTAGAAAAATCAGGTAAGTCTAATAAAGCGCCGTCTTAAACAGGGGAACCAGACAAACTGGACCATAAATACACGTTCAGAATAATATCCGAAACGTGCTATTTTTCTTCGCCGACGAGCGAATGGTAGAAATACGCACATACATATGTCGATTATTGAGAATTTAACCTACTAACGCACGTTTTTATCCCCTGAGCTATCATCTCTTTTTAAAAAACACTACCTTAATTCTTTGATTTCATTAATAAGTAGGTATTAACGTTTGTATAGAGTTATAATAAGTTATCGGTGTTTATCTTATACAAGTAAAGAAGGCTTGTGCGGCCTGAATGAAAGCAAAACTTTGTTCTTCCATCAATATTGTAACGAAAAGAACAACTTTACCGTAAAGCCCTTCGTATTCAAACGGGTTTGTACTTTGCACTTGCATAATATGACGGAGCAAATGTGACCTCCTTTTCTTCTTTTCATTTCCATTCCTTTCTCATTGCTTATACTTTTTATTGAAACAATAATTATAATGTACAGCAGAACATATAAAAAAAAATAATGATGAGATATTTACAGAGAGAGCAGAACATATAAAAAAAAAAAAAATGATGAGATATTTACAGAGAGTTGTCTGCCCCGCAATTCAGCGTGCCCAAAATGCTGGCGGCGTTACCCCTTTGAATGGCCAAACCGATGCGTTGGCCAAGGTAGCTGCCAGCATTAAGGTCACCCGTAATTTCGAGAAGCCGGGCAGACAACTCTCGGAAGAGTTTGCGAGCCTCAGGACCCCACGGACCCAAGGTTTCCACGCCAAAAGGAGCAAAGCGGTAACAGCTGTCTAAGGCAGAGTATTTAGTCCGTTTACGGGACTCTGCCGAAGCAGCTGCTGCACCCGCGCTCCGTGATGTGGCGTGGACATGGGAAGGGGCCAATGTGTCCGCGCAGGTCGCATCCCAAACCAAGGCCTTACCTTTGCTCCAAGGGATGATAGTCATCCCATCGGGCCTTTTGCCGTCGCTCCGGGATAATCCGAGGGGTTCCAGGACTGCCGGAGTGCGGACGGAGATGAAAGCCCGACGAAGGAGGTCATTAAGGCAGGCGTGGCGAGGAATGCGGCCTGCGCTTTGGACACACGACAAGCCGTGGTGGCCTAGAGGCCCTACAAACTCTCCACAGGGGCAAGTATGAGGGTGGGTGATCGGTAGCCCAAGGCGAAGGGAAACCGCTATGGACAAAGTGATGTTGTCCAAAACGGTTCCAACATTCGCCGAGGGTAGAGCGTGAAGCCAGAAGCCTGACTCTCTTTCTGCTACAGCAAGGAGACGGGCCCGCTCTGTGTCGTTGGCCGAAGAAGACAAAAGGTCATCAAAGGTTGCTCGACAGAGCGGCTCGTCCCAATGCTTCTGCGCATGTGGGTGAATGGGTGGATCATCCGAGCAGGCAAGAGACCAAGCATTCCTGGCATCCGCCAAGCACGTAACCTCAACATCGCCAAGCGACGGGTTTAAAATGGAAGAATAGAGGTTGTACGTGCTATAGGCGGAAGACAGGAAAGCAGGAAGAGCGACACTGGAAATTTTTCTTGTGCCCAAACCGCCGAACCGGATGGGTAGGGAGCCTAAAGCCCATGAACGGTCATCAAGCGGGCAATTTAGAATTTCGCACAGTGTGTTTTTCAGAAGGTCATCCAAAGAGGTGAGAATGTTTTGAAATTTCCAGAACGGGGAACAACGTAAAAAGTAGGTAAATTTAGGTACAAAGGTGCAAAAACGGATAATTGTAAGGGCCATGTGCGAATTAATTTTGAGGAGCCTGTCGGACGACTTTTGAAATTTGGAGACTTTATCTGAAATGAAATTTGGGATAGAATCCTCGAAAATGGGGGCACCTAGGAGGTGGAGAGACTCTTTGTTGAGAATTGTAATATTCGGGGCTATTTCAGAGAATTTAGAAATTAGAATTTGTTTATCACTTAAGGAGTCCGGAATGTAGAGCTCGCATTTGGCAAAATTTAGATCAAGACCGATAGAGGAAAATTTGAGAATGATGTCATTTAAATCGTTGAGTACTGAAAGGGCATCTCCACCTAAAGTTCCGTCATCTAGGTACCACAAATTTAATTTAGAATTTAGAGCCGAAATTATTGGATGTATGGCCAGGCTGAAAAGCGCTGGACCGAGTGGGTCGCCCTGCTGACAGCCAACAGAAGACGACAAAAGGTGGTTTTTGTAAACTAATTTGGTAGGTTTGCTGTAACATTGCCAAACATAATTAAAAATCGGAGGAGTTTTTTCTTTAACTTGAGTCAGCAGGGCACCCCTATCCACCGAATTGAAAGCATTCTTTACATCCACCTTCAACAAAACTCCTGCATTGAAATGGTTTAGGAATGACCGAACGGAATGAACAGCGGCCTCACACCCGCCGCGGGTGCCGAAGCCAAGCTGTATTGGTTGGAAATGGGCGGGGATTTCGGGTATGATGGACCGAACGCAAACCTTGGACGCTAAACGGCGGAAAGTAGAACCAATAGCGATTGGCCTAATTCCGCCATCTTTTTTTTTAAGGGCGATCAGATTTGCGCCGTACAGGATGTCTGTGATAGAATTTAGGACTTGACCGGAGAGCATGACGTTAATGAGTGAAGTGAGATGATTGAGAAGTGAACTGCCGGCGTTGCCCGTTTCCGAGGAAACGAGGTCTTTCAGATGTTGAGGTGTTAAGCCATCAAGGCCACCGGCAGAACCATTTTTGAATGATAGAAGGCAGGCGAGGACGCTTTTGGAAGATACAGACAGAGAATGATCAGAAGGGTGAGGTGGGTCGGGAAGGAGGAGTGTTGAAGGTGGAGGCGGGTGCTTGCTGTGCAGCGCAGAAAGAGTGTCGGGGTTGTCCGGGGCGACAACATCGTTGGTAAAGAGAAGTTGGGCAGCTCCCTTCAAGTCGCCATCGCTGATTTTTTGCTCTATACGTTTTACTTCCGATGGTAAATTTTGTTTTTTGGGGGCCTGAAATGTTGAATTATAATTAATAGGTGATGGATTGGTACAGTTGGATTTGATTTTGTGTGTAAGGGAGCTGTCGTTGCGCTCTCTGCGGTCAACAAAGAGAGTAATATACGGAAATATGAGTAGGCGTTCCCAGCTTTCAGCATTGTTGAGTTTTACCGCGTTTTCGATGCACTTTCCGAGAGCGGTAGCTACTGAGGTGCGAGCTCCGCGCGGAATCTTTTTCAAAAGAGGACGGCTATGTTTTAGGAAACTAAGTTTTTGCCAAAGTGAGAGTGTGATATTGCTAGGTGGTGCATCAGTGACGTTCTGTACGTCGGTGGGAGTGGAATTTAACTGTAAATTTTCGGATTTGTGAGCCCTACTAACATGGATTCTGAGGCCTCTTAGGCCTTTGAAAAAACGCGGCTGGGAACACAACTCACATTTCACTTCGATGTCGTCCCGGACAGTTGACGTAGAAGGAGCAGCTTGAGACATAAATTGATAATTAATAATAAATAGTAATTAATCTAAAATAGTAAAAAAGCATCCAAAAACATTAGCTATTTACAATAAAATGACAATGTCGTATAAATGACAGTCTTGAAGACCACGTCAACTCGACGGCTAGACTCATTGGCCGGATGTCTGCGGGTCCCGCGTGATTGGCGGGCCCTGCCGAGTGCAGCGGCTACGCGGCTGCGCGGCTGTCCGGTCGCCCTGGCGACGACTTCGCTCGCTTGACAAACGTCAATCAGAGAACTTCGGGTAGTCAATTTTCTTCTTGGAGGCCCAGGGGCGCAGGCGCTGCGCCTTCGGGAGTCGCTCGTAGTTTACAGGCCGCCGAAGACCCTCCCCTCAGAAGAGAGGAAGGTATAGGTCCATAAAAACTTTGGGAACTAATTTTAAAGTAATTAAGTTAGCCCAGTGACACTTCATCGTGTTCCTTATTTTTTTTTTTTTTTTTTTTTTTTTTTTTTTTTTTTTATATTTATATTTTCTTTCTCATTTATATTTTCAAGTTCGATTCCCGTATTTTTCCGGTCGTGTCATAGGTTTCATGTTTCAAATTTTCAAGAGAAAACTTTGGTTTGAAGCCAAGACAAATAATGTATTTGTCCTGACCTCAATATTATAGAGGGCACTGATCCTATCTCGTTACAAGTCCATCAACCTAATCATAAATAGACGCCCACAGCTGGACATACGCCTTCCCAAAATGTCTCCCCACATAGATCGGCTCTGTGCATTCATACTAGATTGTCGGTCCACCTTGTGGGAAGCACGGCTGTGACTTCCTATACGCGGCGTCCACTCGAGGACCTTTTCACCCCAACAATCGTCTGTTCTCCTCGTAGTGTGCCCTGCCCATTGTGACTTGAGTCATGCAAATCTTTCAACTGTCTGTCAACTTCGAGGAACAGAATTAAGTAAGTTGGTGCTAGTAATATCGTGGGAACACGAAACACAAATTAACTGGCCGAAGGAATCGGTTGCCTGACGTGACCTGATATAATTTCTAAGTCGTGCAGGCGAATCGCTAACAAACCATAATTAAAAAATAATTATCAGAGCCGTTTCCCACTTTAATTAATCCCTGAAAATACTATAGTACTATATTTTTTCGGTCATCAGTGCCTTTTCTCGTAAAATATGAGTTGAGCACCTAATTAGAGACGGGAAAACATGACTCGAATTCGAGTTAAGCAACTTGAGTTACTAAATCGTCTTGCTTATAATTCCATTCAAGCGCATCATATGCAAAAAAATGCATTTTTACTTCTTTCTAAAAAGAAATGAAAAATGTGTCCTATCCTTAAGATAGGATTTGAGGTAGGTACTTTATCTCCAGGATTCAAACATTTTTTTCTACCCTGTACATGACTGATAGATTTTTGTTTGTAGAATGAAAATCGAGCGTGTCTATTTGAGCGTCAGTGAAATTGTGTTTAGTCTAGATGTTGTGGAGCTTTCATCACAGAGTACTTTTATATATGCTTTCATTTGTTTTTCTTTTTTTTTAGAGAATCGTCAATAAATCAAAATAGAGAATCAAAATTCATCCTCGAGTCAAAGGGATTTTTACTTGAATTGACACATCACTACGAGTACACCTGGCGTAATGATGGTCCTTAATTGAAATGCTTGAACGCAAAAAAGTAATTAACGAGCTTACACAATTAATATCCTGCTGGCGACAAATACTATTTGCATTTTCCAGGCGGTTATAAATTAATTTTAAAATATTTATGAATTTGATTAATGCTTGGCTTGTATAAAATCATTATACTAAAGTAGAACAGTGCAGGTAATATAGCTCGCACGTAGATTGTTTCTACTGTACGACTGATTCTACCACAGCCATCTGCAGCTGACATTACCTACGAGTTGTGCAAAGCATTTTGACCCTAAAGGTGAGAAAGCTCGGTGACCGCGTTACCTTTCTTTTATAGGTCAATGCTAAGATATATTATAGATAAAGAAGATATAGAGCCATATTTCAGGCTACAATCTGCCTGGGGACTACGGTGCGGCGACCTCCTCGTGTGGCCTCCCCGGTAGTATTTTCTTTCTGTTTGGAACTGCTACCGGAGGGGTCCTGGTGTCCCTGGGCAACGGCGGGTAGCAATTGGCTTATCGCCATATTGCTACCCGACGGCTGACAGCTGCACTTTGAGGCCCAGCTCTGTCTGGGCCGGGGCCCTGTCCGGCGCCCTGTGAGGATCTCCTCCACTTTGGGCGCACCTTGACGTGGGCCCCACCGAGTGGGGCGCCTTCGGGCGCCACCCCCCACATCTTTTGTGGGGGTCTTTAGTTGCTGGTCTGCGCTGCGTCCCACAGCCAGTGGGATGCGGCAAAGGCCGGCTAAAACCCCACCTCTCCGCCCAGCGACCGACTGCGCAATCCAGCGTAGCCGGCCGTGGGGCTGTCTGGTGGGGCAGTTTTTTGGAAGCCTGCAGGCACTCTCCCCCACCTTGCCCTGCAGCCAGCAGGGTGTGGGTTTGTGGAGAGTTCTACAGGAGCCCATGCCCGCGACGCCCGTATCGCAATCCAGAGATGCGGGCGCCGCCCGGTTGGGGCTTTGTCGGAGGGCAGTGGGAGCTGCTCTGGGGGCTTTAAGCCCCGAGAGTCGGAAAGAGGCCGTACTGGCGTGCCTTGCTGTCCATGGGTGGGTCTGCGGTGATGAGGTTCGTCCTATTTCCCGCTTTCCCACCCCGAGCCTGGATTTGCCGGGAAAAGTCGCAGAGTGTTTAGTGGGTATGCCCTTGAACGGCCTCTGATTAGCAGAGGCCCAATCCAGGGGAGAGCCCCACACTACCTGGTCGTCTCCCAGCGGCCGGGTGTGCATAAGGCGGCATTCACTCTGCGAAAAACTACAATCTGCCTATTATCATTATACGAATCTCACCTTAAAGTTATTTGACATGAGGTTGATGTGAATCGTTCCTAAGTTTCCGTTGACAAGGTCACAAAACAGACGCTGACTCATTATATGTCCTACCTATCTTCATTATTTCTTGTAAAAACCCTTTCTTCAACAACCCTGAGTGACTTAAGACTGTTTTACCTATTGGGAGCTGCTACCTAGCTCCTAGACAGTTACTCAACTTGCTATCTACTTTCTAGCTCGCCCCTGCGGGTTACCTACTTGTAAGTGACGTTCAAACAGTGCTGCAGAACAGTTACTCGATTCGTATCCTATGTAGCTTGCACTATGTACTTAAACCAGTTTTTATAAAAACAGCGCCAGTCATGAGGGTAAGTGTGAGGGGAAAATCGATTTTATAATCAAACCAGACCTAACTCACTTCAAGCCTCTAATGATTGATGTCCAACCATTATGACTAGATGATCCAGATTACAAAAGCAATATGAATTAAAATACTCGTACCTACGTGGAATGTTCACTGTAGAAATTTCATACTGTAAAGGTCTAACTTATCAATATCAAACCACGTCAACCATTTCCGCAAATTATTAAACTTTCCAAATGCCTCCGGTCATTAACTATTGTTATCGAACAGCAACATAATTAAAATATAGAAATTAATTAGTCTTTTAAATTGTATAGTAAACTCATTGGGATAAGACAAATGTGTCCTATATCCACACAAGTAGATAAATCTACTCTTGGGCTGTCTCCAAGTACAAAAGAGGCAGCGTAAGCTTCGGGCTCTTTCACTCGTCCTGTCACATTGTTAAGATTGCCCTTTATTCGTCATCATCATCATCAGCATCCCGTACTAGTCCACTGCTAGGCATAGGTCTCCCTTAATGCACGCCACCGCTCCCGATTTTCAGCCACTCACATCCAGCCCACACCAGCCAGCCTTTGAATGTCATCATTCCATCTTGTCGCAGGGCATCCAACACTATGCTTACCGAGTTGCGGACCCCTTTATTACCAGGGATAAATGTTTGTAAAAAATACCGTGTAGGTATACTTAATAGGCAGTGCTCCTAATATAGTATTTTGTTCCAGCTATCGGCGAGCAGCGACGCCGCTGGAGCCCTGGACGCGGTGGCGCGGCGGTACAGGCTCGAGAACGGCAACTCTCTGGGAGAAAAAGACGAGGTGAGTTAGTATTAACGGCCACACAATTAACTAGCCACTTTTAATTCTTAAGTAAATTATGTATGTATAGCTGGCGGCATGAAAGAATAGCGATGACCGTTGTTTGCGCAATTGTAAAAGAAGACTTTTTTACTAAAATTGGTTTCTCACACTCAAGGTCATCGCTATTGTTTCATGTCGCAAACTATACTTAAAATTTCGGTCGATATTTAGAATTGCTCAGTAGCCATTTTAGCAGACCAGTATCATGACCCTTTTTTATTGCTTATTTCTCCGTAAGCTAATGAATTTTATTGCCTAATACATAAAAGGTAAATCCCCTGCTAATGGTGGGACTTTTGTAATTGAAAACTCACATATAATTAACTGTTGATTATATTCGACACCAAAAATAGAATTTTATTTCATTATTTCAACAAAGCTATCATTTGTATAGCTGTGATGCTAGTGGTCAAAATCACTTTGAATGCAGGTTTATTTCTTCAAAAGCGTGCTTTTTCTGAGTAAAACGTGATAAACTTAAGAATTCAATGTAGTTTCCCACCACCCAACGTTATTTTCCGCTCTATATAGTCCAGCAGTCTTACATGCAAAATTTCCTCTCTCAAGAAATTTTCTATTGAATTAATTATATTAATTCGAAGCGCTTAGTACTGATCCATTGGTTCGACTAGAATGTCGATTTACCTAATGATTCCGCTGGATTCGCAACGGTTTGCCTCATTATTTACATAATTAACCTACAAATCTCTTTCTTCACTGAGTAATTAATCACAATAAAGAATGGTATCACTCTTGATTTGGCCCAAATCACGCAAGTTTTGCTGAAGAAATATTTATCTGATGAGTATCGAAAACGTTTCCCGTTCTATACCTAAGTGTTTTCTCTATTTGTCCGATCTATATCCGGAATCCAAATACGATTTGAAATCATTGTTAAATTATTAATGGGTAGTTTAGGCACTAGGTCTGACTTTTCATACCCGATGTCTCTCCGCCGTACATGAAACTCCATTCCGGATAAGACAACCCACCCACCGTAGCTAACATATAGTTCGCTACCATATGCCGAAAGCGGGCCCCTGAATTGCTTATATTTTTATTAAAATATTTTATGTTATTAATCCAAATCAGTCATCACTAATGCTAGGGTATATCAAAGTTCCAAAGTCAGGGTGTTAAATAAATATCAAGGAAATTATTTTGTAAGATGATATATCTAGAAAAAGAAACTAGTTTTCAATTAGATCTGGTGGAGAGAGATTGACATTTTACGATATTAAATAGATGATTATACCTTATTAATAACATCAAAGAATCCGCGCTCGAGTAAACACCAATTCCTACTATTCCCTAGTCCCTAAAACCGTACTTAATCAATACTCATCAAGGAAATAAAGCGAATTGTTTGACGATTGTTCCTCCCCTTTGAGCGCGAGGTCAACGACATAACAAAACGCTTATCCGACACATTCACGCACATGACTGCGGGTATTGAGCCCTCCTATGACGAGCATTTTCACACCTGTCATGAAGGCGCGCCACCAATATTGAGTCCGCCCTTCCAATATTTATAACAATAGCTCAGAGGCTAGCGGAGGCATTTGTGCAAATGACTGGAAAACTCAAAGGAAATTAATAAATTGAGATAACGTTAACGGTTATGAGTTAGGGACCTTCAAGAGACGAGAGTACTTCTTTCTAAAGCATTGACGCATCTGAACTTGGAGATGTTCGTGGGCGGCGATTATTACCATCAGGTCAACCGCTTGGTAGCATACCTACATCTTTTACTATCTGTTTCACACACAAACACTTGTATTTAGTAGGGGAATCTAACTTGTCCTAAACGGTCCATTAATTTACCTAAAAGAGAATTTAGAATATAATCTTAAGAATCCTTACGAGTTCAAACATTATAACCGTTTTTTAATTACTAGCATAAAACTGGAGAACCTGTACATAATTATATAAGTATTGACTAACCCTGTCTCTAATATTATTAAAAAAAAATGGTTCCGAATAATAATATTAAATATTAGCGTAAGGTGCCTAGTTGCAAATAAAATATATTTTCAAGAAGTCATATTTTTTTATGGTATGGTTTTTGGTAGATTGACCGTACCAGGTTTCTCCTGTCTTTCCTGCCAGTTAAATTATAAGAAAAAAATGTTACCCACCAATTTAAAAATTAAAATCGTTCAACTTTCAATCTTTGTCGGTGTAGCGATGTAAATTCGGAGTTTATTGGGAGGAAGGTACAGGCTTGTGCACTAATAAGTATACAACCTCATTCAAATATAAACCTTGTAGTCCTGTCTTAAGAGTCGAGATGTTTACATTTTATTGCAGGTACTGTACAACCGCACATACCTGCCTCTTGCCTCCAGGGATTAAATGGTGTGCTCGTTAAAGAAATTCCTTATTATGACGGCTCCAATTTACTCTCAAGGACCATTAAACCCACTCAAAGGAAGTCGCTAAGCATGTTTAGCTGTAATATAGTTGATGCTTTTTGGTGGTGGTTAGTAAGGAATTTAATGACCTAGAATTCATGTTGTGAAGAAATAATTGGAATTTTTACTCATCGGGTGAAAACTAAATAATTTACTTGGAATCTGTAACACAGGTTTTATAAAACTACTTCAGGCACCAGTCTCTCACAATGTTTTCCCAAACAGATGTACCTAGCTTAGTTATAATTATTAAGCCAACATTGTAAGAGAGAATAAATGATTTATTATAAATGATTATATTATTACTTTGATATTATATAAGGCAAAGTACATAATTATTTCTCTGGCGCAGTACAATAATATTTTAAATTTTAGGAAATCTTACAGCTACGTAAATTAATCACTAGTTGAACTTTAAAGCATGCAGATACATTTCAGCTTGATAAAGTTTTTTCCTAGTTATCTTCACTATTTATAAAGAGAAAAATTCTAGAGTTTATAGACAAACCGAAAAAAAAACCAAACACTTGCACGATATACACAATAGGTGTCTACCTATTGATACAAATATAAACGAATATACCGATACGAACGGTGTCACTTTAAGTTCTGCAAATTGTCAAACGCATAGAATAAAAATATTAACTGATATCTTATTTCCGCAGCTGTTTGGACCGCCGAGCGCGCCAGTTTTGGAGAATCCCGAGTTCCAGACGAGATGGTACTTCAAATATTTCCTCGGTAAAAGTGAGTAAACACGTTCCTAAGCCTTTGAACAAAGACCAAATCACAATAGAATTGCTTTCTTAACTGCTAAAGAAAACATAAGAGAACACTTTGAAGTGATTGCAAACATGAGAAGTTGGTAAATTTACTTACGTTAAATAAAACAAAAGGCTCCATATTTTTTTATACCTACTTCATAAGGCCGAGGGCTGTTACAAGTAGCTTATTTTAACTAAGTTGGCGCAGCGACCTTTAGTGTCTTGGCCTCCGATAATAAGAGCCTCTATCTGGGTCGGTCTTGCGCCACTTCCTGCCAGTCACCTGCCAAGAGTCCGCGCAAATCTTTATCGACCTCATCTTTTCAGCAGAATCTTGGACAGACCGGTTAGTTTTATAAACGTATAAACGTATTGAATATTAGGCCAGAGAGTTAAAAATCTTACCCTATTGATGGTAGGAGGTATAACACCTATTGATGTAGGTAATTACGGGCACTAATAAGTAAGTATACAACCGCATTCAAATATGAACCTTATAGTTTTGTCATAAGAGTCATATTTATTGCAAGTGTCTATGCGTTCAAGCTATTGTTGCCGATATTTCTAGTTAGGTAAATAACTACAGTTATAACACTACAACGTCTACAACGGACTACAGACCGATACTTTAAAGTTTTGGACAATACATTTTTGAAATTTGCTATCGAACATCAGTGGCCGAAACTGATAAAGGAATGCTAATGCTTAATTAAATAAGGTGTCATAAAATACCTTACAGCCAGATCACATCTCTTTCATTCATACTTGAAGTATTTAATCCCCTTCATATAACTACCTACCCTTTATGCAAAGCCAGACAGCTGCACATACGGTGAACTCCTGCAGCCTACCGATAGCCGTATTGGGCTGGGAAAATTTAATGTCTTGATGTCATCGACACGAGAAGAAGAATATGTACTTTTAACTACATAAAATATTATAGTTTGTGCACATCAAAAAATACTTAGACCAATCTAAGCATACAGAGTACATGTAACGTACTAATCTAAACTAATATGTAACACATACAATGAGTGGACCGCAGTCAATGTCGGGGTGTAAATGAATTTATGCATGAGGCCGGGTGGACTCTGATACAGCATATAGATGTGACTATTTACATCTATATGCTATTGTTTTATGTACCTGCTTGCATGAGGATCACACATACAATTTAAGGTAGGTAGTCAACGTACTAGTCAAGTTACGGAAACTTAAATGGTATAAACCTCTATAAGGTTCAATTAATAGTTCCTAAAAAGCCACATGCATATCTGTAAAGCAAGTGCTTACTCGTTCAATCCCACCATAATTTTCTGGATTTCTTAAGTGGTGCCGCCCTATAAAGTTTGATGGACACGCCAAAGATTCTGAACACGCCTGGCGGGTTCTATGCATGGTGAAGGAAAATCGCAAAAACACGCCAGGCGTATCGGTGGCATTGAATGTACGGCTACATAGTACGGAGTCAGAGCAATGTTTAGATGTTGTGTGAATTTATATTATTAATAAAAAAGTACGACTCGCAAGCAAGTGTACTCAGCACGTTGTATACTTATTGCACGAACACCAATTCGATCGAGTCAACCAAACAAATAAGCCACTTCTTAAAGCGTTCAGGTAAATCGTGAGTGTATTAGAAACATTCAGGTGTGGCAGCGACATGTTTTATTCAGTTCATTCTGCTAGCACAAACACGCAGACAGAGTGGTATCCAGGGCTGCTAGCGATGACATATAAGATTGTACTTGTATAATTAATAAATAGAATAGAATAGAAAAACGTTTATTTGGCACCAAAAATACAGAAATACACACAACGTCTCATACATTGTCCTGACTCCGAACTAAGTAGCTTAAGCACTTGTGTTACATATATCAGACAACAGAGGATCACAAATATAATTACTTAAATACATATATAATACTTGCAACTTGTATAGGTACTCACTCTCTCACCTCAGCACGCTTAGTGCAATGGGTCAGGATTTTAGGAGTCTGGTAATTATAATGAAGCGACTGCCGTCTGACCATTGCAATCCTTTACAGGGGAACCAAACCAACTGAATCATGGTAACTCGTACAAGTGGTCTCACGGTGTCTTTCTTCACCGCCGAGCTAATGTTAAATCATTTTTGTAAACAGGTATATCGGCCTTTTAATTTACCATTATTTATCGCCATATCTGCAATCAGAACGTAGCACAAGATTTTTTATATGATAGGTAACAGACGAGCAGACTAATTGTATTACCTGATCGTAAGCGATTTCCGCCGCCCATAGACACCTGCAACATCAGTAGAGTTACATGTGCACTGCCATCCTTTTAGCCCTCTTTCCCCAAATGGGCCTTAAACTTCTTAAACTACTTGGTAATCAGTCCAATGTATTTGATGCTATTTGAATTTATTTTTAATCCTAGACTCATAGACCTCAGTGCGTCTCTGCCTCATAGCTCCGCTCATTCATGAATTATTGATGGATAAATACACCGAAATAAGTGTGGACGTGGCCCTGGCTCGTTAATGTCCGGGTGGACATCTTTTTTAATAATATTACTTCGAAAATTAATCTAACATAATTTCGGGCTTTCCCGATTTCATTTTGTCGATATTACATTTTTTGCAGTGACTGTCAGAGATCCAATCGGGGGGAAAAGGGGGTCAAAAGGTTGGCAACGCTCATGTGACTCCACTGGTGCTAAGGGGTGTTGTTTCTTCTTCCTACGACAAAAAAAATACAAACCCCCGACAAGTTATCATAATGTACGCATTCTACTAATAAAGCCCATTCGATAGGACGGGAATCAAGTGAAAACATGAAATTCATCATTTTGTGGTGGGGGTTTCAATGTGTTCTCTTATGTTTCCGACTATTAAGTATAACTTACAACAAAAAATCAAAATCCAAATCCGTTCGGGAGCTACAATGCCACAGACAGACACGTCAAACTTATAACACCCCGTCGTTTTTACGTCGGGGGTTAAAAATACGTTTTTCCTATTATGAGAAGACTATGGAGCTTTGCTATGGAGTACCTACTGTCAGAGCCAGTACTTACGTTAAGCTATGCAAAAGCAATCACAAAAGGCATAGAAAAATAAAGTACTGCCACCTAAATGCGGACTCTTTTATTTTCGTTAGCACTTTCGACAGACCGGAGCATTGAAGTTGTAAGCAATTTACAATTTACAGAGCTCCGAGTTTGGACGTGAAATTAATTTTAGTTGCGAATTTTCGTTTAATCAACATTCAAACACAAAACAATGTATGTTGTACAGTCATGTGCACTAATAAGTGTACAAGTAGGTATACAACCTCATTCAAATATACTTAATCCTTAAATAATAATACCTAGACCTTATAATGCTGGCATAAGACTCGAGGTGTTTATATTTTATTGCAGGTGACTGTACACCTATATATCTATGTATAGTTAGGGATGCTACAGCGCTCTGTAATTGTAACTGAAAATTACAGATATCTCACGCTTGCCTAATGCGGATTGGTGATCACAAACCCGAGCTATGTTGGAAAAATTCGAAACATACTTTTTGCTCGACCAGGGAATCGAACCCGGGACCCCGAGATCACGGCCCGGTACTTAAACCACTAGACCAACGGGGCGATAGCTATACTATAACTGAATCCTATATTTCTTATTCGATAGTTTCGAAAATCTGCCTTTTTTTGGTGCAGCAGATGTCCAAAAGTGGCGGTGATAACTTACCTCCCGTCACCAACCTACGTACCTGAATTATACAATTATATTTTATTTACATACATTTTAACACAAAAAGCTAGTCCTCATAAGCAAGATGTTTTAATAATGCAACAGTACCCTAATGGTAATGAAGGTGAAATCAGAAATATAGTTCTTATAAATTCATCATACAAACTGCACGCTTTCACAATACTATATGCAAAGCACTCTCGAGTCTTTAATGCATAGGTCTTGCATATCAAAGTTGTACATTAGAGGCTTTTAGCCTTCATTATGTGGTGACCTATAACGTGTGTAACGTACTACACAATACAAGAATATAAATTTAATACGAGTTCTCGTAGAATATATTTTTCACAGTTAAACCTAACTTGAATCACGCTACCGCTCCCTGGACTCCGAAGCTTTGGACGCAATCGGGAAAGTTACGTTATGTCGAAGACTTACGTTGTACACAGTTAAGTCTTACATAGTAGTAGTAGTAGTAATTCAGCCTTTGCCCTGTACATAATAATTTAGTGAAATTTATTAGTGATCATAGTGTGTGGAATTTATTTCGGGATAATCTTTTTTTTAAATACCTATGTATCTTCTTCAGGGAAATAAAGAAACGCTGAGATGATGATGAAATCATTGTCACTTTAGCATGTCATTTTCGGTGCAGTCCAAAGCCATCGCCTTAGAGCCTAGGGTACGGTAGACCATGATCCAATGATATACTCCTACATCACCTAAATGATGACGGAGTATATCAGCAAATAAGCATATATTGTCTTTGGTATAACCCAAAGTATAACCCACAGCATAATTTACATTAAAGCGGACAAACGAGCAGACGGAACACCTGATGTAAATGATCACCGCCGCCCAGGGACATCATGAAGCATTACAAATGCGTTGGAGTAAGCCCTTTTCTTTCAAAAATACAATTAAGCATTTCTCAAAAAATACAAATACCTAAAAATTTATAAATCCTTCACCAAACACTGTAAAAGTCTTAAAAACGCTATCTCTTTTACCTCGTAAACAACATGATTGGTTCGAAAGCAAATTGAAACTCGGTGTAGGTATGCGATTTTTCTCTTTTTTTATTTTTCCAATCTAACTTAGAGCAAACGAATTGAAGTTGAAACGCTGAGCTCCGCTAAATGGTCTTGTGTATTGCTGTTAGAAATTAGTTTTCTAACCGTGAAATCTGCATACGCCACTCCAACAAATATGTGAAGGTACCAGGGTCAGGTAGCAATGCGGCAGTTTCGAGACATATCGGTGAGAGATAATGTATATAATATGTACATACTAGTGGGCCACTCTCACTTCATTTCGGGACATTAGTTACATCAACGAAGTCAATAGATGGCGCTGGACATCGATTGCATCCCGCTAGTGTCTGGATTTGCCAGTTTGTATATAAGATATTTCGATGTCTGTTGATTTGTTTCTTAATAAATAGTATACTTTGTAGATATAGGTACTCGTGTGCATGCTTAGATTTATTGTCTCTTAAAAAAACATTTATACATAATTAGAGAAAATAAAAAATACAAGTATTTTGGATGTGAGACAAAAAAAGAAGCTCAGCTGATGTTACCACGAGAGTGAAATCTCTGGCAGATACCTACTCTCCCTGCCCTTATTATGATATCGTATTACTCTAAATTATATGTAATAAAAGCTACTCGTATGTGGTTACAATTTATAATGCTCGCCAAATTGATTAAATTTAAATTTCCGTTCCAGTTATTTTGGTTAATCCGCTATGAATAAGTTAACACAATTTAACGGATGGCGAGGTACGCAGTTAGTTATAATGATATAAAATGTCATGGGAGTAACATGTTACTAGAATTGTCTAGTAGGTAATTAAGTAATCAGTAGAAAATGTAATCCTGGAATATTTTGCCGTTAAGCTTGGGTTGTTGTCAGTAGTTGTTCAGGGTCTAATTATATTTGGGCAGTAGTCTGTGCTATTTGACCTCTGCATCGTTTTTCCAATAATACCCTTAATACTAACCATTATTTCGCGATGCAGAGAGAATTTTGGTTAATTAGTAGACCACAGTATCAAATCAAGCCACATATTCATAAGCTGCAATCTGCAATGGGGGTAATTCTCATCGTTATATGACTTTCGTGGCAGTCTTTAAATAAATCTTCGAAATTTAAATCGGAATAGTTTAGATGTATACCTACACAATATTGATGAGACTATTATCAGCTCATGGCAAATCAAGCACTTACAAAAATTGGCGGCTTAGTACGGATGTCGGTTAGTTTAACCGGTAGAATAGCCACCCGGTATGTGCTAGGTTGTGGGTTCGAGTCCCACTTGAACCCTTCGATTGAATTTTTAAGTGCATTATTTACTTAAATAAATTGCAAAGAATTGCTATATGTGACAAAAGTAGAATTATTTATTTAATTAATTTCAATTTCAGAGGAATAAGGATTTAAAAACTGCTACGAAAATCACATCTGGTTGAGAATCACCCTGGAGTAGTAGATTTACTTTTTATTTTTAATGCCTATTTTTTTTATTTTTTATGTCATAGGTAGCAGACGAGCAGGCGGATCACCTGATGGTAAGCAATTGCCGCCGCCCATGGACACCTGCAACACCAGTGGAGTCACAAGTGCGCTACTAACCTTTTATCCCCTTCCCCCGATGGGCCTCCGGTACCCTCACTCACTCGGCGAAACACAGAACAAGGAAAATAAATTATAAACGCCGTGCCAAAATGCGTATTCCCTGATCATTGTAATCTAGACATCTTTCAGGTAAGGTAAGGTCCTAACCGCATTCATAAATAGTCAAAAAACATGGGCAAATCCGATTGGGATTCCCACTATCTTGCGAATGTCCGGTGAGGTATGTCTATAAAAATGCACATAGATTTGAAAAAAATACAGGAATGCTAGGGAGCATTCGTGTATTTTTTTGCCACGTATAGGCAAACGTCGTTATTCACCGGCTTGTTATCGCTATTTCATCTTCTGTGGCTATTTCAGCCAGCTTTTTGACACAAAACTCATTAATTTTCAAAACACCAGAAAGCTCTTTAAAGTTTGAATATGAAGCCAATTACCTATTAACTCCGGCAAAGAACGTCATTACGTCATTTAATTTCCGTTACACAACTCATACATATACAACATAAAGTTAATCACGTAAAACAAAATACATGTTGTAACCAGAATCAAATATGAGCTACTTACCGTAGTTCGAGCTTTTACAGTAACATATATACCTCTAGAGTCTATAAGTAAACAATACATTGTTACAACAACTTACAAAATGTACAACTCTACACCATATATAGACTTACATATACATTTATGGAGCTCTTATTTCGAAGAACAAAGGCTGTAAAAGTAAGTATAGATAAATATTTCGTTCACCCTTTCCGCATTAGCAAACGCACCTAGAGATTTCATAGCTCCTTTCAACCTTAAAGATTCTCGAAACTACAAGGACTTGTCCCAAGTTTCACTTCTAAGACGGCTTAAAGGTTCAGGATTGGCTTAACTTGTAATCACCGGACTTAAGTCCAAACAATTCTAGGATCACATGTTGATAATTGACCCCACTTAATGGATTACTCGAATCGGTTTATTTTAACTAAGTAGCTCGCCCTTACTTCGCTAATATGAACTTTGCTATTAGTCCCAATAGATGGCGCTGGGTGTTGATTACAATGCGCAAGCGTTTCGTCTTTTCGGGTTACCTATGAACCTTCTCTTTATAAATGCTCCAACCGATTCAACTACGGCACTCAAACTAGCAATCAGACTAGCCACGTACGCAGGTACGTGCATTTTAGTCATGTGTATGCGCAAACACAGATCTATGCACTATCTCCTTACTCTTATAATTCGATAAGATGACAGTGTGATCGACCAGAGGGAGATCGGGCGCAGTAGCATTGCGCAGTAGGCCTTGCGTTTATTCAGTTTACCTAAAAAAGTTGTCGTTGTCAATAGAATTTACCTTTTTATAAATAGTTACGCATTTGATATTAATGATAAGTGTTCCCGATGACCTCAAAACCAAATTAAGAATTTTCGATTTTCACTTAAAGCGTACCCTCAGCACACTGCTGCGCCACCGTCACAGTCGAAGTTCGAGTATTTAATTAACATATAAACTCAGTTAACTATAAAGTTGTGACCTGTTTGTAGTCACACAATAATCACTCGTAGTTCCCGCGGATGTTCTCCTCAGAGTAGAAGTCCTCTCATTAGTACGTGCAAAACTTAATTAATTTGAAGTTCCGAAGTCACCTCAGTCTACATATATTTGATACGGAGTTGTTTTCAACTTCAACTAGAATCTCTCATAGGTCTTTGTGGACGATATACAAGGATCACACAATTTCTAAACCATATAATTAGCGCAAGAGAATGATTAAACTAAAAAAAAATACATGTGGTGTACATTACGATAAAAATATATGATGTAGGTACATAACGTGCAAACTTCCACCAAAATGTTTCTTTCAACTATTTTTTTTTTATAAATTCAAATATTGGTATGAACGAGCCCTAGTAAGTGGTTTTTTTCATACGTATGAAGTATCCTTGACGTATCGTATGTATAATCGTAAATCGTTTTGGTACACGCACTACAAAAACTTTTATATCCTAATTTAAAAGCAAGTAACCTATTACTAGTTTCTACGGAACTCTTCATGAGCGAGTCTGCTCCGTACTAATACACAATAAATGTTTGAACAAAGTCAAAAACTTTTGCCACAACACAGGTCTGTACCTAATCGGTGCCGGAGTCCTTATACTCTTGGCATTTAGGATCTAGACCACATCAAAACTTTTCTAACACGCCGCAAGTTTTATTGGATAAGACATATTTTATTTATGAGTCAAGAAGTTATACAGACATCTGGTCTTGTAAAGATTGGTCCAACAAATCTTAGTTAACTTAAGTGACATTTACTGAAACGTAAGATAAAAATTGTACTGATTTATGAGTATAGCGTATACATATTATTACTAACACATGCGACCATTAATTTTATAAACTCTTATTAATAATACATATGACTTTTGGAATTCAATGAAGTTAAATGTGTGTCATTTCACATCGAAAAACAAATAACGTTAACTTCATACAGATGTTTAGCAGCAAACCTTTACAAAGATTAGATTTAGGTAATTGTAAATATCACAATGATGTAATAATGTGAGTAGTAAAAACATATTGATCAAAAGTTCTACCGGACTGGATCGGACTTTGTCATAATCCAGGTTCTAAATTATAACGAGACGTCAAAAAAATCTTCCGAGGAGATTTAATAATCTCGTAGCTTGTAGTATTTGTAGCCGTAGCATTTGCCAATAACAAATAATTCGTAGCATTTTCGTAGCACTTAAATGTTTCGTAGCTCGTTCGTAGCGAACTTGTTTTACAATGTCAAGCGACCTATCATGACGTGATGAGTCCAGTATTAGGTAATTCCAGAGTAGTTTACTACAAAAAAGTATATATGTACCTATTAAAAATCATACCGCCCAATTGGCTCTCATTTCTACTTACAAAATGTAATTCTGAAAAGCTTTTTAAATAAATATCTTCACAAAATGTCGGGTTCGGACATCCCTTATCACGGATCTCGATAGCAACATGCGGTCACGAATGAACAAGCCGACGTTGACAGCGATCTCGATAAGTTACATACATGAGGTAACTTATCGAAGCTCTATGAGTTATGCAAACCAATCACTTTGATTTATCGACACTCATGCTATGAATTGGTAACAGATACCGTCAAAAAATTTGGGTCAACAACTTTACGTAACTGGGGAAAGGAATATGTTGGAATAGTTTGTAACGGGATTGTTATCATAACCCTATTTTTGAGGTTCCAATATCGAATTGTGTCCACACACCGTACAATCCACAAACTATTCTAATGTTAGACACCATGAATGTACGTAAGTAAAATATGAATGTTTATAAGAATATAAGGAATATCTCCAAGTTCGTCTGAATCCTAATAATAGTTACCTCACCACCATCATACAAGCCCACATTCCCTCACTGCTGAGTATAGGCCTCTTTTCTATGACGCCACTCCCTACGGTCTCCTACGATCCTCATGTATTGTTTCCCCACTACGATTATAATATTGTCGGACCAAAGGACAGGTGGTCTACCCCTAGAGTGGCTTGCTTAGTATCACGACTCCGCGAGGAGAAATCCTACTGGGTGTTCTGGTAGGTCGTGCATCTGGAAGGGCTGCATTGCGCCAAACAATTTGGCGTAAAGTGCCGAGCGCGATTAGCGGTACGGTCCAATCCCGGGTGTGGGGTATACGCCCGCAATTGCGCTGAGATGAACACCTCAGGGGTTTTGGTTAGAGTTAGAGTCCTATACTCCACCTTGTCTCCCACATGTGGCAAGGTAAATGCCATGATGGCTTCCCCTGGGAAAACAAAAAAAAAGGTGGTGTACCCCCAGGACGTTGTTGTCCTAGTTGACCCGAAAAAAACAAATCACGTAATTCTTCTACTGTTACTGTACTAGTAAGATCTCATTGATCCATCCTAAATTGTGATCATCGAAATATTGGTAGAAGGAGATTTCATTAGTATGGAGCACTAGCATTTTATTAGTATTTTTCACAATACGAAGTCTTACTTTATTACTATTTGGCGATCCTAAGCAAAGCTCGATTTCCTGGTAGACTCTTCGTCCCTGCAAATATTAATAGCACTGAATGTTTGAGCTCAATTTTGCAGACGTAGTAATCCTCTTAGCGTTGCAGAGTAGTGCGGCATTTCTTTATTTCCGATAGAAAACTAGGTTACATAACGGACTGGCTTAAGAATGCTTGTTCAGTCCACTAGAGCCGCTTTTTGTTTTAAGTTTTCTTTTTATGTGATAGGTGGCTGACGAGCAGACAGAACATCCGATGGTAAGCGATTGCCGCCGCCCATAGACCTGCAATACCAGTAGAGTCACAAGTGCGCTGTCAACCTTTACCCCCTTTCCCCAAATTAGGCCTCCCGTCCCCTCACTCACTCGACGGAACACAGCGCAGGCACTGCTTCACGCCGGTCTTCTGTGACGCCGTGGTATCCCTCCGGTCGAACCAACCCATTCATACTTAAGCGTGGCTTTCCCACGATTAAATTAGTTACACGGGTAAATAAATAAACGGGTTTTCAATAGTGAGAAATCCATCAATCGCGGGTTTGATTCTCGCACCAACACGAATGTTTGTCGATGACACAGATATTTGTTTGGGGCGTTGTACCTTTGTTGTTCCGCGTTTCCGGGTTCAAGAGAAAACCTTGGTTTCGGCCCAGGACAATGTATGTGATGTTGTCTCAATTTATTCGAAATGTACTTCAGAAGCCAAATATTTGAGATCGATCTTGTACAGGTACATGTTGTGATGTGAATTATATTCACAACAAACTTGCTACGATTTTTTTATATGAAATAAATTTGCAACAACTGTTTAAAATCAAATATTTTAAACAGTTGTGGCGCTAGGTAACTGAGCAAGCACCCTTAAGACGGTGAGACCACTTATGAGCATAGTCCGCGTTTTCTGAAATGAGATAGCACTTTCAACAATCATTAAATGGTAGTGTTAATTTTAAACACTTAACAATTTTGTGGTGTTAGAAATCCAGTCAATCTTGTACATCGACAAACAAAATCGGACTTCGTATGAAGAGTTATTGTTATGTGAATTTACTTACAAAAGTCACAAAGCAAATGTTGTTCAAACTTAAAAATGGTTGGTAAAAGACGTGGTTAAAATAATGTAAGTAAACACCAATACAAATAATGGGTATTGGACTGGTATATGATCATAATACGCGCCGCAATTAATAAAATAAATGTAAATGTATGTTAAACTGTAATTTGTTGTACAGACAGTTAGAAACAGATATACAGAAGCGGCATGGAGTACAGTCGAGTTCAAAAATATACACTTTAGGACCTTAGGACAGTACATATGTATAAGAAAACGACTTCCACTATCGAATAAATATGTATTGTGACAAGGTCCTAAAGTGTATACGTATTTTTGAACTCGACTGTACAAGAAAACAAAAATATAGTTGTCATTACTACGTAGGCGTTCAATTCATCACATGTAATATCTTAATATCTGAGTGTTGTTTTAACACATAGTCGACCTTTATATAATATGATGTACCTATGTTAAGAAATAAATGACTTTTGTGTTGTGATTCGTTGAGCGCTCATAAGTAAATCCTATCATTAAAGTCAACCACTTTTTAATAGTTCAAATGTTAACCTCTTATTAAATACTTGGAGTGTAGGTATCGTAACTTCTGCTACTTAACACAAGTGCTTAACCTACTCGTGAATACTTTAGGATCAGCTCGAGTATTCGTATCTGATATTGCCTGATACCCAGTTAGAATGTCCGTCCCACACATCCATCAGAGATCAAAGAAGCTAGCTCTAGTGTTGGGACGTAATAAAAACGCTATTTTCTTTTTACAGTGCATCAGAATTACATCGGAGTGGACGGTGCGAGGGAGCCATATTTGCTGAGTGTCGTGCAAGAGGGTGGAGCGGGGCTTTTACGAGCCATACTGTTCAACAAAATGGTGAGTTGGCCATGTATGCATGATTACGTGATTTACCTTTTTTGACAGACATAAGCTAGAAAGTACCCCAGTGGGAACAATGGTAACTCTGATCGACTAAGCGAGTGCTACTTATAGGTACATGTGTTACTCATACCGATTTCAGAGACAGAGACGGGAGACACATTGCCCACAATCATTACGATCGCAGTCTCCTGCCACGATCTCGTCTGTCGCAGTCTTTTGTCTCGGTTACAATCTCCTGTCTCGGTTGCGATATCTTGTGTACTCAATAGAGATCTCATCATACTGGCAGTTATCGGTGTCACTTTAAAAACTATTTGCAACTGGCCAGTATTAGAATGTTTTATTATGATTATACAGGGGGCGCACAAAATATACCTGCCGCCGAGTGCATGGAGCAGTGGCGGTAACCAGGCGCCCACCAGGCCTACGGTCAAGCAGATCTTGGCCCAGTTCCCTTCCATGGAGAGAGTCGACAAAGTGCCCAGAGAGGTAACTGCTAAGAAACTTTCTTTTGGGAAAGGAGCAAAGGGATCCTGGCAAGGAACACCGCTACTTGCAATTGATAGTTAGCTCTTGACAGTTTATCCGGCCAGTAGCAACAGTTTTTTTTTTTTCAGATTCCAATAAAATATTTTTTCCGGGCTTATTCATTTAGCATTTACGAAATCGTTTATGATTAATTTTTGGGTAGTTGATTCAACTTTTTTCCATTGGAGCTATTTCGGTAAGGATTATAAAAAAATATGTTTTAAATCGAGAATTCGTACTCCTATTTCACAGTAAATATGATCGCTTCTATGGATAAATCATACCCCAATTTTAATACAAACTGTTATTTTTGTCAAATCAATATTTCATTTCATTTCAAAAAGTAATTAAATTTTACGGAATACCATGTATTGTAAACATTTTGTGTTAAATACACCATGATTTTGTTTAGATCACGTGCGCTGAGCTGCAAAAGGACATTCTTCTGTTGGAAGAGCAGGAAGGGTCAGTTAACTTCAAAATTGGGGTCATGCTTATGAAACCGGCGCAGAAAACTGACGATGAAATGCTGTCAAATGGTAAGAAAGACTTAATTGCATAAAAAAATTTATAAGAGGGCAAGGGTCATCCGAAAACCTCCCTCCGCCCATAGATACACTTGCAATACTGGAGGAGTCTCAAGTGTGATGTTCTGGCTTTTAAAAAGAAAATACACAATTTTCTGGTTTGAATGTCGAAATTATTGCAGGCGATGTGTTCAGTGTATCTTTACTTGTTCGTGAATATACAAATCATAATTCAGAAGATTTATAAACTCTTTAAAATCCTTTAACGTCGTAAGGCCCATAAGCCTTTTAAAAGGCATAAAACAATTGATTTTCCATTGTGTCTGCTGTCTGGGCGTTACGACGTTAAAGGTAGTTTAATTATTTCCTTTATTTTCCGGTCTCACCCACCAAATTCCACTTCTGCTCTGTACTCGTAAAGGGTTAAGATAATTCCTATTCCATGCGTGAACAATGACAATGTTACATCGTACTTCGTGGAGTATTACAAATATTTACTGAGGTATTTGATGTAACAAATAAGTAAAAGGGAGAAAATATTTGTAACACTAGCTATAAATTAGGCGGCCCAAGTTAGAAAGTATGTCACTGTGACCTTATTTTATGGGCAGGTACGCTACTCTATTACAATGTTCGTATATTGCCCCTCAAAATGTCATAAAAATATTTTTACGAACGGTCATCTAAGTGTGCCGGAATCTTTCAGAGCGCGGCGACGAGAAATGGGACCGATTCATATCACTTTTGGGCGACAAAATTCGATTACGAGGCTGGAACCGGTTTCGAGGAGGCCTAGACGTCAAAGGTAAAGCTTTTTTAGTTTATTCAATAACTGAAATTGTAGCTGCTTCATCAAAAAAGGTTGCCATAAACCTTTTAGCGTCAAACAATATTTCATTACGTAGGTTATAATAAATAAACGCACAGATGCTTTTAGCACAGGCACCAGGTCCAATAGAAGTAGCGATATTACAAATTGTATCAGTTTTGGCATGCTTCACTCGCTCACTATCATGTTAACATATCCTTGCTGAAGTGGAGCTTTAAACAAGTAGGTCGTATGACAAATTACTTTGTGTAAAACTCGAAGAGACTACAAAACTTGGCGCGCTCTGGGATGATGTGAAAACTAGGTACAGCGTAATCTTAGGTTTCCTGGCGCTACTGCAGTTTCCTTTGTTAGTTAAACTTCACCCACGCTGCTGCGCGACTAAGATACATTAAACACCTTCCCTCACAATTCATATACAGAAAACCTTCCACATTTCCATTTAGATAACAATATACTCGGGTACATCTGTGTATTATCACACGGGGAAACGGAAAGCCAAACAAAAGCGCGAAGTTCAATAGATATGAATATTGTTGATATTTTGCAGCCACAAATCGGGGTGAGCAAGTAGATACAGTAAAAATGTATACTTTGTATCGTAAACAACGCTTCTTGAAGACACATCAAATAACTGGTTATACACAACGTGTTTTTAATTTATATAGGTAATACTAGGTTTCCACTTGCTTGCTCGCGTGGACTAAACGCTTTCCCGAAGTTAGTTATACGTTTGTTAATCAGTGATAAGCATTTTTTTGGGGAAAGAACGTTAATTTTTTATTTACATTGCAAAAAAGATCTTGACAACAGAACAGAAAAGGAAAGGTAGAAACTTTTCCTCGAAGCTTTTCGCATTTTTAGTAGGTACATAAATAATATTCCTAATGCAGATAACAAAACAATTTTATTAATCTAACCGATAGACATTTTAACAGAAAAAAAACATAGTAATTAATAGGCCATAGGAGGCAAATGAACTGCAAATTAAGAGTGTTTAAAGCTGTTTAAAGATAAATATATTATGAAATGATTAAAGCCCTGCCAGACGCAGAAGAAGAGGGCAAAGTGACAAGAAAGAGACAGACATAAACATTGTAAATAAGACTTCTTCTAAAAAGGTTTCCTACGAAGTCTTCGACATACTTGCCCAGTAGGCTTCTATGTTTCATTCAACAACACCGATGCCATGTTGAACTATTGTCATAATGTAAATAATGCAGCCTCGCTTCCGTTGCAGGTGACATGACTGGCAGCCATTCCATTTACACGATGCATCAAGGACACGAGATAATGTTTCACGTCTCCACCATGCTACCGTTCTCCAAAGACAATAAGCAACAGGTATGTGATAAGTATACTAAGGTATTATAAGTAAGTAGGTACCTAATAAATAAAAATAGCGTATGATTTCCATTGGGAGTTAATAAGTATGACTAAGACGATGAGACAGTTTAATAAGGTAGTGGAAGGTTTTTTAAAATATCATTAGGTACCATTTTCAAGGCCATCTCAAGATGTTGCGTTCAATAATAAACAAACGACCCTCAGTTTGTCGGCATTAACGTCAGTTATGTTTGCAAAATATTTTCGCGGTAAATTGCGTTCTTTTGAATATTGCTTTAGAATTTATTGATGTCGCTCTCACTATTCACGAACTACGGATTCACAAAGATATTGTACGCCCCAACCTTTGAGATAAACTTCCTTCACTTCATACAAAGTATTGTACGCAAAATCGCGTGGTAAGTCGTTAACATGACACGACCTTTTCAAAGGATCTTTTCTTACGCTTTTCAAACTCAGAGATACACGGTAAAAGGATGTTTTGCTAAGTAAACCAAATCCTCCGACCTTAGATACTCACTCGAATCCAATTGTGATCCCTCGCAGGTCGGATTTGTGCCACCTTCAACCACCTTCCGACGATTTTCGACACCCTGACTTAAGTTCAGTTTTACTTTGTCCTCTAAAAGCTTAAACGACGCCACAATATCTTCGTTTATTATTTACATAACAATTTTCCCTGATCTCACATTGAGCGAAGCATTCTTAAAAGAACGCGTTATTTACAAAAACATTTGTTTTTGTTTGAAGTAAAACATCAATTGCTCATTTTCTTACATGAACTTCCTGGTATAAAAATATATTTAAATTTTACAGCATTTCACTCCTATAACAAATTGTAATCTTCTTCACTGTACCGAGATAAGGTTATCGTGAACTTAAGTTTCTTTTTTCCAAGTTCGGATCTTAAGTGGTTAGAATTTTGAATTTTGGAGAGTGTTTGGTTTTATAGGAATAGTGAACACTATTCCTATACCCCTTCGTGGAGCAACCTGAAGAGGTTGCTCCTGCTAATAGAGTTAAATAAATGTAGATAGCACAGTACTTACCTACTTATAGGAAGGACCGTAACTCACAATCAATATTATTATCAACAATTATCAATGGATAAAGTACCAAGTTCTGAACTTGTGTAGGTACTATATTCTTACTATTGTACCACATAATGCAATAAATAAATATGAATATGAACTTGAAGTTCATAAATATGAATATGAAGTTCATAAATGTAAATATGAATAAATATGAAATGTAACCAAGTTCATATTCATAATTAGTTTTTGCATTATGTGGTACAATAGTAAGAATATAAGTACATGGACTTCTAGAACCAATCCCCATCAGAACAAAGTCTTATTACATTTTATAACAGTACCCTTAGTCACGAGCCGGATATTCCCGAGGACCGAGGATTGTGGCTTGCGGCGTGGACGGCCATTGCTACGAGTATTTCGAAATAGTCGTCTGCATCTAGAATCCGAAATTTACGTCGTTATATTCGTGGAATGGGTGAACAGATTTCCCGTATTTTGCGGGATCTCCCAATTTGCGCGCTTCAAAAATGAAAACTGCCGCTTACGTCTTAAGATTGATAGACCCATTGGTTATAATACTATGGAACTCCGTAATAGTTTCTCAAGAATAAATTTCACCACTTTATTGACAGACTAGTGGCCCGCCCTCACTTCGCTTCGGGACCGTAATTCAGAAATGAACCAATAGATGGCGCTGTATCCAATTACATCGCGCAAGCGTTTCGTGTTTTCGGTTTACCTAAAGGCCTTGTCGTTGTCTATAGAAGTTATCTCTTTATAAATAGTATAGAAGATTGATAGGTATTACAATGACCCTATAAATGTAAAGGATGTATGTTTGTAGGCTATGATTCTTACGCCTATGTTTCTTATGTTCCTATGATTGCAGTACCTACCCATGCCGGAATTCTAATTATAGCACAAACTTAACCTTTGCGAATGAATCACGGTCACTCAAGGTTCTATCGCATGTTTCGATTGCACCCTACGCTTTGATGACGTCAAAAACAGAACATTTTTGTTTCTGGTTCAACTTTAAGCAGTTAACGTTTCTGGAAACGAAGTTAATCTTCTGGATGTAATGCAGCGGCATGCAAATATTATTATTCTACAAACTACAAATGTACTCCACTACATTTGCTCGGAACAGCGTTTTCTTGCCACCAACATAGAATATTTAAATGGAAACATATTATAATGAGAAGTGTTATAATCTGCAGACTATGCTAGCTTTTAGAAGGATAAAACATTGTATTGAATTAAAGTTAGGTAGGTACCTATACTATACAGGGTTGTACGAATAATTACTTTCCTTTAACCCAGTCTTCTTTCAATGGTGAATAACATTTGTATTACGACATTTGGATATATGTCGAAAATTTTCCCGACTTTACAAAATGAATTCATTCAGAATCAACTGTAATCTGAATTATGGGCGTTTTATTTCCGTGTAAACAAAACGACAGTGGAGGAGTGCAGATGCTTGGCTCCTACTCTGATTGCTATTTAAGACATCTGTTAAGATGCAAAGGCCCATTCATATAGAACAACAGTAACACACCACGAAGACAGATCAATACCTACTACTACAATAACTCCTACTGCACAGGACCTACATAGACAGGTTTTTCGAAAAAGCCTGCTGGAAATTACCTGTCTCCTCTATACGGATGCTTAAGCCAACTTGTAAATCGTTTTAAGAGGCCAATATCTCAGTAGAGAGAGGCATTTGTTCACATTAGATGTGTTAGGGGGCTTACAGACTATCGGGTTTATTCTGGCGTGTAGTAGGTACATACGTACATGCAGCTTTACGGTGAGTTACCCTTTTTGAACTACGGAACGGATCGCCTTTATGTATGAGACACAAGTGCTATTTCGCACTGATGGACTAACTCGACCTGATACCGTCTGCAAACAACTTCTGGAACGCGCACATACCTACTAATAGTTCAATAATAGAGTGGATCAGTCGACGTCGATCAATACTTGTTAATGAATTGATCGACCGAGAGCATGAGAAATGGATTGATCTACATAGTTCGAACTGCATAGTAGTACTTACGTTAGTCGATGTTGATATTGATATCTAGGTATAGATCGATTGGTAGATAACACTTATCGATCAACTTCGATCATTATCGATCAATGCTACCGATTAATAATATCGATTGTTGTACTGACATCCTTATCGCGCACATATAGTTTCTCTGGAAAACTCCCCCGAGAATCACAAGATTTTTTTGCTCGTCGTTTTTGTTTAGTAGAGTTTAATCAGTAATATCATCATACAAATATTAGTTAGGTTAGGTTAGAACAGTGACCGGCCAAAAGACCTTGAAAGTTTTCCTCTAGGTAACCCATGTTTTTTCACATCGAAAATCATGAGAATCGGGGGCAAACTGCTGCCACCTATAACTGCTGTTACCTACTGCACATGACCTATACCAACGCTCCAAAAAGGCTGTACCTACTGAAAAGTATCTTTACGATCGGCAGCTGGAGCGCAAGCGGCACATCGGCAACGACATCGTAAACATCGTGTTCACCGAGGACTCCGTGCACAACACCTTCAACCCGCAATGCGTCAAGAGCCACTTTACTCGTATCCTTTTTAATGCCTCAACGTAGGTAATGTTATATGCCTGCACGAATCTCAATTCTTTCCTTTCCATTTTTCCTTTTCACAAGCGCTGTGCGTCTCTTATATTTGGATGGGAATGCGACAGGTAGGCTTCTCGTTCGATACAGGGCGGTTTTGTACTAACAGTGATCAGAGACTGTATTGGCGGATTGCTTATAGCCAAACTCAACGAATATACAAATATATCGGTACAAAGCGTATTACTAAGTTGCCGTAATGCCATTCCGTTTGGACACTCTGTATTCGTCTACTTGTATCTTCAATCAGTTGAACGCCGCGAACGTGCCGCACGCTACCCATACGCGTCGTCCGTCACCTTAAGGGATATAGTTACTTACAACAATCAAACCTACGGCGGGTAACCGATCGCACATTCGGGATGTGAACCCGCTGCGTACACAGCATATTATAGCGTACCTAACATACGACTTATGCAAAAGTTACACACCCAGGTAACGATCCGAACCGAACGTTTTCCATTGCACCAAAATCGAATCCAATTGAGTCAGTTTACCAACTGAATTTAGAATCTAATCCGGAATCCACAGCTTTGGATCCGGAATGAAAACACTACGCTATTGAGGTCAACTAGAAAATACTAGTGGTACAGGCTATACCCGCGCAAGACTGATCACGATAATAACATGCCGTCAATCAGCCGGCTTACGGTCGTCTGTAGTTGCTGCTCTACACGCTCAGCCGAAGCTGCAAATATCAGCGACCGCGAAGCTATCGTCCCAAACAAATGCATAGCAGAAACAGGATAGAAGAGGCAAATTGGTTTCGTGTACCGAGCGTGTGGAGGCGCCTTGCTAATTGCATAGTGCCTAGGTCAGTTACGGTTTGTAATGTATTGATTTTGATTAGCTTTACGTGAGCAAACTGTCGTAATACTTTTACGAATAGATTTGTAGAAAAACATTTCTGCAGTTATTACCTAGGTCTAATTTACTCTTAATAGGTAGGTAGGTATGCGATACGACCGGGATTCGATTATGTAAGTAAGTTACATATTGTTATCTCGTATACCTAAGTCTCGTTTTTATGCGAAGTTGATCTACCTAGACTTTTTAGTTCTCCCTGAAGTCCATGGTATACGAAGGATCCTCTTTCAACACCGGAGCGGTCCTCGAAACGATCTGTCCTACTTCTGAGAATCATTTTACTATGCCATTAGATTCTACCTACCTTGTTTACGTTGTCCATTGCAGTTACTGTACCTACACACGCACTAGTTTCAGCGTAGGTACAGTCAACTCCAAAAATATGTATACACTTTAGAACCTTGTCACAATACATAATGTATAAGAAAGTAGAAGTCGTTCTTATACATATGTATTGTGACAAGGTCCTAAAGTGTATTACATATTTTTGGAGTTGACTGTACCTGTAGCATTTGGAACCAATCCCAGAGATAAACTCCACTCTTCGCGGAAATGCTCTTTGTGTTATCAGGTTAACACACATAATTATTGTTCACTATTAAATAGGTAGTAGGTACCTATGTTATGTCTGCGTATTTGGTTGACCGTTGAGAATGGCCGCCGTACCATAATATTGACTTGAGGATATTACCTATTTACAGTTTACACCCGTGGTCGTCAACCTGCGGCCCGCAGACGTCATTTGTGCGGCCCGCGATAAAGTAGATTTCTTTTTAATTAAAAGCTCTTGAAACGCATTTACATATACTGCGGCCCAGGCACTAGTGCTCACATTGTTATATGTGGCCCTTGAACAGTAAAGTGTGACGACCGCTGGTTTACACTTACCAAGGTAGATTACTTACATACCTAAATGCTCCAAATCAATACAGGTATCTAAACCTTCCCATTTTGTCAGCTCACAATGGATAAATAACTAAGTAGGTTTTAACACAGCCGACGTAACCTTTAAGCAGACAAAATACCTATATACTTAAGCAGACAAGACACCGTAGGTAGGGTTTTGGAAACCATTATGTGGAGGTATAGACGCAAAGAAAGGCTACGGGTCGACGACTGTCTCTGACACATAGAATAATAATGGAACACGCAATGTGATTTATATGAGTTACGTAACTTAGAGTAAGGTAGTTAGGTAACTATTTGGGGGCTTGTTCGGTCCGCCATTTAAATCTCTCCGTAGGAACCAGAGAAAAGTATTTGTGGTTTTGACACTTAATTTAGCCACTGATAGACGCTTGCAGATCCGCTCGCGGTAAGTTGGGTTTGCCACAGAAAGTTAGTTTTTTTTAAATTTAATTAGTATCATCTACTTGATGCCCAGGCGATAGAGGCCAGAGCCCAGAGCTATACAATACAAGAAGTTTCATTCAAAACTTCATAGGTAAGAATGCAAAGATTTTTAAATTGGTCATTTCCACTTGTACTACGTGTCGTACAGAACTATCGACCTACTACAAAGAGTTTATCTTTAAATGTCGTAAATTGATCACAATGAATAAAAATGAAATGACGGCGCATCTGCACCGAATAAACAGGGCTTAAGTTGATTAAAAATGCGATTTTAGACGTAATCGTGGCATTATGCAATTCGATTAGTAATTAGTCGACGGGTCCCGAAAAGATTATGTTCTTGGGACCCGGCGGAGTGTTTTCTTCAGACACAACTTTCTCTTGACAACAACATGAATAATTTCCTTAAACAATGAAACCAGACATCTTCGCAGTAGTATCTGAGGTGGAGGGAGAAGGGTACCGGCTAAGCGTATATAGCGATGACACTGTACCTCCATTTGGTCCCTCCTTGCCGTGTCCAGCAGTGTTCAATGACCCTCAGCTTTTCAGGGAGTTCTTGCTGGTGAGTATGCCAATCAATTAGCATGATTTTATTGACAGATTTAATTCTATGTGCACTTTTTTAACGTTTTTTGGCGGTTTTTATGAGCAGTCAAAAAGTAAAGTCTTATTAAGGTTAAGGTTCAGTTTAAGTATCTGTAGCATTGTCAGAAGAGCAGAAGGATCACCTTATGAATAGCGATTACCGCCGCCGTTTGGACTAGGGAAATTGTCAAATAAAATGAAATACAACTATTTAGGTATGGGACTTTACTGGTCTGGTGATGCTGTTAAATGGTGGTGATGGTTAGCGATTGCCGCCGCCCATAGACATTCGTCTATTGACGAAACCTATAACATCAAACAAACCTTAGATGCGTTTCTTCCACAGAAGCGGGGCTGCGTGGAGTTGAGCAGAGACTTGTAAAATTTATCAATCACATTGCTCATCAGAGATGGGATGTGTATTTTGAGCAATGTCATTGGTCAATTTTTACAAGTCTCCGCTTAACTCCAGGCAGCTGCGTTTCTGTGGAAACGCACCCTTATAATTATGTTCTTAAAACCCTTTTTATCAATTGTAGGTAAAGCTGATGAACGGCGAGAAGGCGGCCTTCCAGACGCCGACGTTCGCGCTGAAGCGCCAGCGCACGCTCGACACGCTCATCCGGGACATCTACGCCGAGCACTGCTCTGATCATAAGGTGGTGAGTCTCGTACTATTGACGTGGGGAGCGGTAAGTGTGATATTAAGTACTGGAGTAATGCGCGTTGAGCGTTGAGCAGAATTTGCGTAGAATTACCAATACATCGGCGTACGAGGTTACGCTCATCAGAGACATCTATCACAAAGTACCGAGTCTCATTCATACTATTTATCGGCATGGGGACTGACTCGGTGGCGCAGCAGAATACTAATGATACCGTAGAAAAACAGTACTTTTTTTGTTGACGCTGGGGAATGCCGCTGACCCGAAGTGTGCCAACGTAGTCTTGCGAGTTGCGACTTTATACATACCCTCCTGCCGGGGGGCAGGTGGGTTAAGTCGGGCTCTCCTCCGGGCTCCTCCGGAAGAGGCCGGGGGCATACAGACTAAGCCCTAGCGACGCTCCTTCATCGCCAGAGTGGGGAGGAGACATGAGTACGGGTTGAAGAACCTTACTTCGCGTCACTCCCCAGGCGACAAATAAATACAGTACTTGAATAAATAATCAAAATTTAGGTACTACATCCCCGTTAATGTGGACCTGCCCAATGAGGGCTTTTGCAAATGAAAAATCCGATAGATGCGTTAACGTCAGGTTTTTTGTCCAACAACGAGTGGATTGGTTCCATTTTGACGTATCTTGTCATAAAAACGAAGTTGGACTTGACTTCAACGTAACATCATAGCTATAGGATTTTGTATTTGCAAAACCCTCCTTGAAATAATTGAATCATCCCTTCGCATCACCGGTTTTTAAGCAATATTTATATTTACAATAAACCATTCCCAGCCAATGCTCTCCCGCCGCGCTCTATCGGACGTGTGGTCGGGCGGCGCGGGGGCCGGCGGCGCGGGCGCGGCGCGCACCGAGCGCTTCCTGCACGTGGGCCAGGCGCTGAAGCTGGACGCGGTGTTGCGCGGCGATGCGCCCACCAGCCTCGTGTCTACTGGTTAGTGCTCACTTGTTAATATATGAGAACTTGCCAGCATACGTCATCCTCAGCCAATGCTCTCCCGCCGCGCTCTATCGGACGTGTGGTCGGGCGGCGCGGGGGCCGGCGGCGCGGGCGCAGCGCGCACCGAGCGCTTCCTGCACGTGGGCCAGGCGCTGAAGCTGGACGCGGTGTTGCGCGGCGATGCGCCCACCAGCCTCGTGTCTACTGGTTAGTGCTCACTTATTAATATATGAGAACTTGCCAGCATACGTCATCCTCAGCCAATGCTCTCCCGCCGCGCTCTATCGGACGTGTGGTCGGGCGGCGCGGGGGCCGGCGGCGCGGGCGCAGCGCGCACCGAGCGCTTCCTGCACGTGGGCCAGGCGCTGAAGCTGGACGCGGTGTTGCGCGGCGATGCTCCCACCAGCCTCGTGTCTACTGGTTAGTGCTCAGTTAATATACAAGAACTTTAAGCATACCTCATCTTCAGTCAATGCGCGCCTGTTGGACGCGTAGTCGGTCATAGTGATTCTTGCACGTGAGCAAGGCTCAGAAGCCGGATGCGGCGATACACGGCGATGCGCCGACCAGCCTCGTGTCTATTGGTTAGTGCTCATTTGGAAATGCATACCTCATCTTCAGCGAATACGCTCCGACGTCTTGTTGGACCTGTAGTCAGTCATAGTGATTTATGCACATGAGCTAACTGTCAAGCTTTAGGATTACCTAAAACTTCTAAATTTTACGGTTTAATAGGTACGTAATTATGATTTGTCAAATATCATGTCCTTTTGATTTACACGACAAATCATCATGGCTAATCCATCAAACGGTGCTTTTACAGGGTCTGGTGGATCGCGCAGGGCACCCTGGGAGGGCCGAGTGTGGCGCTCAGCACCACTACCTGCTACGCCGGTTTGCGCAGAACAAATGACGGAAGGAAGGCTTCTCCTATCCACCACCTCCAACACTTACATATTAGAAGGTAAGTCCGTGAAATCTTCACTCTAATTTTTCGTGGAATAATTCGACGAGCAAACTTCCTCTTGAGATGTGTAGGTAAATTAATTAGGTGCTTGAATTTATCCACTAAATTGATGCATAGGTCAGTTTATGTTGATACGTTTTAAAGTTATATGTTTATGTCGATACCGAAATCATATTAAAGTGTTATTTAATGTAAGCGAAATTAGCTCAGTGGATATCAACATGCACCCTCCTAACGTTGTTAGCCCGAATTCGAGCACGCAGCTCTGGGTACTTCTGCCACTAACTCTGTGGTAAGACGGCAGACGAACGACCGGATCACTCGTCGTAAGCGATTGCTGACGCCCTTAATCATCCGTAACATAACAACATCTACCTACTGTTGTTACATGATTGCGGGCGTATGCTGCCAACCTTGAGACGTTTCTGATATTTGTTGAGATTGAGTGATTGATGAATGATTCTGACCATGTAACCATACAGGGTGTATCTGTGAACATTTACATCCCTTTAACCACCACCGTTCTACCAACCATTCTGAACAACATTTGTTCTATGACTTTTGAAAATTCGCATAAAAATTTTCATCTTTCCATACAAAGTTGGTCACGTGACTTTGTCATTTTGTATGGGGAATCGAATTTTTTTTCGAAGAATTAAATAAAGTTGTTGAACAAATGTTGCTCAGAATGGTTGATAGAACACGTGGTTAAAGGGATGTAAATGTTTACAGATACCCCCTGTATAGGTATCGTGGAACCAAACTTTGCCCTGTCCGCTAATGTTGATGACTTAGTTTTTAATTCCACCTTTGCAGAAAGCGGTACCACCCGGGTTGTCCTCCGATGGGAGGGCTGCGTTCGCACAGCGCGTGTGAGCGAGCGAGCTGGCCTCTTCCGCGTGGGCGCGCGGGTGACGGCGGGGGGCGGGTCGACCACGGGCGGCGCGGGGGGCGCGGGGCTGTACGCGCTGCCCGTGGCGGAAGCTAGTGCGCGGGCGCATGGGCTATGCGACCCGCTGCAGGACTGCAAGCATGCGCGCCTGCCGCGCACGAAGACGGCGCACTGCTTTGATCTGCTAGAGTCAGGTAATATAAAAATGAAATTGAATAATGTACTGATATGAGTGTGATTCGCCTGAATAAAGATTATATTATTATAATGTAAAGTGAACTCCTGTTTCCGCACTTAGACACCGGACCAATGGACTAATCCATTGTACGTGTCGAGTCAGGTATAAAACAGGATAGTATATCACTTTTCATTTGATTCAACCGACTGGTCACGTAACACTTGAGAGGACGCCCTTCCGTTTAGACAAACTTCTGTGCGGCAGTGGTATCACCCCAGTCGCGCCGGCCTATTCATGGAGAAGCGTGACTATCTCACGGTGGAGGCGTATGCTTAGAGTACTGACTTACATCACATCTAATGCATCAATTTTATCTCAGTCTTCTCGAATTGTCCAAGTATCTACTCCCTAACGAAGATCATTCACGATGAATGAGTGAATGAACTTAATCAAATTCTATTTTATCTTGATTTCAAATACTATTTTAGGAGAAAGCGGTAAAACAACGCTAGCAATAGCAATTGGTAGAAGAGTTATGCTTATGATTGAAGAATCCAAGACTGATAGTGAAATGGGATTCGAATACACACATATCAAGGTAAGAAAGAACATAGTCAAATTCATGAACAAAATTGTTGCACAAAATATGCCGCACTATTATTTATTACCCTGAGGGTTGGAAATATTTGAGATCACATTGAAGTATACATACTTATTTTGCAGGATATCCAATTAAGTGAATCACCTGTACTGATAAAGCTGATGGATGGAGAAGTTGGGATCATGGTAGTCGGGTACAAGCACCACTGGGAGGTCTTAGAATCGAATACTGGCCAGGTAAGTAAAACTATTCTGAACAACATTAATTGATGTACTTTTGGAAATTCGTCGGAATTTTTTTTCGAACTCCCCATACAAAACGATCAAATCACGTGGACGTGGCCGACTTTGTATGAAATGTTTTTTTTTGTCTCAAGAATACTGACTTTGATTTCAAATCATATTTCTCCTACTATCTGAGTAATTGAAATATGTTTCACAGGCAGTCAAGAGGGCAGAGACTTCGGAAGACAGCGGTCCTCGTCGTGGGACCCTGGTCAATGCACTACGCATCGGGGACGAGCGGGACGGACAAATAGTCCTATGTTATAATCGTAAGTTACATTCTGAGTTTAGAATCCTAAGCCTAAAAGCCGGGCCCAGAATGCAAAAAACAAGTAAAAGTATCAGCCCATATGCTGTCCCACTGCGGAGCAAAGCCATGTCATAGAAATTATGCGGATTGACGATCAGAAACCCGATCTGCATTCAAATTTCGTTGCTCGACCCGGAAATCGAATCCAGGACCCCGAGATCATGGCCACCAGGACATGATCTTGGGGTATGTACCAACTTACTAGTCTTTGAGTATACAGCCACTATACTCAAAGTTACTAGTAGACCAATGGGGTATTAAGCAAATATTATTTACGTACAAAAGAGTATAACCAACTTTTTTCCTATTTATTTATTTGCGTACTTATGGGGCATCACCCTAAGAGTTTTATTATAATTTACGTTATAATTCAACCATTCAAAATGGTGTTAATAAAACAGAGGGGAGTTTTTTTAAATCGAAAACAGGAAATTTAAATCGAATATCTATTTTCAGATACGTGTCATTTTGAAAGGCTAACAAGTAAAGGAATGGAGAGCGACGGCGAATACGATTTCCATTGGACAACCGTACCTGCAGCAGTTGGTAAGTTGACCTGCTTTGAAGTGACCTGCTCTATTAGATACTCATCTCGTTTTCTGAATTATACATAAAATTCATATCCTTTTTAGTGTGTGCGTTCCCGTATATCATGGCGTTCGCTGAAGACCTTCTGGAAATCCGTTTAGTGGCAAACGGGTCATTGGTACACGCCGCCTGCATACCTGGACTGAAACTCCTCTGCGGGCGCAGAGTAAGTACTTGAAAAGATTCTATTTAGTTGCTCTAAAATGCTCAATACGGGGGCTCCTCTTATGTCTATGATAGGAGGTAGCTCGTCTGACGGGGGGAGGTCCCCAATCATATCGATAAACAATAGGGGAGGGGGTGCCCCCCGTGGCTCATCATATTGTTAACGGGATCTTTTCTACAAAAAGGGAGTATTTTTCATAAAACGGGACAATTCCTCGTCCTGGTTTGTTTCGGGACAACGGGTCAGGTCAGGTGACTAAAACACGGGACTGTCCCGTCCAAATCGGGATGTATGGTCACTTAAAGTAAGCCCGTAAGCCGACAAAATAGCTTCTTCTGCTCTGCGTTAAAGCAGTGTTTAGTTCAAGCCACCCCGCTGCGCAAGCGTTCATCGCCTACCACTGGTACACCAGAAAAAAAAATATTTAAAACTTTATTGCACTAATTGTTATACAATCGGCGAACTTAATGCCAAGAGGCATTCTCTACCAGTCAACCTTTGATTCTAAAATCGCTCTTTTCATCGTATCCAGCTCGTATTCAGAATTATTTAGTAAAAAAATGAAACCATTTCAGGATATATTCTACGTGGCATGCGCGCCAGAGTACGTGCCGCTGTCCCGCGAGATCGACCCCTGCCTCGCCATGCACGACTACGAGCTGGTGCGCCAGATGAGCAACAAGTGCGGGCCCTACTCCCTCGACGAGGACGACAACAACGACAACAGGTTTGTGGGAGAAAACTAGTCCTAGCTCATATTCTACGTGGCAAGCGCCAGGAGTATGTAGCAGCAGCTACTTGAGGTATCCAAAAACATATACACTTCGAAAGACACATAAATATTGACGTCTAAGTTGACATTTTCACGTAGAAGTTAAATTCATCAAGTAAATCTTAACACCCGAGTGTTTTTTTTGACTGACACATACACCAACATTTACTTTTTGGAAGTTTAAAAATAAATAAATGTCGACTATTTAATTACTGAAAAAGGGGAGTGGACGATTTGACGACGAATGTAGAAGAAGAAGAGATACAGCGCCGACTCTAAAACTAACAACGTTTGTGAGATTGTAAAGTTAACCAATGATTCAGTGGACTGACGATCAATTGCGGTCCTGGCTTACAAATACAACTATACACGTCATCTTTCCACAGGGGCGAGGGCTGTAATCAGAACAACAGGACTTCTGAAAACAACTCGGAGTCCAGCCGAAGCAGCTCCATATCGTCCGAGCAGGAGAATATCAGGCCACCCCTACAGCGTATGGCACCCATATCCCCGCCGAGCTCGCCGCAAGGTAAAATATTATTTAGACATAATATTTTGTGAGTTTGTAACCGTTTGGGTGATGATGATGAATAAAAATAAATAAATAATTTTATTGAATAAAACAAAAACACAATACTCAATACGTTGTAAAGTATTTTCTACGCATCACATGACTTGCTGCCTTATTTTTGCGCGACGTCGTCACGTATCCGAAGTCACTTAACTTAGAATTAAGTCAAATGACGTTATACGATACGATATCTTGTTGGTACAGTCGGTATATATTTTTTTCGAACATAGCTCGGGTTTGTGATTAAGCTCAATCCTATCATAGTAGCGATGACTTGATTTCTATTATGAGAGGAGCCTTTTGCCTGCAGTGGGACAGTCGTCTGAAGTTTACTTTTTACTTTAAGAACGCTAAAACTATTTTGACGCTAACTGTACATAAATAGGTATTATGTAGGCACTTAGCTATGTTAAAAACATGAAATTAAAATAAGCTTTCCATTATACAGTGCTTCCGGAAAACAGTGGGCGATGCGTACGCATCTATAAGATCCCTCAGAGCAACCTGAGCGCCGGCGCGTACCAGCGACAGTCTGTCTCCGCCGACCAGGTGGTCACTTCGTACTTTTCAGACAGGTATAGTAATTATCAGCTAATTATAATTCACTACAAGTCCAATTCTAATCAGAAATAACTTAATCTACCTACAACGTTATAATTAACAACGTTAAAATGTTATATGCGACTCATGAGCGAAATAACTTAATCATATGGGCGACTCATGAGCGTAATAAATTAGTTATATGAGCGACTCACATGTAATTCTATTTGTTTACTTTTCAGACCAAATAGCATCAGACAAAGACTAGCAGAACTGAGGCTGGACAGCAAGTCGAGGGGCGGAGGCGACGACGAGACGCTGTAAGGCTTTCAACTTGAACATTACCATAGTTAGGTATCGAATACGGAACCAGGTGCACAATTTTAAATAATATAAATATACAAATTACAAAGATATTCAATGTTGTTAACTGATTTGTTGCAGTATACCAAAATTAGAAATATTTTAGTTCGAGATAGTCATGTTTTGTAGATGTTGGTGTAGATACTAGAGCATTAAATAAGTATGTAGGATGTTTGAAAATCTTGTGATACATGAGTGATGCGTAGTGTGCAAATGGAAATATATAAGAATCGTTTATAGTACTAAATATTATCCGAATGATATTTTAATGATATTGAATGAGAATGGAGATATATTTTAACGAATAAGATGACCATATTTTATAAGATAATATGTCAAGTTCTCATTTGGGGATCATGAATTCAATCTCCAAAAAGCGCATTTTAGAAACTTAAGTACAGAATTTGAAATAACATAAAATTATTATTATTTTTATTCTTATGTAAACTGTAATAAATGAATTTTTACATTTAAATTTAAAGAAAATTAAATAAATATATTTATTATACTTAAATAATTGTATAATTAATCAATTTAAAAACTTCAGTGCACAAAAATGATATGCTCAAAACTTGACATATTTTTAACACACTTTTAAAAGAAAATTATGCAGTTATTCGTGTAGTTCATTGTTCAAAATTATAAATACAAATTCGATATAAAATTAAATTGTAAATCCACATTAAAGTATTTTTATCATATACAATGTACGGATACAATACTGTGTATTTTTATTTGTTACCATCTGACATAAATATAAGTTTTAATAATAAAATAATCCTAGTCTAGTCAAGGCAAAATTGCGACATGTAAGACAGAAAGTGATGTATAATAGTTCTTTATAGGGAAATATAATCTTATATACGTCTTGAATGTCTACTCGACAACAGAAAAGAAGTGCCATCCAAATATTTGGTTATCTTTCTAGATTTATAATAATATAAATAAAACTGTAATATTTTGCGATGCAAGAGAATTGAAATCTTATTTAAGTGTTAATACAGTCTTATCTTCAATGTATATAAGAGGCATTATTAGTATTATACTTCAATGATATTATTGAACATTACCGTACCTATTTATGTATTACTTCAAGAATATTAAGCAACTATTCAACGTTAGATTAGTCGGAGGTGTTTCAGTGTTGTACAATGGAAGGTGTAAATTAACCAAAGATGAAAAGAACCAAACTGATAGTTTGTAAGTGTACTTAGAATAATCTGTCTGTGTAATTGATAAACCCATTTAAGTACCTAATTATCTTAGATATGTATTAGAACCTATTATTGAGAGTTATAAAATATGATGTGTCTGATTTCTGTATATACAAGAGTAAGATATACGTATCTACAGTTCCTTTTTTAGATATACTCAGGCCATGTAAGTCAGCATATAGAATGTTCTCTTCTTGCAGTACCTACAAAGTTTTGACATCAAGTGTTTGAGGCGTAAGAAAGATGTTCAATCCTCAAATATGAGAATTCTGGTTGGATCAAAATAGTCTGTTATCATCAGGGGAAGCGAATACCAAATAATTTCTACAATTGAATAAATATTTAAGTCCCAACACAGTGTTTGCGTTACACCAAGCAATTAAATAACTTTTTTTGTTACACAGAAATCAGACATTCCAACGAGTTTTGTAATTTGAATTATATGATATTAAATGTCATTTAAATACATTATTATTCGAACAAATTGATTTCAAAGAAATTTTTACACCATGTAGATACCACTATGTCTGAAGAATATATGAATTATCTTCAATTTAAGAATATTTTATGCACATGAATGTTAAATAATATTATTTGTTTTGTATATTGTAAATAATAATGTGAACCTGAATGATGCCGTTATTAAATAGGCCTACCATTACAGTACAGAAAAAGAAAACATTATTTCCATAAATTGTGATAATGCAGGACAAAAATATGTATAAAAGAAACAGATTATATAAAGAGATATTATAAATAATATTTATGGTAGATGACTCAAAAGATATTCAAAATAAGTATATTGTATGTAACGATGATTGTAATAAAATTGATGTCAACTGTTTCAAAACTGAAATATACCTATACAATGTAGGGTTTTACTCTGTTATTTTCTCTGAGGTTTAAATAAATGTCTGTTCAATATAATGTATTTTATTAATAAAAACCATTGTCCAACAATTCATGTAAGTATTAAAATAAAGAATAGTGTATAACTACTTAAAACTTATTAATAAGTACTATAATAACTTTGGTTGTTGTTTTAACGCCGTTATGTCAAGAAATCTTGGAATCTCACCTGGTGGTGGCGATCGTGGAGTTGCGGTACCTAAAACAACAAAGCACAATGTATTTAAATTTCAATATAAACCTTAAAGTAAATAAACTTAAAGTAAATGCAATTAACCTTAAAGTAAATGCAAGCGGGTCACCTGATTGTAAGGAATCACCACCGCCGCCAGAATATGCGAGATTAGAGAAATCACTGATATCGATAAATATTAACTATTGAAGCAGCTTATAAGATCACATAGATATCACCTACTAGTCATGGATGAACCCTTTTTTTCATTTAGGTATGGACATAGTTGATAAATACTTGGAAATAGCTAGTCTACTTCCAAGTACTTATCAAAGTTAAGAGTTGACTACTCATTCATCATCATATCAGCCCAAATCCACTTACTGTTGAGTATAGGTCTCTATTCTCTATCACGCTAATGCCTACTACTCATTAACCACAACCAATTAATAAATACCTTGTATAATTCTATGTCTCTCCATATAGTTCCTTGTAGCAAAAGACATTTCTATGGGCATTGTAGAGGGCTTGGGTACTGGAAGTTGAAGTGGTGCCGGGGAAAAGGCGCCTCTGTTCAGGTACTTAGCGGCTAGTTGATTCATTTTGAAGCTGGTGTCCGACGCAGGTGCGTATATGTGCGGCTGGTGGAGGCCTAGTGGATCGTCGCCAAATTTCACTCTGAAAAACAAAGAAAGGAATGAATTATTATTAATTATAAGAAAATTTATCTTTATTACAAAAATAAATATGTGGTCACACTCATTATAACAAAAATTTACAGCTAGATAATTTGTAACTTATTTGACTAATAAATTAAATAAACGAGCTCAATGGCGTAGAAACTACAGTGAGGTGCGCAAGCGCCGAATGTTCCGTCTTTGATTCCCGGGTGTGCTGGGATACGCCCCCAGTTCGATTTTATAAGGGGATCTAATTACAGTTTACTTACTGATTTCTTCTTGACAAGTTTTAGATAGAGGAAAGGGAATTTGGTAACTCCCTGTTATCAAGATATGTCACTCTTTTTAACAAATGAATTGCATTGAATGTAGTAAACATTTTATTTTTACCTTTTGGTCACACTGACATTAGTTTTGTCAATTTGCATCTGGACACACTGCTGCTTGGTGTTCCTGAAGAGTGCACTGGCAGAAGAAGGCATATCAGAATCTTGCAGCACTCCATTCACATGAGTCTGCAAGTTGGAAGTAAAATAAAGATCAATTAACAAATACACCCCAGGAAGGGAAAATAATGGTAACAACAAGAAAAGGAAAAGAAAATTAGGTAGTTTTCTTTACCAGAACACTAAGAAAAACCACTTACCATAACTTTATTATAATAAGTCCATCCAACATTGGACTGGTCATCACTGCCTGTATCTGAGCTGTAACATAAGGATTGATTTGTTTATCATTTCCACTTCTTTCATACATAACTTCATCAAAAGAAATTATAATAAAAAATACTAACTCGCTATAATCTCTCACATCTAAGTATAAACTTTGTTCAGGAGATATAAGGGGTGTAGTTGCATTGTCCACTTGAACATTATACAGGCTTAGTTCATTCAGTGTCTTGTCATCATTCATATTCTCAGTCTGTTGCTTGGTGTCACGGTAAATTCTATTCTGTGTGCTTTCTTCTGTGTACTCAGAAGGGGAATGCCTCTGTGGTATAATCCCATCCAGGAAATTCAAAGTCCCCGGATGAGACTTTGACACAACTTCCTTGATGCTAATTTGGGATCTATTGCACTGTATCTGTGCATTCTCATTTGTCTGTGTCACTATCTCTTTGTTGATAACTGTTGAGGTTCTCACCATTTCAAAACTGGTCATGACACCTATAGAAATTTTGTGTTGTTCACTATCCACTGATTCGAGAGCAACATGCTCAGTCACATAATTCTGTGGAGTGTTAACTGATCTACCTGCACTTGCTGTTATGAACTTATCAACCTTTTCTTGAAGAAGTTGCAACTGTTCGTTTTGCAGTTTAATGATTTTGAAGAGGTCTGAAACTGTTGGTTCCCTTTTCTCTTTTATAACAGTGTTTTGTTTTTCAACCTCCATTCCTTCATGCTTCTGGTTCTGTTCATACTTTTCTATCATCCAAGATTTTTTATCAACAGCATTTTTCGGCTGATTAATATGGCCATGCATTTTTGGACAGTCACAAGTATTTGGAGAAGGTTGTATTGGGGTTTGTAGGCTACAAGGGCATATTGGCTGTTGTTTCTGCATACATGCACATTGTGGTTCCATCCTAGGAAAATTGTTTGTAATTGGGCAATCATTACTCATGCCCATTTGTTGCCTTAAATTGCACTGTGCATTTTGTATAATCTTCACACAATGGTGACACCTACACTCATCCGGGATGGAAGGTGCTGGAACAACTGGTTGCTGAATAGCCTTTGGTTGAATGTTCACAACTGGCTTATTCTCAACAGCCATTCTCATTAATTCTGCTTTCTTGCCCAAAGGATCATTCTCTTTTTGCAGACTTAATCTGTTCAACTGACTTTGCAGGGAATTAATGTTTTCAGGATATCTTTTGCTAAGATTGTCACGCTTAATAAAGAAGTTATTTTCCTTGCCACTATTTCCCACATTCCTTAAAATCTTGGTGTTCTCAATAGAGGACAGTACAGTATGGGTAGGGTATGGATTTTTGTCTGTAAGAGTCATATTTCTATCAACATGGTCAAACATACGTTTTTTAGGATCAGATAGAAATTGCTGAGGTCTAGAATGGATAGGTTGCCTAGGTTCACAATATGAACTGTCCAGCATACTTAGATCCAAGTCATTGGAAGGCGATCTTGGTTCAGAGCTACAAAGACCTTCAACACTTGTCTTTGCAATCATAGGGTATGGGGAACTATTACTACATTCATACCTTTGTACTGGATCAGGGTTGTATGGTAATAATCTGGTGTACTCATAACACACGTCCGAGCGACCAATATCTTGCTTTTCGATGCAAGGCCGTGGAGAATGGCATTCTGAATGACTATCCATCGTAAGTCGTAAACTTTTATCAGGAGTTTCGAACCGTACTTTCTTCATGGATTTGGATATGAGTTTAGATCACTCGTATTTAAAAAGTACAGAACATTAGCACCATGTTACATAATTAAAAGTTACTGCGACGACCTTAAAAGATGATTGAAGAAAAGAAAATAACAGACACTTTTTTGAATTCACCGACAGCAACAAAACCACAACAAACCAAAACGGTGGATTTGACAGATTTACTTTGATTTGACAGCAGCACAAATGTGTATAACGGAGTGGATATGTTTATGTTGATTATTTGTTAAGATGTATAGTTTTAAACCACTTTGCTTCAGCAACTAAAAAAAGTAAAAGCAGTGTTGCAATTAAGATTTTTTCCCTTATTTCAAGGATTTTAATAACCATCTAGCTATTCAGCATAAACTCATTACATATTAAAATGCGTCAACCAGTCATGAAAATGAATTTGGGGAATTAACAGAGTTCCTATGATTTTATTAACAATCCATTACTTCTTTCTTCTACTTTATAGATTATTTTATATTTAATTCACTTAGTTTTGATACTATGTCGCTTTTGCTAGGATTTGATTTTAATATTTCTTAGGAAGTATAAAAAAAGCAGGCAATACTAAGTTTATGACTTAAAATGTCACTGTCACTAACGTCAGTGTCACTGTCAAATAAGTGCAAAAAAGGTTATGTAGCGAGCGAGTTATTGTAAAGTTCCAAAATAATAAAAATTGTATTACTTGTTACAAACGTTCGAATATATCTTTCTACTGGTACGAATATTGCCAAGAAAATGAACAGACAACTTTTTAATTTATGGAGCCCGTTGGCAAATTTCACACGATCTAAAGGTTATAAAGCTCCTGGAGGAATTCGCTATCCTGGAGGAATAGTTTACTACCCAAGGTAAACAAAAAAATATTGCGCCCCTCAGTCCTTCGAAACTAAACGATAACTATAAAAAAATAATACCATCATACAATATCACAATTTGTTAGGGTATTCAAACCAACTATTTACTATTGCTTGTTTCCAGACATCCAGATCACAAAGATCCTGAACATACACCTTCCAAATTGTTTAGAGTTGAAAGGGTAAAATCTTCTAAACATCATCCTTATTGGCAGAAGAAAATATTAGAAGAGTTCAAAATCACTGAAGGGGTACTAAATTCTTTTTTCTTTTGTTGCTTACTAGCTAAAAAACTTTAAAATAATTTTGCAACTCTTATTATTCCAGGGGAAAGTAGCTATTGTGAAGAATATCCCTGAAAACAACATGAGGTTGTGGAAAATAAAACACTTGATCAAAATTACTCCAATAGAGTTCCCATATGGAGAACCAACTGCAGATGATATAAATTACACTGTATTGAAGGAAAATGGCCAGTGCATAGTGACAAAATCATTAGAACCAATATCGAAACAAGTTGAGGCTTTGGAAGAATTCCATAATAGTGATAAGAAAATGGATTCAGATACAATTAAAAGGGATTCAAGATACAAATGGAACAATGCATTTACTGGAGGATTTTAGCTAAAAATGTAACTTAAATAACTTGATGTAGGATTACTAAAATAAATAGAACTATTACATAATTTGTGTACCTAATATTAATCTCCCCATTTTAAGTTGGTCTAAAACCAAAATGTGTTTTTATTTACATAAGTGAATAATTATATAGTTTTTCCTATGACAGACTATTGTTGCTGTCAGCAAAAAACATCAAAAGTATACAAATCAATAGGTTTTAACAACCCAATATTGTTGCAAATGAAAATCAAAATTCTTTCTGTTACAAATAATTTAATAAAACATAATCTTACACAACACTACAATAAAACTAAGAACTAAATATTTCCAACAGTTTCAGTCATCATCTTTGTTCGGGTCATCTTTACTTTTCTTATATAACAAGTAATTAAAGTATTCAGGGGTTTTAAAATGGTTTTCTAATAATATTGCTTGCTTACTTCCAAGAGAAAACCTTGCATCAGTCCATGTCCGGATAAATGTGGGTTTCAATTTCTTAAAATCCTTCAAACGAAATTCATGTTTTGTTATAGAATTCATCATGATGTGACCACGAAATATAGCAATATATCTGTCACCATTCTGGTACAGACGAATGACGTATTTAGATAAGACTGTTTTCAAAGCAACATGAAATGCCACAAATGATCCGATGTAAACAAGGCACTCTATGCCACTGTTAGCTATAACTACGTCTTCGCCTAAGACGACAGGATCGTTCATTTTTTCTAGACTGAATTCAAATATAGCGTAATATAATCCACCACAAGCAATTGAAACAGTTGATACCCCTAAGTATACGGAGAGAACTTTCAGCCACTTGTCCATTGGTGCTTTGTAAATCAATTCCCATTGTTTTGATACGTTATCTTTTTCTTTCCATCTGTCTTCACTCTCCATAAATTTTATAGGATGATGAGTCGCATATTTAGCGGATGATATCGTAAAAGTATGCCTGCTTGTCGGTCGTTGCAATAACCGCAGCGTCCTCAAACAACTCATATTTATCGACTTTAAAAGCATCACTAATACCTTTCTTAGAAGATCTTTTCATTGATATATTCTAATTTCTAACAATGTGGTTTGTTTTACTGAAGAAAGCAGTTTCACTCACTTTCCGATTATAAATTTATCGGTTGGAGGTTATGTTTTTCTTACAAAATCAGCTGGCTTGTGTGACAGAAGTCAATGTCATTACAAGCAAAGGAACAAAACGTGCTTTACGTTTCGTTCCGTTTATACGAGTAGTACACAAACTGCTCATTGCAAGTTTGCGCTGGTGAGGGGGATAGTTTTTTTTATGTGATAGGTAGCAGACGAGCAGGCGGATCACCTAATGGTAAGCATTGCCGCCGCCCATGATGGACACCTGCACCACCAGTGGAGTTACAAGAACGCTGCCAACCTTTTAGCCCTTTCCCTACTGACTTGACTGGGGATAAGGGTTTAGTAAATAGTTTTTATTTAGGAGCTTAAAATATAATTAAGAAAGTCATCAAATTAATTGATGGGGCGCCACTGTCGCTTACGTCATACAGTATGGTAGCCCCATTGGTTTGGAACTCCGTAAGAGTACCTCCACAAGTACCTCAAGATTAAATATTTCACGACTTTATTTTTTTAACCAGTGCCACCAACGCATATGTTGCGTATCCCATTTTTAAATAGGTTTTAGTTAATTAGGGGCTTTTTTAGTATAATAAAACAATATAATTTCGTATTTTCTATCGTTATCATTAATAAAATTAAGTGGCACCCATGAGATGTTTTTAAAATTTTAGTGGCAAGGAATGGGTTAATAGCACTTCAATCCTGGATCAGTGCTCAACTGATGGAAATTTAATTATATTTAACATTTCTAACCGAATTAAATACCACATCCCTATAGAGCAGTGGCTACGTATGAATGGTTCGATTCAGGATGACCTAGGAGAGGCTTTGGGAGAGGCGTGGTCATAGAGTTACATATATCTTAGAACCCTAGGTCGTAGGAAACGATAATATTTATTTTCTACTCCAAAATAGTTACATATGCCTTCAAACTCTGTCATTCTAGGAAACTAAGATATCCGAATAAAATACGAAATTCCTTTCATGTATTTAATAACATCAGACAACCGTGTAAGTAGTTTTTACATTGCGTAAGTTACATTGGAATAGTCAAAATACCTATTAGAATAAATACAATAACTCACAGTCTGACCATATTCTCGAAAGAAATGCGTGGAAACAATAAAATCTTAAAATATATAAAAATAATTAATCAACAAAAATAAGAAACTTTGTGATAGGCATTTTAAGTTATAAATAATTTCTTTAACTTATTTCTACAACCAAATTAAATGTTTAATAGTAAATACTTAAAGATTACACAATTTCATAGGATAATTAATTCATTTTGGTTTATTCTATGACATTCGGCCCATCCGAATATTATTTTAATAAAAAGAAACATTTGCGCTCAGTTTAGAAGCAACTAATATAAAAAAATGCATTATTTATATGAAAAGTAAACAATAAATTTGTAACATCAGATTAAAGAAATATATTTTTTCTCAAATACGTTATTCGTTTTAGGTATACTTATTATTGCAATATAATAACTATAACCGCAGTGGTCAACATTGCTAACAAACCATTAAACACAGCCACGAGGCACAGGTACTCAAATCATAGTATGAATCAACAGCAACACAACTATTGAATACTTAGTAGGTACTTCAACCCACTGACTGGCTGGACCTTGTACCTAAAAGTGAATTACATTGATATCTTATATACACACAAAGTAATAGCAGTGAGAATGGTTATCTAGTAGGCCAACATGCCTTCATTATCCAGCAGATACATGTGGAAACAATTTTAATGGCGGTCCGCCCCGAGCGGCCCTTTTTAGGAGGCGGCTAAATCAAGGCCTTATCTTGGGGGACAGGGGTAGAAGATAAAAAGAGGACGGCCAAATAGTCTTCCGCCCCAGACCGCGCCGAGACCCACGCTACCTTTGATTATATAATGTCTGCCATTATAATATCTATAATCAAAGGCTACACCGCTGCTTGCAAGGAGGAACCCATCCGAGCGGTCGCGGCACTTGTGACTCTTTACAATTGTAAAAAATAGTAATTAGGTATACAAATAACGTTAAGTGGACATTTCATATTAGACAATAAAACTTGCCCTTTTAAAATCTAGATACTATTCTAGCGTAATAAAGTATTCATATAGGTAACCCTCTATATTTTAGTTTATTCTAATGCCGAAGCCCTTTTAATAGTAACATTGGGAATAAGCGAAAATAATCATTAGGAAATAAAAATAATGTGTATTCCACACATTTATGATAAGGTTTAGACATAATTTGACTAACTGAAAGTTGACAGTTAGTTATAATACCTATTAATGAATACACATATAAAAATAATTAATCAACAAAAATAAGAAACTTTGTGATAGGCATTTTAAGTTATAAATAATTTCTTTAACTTATTTCTACAACCAAATTAAATGTTTAATAGTAAATACTTAAAGATTACACAATTTCATAGGATAATTAATTCATTTTGGTTTATTCTATGACATTCGGCCCATCCGAATATTATTTTAATAAAAAGAAACATTTGCGCTCAGTTTAGAAGCAACTAATATAAAAAATGCATTATTTATATGAAAAGTAAACAATAAAATTGTAACATCAGATTAAAGAAACATATTTTTTCTCAAATACGTTATTCGTTTTAGGTATACTTATTATTGCAATATAATAACTATAACCGAAGTGGTCAACATTGCTAACAAACCATTAAACACAGCCACGAGGCACAGGTACTCAAATCATAGTATGAATCAACAGCAACACAACTATTGAATACTTAGTAGGTACTTCAACCCACTGACTGGCTGGACCTTGTACCTAAAAGTGAATTACATTGATATCTTATATACACACAAAGTAATAGCAGTGAGAATGGTTATCTAGTAGGCCAACATGCCTATATTATCCAGCAGATACATGTGGAAACAATTTTAATGGCGGTCCGCCCCGAGCGGCCCTTTTTAGGAGGCGGCTAAATCAAGGCCTTATCTTGGGGGACAGGGGTAGAAGATAAAAAGAGGACGGCCAAATAGTCTTCCGCCCCAGACCGCGCCGAGACCCACGCTACCTTTGATTATATAATGTCTGCCATTATAATATCTATAATCAAAGGCTACACCGCTGCTTACAAGGAGGAACCCATCCGAGCGGTCGCGGCACTTGTGACTCTTTACAATTGTAAAAAATAGTAATTATACAAATAACGTTAAGTGGACATTTCATATTAGACAATAAAACTTGCCCTTTTAAAATCTAGATACTATTCTAGCGTAATAAAGTATCCATATAGGTAACCCTCTATATTTTAGTTTATTCTAATGCCGCAGCCCTTTTAATAGTAACATTGGGAATAAGCGAAAATAATCATTAGGAAATAAAAATAATGTGTATTCCACACATTTATGATAAGGTTTAGACATTTGACCAACTGAAAGTTGACAGTTTAGTTATTAATACCAATTAATGAATACACATATAAAAATAATTAATCAACAAAAATAAGAAACTTTGTGATAGGCATTTTAAGTTATAAATAATTTCTTTAACTTATTTCTACAACCAAATTAAATGTTTAATAGTAAATACTTAAAGATTACACAATTTCATAGGATAATTAATTCATTTTGGTTTATTCTATGACATTCGGCCCATCCGAATATTATTTTAATAAAAAGAAACATTTGCGCTCAGTTTAGAAGCAACTAATATAAAAAAATGCATTATTTATATGAAAAGTAAACAATAAATTTGTAACATCAGATTAAAGAAACATATTTTTTCTCAAATACGTTATTCGTTTTAGGTATACTTATTATTGCAATATAATAACTATAACCGAAGTGGTCAACATTGCTAACAAACCATTAAACACAGCCACGAGGCACAGGTACTCAAATCATAGTATGAATCAACAGCAACACAACTATTGAATACTTAGTAGGTACTTCAACCCACTGACTGGCTGGACCTTGTACCTAAAAGTGAATTACATTGATATCTTATATACACACAAAGTAATAGCAGTGAGAATGGTTATCTAGTAGGCCAACATGCCTATATTATCCAGCAGATACATGTGGAAACAATTTTAATGGCGGTCCGCCCCGAGCGGCCCTTTTTAGGAGGCGGCTAAATCTAGGCCTTATCTTGGGGGACAGGGGTAGAAGATAAAAAGAGGACGGCCAAATAGTCTTCCGCCCCAGACCGCGCCGAGACCCACGCTACACCCTTTGATTATATAATGTCTGCCATTATAATATTATAATCAAAGGCTACACCGCTGCTTACAAGGAGGAACCCATCCGAGCGGTCGCGGCACTTGTGACTCTTTACAATTGTAAAAAATAGTAATTATACAAATAACGTTAAGTGGACATTTCATATTAGACAATAAAACTTGCCCTTTTAAAATCTAGATACTATTCTAGCGTAATAAAGTATCCATATAGGTAACCCTCTATATTTTAGTTTATTCTAATGCCGCAGCCCTTTTAATAGTAACATTGGGAATAAGCGAAAAATAATCATTAGGAAATAAAAATAATGTGTATTCCACACATTTATGATAAGGTTTGGACATTTGACCAACTGATAGTTGACAGTTTAACCTATTAATGAATACACATATAAAAAAATAACAAAAACGTTATGAAAATGATTAATCTTTTAAATATTATTTTATAACATAATCTGTTCAATAAACAAATTACTTTCATTTAAAATAAATTTGGCTGCTGAATACTTTAATTTGGACGAAAAATTCCACTTTGAAAGGTTATTGTATAATGATGGTCTTCGTTTGTTTTATATAAACATGTTTTCAGTATTCATAAAAATGAGATCTCGTACCTAAAAAGAGAAGCCACTAATCAGTTCTATTTCTATTGCATATAAACTAGTACCATTTTTACTTAAGCGAAAGTAGTATAGAAGTATTTCCATGTCTAAAATTCAATGACCATACGCAAAGAGCTATCTTAAGGTTAAGCTATTGGTATTAATTCACATATAGTTAACGTTAATATACAAACAGACAGATGGGATTGAATCATGATCCCGTATAGACGGCGTCAGGTGGAGTTACCTCCAGCAGTGCAAAAATAGCATGTGTGTCTTGGACATAAGGACAATTCCATGTTCAAACGTAACTTGACGTGAAGCCGTGTATACAGTTCGCGCCATCCGCGAAGATGCGATCCACTTTTTTCTATTCTCACAATATCCATGCAAACGGTTGGATATAATGTTTTCTCGAGATTTGTCCCTTTGTTGTAGAGTGCATAATATACCTACATCCATAGAACAGCAACACTAGCAAAATGCCACCTATCTTTACCTATAACAGTCTTTGTAGCATAAACAAACTTAATTACGGCGTAAAAAACAACTGTTCTGTCACACCTGTGTTTGCTTAAAAAAACTTTTATGATCACTCCAAAGTTATTGCAATGACACAATCATTATCGATTACTTAATCAACCAGTACGAGCATATGTCTGTATTTAAAAGAAAGTCATTTAGCTACACCACTTATTTAACTTTAGAACGGCAGGACCGATGTAAATGATTTTAGATTTATCTTAAAATGTCGAATAAAGGCAAATCATTATTAAATTTTGTTTAGTTTATAACGAGCCTTCATAACGCTTTTAATAGGCGAACAAATTTGAGCATACAAGAACAAATGCTTCACTTTTAAAGATGGGATATTTAATCAGGAATGTTGAATGTCTGAATGTGTGGCTTATAAAATTCTTCAGCGGGCCACACCATGACTAAATGCGGTCTAAATTTCGGCAACCTCCGGTTTAAACGATTTGGAAATAAGACCCATGATTCGTCATGATATGAGCCCATATCAACTGTTTGTATTAATATAAATTAATTCGAGCCTATATTAATTGTTTTGGTTTGGACTGTTTCATTTGAGACCTTAATCTTATGACTACCTGTACCTGTGTCTTGTTTCGATTCTTCATATTTAGAAAACAAATACTGAGCAAATGAGTCGTCTTTGGATATATCGCCATCTCTCGATGGTAGCTGCTTTTTATTCGCTGGATAATTGGGTAAATTGTTACTAGAGTTCTTTAGAGAATCTGATAACTTGGTATCGAGAGACGCCTCAATACTTCTCTTTATATTGTTTCTTTTGTTCTCTGCAGTGTGTAACACGGCGGACTTATCGTCGTCGAATTTCTTCCTCAGACTTTCAGGTAGTGATTCCGACTTGAGCTTGACCAGCGTAGTGTTGACGACAGAACAGTCGATCTGCATTAGAGTCACGTGATCTAGTAGAGAATCTGAAAAGTAGATAAATATCAGACATCGTATACTTCGATCCAAAAGTAAGTAGTTTAAGCACTTCTGTTATGTGTATCAGGAGTTATACATATAAAACACCTAACTACTGATTAAATTATGGTGTTCATTAATCGATTGCTCGTACAGAGTGGAAATCGAACCCCCGACCCATGGAGCTTAAGGCAAGGATTAAACGATACAGAATACATTTGAAATGTATTTTTGAGGAACTTACGGGTTATTCATGCCATGCTAAACCATACCATATGACGTAACCGAGAGTGACGCAATCATTAAAAAAAACATTATAGACCAAAATCATACCATTTCCTGATCTTGCAGGCAGAATCAATGCCATCCTAGGGGGCCTTGTGACGTTGTGCGATACTGCTGGTAGCAAAAGATGTTCGCCTTTTCCTACTCCAACAACATAAAACGTATCATCCCGCCTCTTTAAAGCCTGTAGCAGATCAGTCCATTGGCTCAGATCGTCCATATCGAAATCAACAGGTTTACGTCTAGGCTTGAGCGTTTCGTAGTCTATCACAGCACTGTCTCCGAAGTCCAACTCTTTCCTTCTTAATCTACGTAATCGTGATCTTTCCCTCAGGTTTCTTGAGTGACTTTTTGTACTAGGGAATTCAACAAGGTTATCTTCATTCAACCTGTTAAACATTTTGTAAGTTTCTAGGAATCCACCTGAAATGAGAATGCATAGTTTAAAATTCGACAGTGATATGATATTTTGGGATAAAGCTTAATCACCGCGTTTGCCTTAAATAGGGATTGGTGATCACAAACCTATGAGCTATGGTCAAAATATTCCAAACATCGAAAAGACGAAACACTTGCGATTCAATCGACAATCAACGTCATCTATTGTCGAAGTTTAGAACTGATAGTTTTTTTATAGACCACAGGATTCACAAATGCGCTGCGAATCTTTTCTCTTTCCCCATAATTGGGCGTCCAGTACCAGTAAGTACAAAACATCTTACCGTTAATCTTTTCTTCATTCAGATAGACTTTTCGTTTTCTTCTCGGCGCATCGTAAGTCCAATTGAGGGTCTTCCCGCCGCCGATCCATCGGTTGAGCTCGCCAGCTATCCTGATGCTCTCAGTCTGGTTTATGTGTGCGTATTCGTTGGCCTTCACAGTTGTGTTCTTACAATCTATTCCGTAAGTACTATTGTCAATTTGGGCAGTGTCTGTAAGGTAATACGCGTAAAGTTGAGAAATAAAGTTTGGGTATGTAATTTGGGGCCGTTCAAGTATGAAATAGAAATATTCTTTATTCAATTTAAGTCCATTTACACTGTCCCATTGCAGGCCAAAAGCAGGTTTCATAGAAATCAAGCCATTACTCTATGATGGGATTAGGCTTAATCTGGTGATTAAGCCTCTCTCTAAGCTCGTTTTTATGATCACCAATCTGGGCAAGCGTAGTCCGCTTGCCCAAGATTGGTGATCATAAAAACGAGCTATATTCGAAAAATACTTTTTGCTCGACCCGGGAATCGAACCCAGGACCCCGATATCACGGGGAACGGTACGGACAGCCACACATCAAGGTATACAAAACTGTCAAATTTCTTCAATCGACTCTTATCTTACTGTCATACACATTAGGTTGAAATAGGGTATTTGACAATTTTTTTTATGTGTTTAATCAAAAGACGCCTCAATTTAAGAAACATCGTTGAAAGAATCACTTGATTCTCATTTGAATTACCTGAGATATCACAACTTTAAGAGCACATATTTTGGGCAAGCCCAAAAACGCTCTATACAAATGCTTCTGTATGCGCGTCTAGTAAATTTTGTTTGGTAGCTATATCAAATGTTTCGTTTAAGTAAATGGTTTTATAATAAAAGTTGATGAAAAATGTACGGGTAGTTCAATGATATAATTATTTTTTTTTAATTTATACTTAAAAATGGACTTGCCCATGAAACTTTCAATGCTCACAAAACCAGCTAGATGTTATATTTTTAACTGAAAATGTTGGCCATTGGTTCTTATTTACCAGTATTTGGAAAGTATAAATATTTTTTACTATATCGAGATAAGTCAAATACCCTATTGAGGAATTTGACAGGTTGTGGTACATAGACCAAAGGAACGAAAGTATAAAAAAAAGAATCCGTACCAGGCAATACATTATCAACATCAGCGTTATCTTCCGACCAGAGTAGATGCCTCGTCCCATGTTGCGGGGTATTATGCCCCACAAACGGTTTCGAGTTCCACCTGAGTACACAGTTTCAAATTAGCATTATAGATCAATAGCAATTGTTCAAATAGATTACATTAACTTATTAACATACATACCCTAGAACGTTCCAGTTCAAGGACACCATAAATACCATTGCAAAGAGGACTGCTATGTTCTTTTTAGGTATTAGAAGTGAGCCATCTAGCCTTGGTATCTGTAAATAAAATACACTAATTATCTAGTGCAAGTAAGTATTGAATACTTACAACATGTGTTTGTTTTAACACAATAGTGAAGTACAAATTGCTAAAACAGATCCTAATAAACATAGTAATACTATTCATTTTACTTTTGTTATTTGATTTGATTGATATCTAATGCTGTTTGATTTCTAAGAAATAAATTAGGTATGCCTTATCAATCTCAAGAAACAAATTATCTATCATTCGTGAGAAAGTGAATGTTGAACTAAATGCGTTTGACATAAAGGTCAAAATTGGTTGATAAAAAATATCAATTAACAGAATCTAACCTGACTAGTCTAAATTGGTGTATCGTGAGTAACGTCCGCCCAGGGCGTAGGATTATCTTAACGCCCACCTTTCTTCCTTGACTCCCCCCCTTCCCTTCACCCGCACCTACTATGCTATGCTACTGTACTTGCGGAAGACACCGTTACTGGCCCGCCCATTCGCTCAGAGCTATTTCCGCAATCCTAACTATAAATTATTATAAATGCAAAAGTAGCTGTCTGTTACTCTATCACGCCAAAAATACTGAACGGATTTGAATGAAATTTGGTACACAGATGGTGATGTCGAAAAGGGGGTTGTAATGATTAAATAATTTAAAATGCAAAAACTTACTTTTCGTGACCTCCCATTGGTGTCGCACTGATCCCTCAGCAGTTTATTTTCCAGCCGAAGCCTGGCGATTTCCTGATGGGCTTCTAACAACTGCTGCTCCAAGGCTGTTACATACTCTTTCTTCTTTTGCCGCGACTGACAAGCCGATTCTCTGATAACGTTAAAAAACTATGAAATCTACTTTGGTAAGATTGATTAATGTCTTTTGAACTGTATTATAATAATATAATCAATAAATCCATGAACAAATAAATTAACAGACGATAGTTCATTTTTTCAGGAATCTTATGGATACTTGAGTCTGTGGCATCAACATTTTTGACCGAAAGGACTTGGTCCCATTATGGGTTGGGGTACTATGTACGCTCCATGAAAAAACGGAGGAAAAAAATAGCTTATACGAGAAATAATACAATTAATTCCATATAATGCACCGTTTTATGGTTTATAAATAAAAAGATGACCATTTTGCAACCTCTTACCAAAGACAAGACCGCGTAGAGTATTTCTATTTTCCTGGCTATATAACATGGAATTTAAAAGGACAAGTTTCTTTATGTAAGATTTATGTTTTTGTAATTATATAAAACTGGCGAGGAATGTGTTAAAAAGCTAATAAATGAAATCAATTAAACTTGAAATCAACGTGCATTTTAACATCTAGAGTCCACATCTTTATTAGCTAGCTAACATTAACTTAAAAAAAACCTAATTCATTTATTTTTAAGCCAGATCAATCAATATTAATTTTACTATCTATTTTTATACTTAAAAATAGATAGAAAAGAAAGACCAGATGGTCTTTTCTTAAATTTAAATAAATAATAATTATAAATCTTTGTTTGGAGATCAAAATTTTGATTCATTAATTTTTTTTTTTTTTTAATTAACACTTACCTATGTATGTGGCAAATTATTAAAATAAAATATGAATCAACAATTAATAATTTTATTATAAGTTATTTAGTGATAAATAATGTTAATTTTTGTGTAATAGGCTCTTTGACAATGCGAAAAATAATGTGTCAATTAGGTACTGTTAACAGTATTCGTTGTGTGCGCGATGACAGCGCCCCAACTATTCAGGACTTGTCATCTGTCAAATCATGTCAACTAGATGATAAGATATCTTTGTGATATTAATTTTCGACTAATTTTTCAACGAAATTGAAAAAAATAGTGTAAAAAGTGAGTATGTATATACCTAGCGATTTTCTTCCTCGTGAAAAATATGGATATTATAATACGTACGGGCTCGTACGGGATTTGAATCGATTAAGCATAAAATACATTTTCAACCATAAAACTTGCACGAACTGTTTTCCCCATTGTTTTTACAATTTACGACACAGCATGTACTATGACCCATATCGCAAATTTTTACGTTTTTACTTAAAATTATAAAGGAAGTTATGAAAATAAAGCAATTTGACAGCCCAGAATTAATTCACATTTCTGCCATGTCGTGCGCTACGATCGATTTGCCGTTCCCCACCACCCACTTCGCACATTGCGAATATATTAAGAGTTAAAAAATGATTATTTATTAACGTAAGTTGAAAATAATGATTAATTTATTTAAAAATCTGTAAATAAAAACAGCAATTTTTAAACGTTTATCACGTGATACAAAACGCTCCTGAGTTTATCATGACGTCACCTGCTTGTAAACTTCGTAGTTTTGATTTTTCTTTACAACAAACAAATAGGCCAGCTGTCACAGATAATACCAAAGATCACTACGTTTACAGGCAAGTGACGTCACCGACCGCCATATATTCAAAGTAGCGTTTCGGCACACTATATTGAATATTTAATTCGATATTTTTCAGCTAATATAATATACTAGAATTAAAAAACACAACGTTTACTGGGTTCATTAGACTCTACTACTTAATATAAAATGGATTTTAAAAACCTGTGAAATAGCCTATTGTATATCTGTATTTGGTATAATGATCATTCTTATATCTGTTTCAAATCCGTAACCTAAATTTTACATCCGGAATATCCTTGCTTGATTCCTATATTGGAAAATGTATATCTTAATGAACATTTAGTGTTTATTAAGTCATTAAAATACCTGTTCTTGATCATCCTCTGTTGTTTCTTGATAGCCTTTATCTCAGCTTCACTCAGGTGCGATAGATCCACGTCGGGAGGGCTACTCGGCAGCTCGGGCTCTGGTGACGACGCGATCACGTTGTGGACTACTTGCGTGGTCGCAGTCACATTAGTGCTATGAGTTACAATCGGCTTTGGACTTAACACTATACCATTTCTAGGGGGAGAAAGCTGTAAATTTACAGTAGATTATTTTTTATGCCAGCTAGAAAAAATGCCTCCAAAAATTATCACAATGTCAAAATTGGTGCTAGAAGTCGGGTTTATTCCCGCTATCTTCCCCAGGTAGACAAGACAGGTAGAACAAGAGAACAACGGGGTTGACACCAGGAATGTGCCAACTTAGGTGCGATTAGACCAATCTTTATCCAACAGTAAAGGTATGGTAATAAGGCTGTCATTCCATATGAATCGGAGCATTATACTATAGATTGATCCAAAGATGAAGATCGGAAAAAGATTGGTCGTATCGGGGCTTAGAAGGGACTTATTTTAACGGCAAGTTAGTTGTAATTTTTCTTCATAGTTACTTTTAAATTACCTTGACTGGATAGCCATTATTATGGTTTGTGCCATTGAAGTTAGTTTGTAGCAGAGGCGATATGGCAATCCTCCCTCCTTTTGTACTCTCTGCAGGTATCACAACAGCAGCCGGCTTCGACTTAACCAACAAGTTTGGCCTTTTCAATATACTAGGAATTTTCTTTTGCTCCACAACCAACTTAATTTGATCATTCAGAATTGTTTGCTTATCATCCTTTTGGATAGCAAGGCAAATGTTTTCATTGACCACTTTAAAATAACCATTTGGTAAGTACCCATTTCCTATAAGAAAAATAGAGTTATAGTATTGCGCAGTTTTTGAAATTTTTTAATGAAGATTCAATTAATTGGCTATAACTGACCATTTAATAAATTATGTTGTAGAGGTGAACAAACTGACTCCTGTAAGTCACTGTCATTTATTTCTGTTTTAACACCCTGTAACATGCATAAGTTCCTAAATAAATAATAGCTTAATTACATAACCAAGCAATTTCAGATAGATAAATCACACTTTTTTAAACTTAACCACAAGTAATAAATTGTAATCACAAAATATTCGCAGTTGTAAGAAATTAAATATTAGTGTTAATAGAGATTATGGATCTTATTTCTTCATATTAAGAGTCAAATATGAGGACTAAAACCAAATAGAATAGAACTCCCAGAATACAGTGATTACGCAAAATTACTTCAAAATGCTGGGTACATACCGTAATGACGCCATTTTCTATGGCCATCACTGGCCCCGTTCTTTCAGGAGGTGTAACATTTCTCGGTGGAGATGGAGAAGGTGAAATAATAGGGGCTGAAATAAGAGATTTTGTAACAAATGAATAACAAAAAGAAGAAAATTCATTCAGCCAATAGACAACCACTGCTAGACCATACAATACTTAACACATACCACTTTTTTGCAGGAACAGTTCCACATCCTCCAGCTTCAGGTTATTTGAGCCCTCATCTTCCAAGTTCGACAGCCAATCATATGGCGACTGCGATGATTGCCTAGCAGATGTACAACTGGACCCACTGTTAAAGTAAAATAATAAATTGTAGAAAGTAAATCTGCTTAACCTGCCCTGTCATTACAGATGTTGCTTGTCTACTTTTGACATACCTAGTAGAAGATGTATCATGCTCTAAGATACAAAACAATAGATTTACATAGAATATTACCAGGTTATCAAATCTCTGTTATGTTATGTAAAATTTGACTAAAATAAGAAAGTTCCATGTAAGTTTTTTTTTGGTTGCATTATAGTGGACAAGCTAGCAGACGGCTCACATGATGGTAACACTTGAAGCATCACAAATACCAATAAAAAAAAATTATATTCCATTCTGATGGCTGCAAAGTTGAAATAAACATCTATTGTAGATAATATTCTACCAGTAGATGTTCATTTCTACTTTGCTATAATCAATATTAGATTGCAATACATCTTACTTTTTGGAGTCATCTTCACTGCCTGAATCTGAATTACTGCTTTCAGTGGGACAAGACTTGACACTGAGGATGGGTGATATTGGAGGCACCAGTACTGGTGCTGCATCTGCTAGAATCTCACTCGGCGAAGCATCCGCTGCATCTAGCAGGGATGACCATTGGTACTCTTTAGTGAGTTCATCTAGAAAATCATCACCTGAAACAAAAGAATAAAATTATCTTTTGAACCATATAGGTGTAATAACTTAATATAAGATATACAATCTACACTTAAAGTACTAAGCGACTTAAAGTTTGCAGCCTGAATAAGTAGTTTCCTGTACTATGTGTAAAATTTTTTATCAAAATTTGGGTGAATATTTACCTAAACTTGTAGCACTAAAATGTACATATGAATTTCTCAATCAAATTTGATGAAATAATTCAATACAAGTAACAAAAAAATAACAATGTGTTTTTAAATGATTAAAAATAGGTATTGTTCTGATATGGAATTGCATATTGACAGAAAAAGAAACTAAAGGATTTAATTTTGTAGGTAAGTACCCTTTGGGATATAAATAGCTTTTTTAATTTATCTACCATTCACAATACTAACAGATCTAAGAATTATGATGTTCATTAAAAAACTCAATGTAGATCTAAGCAACCTCAAATTAAAGTTATGTTTAATAAACAACATTTCAAAGGTGAATATTGCTTATGCAATATGATAATTTTATTCAGAGACATAACATTCAAGATCGAATGGATAATCTAATGATAATTGAATCATAATTACTGCATACAACGTCGAAAATACCGAAAAAACTCGAGACAGTCCATCCAATCATTCTAGTAGATTAGGCGCTTTGTAAATAGAAAGCGTTATTTATTCAAGGATAAAACAGAACAATAAAGGGTCAACAACATGCGTCGAGGCAAAATACGCAAGAAGCACATTGTTTTCACAAATTAGCCGGATTCATTTACACAAACAATATACAGTTCACTTACCGTACAGGTAGCCCTTGCTTTCTATTAGCAAATCCTCATCCATCAGTGCTAATTGTTAATGACTTTTTAAAGGAATTCACACAATCATCACAGTTTTATTTTAAATCATAGTAGAACCACATCAACACGAGTTTACACGACAACAAACGCCATTTAATTTTTGATTTTGTCACTGTCTTGTTAGATCTGTCAAAATGACATAATTAGGGATACCCTATTAAAACCAAATTTTCAACCAATATGTAAAGGATGATGGCACATAGTAAGGAAACGTATCGACCATGGTTCTTGGCTGCCACTGCCTACTCTTGCTATTACTATTTGATGGGATTTACGTTTGTGAACTGGTTTCATCAAGTCACGCAAGGTAACGCATTGGTCAACAAACTCTTCAATAGTTCAATATCAATTTATCAATGTCAGTCAGTAAGATCCGACTTACTATATCTACCCATCCACATGGGCGTACCCAGGTTCTTGGTAAGAGTTCTTGTTCTTGAAATGAGTGTTTATAAAAATAGGTATGTTTTAATATATGTATTCTTTAACTACCTAGGTATTTTTGTGAGAGTTGGCAGACCAGCAGACAGATCACCTTATGTTATGTTAAGTGATAGACACCAGGGGACTACGGTGCGGCGACCTCCTCGTGTGGCCTTCCCAGTAGTATTTTCTTTCTGTTTGGAACTGCTACCGGAGGGGCCCTGGTGTCCCTGGACTCCCTGGGCAACGGCGGGTAGCAATTGGCTTATCGCCATATTGCTACCCGACGGCTGACAGCTGCACTTTGAGGCCCAGCTCTGTCTGGGCCGGGGCCCTGTCCGGCGCCCTGTGAGGATCTCCTCCACTTTGGGCGCACCTTGACGTGGGCCCCACCGAGTGGGGTGCCTTCGGGCGCCACCCCCCACATCTTTTGTGGGGGTCTTTAGTTGCTGGTCTGCGCTGCGTCCCACAGCCAGTGGGATGCGGCAAAGGCCGGCTAACCCCACCTCTCCGCCCAGTGACCGACTGCGCAATCCAGTGTAGCCGGCCGTGGGGCTGTCTGGTGGGGCAGTTTTTTGAAAGCCTGCAGGCACTCTCCCCCCCCTTTGCCCTGCAGCCAGCAGGGTGTGGGTTTGTGAAGAGTTCTGCAGGAGCCCATGCCCGCGACGCCCGTATCGCAATCCAGCGATGCGGGCGCCGCCCGGTTAGGGCTTTGTTGGAGGGCAGTGGGAGCTGCTCTGGGGGCTTTAAGCCCCGGGAGTCGGAAAGAGGCCGTGCTGGCGTGCCTCGCTGTCCATGGCTGGGTCTGCGGTGATGAGGTTCGTCCTATTTCCCGCTTTCCTACCCCGAGCCTGGATTTGCCGGGAAAAGTCGCAGAGTGTTTAGTGGGTAAGCCCTTGAATGGCTTCTGATTAGCAGATCCAATCCAATCCAGGGGAGAGCCCCACACTACCTGGTCGTCTCCCAGCGGCCGGGTGTGCATAAGGCGGCATTCTATCTGCGTGAACAAAAAAAAAAAGTGATAGACACCAGTAAAGTGCGCTACCGACCTTTGACCCCTTTCCCCCCCAAATGGTTTTTTCGTTTCTATGGATAAAAGTAGATACTGGATAATAAGTTACATTAGTAGGGATATCAACATGATTCAGTACGCCCCAAATGCATCGATTTAATTTTAGAAAATAATACAATAGAAAAATATTTCAGTGTAGTCACAGACAATTTTTGTGATATTATTAGTTTTTGCATATTTCTACTGAATTCTAAACTTTCTTTGTTACCGGTAACCCTTTAAACGTTCCAATATAGGAAAATTGGTTTCAAAATTGTTTATTTTACTCTTACCGTGACCATTGTGTATGTACGTAACATTTGAAATGATAAAAGTTTATAACATTACTATTTTGATTTTATATTAATACTAGTGGCCGCCCGCAACTTCGTTTGCGTGAACTTTATGACTCTTGACTTAAAGATTATTATTTAAATACCTAGTAGATTGGGCCAAGGAATCACGTTCCCTCACCTAACTTGGAACCCCCTTTAAGTTCGAAATATCCTTCCTTATCGGATCTCATCCAAAAATGCTCATCACATTTGACAATTTTGCATTCCATTTCATTCCATATTTGTTATGGTGTAGCTGGGCTCTTAAAGTTCTTCACCAGGTGTTCCATGATCTTTGATTTTTTCATGGCATCATAAAATGCTCATCAATCTGAACAACTTTTGTTAAGGTGCCATTGACCTACCTCTTATAGTTTAGCTGGGCTGTTGTGGTTCTACATCAAGGAGCCTGGTCTTCAAAATAAAATATATCCTATAAGTTGCCCTGATGTTATAGCTATACAATAAAAAAAGTTTCATTCGAATCGGTTCAGTAGTTTCCGAGATTAGCGCGAACAAACAGACAAACAGACAACAGACAAACAGACAAACAGACAGACAAAATTTTAAAAATCATTGATTCATGTTCTGTTACTGTTTTTTAGTCGTCCTAAGTTATTTGAGATAAATATCTTCAATGTACAGACACAGCTTTTTTACATTTTTATTAGTAAGTAACAAATAACAAATAACAAATAACAAATAACAAACAAAACAACATCATGTCGATGTGGATTTGGTAGTAGAATGCACTGAGTAGAATGGAACGCAATAATTTTGACAGTTTTCGATTTCGATTGATTAGGGGTATTTTTGTATCATCAAATTAATTACAATTTAGCTTTATTCCACGATGAAGGAATAACGCCTTTTACAATTGATATTGTTTATAAACATTAGTTTGTCCCATTTCTCTACAACATAATGCCTTGACGGCTGTGTCGAAAGTGCCGGTTGCGAAAATGTCTGTCCCTGACGACCAAGAGGATTTCATATTTCGTCCTCAACACCATTTGGACGCCAAGTGGCATAATCCTGACTTACAAGATGCCTTGCATGACCCAGAGGCTCTGGGCACTCTGTTTAACAGCTTACTGCAGGATCGAGAGATATATTTCGACGCCGGGAGTGGCCTAGTAAACTCTGCAGGAGTGACTGCAAAACTCGGCGAAAGTGGCAAATATTACTGTGGCCTTAGGGTGAGCTGACCCCTATTTATTTCCTTTTCTAAACTTTATCATAATGTACATTTCCAAGCAACTTCAAATAAAATAAATTAAATTAATTATTTCAAGTAGGTAGGTATGTAGTTAAAAAACCTATTTAAATAAGAAGATATCCTTTGTACACTCAAGGTTGTATGAAAGAGACATTATTGATAGATAAGACTATCTATTTCTAGAACTTAAACTTACATTTAAGTTTTGTATTAATTTGTGTAACACAAAGAACATACTTTATGCATGTGAGTAGTATTTATAACAAGTTAGTTTTAATTAATTAATTTGTGTACTGCACCCAAGCACAAATCAATTAGTAAATAAGATTTTTATTTTTTAGTAAACACTTAATGAAAAAGTGCTTTGTCATTTATATGGTTACAACACTGTTGTCACATTCTAGCACATACTTTATATAACAAATGATATTTTGTATTTTCTAGTTCTCTTTAGAAACCTTTACTTTGATGTATAAGATACATGTTTTTTTATAATTAATTATACTACTCTCTAAACCTCACACCATCCACAATACAAAAAATAAAAATTTTATCCAACATTTTTAGTATAATAAATTGTGCAGCAGAATAAATGTATCATCTATCTATCTAGATGTCTCATACGTAAGCAATGTTTATCTTATTGTTAAAGATTCTTACATGTACCTGTTGCGATGGGTTGTGCGGGCCGCACTCCGGCTGCGCCTGTGCCCCTTGCACCGCACTCTCTGTAGAAGAGGAGCTCAGGATTGCAATCCAGTCTAATGTAGTTGCACCACCGCCTTCTGTCCAAGTTATTGATGATCTCAAATGGAAACAAGACCCAGGTATAAATTACGATTTGAAATGACTTAGAATAGGTTTGAATACAGAAATATTTGAAAGGTCATAAAATGTAGATCCTATAGCTGAAAATTATGATAGTAAAAATGTAGATGATTTACTATTGTTACTAGTTAAAGAATTTTTTTCTAACTGCTTATTTTTTTTAATAAATTATTATTTTGAACTCATAAAGTCCAATTACAATACTAACGCATGCATACACAGACAGGTAATCAATACTTAAATTACTGATTTTTTTTTGTAAAACCAAGAATATTTATATCCATGCTTTTTTAAATTATGGTTTGTTTACTTAGTACAGTGTACATAAAAAATATTTTCAGGTCCAGAATGCTTACAGAATTTGATGGAATCCTTACTATGGGAACAGCGTGTGCGAGCTATCAACACCGCTGTCAGTTGTCCATTCATATCTCAGATCCGTCGCTTGATAGTGTTGTGCAATAGACACCTCATAGCTGTCATTAGGTATCACACTTTATTTCAACTTTCTTTTTTAGAATTGATTACTAATAATTACCAGATTTTACACTAGATTTTTAGATAGTTCTATATAGGTTTTTGTACTATATTAATGAAATTATTTTCAAATACTTGATTTTCTTTTTTATGATTTCAAATTATGCATTTAATTAAAATAAATTGACATAATCTAATATGAAATGTTAATGTTCATCCTTTTACTAGAAAAAAAAAAAACATTAAAGTATCAAGTATTAACACCACTTATTTGCATACTGTATTGAATAAGTAATGTATCATAAAGAAAATATGTTTAAATGATTGTTTAGTTATTATTCATATAATTTTTCAGAGATCAAAGCCACACCAAAGAAATAAAAAAAATAAAAGTGGAAAAGAAGCCCCCTCATGCAGTCAGCAACAGAGCTTTGAGTACTCTGAACAAGCCGGTAGAGCTCGTGGCCGAAGGTCAAGAAGATTCTGACGAGCACACTGATGTCTCTGAAAAGTATGTACATATCAATATTTATACTTTGAAATAAATTTCATTAAATATGCCTATAAATGCAATCATAAAGTCTTGCGACCCTCGGTTTAGTCTGATCTTCCGCCGAATCTGCCAGACAATCACAATGACATTAGGTGTGAGAACAGTACTTAGTGTTGGACTGAGATTCAACTACAAGAGCATTCATTGTTTAGTTTGTCCAATTGACATTTTGATATCACGTTCAAAGCCTCAGACGCATATAGTACGCCATCTAGCGGATTTTTCTCACGCGAAAGCATGTAATGTAAAGCGTCTTAGACGTGATTAAAAGACGTGTAGTGTATACTGATCCTTTGACATTGTCCGAATACAAACACTACTATTGATATAACTTCCATACTGTGATCTGTTGTGGCATGTGGCTAGTAGGTTTACTAGCTGTATTTTTCTATTTAGTCGCTATACTATGAATCTGTTTATTACACACTAGTGGCATGCCCTCACTTTGTTTCGGGACATTAGTTTCCCACGCAACCAATAGATGGCGCTGGGTGTCGATTACATCGCACATGTGTTTTGCTTTTTCGGTTTACCTATAAGCCTTATCGTTGTCTATAGAATTTATCTCTTTATAAATAGTATAGAGTATAGATATTGTTTTGAATAAAGAGTTGTGTAGTTTTTTTTTCTTGTATCCCCCCGAAATTAATAATCAATCCCATCATAGTAGCGATAACTTGATTTCTATGATGGAGGCCTTTGCCCTGCAGTGGGACAGTATATAGGCTGATACTTTACTTTTTATACGTTTCAGTGCCCTCGGCCTAGCAAGAGTAGGGGCTAGAGCAGCTCTCCGCCTAGCGCTGTCGCTGGTGCGGCGCGCGTGGCGCTGCGGCGAGGACGCGGACGTGTGCTCGGCGCTGCTGCGCGACGCGCTGGACGCGGTGCGCGCGCTGCCGGACGCGGCGCTGTTCGCCGGCGCCGGGGCCGCGCAGCAGGCGCCGCGCTCGCAGAGGATATGGGCTGAGGTCGTCGATAGCGCTGCTAAGTTCCTACATCAGGTTGTGACTGGGTAAGTATATTTTCGTTATTTGAAAACTGGACTGGACTGGATATTAAGATCGTTTGCGACATGATCTCTTTTTTTTTTTTTTTTTTAAATATGGCCTGTATTGTGTTCATGACACATTTAATTTTGCCAATGTCAAGTGTAGTTTGATAAAGTATAGTCAACAGTCGAAGTCAGTCGAAGTCACAGTCACTCAATAAAACGCCGGTGTTTAGCGTTTTAATGTCCTAAGGATTCTGTGGAGACTATTTTTAACAAAGCCGTAGGTTTTAAGACTCTATTAGGTCAAAGCAAATTGTTAATGTGACCACGTGATCTCGAATTTTAAACACTTTTGTGTATTGTGCGACTAGTCAGTTGGTTGTTGGTAATAAAATCCTACTACAGACTTGGTCCATGCTACCATGGACCACACAATATTATTTTCATGTTAGTGATTTATTTCACTCTGCACGATTAGTTGCAAGCAATAGTTGCTCTGCAGCTCGAAACGAAACTACCGGATGGAAGGAATAATTTGTAGGGCCTTTAACTGCCGCATAGTCCGCGGCATCTAACAATAGCGATGACCGTTGAAATTGATTTCTGCGCACTCAAGGTTCATCGCTATTGTTTTATACCGCAGACTATACTAGAGACGTCATTTGACCTTAATGCTCAATATGGATAGACTGTATGTTTATTAAAATAAGCGTCAATATTTGACATTGAACTATGCCAAAGTTTGACACACTATTTATTTATTAATGATATATTTTCCTGATTGCAGAGAAGTAGGTTGTAACGTACCACTAGGCGACTGGCGTACGTCGCTCTGCGTGTGGGTGGAGCTGTGTGCGCGTCGCGCGGAGCTGCCCGCGCTGCTGAAGGCGGCTGATGCGCTGGTCACGTTGCCGCCGCGCCAGAAGCGACAGCCGGACAATAGGTGAGTCTCCTTTAGTTTTTAAATCTCCGACGCAAAAGCGGGGTGTTATCAGTTTGACGTGTTTGTCTGTGTGTATGTATGTATGTAGTAGCTTCCGAACGGATGCATTCTTTTCGTTTTATAGGTTAGGTATACAGTCAAGACTGTTCTTAGCTATGATGGCCGCCGGCTTAAGATGGCCATCGTCATAAGATAATGGATTTTATATTATGTTTAAAATAAATGGTATTGAATTGTAGAATACATAAAATATGATAAATTTCAAATTCAAAATGGCCGCTGCCACAAATTGCTGTATTAAATGGGGCTTTTCAGGGACACCTTGCAATTTTATTTATAAAATGTCTCTGTACTTCCATTGTTTACAGAATAACCCTTGAAGAATGTACGGCGCCGCTAGGACCGTTCTTGAGAAGAATGGCCAAGGTTATTGCACCCAATCCTATAATTTATAATGAGCCGAATACCGAAACCAATCCGACAGAAACATACCTAAAGTAAGAAATCATTATTTTATGCCAGTATTTTTTTCTATATTATATTATAGGGCCTCATCACTATGCTTTATTATGATTTCAGAGATTTAAGTATTCCAAGTGGTGATGGACTTATGGAAGTAAGAAAAGCTGGAATTGCCTTATTGTGTCACTTGGACAGACTGGGTGCACCACTTATTACCGCCTCTGAAAGGATTTGTCACGGTAATATCATCTTTATCTTTCTAAAGTTAAGTCCTATTATCGAACAGCGCTAATTAATTAGGTAACCAAACATTTCTCTTGCAGTGTACTGAATCAGCCCAAGAAGTGGTATCAGTCGGAACTGGTTCCTTACAATTGGGTACCCTTAGGATTCAACAAATTGCTTGTGCTGAGAAATTGGCTTTGCTATTGACACAAGACGGTGCTGTGTACACACTGCCTTACGATACTATGACGCCTCAACTTGTCCCTGGTAAGCCTAAATTAATCCATCTCTTGCTTTTTATATTATTGATATTTCATAACTAATCGATAGGTTAATTCTGTATACCTAAATAAGGTCATATAGTCAGTAATATTTACTCATTACAATGTCTAACTCTACACCCACTTGGTGGTAAAGAGTTGATGCTCAAACCTTACTGTGTATATAATTTGAAAACGGACAATGCAGAATAATGTATTCGAAAATAATTTTTGGTAAAGCGATTTCATCTCTATTTGTTACTAGTATAATTTTTTATCAAGTGTTCTTTAGCTAAAGATTGTCTGGAAGAACGTTTAACCTTTGTTGTAAATTTAACATAGTTTTGCAAACAAGAACCAACCCCCAATTCTAATGTAATCGAGTTTATATTTCAATAGACTGTTCATTAAGGTTTCTTATCGCGAAAGTCTTTTTGTGGGGTGGTTCTGGTTTGCATAATTATGTCCATTATTACTCCTGTAATACCTGGCGTTTAGTTTTTGCATCTTATATTTTTTAGTGCTATCAAAGTATAAGTATTCATTAATTCATTCCTATGTGTAATTTAAATATCGTTTTCTGTCCTTAAGGCTTGGAAAACAAAACCATCACCCAAGTAGGCTGCCACTCAGCCGGGAAGCACTATTTGTGCTGTTCCTCCTGCGGGGGCGTTTGGTCGTGGGGCGCCGGCGAGGACGGCCGCCTGGGGCACGGGGACACCGCCCCGCGGGACGCGCCCGCCGCCATACACCACCTGGCCCATCATGAGGTCATCCGTGTAGCCGCTGGAGTTGCTTGCAGGTACAAAATTTAATCATGTAGAATAAACTGACAGATGCAAATGTCAAAATATTTTGACATTTTACATCTGTCAATTTGAGTGATAATGTATGGGGATGACACATTGACATGGACGTACCGCCCGCCGTTGCACGCCCGCTTGCGGCGGCCCTGCAAAGTAGAATTTGAAACGGTCTTATTCAACATGTACGCCATATAGCGTTTACCCGTGGTAAACCCAAAGAATCTTTTATATAATAAAATTTTATCCTCACCCAGTGCCGTCATAACATCCCGAGGCGCGCTGTACACCTGGGGCCGAGGAACGCAAGGCCGCCTCGGCCACGGGACCATCGAGAACTGCCTCACCCCCCAGCCCGTGTCCTTTAACGCGCACAACATTGAACGAGTCATCGACATCGCATTGGGTGAGTGGATAACTTTACTATTATTTTTAATCATGTGGAGTAAACTGACAGAGTGACATGAGTCATCTCCTTACATTATCATTCAATTTGACAGATGCAAAATGTCAAAATGTATAAAAACTTGATATTTGCATCTGTCAGTTTACTCCACATGATTAAAAATGAGAGTATAAGATCAATGCTTAAAGAAGAAACTCACACACACTTTCCTAGTGACTTACCTGTGAAAAAATATTTGGCGACCCCCTGACCCTTCGCTTTTTATCGTGTATTTATATTGTTACAGTACTCATTTATGATAAAAAAAAATCTTACAACTTCTCATACAATGACCTGACTTCGTACTAAGTAGCTTAAACACTACTCACGAATCTTAGAATGTACAATGTACATACATCCCTTGTTTTACTTTTCTTACAGAATGAATAAGTCGCATGACCAACTTTATATGAAAGGTTGAATTATTTTTATTCGAATTTCCTAAAGTCATAGAACAAATGTGGCTCAGAATGCTAGGTTAGATTACGTGGTTAATGGAATGTAAATGCCCACAGGTACACAGTATTCATGCATAAAAGTATACTTTGTAAAGCCCTTGGTATCGTGCAGTTTATAAATTATTAACCGGGTACTCTGTGTGATATCAGGTTGGGGTGAAAGCCAAACTCTTTGCTGCACTTGGGAGGGTCGCGGTACAAGTATTCGGAGACAACGAGGGCGGAGTGCCGCGCACCCTCACCTCCCTCTCCGTACTGAGGATCACGCGAGTCTACACTGGCGAGAATTGGCACGCAGCTCTCACTGATGCGTATGTATTTGATCAATCTTGTTCGAAACACGTTTAGGTAAATAATCAAACATCCGTTGGATCGCGTTACGTAAGCATGAGATAAAACTTAAACGTTTTGATTCTTTTTGTGACATATAACGTCGGAAAAGTATCCACCTCTATATAGAACAAGTTGTATATAAACAGTTTACTTTAGAAATAGCAAATTTTTTTTCTTTTGCGCTCTTTATATCCATTTTTCTCAAAATGTGGTTTTGGCACTTAACGGCATTATAGTTAGAGAACGGCAGATATGCCGTCGCGGACCTTTTTTTTAGATCATGTATAGAGGAATAATTCTTTCATACATATTTTTTGTGTATCTTGAACCGTTTTCGCAGCGCACGCAAAGAAAGCCTTCAAAAATGAATAATTTTCCCCGTTTTTTACACATTTACCGCTCTGTCTTTGCTCCTATTGGTCATAGCGTAATGTTATTTAGCCTATAGCCTTCCTCGATAAATGGGACTATCCAACAAAAAAAGAATTATTCAAATCGCACCAGTAGTTTCGGAGATTAGCGCGTTCAAACAAACAAACAAACAAACAAACAAACAAACTCTTCAGCTTTATTATATTAGTATAGATTATATTAGGATAGATTATTATATAGTATAGATTAGTATAGATTGTAGATGATTCTTTCTGCATAACGCCATCTACCTTTTTTATTCGAAATAGCACTTATTACCTGCACTTGGAGAAGAAAACATAGGCGTAAATGTGCTATTTGACAGTTTTCTAAAACTTTCACACCAACATGGCTTCGCTTCCAAGGGTGTGACGTAACATAAAATAGCAAAATGTTTAGTTTGCTTTGAAATCGGTAATTGACACTTTAATATTAACCAATGCGGAGACGTTCCGTTATTCGTTGTAGTAAATTTTTAGCCGGACTAATGAAATCACTTGGACAAGGAAGTAAATAATGTTTTTTTACAGAGGTCAAGTTTACACCTGGGGAAAAGGAGACGGCTATCGCCTCGGCCATGGAAATCTAGAGACCATGAAGATCCCTAAATTAGTTGAAGCGTTTCAAGGTAAACCTTAATTTTATACGTTTTTTAGTGTTTCCTAATTGAATTTCAGTCAATACCTAATTTGGTTTATTTACAGGTATTAGAGTCGAAGATCTGTCTTTGGGTGTGTCCCATGGCATTGCTTTAACCTCCGAAGGGGCCCTATACGCGTGGGGCACGCACGAACGAGCACAGATAAATCGGCCCGTCCCGCAGTTACTACAAGTATTGAATGCATCTTTCAAAGCCAACGGTAAGAAAAGTATCTAATGTGGGCTATGGGGTGTGAAAAATCCGCTAGATGGCGTACTTTTAGAATGAGTTCCAACATCCACGTCGTTGGCTGTTTATACCCAAAACTGGAATTCAAGACCAAAAAATCTACTACAATGTTGCTACTGCAATAAAATACCCGTACCATAGTATACCCCTTTTTTTTAAAAACACTCGCTGATGTAATTTATTTATTGGTAATTGTGATTCTATAATTTAAAAAAATAATTTTATTAACTTTTTTCATTTAAATACAAGACACTTTAATATAAACTTAACCAACAGTAATTTTAGTTTTCAAAGATGGTATTGCGCTTGTAACACTTCAGATGTTAATAACATTTGGTATCTACCTACAACATTTTAATAATGTATGGAAACTTGACAGTTTAGTCTGCATAATAAGAAAAATAATGCCAAAAAGGTTGGCGAAACCTGAAAACGTCACTTGAAAATGACATAAGTGACATTAACAGATTTGTCAGTGACGTATGTGTGTCTGTGATTTTTTGGCCTTGAATTCCAGTTTGGAGTACCTATAGTAGTGACTTGAAAAATAACGAATCACTGCTTAGATGGACCTGTACGCCATCTAGCGGATTTTTCACACGCTATAGCCCCGTTAGTGAGAATCATGTGAAGAAAATTTTACATTGCCTACGAGAAGTGACTTTCTGTACAAGTAAATCTGTTTTTCAGGAGTAACAAGCGGCCCTTCTCAAATCATCGTGTGGAGTGAAGAGAGTCCTAGAGACTTGCCATCATCCATGCCTTTTGTTATAGATTTGTCCGACAATACATTCAAGTAAGTATTTTATTATCTATACCATATGGATGGATCTTGTATCGACAAGTCTTTCTATAACAGAGTTACTCATTTATTATTCTTATTTTCTAGGCTTCTAGAAAGACTGCTAAGGATCGTGGTGGAGCAGAGCAACTCCACATCAATAAAAGAGAATGAATCACTAGCCATCTCTTGTTTGAATTTGCTGAGGCTTCAAGTAAGTGTACTTTGTACGTAAGAATAGTAAATAAGGGATTGTTAATAAGTACTTATATTTTTGAGTTTTCGATATTTCGGCGCTGTTGCAGGCCCGGTGGTCACTAACCAAAAAAAAGCCTTTAAACTTTTTTTTTACTCGCCCCATACGAAATCACCTAGTCACATGACCGGCTTTGTATGAAAAGTTGAATGAATTGTTTTTATTCGACTTTCCCGAGTTGCGAGAAAAAACACATATATGTCACATGTCACACACACAGCAGACACAGCGCCATCTATTAGGTTTATCAAAAAACCTGTTTCTTTATTGATTGGCTATATCGTTTGTGTCAAACGAAATTAACATTTTTGTCTGTCTCTTTGTTCGCGCTAATCTAGGAAACTACTGAACCGATTTCAATATAACTTTTCTATTGTATAGTCGTGGAGTCTGGTCAACATATAAATATATTTTGATGACAAACCAAACTCCACGTGATTCAACTTGTATTATCAACCATATTGATCAAGTTATTATTCTAGGTTCACGCCTGGCAATGTTCCCGCGGCAACGACGTCGAAGCGGTCGATTCGGAGAGTCGCTCCTGGTGCAGTGGAGTGCACACTGCACTGGTAGCTTTGGTGGAGGGCCGCGCCGGGCCGGCCGCCGCGACCGCTGCGAGGCGGGCGCTGGCTGCCGCGTGGCCGCTGTTGCTGCCGACGCCGCAGATTAGAGCTCAGCATCTTATTGCATTGTTGCCGCAAGGTAAATATACCGTGTCAAAGTCATAGTGGAGTGCATACTGCACTGGTAGCTTTAGTGGAGGCCGCGCCGGGCCGGCCGCCGCCACGGCCGCCAGGCGGGTGCTCGCTGCGGCGTGGTCGCTGTTGCTGCCGACACCGCAGATTAGAGCTCAGCATCTTATAGCATTGTTGCCTCAAGGTAATAAATATTGGGTGTATCAGGGAATATTTACGTCCGTTTAACCACGTGTTCTACCAACTATTCTGTGCAACATTTATTTAACAACTTTCCGAAATTCATCAAAAACTTTTTCTCACGATTCATGATTTTCACTTTGCTATTTTCCTTTTTGCAGTCCACTGTATAGGACTGTCTAAATAGTGGGCACTTTATTCGATCCTTGGCTACTCAAATGAGTTCCTGACAGTCATGTTATCTAAATTGCCACTCCACCTGTCCTTTCGGCGTATTGAACCATGTTTAAGATTTGCTGTATTAACTTCAAAACTCGTTAAACCCAACGGTTCATTTTGGTAATTTTGGTCATAAACTTCTCACCAACTCACTTGTCGATTTGATAGGTTCAGTGCCAGCGAGCGCCGGCGCACGTTTCATGACGGAACTGCTAGTGTGGTCCCTGCTGGGGGGCGGAGGCCTACGCGAAGCCCTTCGCAACGCTCTGCAAGCGCACTCCACTGACGCCTACAATCACTTGCAGCTAGATGTGTAAGTTTAACTAGGAAGAGGAAATATTGATGAATGTGTGTGTATTCTATTGTAAGTTATGGTATTATTTTGCAGCGATTATGATCAAGTCGACATAGTGATAAGTCAACGTGGTACCCAAACAACAGCCAATGGCGATGATGAGACTGCACAAGGTATTTTTAAATTAATCTTTTATATTACCTGTATTTAAAATGCTTTATTTCAAACTTAATACAATGTTAAACGAAAATATTTTTTCAGGTTGCACTGAAGAATATCAAATAAATAACGCCTCGACATCAGATAAAGGGGCATCGGTTCCTTTGATGCATTTGGTACGCATATTATATTTTAAAAAATTTTGGTCCTTCGAGCCGGATAAGTAGAGTCTTACAACTTTTTACAATCAAATGAAATTGATAATCTTTATAAATTATATTTTTTAGGTGAAACATCTGATCCGTAATACAAGTTGTCAGACGCAGATGCACATGAACGGAATAATAAGCGGTGATACTAGTAAAACAGACGATCCGAAAGGCCACGATACTGTTAGTCCTAGCTGTGATCTTCTTATACGGTTTCAAAGGTGAGTGTTACTGTCACGTTATATTAAAGTACATTAGTAAGAAAGAAAAACTATATGAAATGAAATGAAAAACTTGTTTCGGAGCGCCGTATTTAATAAACTTCCGCATCGATATTGGTGTCGGGGCGGTTACCTATCGGATTTTGACCTGTGTGCGAACTAGCGGTCATGTTTTTCCAACATTATTAGTTACACCGTAGCTCTTCATATAGTGCTTGTGTGGATACAATTTAATGAACAAATAAAAAACATCACAAATTGATCCTCAGGTTGTTATTCTGCGAAGCGATGTGGTCTCGCGGCGGTAGAGGCACCCGCGGCGGCGTACGCGCACTCATGACGCAGTATACTGCCCTCCTCGCAGACCACGTGCAGTCGACCCTTAGCTCCTTCTGCCGCGCGATGCACAGGGCCGACAACACACAGTTGGTGGCCTTGTGTGATGTCATCACTTCTGATATTGTTGGTGAGTGCTATGGAATAGTAAGAATATCATTGTCTCCGTGGTATAATACTCACGAAGTACGCGCACCGTTGACGCAGTATACTGCACTCGTCGCAAAAGGTCGATTAAGGGCAATGCATTGCATTCGGCGCTGGTCTAAATTAAGTTGCCGAAGTTTTTATTTTGTGTTAGGTGGCAGAGGAGCAGACTGAATATAGAATAGAAAATAATTTATTTCCTGATGCAGAAGAAGTGTATCAGTGAAAAAGGCGTTCACTCAGCATGTGTCTTGTCGTCTGGTGCCGCCGCTATGCTGGTGTTCCGTGAACACTGATAGTTCACGTTTCACGTTTGAATCACATGTTTGTTAGAGAAAAGAATGCACTGTTCCAGTTATTTAGTACTAAACGAAGCCAGAAAAAGATATATTGTGTTTGTTTATTATTTGCTATTTTATAATACAGGCCGCGTTGCAAGTGAGCTCTGCACATGGGTATGCGCGTGCGCAGCTCGCAACCCAAACGCACTGGTCGAGTGCGGCGCGTCCTTCGTCAAGATGGCGCGCGCCTGCGACGAGGCGGCCAGGGCTTTGCCCTTCGGCCGCGCGCCTCGACGCCGATCTGCTGGGATGGCCGGGACTGATATCGAGGAGAAATCAGCTTAACAATAGTGTTATACGGAAGTAAGTAATTGTCATTTAACTTCTTTTTGATACGAATTTGAAACCCTCGTCAAGATAACATGATCACGAGCCCGGAACTATGACACAAAATATATAGACACAGATCGCCATGTGTCAAAATATTTTGTGGTTATGGGGATAGTAAATGATCAATAAAAAATATATTGCGGGACTGGTTGGTTTAATCGGTAACAATACTATAAAAAACTATACTCAGATTTTTAATCGTGTGGAGTAAACTGACAGATGTCAATGTGTCATCCCCGTACATTATCACTCAATTTGACAGATGCAAAATGTCAAAATGTATAGACATTTGCATCTGTCAGTTTACTCCACATGATTAAAAATCACAGTATAAATGCTATATTTATGTTATTCTTATTAGGTGCGATCTACAAAACCACACAAAGGAAGGCGGGTCATGGATAATAGTCGGGGGTCACGTGTTTGACGTCGAAAACTTCGAGTGTGACAACGCCACCACTGTGGAGCTGGTGCGGAAGCTGCGGGGCTGCGACGCGACGGGCGCGTTGAGTGTAGAGCCCCACGCGGCGTATCTGTCCAGGATCACGGAGAAGTGCGTGGGGCTGTACGCTGACCAGATCTACAGCCATAAGTGCACTGTGAGTATTTAACCAGTACCAAAAATTTTGGATAGCGAAATGTCAAACATCGAAAATAGCAGGGACCCCCGTGAGTTCGACGTCGAAAACACAAGTGTGGCAACGCCACCAGTGGTCAGTACTGGTGCGGAAACTGTGGAGCTTCGTTGCGACGGCAGCATTGAGTGTAGACCCCCCCGCTGCGTATCTGTTGAGGATCAAGGAGTAGTGCGAGGGGCTTTACGCCTGATTGACAGATCTACTAAACCAAGCACATACACGACATCTCAGAATAAAATAATGGCAACTTAATAATTAAGTACTATAATTTTTCATTCTACAATGGTATCTAAGGCTTTATAAGCAGTCGGTTGTCGTTAAGGTTCATATTGCATTGACCGTCCAGTTGGGAGGTTATGTGACAGCGGTGGTCGGTTAAACCTTTGATGAAACCTTTGGTTAAGTAGAGGGAACTTTGAAATAAATGATATGTATACATCTTTTGTTACACACTAAAAAATTGTATCATGTTTTGTATTACTGCCTATGGCCATGAGACTGACACGCTGTAATGATGATCAAATATGCCTCTATATCTCTATCCTTGTTTACGCAGGAAAGCGCGTCCAGTCTTCGAGCTCACCACATACTGTCATCGTGCGCGTTCAACCTCGCAGTTGGCTTGACTCAATGCGGGTCGCGTCTCGCCATCTCACTGCCGGTGCAACAAGCGGAGCGCGACGCCGCCCCCTACGCTGCGGCCGTCTTCCTTAGAGGAGGCTTGCAGGTTTGAAAACGAGAAAATCATCTTCTATCGTACGTTCAGTCAGCGCCATAAATATGGTAGCAACTTAAGCCGACAAAATATCTTGAATTATAAAGAAAATTAACTTTATTGTAATAACCAATGTATTACACAAGTTGTCTTGGCATTGTTAAATATCTTGTGGCACTTAAAACTAAATGTGTAAGAGTAGATTTTACTTTGAATTTTAAGATATGCTTTCTATTTTGAGCGATTGGACATATCCAATCGCTCAAATCATAATTAAATATAGCTACTTTCCAATATAGGCTCGATCTGTGCTGTGTTTCGCCGAGTGAGTGAGGGTACCGGAGGCCCACCCGTGAGGGGAGGGGATAAAATGTTGGCAGCGTACTTGTAACTCTACTGGTGTTGCAAGTGTACATAGGCGGCGGCAATTGCTTACCATCAGGTGATCCACCTGCTCGTCTGCTACCAATCACATAAAAAAAATAAAATCTTCTGTCATAATAATATACATTATTGGTCTGTTGCTAAAATACAATACAAGTGCACTTGTCTGTTTCAAATGCGCCGGTAGTTTTTGGTTTAGCAGGTATTTAGCACATTACGAATTAATGTAGAAAATGTGACTAACTAAAGTATGAGTTCCTATGTTGATTGTATGCAGGTATCACAACTGACGAATCCCTTCGAAGAAGAGAAGGCAGAAGCTCGCAGCGGTTCCTCCACCGGCGGGAACAGTCCAGCGAGTGACGCCCCTCCCTCCCGCACGTCCCGCCCCCCGCCTCGCGTCAACGTGGCCTCCTCCCCGGCTAGAGCGGACGCCTTGCTGTTCGCTTTAGCTGAACCTAAATTACATGTAAGTGTCACAATTAGATTAGACAATATGTAGTACCCACCGATGCCCCCCTGACAGACCGTATCCGCGGGACCTAGTCCCAGCGGATATTTGACAATGACACCAAGCCCCCCAGCTGGCTCGAGACCGCGCACCGGCATTAATGAGCCGGTTCGACCAGAGTGATAACACGACCTCACAGAAGACAGATGTGAAGCAGCGCCTGCACTGCGTTTCGTCGAGTGAGTGAGGGTACCGGAAGCCCAATAGGGATAAAGGGTGTAAAAGGTTGGAAGCGCACTTGTGACTCTACTGGTGTATCAGGTGTCTATGGGTGGCGGCAATCGCTTACCATCAGGTGATCTTTCTACTCGTCTCCCACCTATAACATAAAAAAAATTATTGATATTCTTGGCTATAGATATACTTTTACTATGTAAATTTCTGTTCTCAGGATCCACTAGCCCTGCACTTGTGGTGGGCGTGCGAGAGGCGCGAAGGGTGTGCGCCCCACTTCCCGCCAGAGCATCCCTTGGAAGAGTTACGACGAGCGCTCTTAGCTGCGCTGCTGTATCACGCAGGGTTGAAAGAGCACGCTCTAGCCACTGCTACTGCAGGTAAGAAACAGTTGACTGAGACCAATCAATCATTCATTGGTAGAGAGAAACTTGTTTTTTAAATGTGTTTGTGGGTTCAGTCAGTGGGGACTATACAGTGTGAAAAATTCAATATTTTGAGCTACGTCAATGACCTATGCTGAAACACAAAAATATAATAAATTATGGCACGTCTATGATCCCATCCCATTTAGACATTTCTTTAGAAAAATGGCACGATTGGTATGTGGTAATGTTGTATTTTCTTTTGATAGAAATGGAAAAAGGAGAAGTAAAGCTATCTCCAGCGATGTCTGAAATAGTCAAAGCTGTGCAGCAAAGCAAATGGACCCTTATGAGAACTCGGCAGCAACTAGTCTCGAGGATATAAAGAGGTACAACATTTTCCCATTCAAATATAAACTTTATGGCGAAGGCCAGTGGTTATACTATTGAATAATTTTAGGTGTGCGCTGCCCCCTTGGAAAGGGCAAGGTTTCTTCTCCACGAAGTCCGCGCGGCGATGTCCCCTGCCGTGGCTGCTCTACATTCCCGACCCCCGTCGCGGCGTCCGTGCACGGCTAAAAGAATATTCCAGAAGGTCATGAAAGCTGCGAAGACGCCTAGTTTTAATAAATGGTAAGTTTTTTATATTATAGAACCGTTGTTTTACAGTAATTTTACTTTTTGTGAATTTAAGTTCCCAAAGAAGATTAATGAAATTGGCAGATTTAAAAAATCATCTATATAAACAAACATGTGTAGTATTTTCAGCTGTATTTTACAAATAAAATGAACTCGTGAATGTTTTTAGCTTTGAAACAACCAAAGATTTAAGAAATCGCCAGAACAGTCTAAGTAAAAGCATGTTTAAAGCGACAGGCAGTCTATTACAAGGCGACGCTTTGCTGATTAAATCGTCAATAGCGAACGCCAGCAAAACCCCCGATGAGGCTCCGAGCATCATCGTGGAACACCCCAGGGGACACCCGACAGACGGCGCCGGCGACAAAAGTACTGTCAACCAACAAACTAAAATTAAATTAAAAACAAAAGATAAACTACTGGAAAAAGATCTGAAGAACGCTTTCAACAATGATGACATGCGAAACGAAGGACGCAGCGATTTCAAAGCGATAGAAAGAGAAGACATATTAGACAAGGAAAACGATGATAAAACGCCGACGAACGAAGTATCGATTAGTTCTATAAACGATATGACTGATAACTCGATTCTCAAAGAGTCGATGGAAAGCGAGAAGCAAGTGATGTTGCTCGCTGATGATCTCAAAAATGATCTCATTATGGCTGATGAGGAGAAGGATGATGATAATTCGGAGAGAAATAAGTTTGTAAATGCGTGGGTTTCGAGGCTAGCGTGTGAGAAAAAAGGTACATACAGGACAATCATTCAAAATGTGATCATTCTTTATAGTTTTTAATACTAAAATCTTTTACAGATCTGTATTGGTTATTAGAAGACGTAACTCCTGAACAACAAAGTTTAACTACTGCTGTTATAGATTTCGTCATGACTGAAGATCCCTGTGATATAGATATTCTAAGAAGAGCTTTATATTGTCAGGTGTGTCAATGATCTATCTGTATCGTTGTAACAATCTATCAAGTGTTTATGTTAGAACAGGTATCTTTCGGTTTGTAACGCCTAGTAAAAAATTCAAATTTATTTTTGTTCTAGACTCAAAGAGCAGAAATGAGAAAGAACGGGTATAATATGATAAACAACATTTTACATTCCGCCCAAACGATGTCGGAAAGCGTCAAGTACGCTGCTCTAGTCGGTTTGCTAGGGGGTTCCATAGCGGACTCTGTGCCCTATGCTCCTATAAAACCAACCATACCTTTAACACTGCCTTTGAAAGGCATAGAATCTGTGATACCGTACTCGAAGTACATGGTGCTGTTGGAGAGGTCGAAGCTGATGGACTATATCTTAATAGAGTTAAAAGCGCGGGTGCTAGAGGGCGAGCAGACTCAAGCGTTGCCTTTGAAGATGAGCGCGAATTATGGTGCGCACGCGTTGCTGAATAGACCTGCAAGAGCAAGGTGTGTAAAAAAAGATGCATTGAGTTTTTTTAATGATAATTAAAATAGTATTTGCTCACTGACGATTTCTGAAAATTATCTATTATTTTAGATTCCTGATAACGTTACTGTCTCTGCTTATGGAGGGATGCCAAGGTCCTGAGCTGGAGCAACTAATAAACGGTGGAGCACTAAGCTCTTGCCTGACGTTACTGAAGCAAATAGGTGGTGATACAACACAGCATACATCCCTCATTTGTAATGGTATCAAGTCAAAATGTAAGTTCTACTTCTCGATGATTTTATTGATAGACGTAGTTGCATTGGCATAAGGTACATTATCGTTTGTTTGTTATAGCGGACTGTTTGATAATTTACGAGGATGAAAGGCTTGGCGCTCGAGCGCGTGGGAGCTTCGCTTTCTGGGCCGGAGTTGGCTTCGCTTATGAAGATTGGTACTCGAGTTGTAAGAGGCAAAGATTGGAAATGGGGCGATCAGGTAATAAATGAACGGTATCTTTAAATATTTATTGTATATCTTATTGCACAACATACATAACTTAAATACAGGGTATAATCCACCAATAGTATTGGTTAAAACTACGCTCCTTGGTGAGCAAGGTTCTTCAATTGGTACATAACTTACTAGCCTTGCTCACCGGTCCTTGTCGTGGACAGGCGGCCTTCAATGACTCAAGAAACTCTTAAAAACGGTTTTTATGGAGAACTAACGGAGTTTCCATGTTTTATAACCGATGGGGTTGTCATGAACGACAATGGCGTCATCAATTAATGAGGGTTTTTGCAAATGCAAAGTCCGATAGATGGAGTTACGTTGACATCAGGCCCAACAACGAGTGGATTGGAAAACAACCACTGTCGTTAAAGTTGGACTTGACATCAACGTTCCAGATTTTGCATTTGTTAAAATCCTCATTTCATGACTTTATTGACACATTATAAAGCTTCTTCATACTCTTCTCGTCTTCTCGCAAGATAAGATATGGGCAGTAGAATGGTCTCCTATGTTCTTTGCTTAATCTTTTTATCCAGGATGGCGTCCCAGGAGGTGAAGGGCGCGTTATAGGTGAACTAGGCGAAGACGGTTGGGTGCGCGTGGCATGGGACGCCGGCGGAACCAACTCGTACAGGATGGGCAAGGAAGGCAAATACGATCTAAGCTGGCTCGGTCGCCGTCACCGCCGCCTTCTGTTGATGAGACTGTTCATGGGCCTGGTAAGATAATAATTTTGGAATATTCATTTGTCAACATGTGTAACTGAGAGTGAAACTGTTTCTACAGTTTTATGATTTACGATGACTTCATTCTACAATGATAGCGACTAACTAAACATGTGTACCTATTTATATCCACATGCTGGGTGGTTCTTTTAATTAAGAAAATTAAGAAGATATTTTATTGGATAAAATAATATGAATGCACGGGAAAACAATAACTGAAAACTAAAGCTAAAAAAACTACCAAAAAGAAAAATTAAAACAGAGTAGGCCCCTGAGGCAATTTCCTCAAAATGCTGGCAGTATTACCTCGTTGGATAGCGATTGAATTTCTCTGCACGAAGTAGTAGAAGTAGACATTCCGTCTGGCCTTGACAGATTCAGAATCTGCCAAACTGAAGTTTCTTGTACAACATGTTATTTTGGTGAAATGGAGGCTCGCGTCGTAAAAAAACCGGCAGATGGCGTACTGCAGAACTGAGATCCATCTACACGGTGCTTGGTTATTTTTTAAAAGAGCAATTTTTTCGAGTTATATCTCTTTTTTCAACAGCTGAAAACAACGTAGAATGGTGGCCAGTAAGCGAGGTCCGTAGCGCTTGCACCTGCGCCGTCCGGGCCCTGTGCGCGGGCGCGGGGGCGGGCGGGGGCCGCGCGGCGGGGGCGGTGGGGGCGGTCGCCAGGCGGAACGTGGCCGCGTTGCAGAGGCGATTGCTGGCGTTGGCGCACGCCCATGCGGCGCCCCCGCCGACCGCCTTCGCTGCGCATTATCACACTGCTCTGGCGCTTCTGAGAGGTATGTCAGACATCATGAACATTTATGTGACCAACCAGTAAAGAGGCGTTAGGCGTAGTTGTCAGACGTATTGTCGCGCACCTGCGCATGCAGCGCCCCCGCTGACCGCATTCGCTGCACATTATCACACTGCTCTGGCGCGTCTGAGAGGTATGTCAAACATTATGAACATTGATATGACCCTACAGGAAAGAGGCGTTACGCCTGCCAGACGTATTGTCGTGGAGTTACAGAGGAAATTACTGGTGTTAGCATGTCCAAAACGCGCCGCCGCCGAATGCCTTCGCAGAACATTATCACAGCAGTTGCTAAAGGTTTCCTAGAAGAGATCGTTCATAGTGCCGCATTTTTTCAACGCCCTGTTGGTCTAGTGGGTATGGTACCAGGCCATGATATCGGGGTCTCGGTAACGTGATGAATAAGTGAATTCCATTATAATAGCGATGACTTGATTTCTATGCTGGAGGCCTTTGCCATGCAGTGGGACAGTATATAGGCTGATAGTTACTTTATGACTGTTATACAAAATAAAGAGTAAAGTGAAAAAAGTAAAATTATTATGTGGTTGCTGTCGTCAGAAATCTTATTTTTTGGGTTAACAATATTGTTGTTATTTTCAGCAAGTGCCCAAAGTCCGGAAATGCGTGTATCCCTGTGTACTGATTCGTGGTTTGAGCTCTGCTACAGCGTCATTTCTGCCAATGATAAACCCGTAACACAAGATCTCATTTACTTGCAAGTAAGTATCTTAACTCATTCATTTTCTTTCGAACTCTCTACCCATATATCCAAAACCAAAAGGTAAGAATATGACCTCAAGCAAGCAGCAGGCGCGTCGTACAGCCGGCGATTTTATAAATTGCAATAATAAAATAAGACCATAGATAAAGTTTGACAGTTTAGTTTACATACTGACAGAAAATAAATTTATCGAAGGTCCTTATCACGAACTGCCTTGTTGTAAAAAAATTCAAATGGGGGCTGCCGCGCGTGGAAAATCTGTTAGATGGCGAACTTGTAGACTGAGTGAGGTCCAGCACGGTGATTGGTTATTTTTTATGTGAGATGTCAAAACGTCACTAAACGACCAATGTCGTTGAAGTTGGACCTCAGTCTACACGTACGCAATCTAACGGATTTTCCACACGCGGTAGCCCCCATTGCAAACGCGACAGCTTGCTGTTGCTAGGGAATGGTTATGTGAACGCGGTAACCGCTGCCGGTAGCCGCGTGTGGTAAGTGGTTTGACGTGCGAACATCCTCATGCTCATACAAGCATGTAAAACAGTCTTTTGTTTTTGCTTACATAATCCAAATTTGCTCTTACGTGTTACTTTTTTGTAGATCCAATCTCTCTGGCTCCTCCGGCGCGTGCTAGTAGAACACAGCGGCAGCAGCGAGTGGCGTCGCACTGTGGGCGCCCAGCTGCTAGCTCTGATCGGCCGACTGTGGCTCGAGACGCATTCCGCTGACCCGGCGTTGAGGCCGCAGCAGTACGCCCTGCCTCCCTCCACTGATGAGGAGGAAGTCGGTACGTACGGACTTAAAGATGTGTTCAAGTTTTTTGTGTTAGGTGGCAGATGAGCAGATGGATCACCTCATAGGAAGCGATTGCTGCCGACCATAGACACCTGCAACATCAGTAGAGTCTAATAGACGACTCGTTTGGCGCAATAGTTTGAGCGCCGGTTGAAACGCAAGGGTCGCAGGTTCGATTTCCGCACCAACACAAATGTTTGTTGATGAAACAGATATTTGTGTTGGGTCTGGGTGTGTGTGATTCCTTCGTTTTTTCTGGTTTCAATAGCACAAGGGAAAACCTTAGTTAGGGACAAGGACAATGTATGTGATGTTGTCTCAATTAAAAAAAAAGCGCTGCCAACCTTTAACCTCCTTTTCCCCCAATTGCGCCTCCGGTACCGTCACTCACTCGACGAAACAGCGCAGGCGTTGCTTCACGCCTGTCTTCTGTGAGGCCGTGGTATGACTCCAGTCGAGCCGGCGCATTCATGCTCAAAGTTCGGAAGTTTCTGGGCTTAGGTATACAGCTTGTTTTAGAAAACAACTCGTGAACCTATGTATAATATTGTATTTTTCTCATAAAGACAACAGATGGCGCGCACCAGCGACCGCGAGCTACACGGGCGCCACGTGTGCGGCATTAGTGCAGCTCGTGCGACAGTTGCACACGGCGTCGCAGTGGCACGCGCCGCTTACAGCACTGTTACTAGACAAACTACAGCTGGCAGCTCAATCGGTACGTTCGTCTATATCCGGTACTAGTGGCCCGCCCTCAATTCGTTTCAGAAGTTCCACTGTTTACAAATAGATGGCGCTGGGCGTCGATTGCGACGCGGTAGTGTTTCGGTTTCTCGGTTTGTATATAAGGTAATATGTCGATATCTATGGAGTTTATTTCTTTATAAATAGTATAGATTTAAAGGGTTATTAAGGTTTATTACCCTCTACTCTATTGAGTATAAGTCAACGAAAAATTTGATTGATTATCGCTTTTATGTTATGATAGATAAGATTCAAAATCAAGTGGGACCTATTTTCCCTCCTATTAAGGGATAATCGATAGTAAAAGGAGCATCAAACCATATTTATATTTCTGTACAGGTAACAACTGACTGGCACTGGTGGCCGCATACGAGCCAAGATTTGACTCAGACTATAAAACCATCACCACCAAGCCTCGAGACATGCCTCATAGGTAATATATTTCTTTTATTAACGTCTTAAGCCCCAGACAGCAGACAATAGAAACTCATTTGTTTTTGCCTTTTAAAAGGCTTTTCGGTCTTACACCATTAATACAGCAATGAAAAAAAGGACATTGAAGTCATGCCATAAGAATCAATGACAAGCGGTTTAGACTATTTTAATACGTCATATTCTATGGACTCACCGCAAACATATTATAGGTGTATCTGTGGACATTTACATCCTTTTAGCCACGTCTTCTACTAAAACAAAATGTAGTTAACGGCATTATAGCTATAACACGGCAATGATGTTTATTTTTTACAGCGGGAGCTCTAGGTGTAGCCGGGGGTGTGGAATGGCGCATCAGGTTAGGACAACGCGTGTCTGCCGGCTCTCCGCCACGAAATGCTATCGTCACGCAACTGTCGCCAAGGGCTAAAGTCACATTAGTCTATGACGATAATACTGTTACCAAAGTAAGTCAATGGGGTCTTCTATCGCGAGTGTAAAATCCGCTAGATGGCGTTACACCGTTATCCGATAGATGTTACATGGAAGTTCAAAATCAACAGCACCGGTGGTGTGGGTCGTCAATTTGACATATCACGTTTATAAATAACCAATCACCTTGTTGATGGAGACAATCCTATAGTACGCCACCTAGAAGATTTTTCAAACGCGATAGTCCTCTTAATCTAAATTACTTTACCTACTTCACCATCTCTTACAAGTCGAATGATGCCGATTTTTGAATAATATTTCTTGGATGATCGGAATTCGAATAAATATAATAATATTCATATACAGAATATCATTTACAGACAGATCTGAATGGACTCCAAAGTGCAGAAAGCGAACGGCTAAATCAACCACTAGGCGGCGGTGAAAGCGCACTACGCGTGTGCGCAGCTTTGCTAGGCGCCGGCCCACACGCGTGTCCGATGCATCCTAATCATTTACCAGGTAAAATAATAGGCTCTACCACTAAGGCCCAATTCGACCAATCTACTCTGAGGAAAAATCTATGGTTTAACTCTCCGACTCGTATGTGACGGCCATTGATTTACTACAGGATTAAAGAGATTGTCAGAGAATGGTCGACTCGCACCTAAGTGAAGTTAAATGTCTTATTTATTGTTGTTGTATTAGATCCAAAACTGATTGCACTATGTAATCCTACGAAATAAAACTAAACAATTTGTTTAATATTAGCATAGTTCCTTATTAATTTCAAATCATCCTTATTCAACTATATCAACCCTTTGTAGGTATTATTTCTGAAATCGTTATTTCTTTTTTAGCGGAAGTAGACCTATTTGGCCTAAGAAGACAACAGATGGAACTGCTAACTCTGTGTGCTGTCCGAGGCTTACTTACGACCCGTACTCGTCTGCGAAAAGTTTTGATGCAACCCCCGGATAATACTGGTAAATTTTGAAATAAGACTAGATGCTTTATAGACTTCATTTATTTATGAAAAAAAAATCACAAAGGTTTTATTTAGTACTAGAGGCCCGACCTAATTTCGTCTCGGCCGTAAGTTTGTCATTAGTTTTAATCTAAACCAATAGATGGCGCTGTCGATTACATCGCGTAGGCTTTTCATCTTTTTGAGTAGCATATAAGGCTTGTGGTATCCTATAGAAAATATTTCTTTATAAATGTTAAGGATAAGGATAACTAATTTATCTTTTGTTTCTGAAACAGCCACACCAGATAGAGGCACTGTGCAAAGCACGGAAGGCACCCTGCTCAGGCGCATGTTGGCGTTGGCTACGCGCCCGAGCCCTTTGGCCTCGTCGCACACGCCGCGAGAACTAGCCGCAGCCGCTATAGCTATAGTGCAACAACTAGCAGCCCATGTCAATGGTAAGTCTTAAGTCTATAAGGGCTTTTCGTCCTCATTCGTGATGCGGGCTGCTATGGAGTGGAACATCTTTCTTGTGTCTGTTTTTCCCAATGAGAACCTCCGCAATATGTTCAAAGCTAGCGTGAATACTTCTTGCTAAGCTCGCTCTATTGAAAGCTTCTTCGTAACTCTAGAGTTGGGTATTTATATTCAACAACTAACAGCCCTTTTTACATATTTTATTGCAGGTGAAGACAAAGATCATGAATCTCCACCAGATTTACCAATCATAGACAAAAGTAACATGATGCAGATGTCTGTGGGACCGTCGACCAGCACGGCGTCTTTGTGTAAGTTATTTACAGTTCATCCTTGTTTGAAACATCCATTATCGCCCTTATGGTTTTATAAATAAGAAATGAATAAATGTGTGAATATTATTTCCAGCGCGTAAAGATCTCAATACTTGGGCAAACTCAGCACAAGTACAACAGGTTATCGAAATGGGATTTTCGAGACACGCTGTATACGCCGCTATCCAAGCGCTAGGTAAGAAATAATATTGTATAATATGTTAAAAAATTGATGTTATTATTATGTCATCTACAATGTCGATCTTATTACAATGTCATAAGGTTTATATTTGTGGATTTTGCCTATGTTTCTGAGGTAAGGTAAGCTACAGCTTAGCTCCTTGCAAGTAAGCCTGCTTTCAGCCTATATTTTTTGTGTTATAATTAATTTTTAGGCGGAACAAGTCTTCCTTCAGTAGAGTCGTTAGGTAGCGTACCTACTAGAGCTACCTCAACAAGGCATGGACGACACGGTGTTCGAGATCAAACCGCACAAGCTTGAGAAGAAGCAACCCCCGTACAGATGGCGCAGTTGTTTCGCCTCAGAGGAGGAGTACGCGCAGTATTTGTCTGATATCATCACTGCTGGGATGACTGTACGGTGTTGCAAGGCTTATGAAAGCGTGAGTAGAAATTATCAGTATTTTGTCGACTATCTGAACACTTCTTTATGAGATTTTCTCGTGTCATTTTCATTTATTGTTCATAATTTTATTAAGTTCTTGAAAAATAAATTTACTAAATCTTTGTTTTAGGTGGCTTTGGGTGACGTCGGACAAGTACAAAAAGTAGAGCGGGATATAAAACAAAACGTCTTTTTACACGTAAGTAATATTTTCTTCCCAATGGAAACCATCCCTAGCGGCCTAGTGTAGAAATAAATGAGATATTTTAAGAGGTCCATTATAAAAGAATTGGCACGTCACGTTTCTATACATAAGATGGAAACATACGATGGATTTTGCGTGTGCAGACCACGCACTTTTGATTGGAACAGTGCGGACGTTCGTTACGTAGTTTCTTACCCTTAGGATTTTTATACGAGATATCCCTCATATAATTTGGCTGTAACTTATTTTAATGTGTATTCTATAGGTGGAATGGCGAGGCCTCGGCCGCGTTTGTGGCGTTAGAGCAGTTCACGCCGAAGTGGTTTCCGGTGGACCACCCTTCGCAGTAGGTGACAGAGTGAGAGTCCGCGCTGCTGTCACCCAGCCGCGGTACAAGTGGGGCTGCATAGATCACACCAGCGTCGGCACTGTTACTGGTAAGTGATCGAAAATGCAACATTAAGGAACCTTCAGGACAAATAGTCGGCTGTCATAATGTGCGCGTCAACTTCTAATTGATATCCTCCACATGTTCGTTAAGGGGTTATATCGATGACACTAGCGTCGCCAACCTATTTACACTGATTGTGGCGAAAATATGATATTTTTGAAGAAAGTAAAACATTACAGACTTAGATAATAGTAAATTGAATTTTTCATGATGCAATACAATATTTCACTTCTAGTTTCGTCGATATAGCCCCTTAAAATAAGCGAGTAGTGGTGTATACTGTAGGTTACACAGGCACTTATGTGCACTCGCGGAGCGTATAGACGATACATTTTATAATGCATCTGCGACATTACGAATGTATAGCATGAAAATAAATTTGTGTTACAGCTATATCAAGCAACGGTCGTGATCTGACAGTGGACTTCCCACAGCAACCCGGATGGACAGGACAAGTCAGCGAAATGGAATTGGTGACCGATCAATGTACGTATCCCGTTCACTCACTCTTTTAATGAAGTTTTGAACACTTGAAAAACGTATTCAGATTTCGAACACTTTGTTTTTATTATTTTTGTTTTTTTAGCCGAGTGGGGGGAGAGTGCTGGGGGGACTGCGGTTGGATGGAGAGGGGCTGTGCGAGCGGTCCGTGTGTCTTCTTGTCGTCCCGGCGCGGGCGCTAGAAGACTGCTCGACTCCCAGCCACATACTTACTGGCAGAGCTCTAGTGGTACTGGACAGGTAAGTCTGTGATGAGAATGACGGCGAACGCAAGAACTCGAACGTGAATGTGTCTCTCTTTTAGCAATCAATAGTAGCCAGCATAGGGCTGGCTCAAAGTGAACGACTGAAATGTGAGACAACCCAAGTTTTCGTTTATAAAGTCATCGGTGCCGCGCGTGTTGACTCATTGTTTGTCTTGCCACTTACCACTTTCCGAGGCCGAATTAAGGGGGTAAGGAAATGGAGAGTGCACCTATGTTTGCGCACACACTTGAGCACTATAGTTTATCTGTAGGTAGGAGTACGTGGCTGATCGTTAAGATTGGCTGCCGTAGCGGAATATCGGTTGGAGGATTTGTTTATTTATTTTTATCATTAATATTAAGATGTCGTATTTGTTTAGCATTGGATCCGCGTGGAGATGCGTTGCGGAGTGCGCATACGCCGGCTCGGTTTGGGCGTAGCCGGCGGTGCGCACGGCCCCGCTGCCCTCGCGGTCAGGGCTGGCACCAGCTTCGACGACGCCGCGCTGGCGCCCCTGGCTGCGGCCCCCTGCGCCCCCGCGCCGCCGCGCACCCCTCCGCATGCAACGAGAGATAGGGCCCCGCATCATCTGGCGCAGATTCAGTTGCTAGCTGATTGCAAGCAGGTATGTAGTTTTGCTTCATTTTCTTTTATACTAGAGGCAGGAAACGAGCAATCGGGTCTTCTGTTGGTATGTATACTCTGATTTTTAATCATGTGGAGTAAATTGACAGATGCAAATAATGTATGAGGATGACACATTCACATCTGTCAGTTTATTCCACACTAGCGGCCGCCCGCGACTCCGCCCGCGTGGAAAAGTAACTTTTTACCCCCTTTCAACCCCTTACAACCCCCTTTTCGCAATAAAAAGTAGCCTATGTCCTTTCTCAGGGTCTAGATTATCTGTATACCAAATTTCATTTAAATCCGTTGAGTAGTTTTGGCGTGAAAGAGTAGCAGACAGACAGACAGAGTTACTTTCGCATTTATAATATTAGTATGGATGATTAAAAATCAGTGTTTAATCACCGCGGCCCGTGAGAAAGGGCGAGATCTGAAATAAGCAGACGAGCACGTAGCTCATCTAAGGGTAACCACCGCTCAGACATCAGCAATGCCGGCGCCCAGTCCTGCCGCTGCCGCATGCGAAGAATAACTCTTTTCAAACATCGTATAATGTTATCATGTTCGTATACCAAATCTTGCATTCGATTATTAAACGTTATTTGTTTGTTTACAGTACTACCCGTGTATTGAAATCAGCATAAAACAGAATCGCAACGTTAACGCTGACTGCCGCGTCCATGGCCTTTACATAACTGGTTTCAGACCTAATCCGCTATACAACGAGGTTTTATTGGTAAGTATTTAACCATTTTTAAATAGGTATATAGTAAAGTAGTGTATTTATTTACCTATCTTATTATTGGTTACAGAGCATGAACTTTGTAGCAGAAGATTGGATGGAAAAAGACAACCCTACTGGAGCTGTCTCAGCTGATAACAATCCCCCATCTTTACCCAGCGATTGTCCAAAAGTACGTCTTACCGTGTAAACAAATTACCACCTTATGTCAAGGACATAAAACTTAAATTCGTTTTCCCTTTTCAGGTTTATGTTTGGGGCTTGAATGACAAAGACCAACTGGGCGGAGTCAAAGGGTCCAAAGTGAAAGTGCCCGTGTTTTCTCCCACGCTTAGTGCGTTGCGGCCTGTTCATATTGCTGGCGGATCCAAGACACTGTTTATTGTTTCACACGATGGAAAAGTAAGAGTTGCTATAGTAACATTCGTCTACTTAAATCGTGACATGGAGCTTCAGGTGGCAGATCGTATCACTGCATTTTTTTCTATACAAAATCTATAATCATACGAAACACTCATTATAACGTATGGTATTGGTAAAATTAGCAAAGACATTCTGGTGCCTAGTCACGTTTTTTAATGAGATGTGACTTCGTCCCTAAATATATATTTGTATATTTCAATGTGACGAAAATCTTATTATGATTATCCTTTATAGTCCATTTCAGCTAAGAAGAGCCCTGTGACAGTTCAATTTTTGACACTTGTAGAGGTGCCTTAAATTATATAATTGCGATTGTTTATAGTAATCGATTCTACTTCGTATGGAAGAGGAATCGATTTTATTATACTAACAGCAACGCAGTGAAACAGTGTCTGCGCTGTTTTTCCGAGTGTGTGAGGGTACCGGAGGACCAATCGGGGGGAAATGGGATTGTTGTTCCCGATATTGCGAGTTCAAAACAGCTTTTTTCGGCATTTTGCCAAAAAATTACAATGAAAAACGTAACAAACAACAGCAACAACTCAACTATAACAAAAACAAAAAGTACAATAACCGATCACCACGCTAATTCAACGAAAACGCAACTCGCATACAAGGCTGATGCATTCCTACTGATGCGATTAATGCGACTATCGAGTGATCACAAAATGGCCGCCGATTATTTTATGTCCCAGCTCTATGTTTTTCTCACGTTCCGTTTCACGTATTCCGAAACGCATAGGTTTAATATTAAAATTTTTTATTTTTTATTCCAGTCAATTAAACTAAATGATACTGTTTTTATTTTTTAAGTTTGAGATGTTTTATTTTAATATTTTTCGGAACGATGCCGCATTTAAATGAAAAAAATATACAATAAAATTATTTTACATTGTCAAACATAAAATGCGTGGTTCAGGAACACGATAAAGTGTCACAGGGCTCTTCTTAGCTGAAATGGACTATAGTAATATCGATTTTGTCCCATGTTATCATAAGTCGGTTTTATAGTAACAACCGTTTTAAAATGCTTTTGCTCACAGCTGTACACTTGCGGTGAAGGCACCAACGGCCGCTTGGGCTTAGGTCACAGTAACAACGTGTCGACGCCGCGCGCCAACCCGTACCTCGCTCACGTGCTCGTGCGCCGCGTCGCCGTACACTCGGGCGGGAAGCACGCGCTCGCTCTCACAGCCGATGGAAAGGTGAGAAAGAAATATTGAAACTTTATTATGCCACTCCCAAGCATGTTATAGTCAAGTAATAGGTAACAATAGCTGCTTGGGCCCGGGGCGAAGTAACAACGTATCGACGCCGCGCGCAAACCCGTACCTCGCTCACCTGCTCGTTCGCCGCGTCGCCGCACACTCGGGCGGGAAGCACGCGCTCGCTCTCACAGCTGATGGGAAGGTGAGACGGAAATATTGAAACTTTATTATGCCACTCCCAAGCATGTTATATCAAGTAATAGGTAACAATAGCTGCTTGGGCCCGGGGCGAAGTAACAACGTATCGACGCCGCGCGCCAACCCGTACCTCGCTCACCTGCTCGTGCGCCGCGTCGCCGTACACTCGGGCGGGAAGCACGCGCTCGCTCTCACAGCTGATGGGAAGGTGAGACGGAAATATTGAAACCTTATTATGCCACTCCCAAGCATGTTATGTCAAGAAATAGGTACCAATAGCTGCTTGGGCCTGGGGCAAAGTAACAACGTGTCGACGCCGCGCGCCAACCCGTACCTCGCTCACGTGCTCGTTCGCCGCGTCGCCGTACACTCGGGCGGGAAGCACGCGCTCGCTCTCACAGCTGATGGGAAGGTGAGACGGAAATATTGAAGCTTTATTATGCCACTTCCAAGCATGTTATGTCAAGTAATAGGTACCAAAGCTGCTTGGGCCTGGGTCACAGTAACAACGTGTCGACGCCGCGCGCCAACCCGTACCTCGCTCACGTGCTCGTTCGCCGCGTCGCCGTACACTCGGGCGGGAAGCACGCGCTCGCTCTCACAGCTGATGGGAAGGTGAGACGGAAATATTGAAACCTTATTATGCCACTCCCAAGCATGTTATATTAAGTAATAGGTAACAATAGCCGCTTGACCTGGGGCAAAGTAACAACGCGTCGATGCTGCGCTCGCTCTCACAGCTCATGGGAAGGTGAGAAGAAAAAATACCTTTTCATAGAAACCGTAGCGTATGAATATCGTAAAAAAAAATGAAAATTGAAGAGCTCCCTCTATCATACGTAAACAAAACTAAAATTAATCGCACAAACGTCAGAGAGGATAGTATCGTATCGCAACATGACCGCCCGTCCAGAGATATACAACTAACGTATCCAATAAATTTTTGAAGGAAATGGTACGATACGATACGTCATCAAAGGTGCTTCGTGCTGAGTACTAGCGTGGGCAGTGTGGGCACGTTAACGTTGCGATTTGTTGAAAAGTACGTGCTAGACCTACTAACGTTACATGATCTTTAACTTTTAGAGCTTTTTATTCGTCCGTCGTTTTATTTATCCAGTTATTTATGAACAAAATATCCTACAGGTTTATTCATGGGGAGAAGGCGAAGACGGGAAATTAGGGCACGGCAACCGCATCACGCAAGAAGTTCCCCGCCTCATAGAAACTCTATCGGGCGAGCGAGTGGTCGGCATCGCCTGTGGTTCCGCCCACAGCGCGTGCGTCACCGCTCGCGGACATCTGTACACGTGGGGCATGGGAGAATACGGGAGGCTGGGCCATGGCGATGACGTCACGCAGTTGGCGCCTAAGATGGTAAGTGTTTGAGTATTTGAACGTCTTTTACACATTATATAATGCATTGTTCTACCGATACGACGTATAGGGAACATGCACGTCGACGGTGCTGCCAACTGGTGCTATTTGAAATTAACTTGGCATATTAGTCAATAATGCTTGCTGCTGCCTATAATCGTAGTTATTGACACATACTACGTACTCTATAGACGGTGCTGTCGATTGGTTCCATCAATTTGAATTTTAATTGCCCTGTTAGTCAATATAGTTCTGCCACCTTTAGTTACCGCACGTTTCTTATAAGCACGATAAGGCGACATGGTGATGTCGTAGAAAATGTGTTCCCGTTCAACCAACCAATATTTGCTATTTTCTAGTGTAAGGCTAGACGATCAGTGTGAATTGTCTGGTGTAATTTTTCCCTTCAGCCTTATGTTGTTTTGCAAAATATAAGAATATTAGCAACGTGTTATAATAATTGTTTTAGGTGGAAGCGCTCGCCGCTTTCAGAGTGGTCCAAGTGGCGTGCGGATCACGTGACGCACAAACTTTAGCCCTCACGGCTTGTGGCAAAGTCTTTTCTTGGGGAGACGGAGACTTCGGAAAACTTGGTAAGACATTATTCTCAACGAGTGTCTTTTAATACTATCCACCAGATGTCAACACATATCTGAAAGATTCAGCTCTTACGTCATTGATTGAAACCTATGATTTTTAAAATGTCAGTAATGAAGCTATTAAGTACAGAGTATATGCTTATAAAAAAATTAACCGATTGGTCATATCAACCGCTTCTCGGTCGATTGGTCTTATGCGTAACCTACACTTTAAAAACCTCAGCGGTCGGTAGACCTGTCTTGATTTCTATTTGATGGCTTCTGGTTTATGGCGAATAGGCCAACTGGTTCATTATTGAAATGGTTGATATATTTAGCACACACAATTATAAACCTTATTGTCATTGTTTTAGGGCGAGGTGGATCTGACGGCTGTGCAGTGCCAATGAACATTGAAAGGTTGAACACACTCGGCGTTGTTCAAGTTGAGTGTGGAGCTCAATTTAGTTTAGCATTGACAAGAGACGGCGAGGTAAGTCGCATAAAAACTTCACAAAATTACCTCTCTGTTGCATGATTGCTAAACTTGACATGGGACTTTTCGTTTATTAACGAACGGGTGTTCATCTACGTACTTTGATTCTGAAGTTACCGAGCTGATAATGATAAATTAATTGCGTTAGCTAACTGATGCCGTTACGAATAAACGAAACGGTAAATAAAGAAAGAAAATTAATATTCGGAAAGGTCTCATATTGCCTAATTTGACATTGGATACCTATGTGCTCATTTCTAAATTGATTACTCACAGCTTTGGACCTTTCTTTTACAATATCTTATGCTAAACTCTGATTTTTAATCATGTGGAGTAAAGTGACAGATGTCAATGTTTCATCCCCATACATATAACTGAATTTGACAGTTGCAAAATGTCAAAACATGTTGACATTTGCATCTGTCAGTTTATTCCACATGATTAAAAATCAGAGTATACACTCATTTTTGAAGTCTTAATTTATTAACTCTTATAGGTGTGGACTTGGGGTAAAGGCGACTACTTCCGCCTGGGCCACGGGTGTGACGCTCACGTGCGCCGGCCCACGCTGGTGGAGGCGCTGCGCGGGCGCCGCGTGGTGCACGTTGCTGTCGGCGCCTTGCACTGTTTAGCTGTTACCAGCGATAATCAGGTGATTACATACATGACGTAGATACGAAAAAAGAATGATGGTATTAAAAATGTTGCCACGGGTGCTTTGTTACATTTTGGGTGTGATAGATGCGTGTGGGCATATGAGATTTGATGCTAGCGAATCGAGCGAAGCGCCTGTCACTACAAAGTCACTGTTACATCAGGGGGGCAATCTCGTGCACTTTTGATGTTTTCCCCGTTACGTCAAACGGGAAAAACATGAAAAATAATTTAAGAGTATATTTTTTGACAATTTTTTACAGAAGGTACTCAAAAATATGTCAGGAGACCCTCCGATACCTCCTCCCCAACTTCACCAAAGTTAAAGGAAGTTGTCTTCCTTATTTCCTCTTTTGGCTTTGAATTTCGGTATTTGTTTTATTATGTCCGGGATTTCAGAGTTGATGTTCAAACACAGGACGACCTTATGTGAGAGCAGATCAAATATTGCTATTTAAAGTATTTCTTGAATAAACGACATTCTATTCTAAACTTAATAGACAATGAGTTTCGTTTTGAGTTATTTTTACGTCACGTCTGCCATCAACTCCTAGGTATGGGCATGGGGCGACAACGACCACGGGCAACAAGGCAACGGGACCACCTGCGTGAACAGACGCCCGGCCCTCGTGGCGGGAGTGGAGGGCGTCCAGCGAGCGGCTGCTGGGTCCTCTCACTCCGCCGCGTGGTCCGTCAAGCCTACTCCACACACCGTGCAAGATGAGAAGACTCTGCATATTGCACCGTTGCCGTTCCCCACGTTGAAGGATCCTTTGGGAGCTCAGAGCCTAGGTAAGCCTGAATAAAGATTGTTTTGCTGTAATTATTTTTTATGTGATCACCAATCCGCATTAGGCACGCGTGGTGATTAAGCCTAATCCCATCATACTAGTGATAACTTGATTTCTATGATGGAGGCCTTTGCCCTGCAGTGGGACAGTATATAGGCTGATACTTTACTTTACTGTAAGCAGTGGCCGCTGCAGTGGCCTTCAGTCCATCTGCAAGGTGATTGGTTATTTAGAACGTGATAATAATATGTCAAAATGAAAATTTTACTAAGGGAACAACTAATCCGGTTTAAGTTGGACCACAGTCTGACAGTTCGCCATCTAGCGGGATTTTCACTCGCTATAGGTCTCAGGACGAAAAGACACAGTATAAATCACCTTTATGCTGAAAGACTTATAATACCATACCAAACTTACACTATACTCTGGTTTTTAATCATGTGGAGTAACTGACAGATGAAAATGACAAGTTTCTATGCATTTTAACATTTTGCATGTCTCAAAAAAGTAATAAAGTGTATATATGGGGATCACACATTGGAATCTGTCAGTTTACTCCACTTGATTAAAAACCAGAGTATAAGTTGCTGATTAGAGTTTAAATATCTGAGTTAATATCTTGTTTGTGAGGTAATCTTTGCGGGTCCAATGCTTTTTATTTCCGCATTGATAACCGAAACATTGAAGATTTCCCAAACCTATATAAACTCACGTCGCGTCGTTTGTTTTTATTCAGGCCTATACTCAGACGAAGCAGTGGTAGAAGAGCCGCAAGGGCCCCGGCCGTCCCTGGCGGCGGCCGCCCTCGGCCTAGAACCTCCAGTAGCTGTTCAGCACGCTTTGTCGCTCATATTACTTGCTCTACACATCAATCAGGTAAGCTATTTTGTAGTTTTTGCTATATTGCGGTGTGAGTCTCTGTCTTTTTTATGTTAAATTATAAAAAAATAAATTAACAGATCACCTCACATACATATTTCCGTACTAAGTAGCTTAAGTAGGTACTTGTGTTAAAGATATCAGACAAGAGAAATATAATGATGGGGATCGAACCCATGACCTTAGGCGTATGAGGCAAGATCATCATACCAAATGCGCCATGCTGCCAGTAACTTTTTCAAATGTATGTTCATAAGTTTATGTTCATATTTTTAGTAAAAATGGTAAAAATTTTTTACCATTAGTTCGGTGGTAAGGGAAAACATCGTCAGGGAACCTGCACGTTTGGTTTTTGATCTCCATTAGGAATTACAGGCTAATATGATTGAAAGAGAGAGTCATAAATATTCTATCGACAGGCTCGCTGTCTCCTCGTGGAGGCGCTGCGGGCGCACGAGGCGTGCTCGGCGGCGGCGCCGGTGTCCGCCGTCGTCGACGCGGAGGACGACGACGCCGAGGCCGACGCCAGGACCGGCGGGGGGGAGGCGCGCCGGCCGACAGGGCCACGCTGCCTGTGAGTACACGATATATAATATACAACGACAGGCTCGCTGTCTCCTCGTGGAGGCGCTGCGGGCGCACGAGGCGTGCTCGGCGGCGGCGCCGGTGTCCGCCGTCGTCGACGCGGAGGACGACGACGCCGAGGCCGACGCCAGGACCGGCGGGGGGGAGGCGCCGGCCGACAGGGCCACGCTGCCTGTGAGTACACGATATATAATATACAACGACAGGCTCGCTGTCTCCTCGTGGAGGCGCTGCGGGCGCACGAGGCATGCTCGGCGGCGGCGCCGGTGTCCGCCGTCGTCGACGCGGAGGACGACGACGCCGAGGCCGACGCCAGGACCGGCGGGGGGGAGGCGCCGGCCGACAGGGCCACGCTGCCTGTGAGTACACGACATATAATATACAACGACAGGCTCGCTGTCTCCTCGTGGAGGCGCTGCGGGCGCACGAGGCATGCTCGGCGGCGGCGCCGGTGTCCGCCGTCGTCGACGCGGAGGACGACGACGCCGAGGCCGACGCCAGGACCGGCGGGGGGGAGGCGCCGGCCGACAGGGCCACGCTGCCTGTGAGTACACGACATATAATATACAACGACAGGCTCGCTGTCTCCTCGTGGAGGCGCTGCGGGCGCACGAGGCATGCTCGGCGGCGGCGCCGGTGTCCGCCGTCGTCGACGCGGAGGACGACGACGCCGAGGCCGACGCCAGGACCGGCGGGGGGGAGGGCGCCGGCCGACAGGGCCACGCTGCCTGTGAGTACACGACATATAATATACAACGACAGGCTCGCTGTCTCCTCGTGGAGGCGCTGCGGGCGCACGAGGCATGCTCGGCGGCGGCGCCGGTGTCCGCCGTCGTCGACGCGGAGGGACGACGACGCCGAGGCCGACGCCAGGACCGGCGGGGGGGAGGCGCCGGCCGACAGGGCCACGCTGCCTGTGAGTACACGACATATAATATACAACGACAGGCTCGCTGTCTCCTCGTGGAGGCGCTGCGGGCGCACGAGGCATGCTCGGCGGCGGCGCCGGTGTCCGCCGTCGTCGACGCGGAGGACGACGACGCCGAGGCCGACGCCAGGACCGGCGGGGGGGAGGCGCCGGCCGACAGGGCCACGCTGCCTGTGAGTACACGACGTTAGCACAAAATAATTACACACTGAAAGTAGGCTAAGAACTAAAAACGCATGCGCACTAACGGGGAAATACGCCTTTTCGACCACATTAATCCTAGCCTATGACATAAGATTGTCGAACTGTCGAGATCTGTGGTAGAGACCGCGCGCTTATGTACTCATGCCGGGCAACAACCCTAGCACATGTCAACGAACTCTTCTAAATTAAAAATCAGGCTGAGTCTACCTTCTGTGTGTAATTATTTTGTGATATAGACCGTGTTTTTTTTGTGATAGGTGGCGGATGAGAAGACAGATCAGCTGATGGTAAGCGATTGCCGCCGCCCAAACACACCTGCAATACCTGTAGAGTCACAAATGCGCTGCCTTTTCCTCCAAATTGGGCCTTCGGTACCCTCACCCACTCGACGAAACACAGGCGCTGCCTCACAAACTGAAGTTTCCGCGCAGAACGGAGTAGAAGCCACCAATATTTTTTTTATTTATGTTAAATGGGATTGCACTTGACCTCATCTCACTGATGGAGAGTGACAATGAGATCTAAGATGTAGCGTGCTTTCCCAGAAGAAGTCTATTCACTCTGCACTTGAAGACACCCAAATTGTAGCTGGTGAAGAAGCGAAATTTTTATGCGATTCTATTGGCGGATTTCATTCCGCTTCAGTGGAAACGAAGCCTAAGGAAATAAACAAGACTTCTACCGCGGCATTGCCAGTTTCCGTAATCACAAACTGAAAAAGTCTGGCTCGAAAAATTTACTCTACTCGAAAAATATAAAAAAAACAAACATTATTAATGAGGCACCGAAAACAAGCCTCGTTGGTTTAGTCAGGTAGTTAATGTGTGTTTAATTTCAGAGTGGAGCCAGCAGTCCTCTCAGCGGTTCGATATCGTCCCGTCACTCGGCCGTGATGTCATCGAGCGCCGTGTCAGTGGCAGCCGCTACGATGACGGTGCAACAGGCTGAAGCGCCGAAGGTAAGCGAGTTAAACGACTTATAAATAGAACTGATATTGACATAGGTTAATATACTATGAACAACCTAATGTGATCACTTCGGAGTTTGATGCATGTTACAGTTTTCACCCGCTACGTTACTCACATTTCGTCGCTACTATGGTTTTAAAGGATCTTCTCAAAATTCATATTTCGTAGCGTAGTTTGGACGTATTAAACTTTTTGATTGTATCATTGTCAAAATTAAATCATGTAAACCATCCTTGGCCATTTTGATCCGGCGGCCATCAAAAGTACTACTACTCGACTCTTTCAACACATCTTGAACCAATCACACTCCCGGTTATTTCAACATTCAAACAATAAGGACAACTTTCAAATCGGATCATCCGTTAGGGAGCTACGATGCCAAGACAGACAGATATGTCAAACTCATAACACCCAAAAATGCGTCTTTTTTTTAATCAAAGGAGAATTTTATTACTTTTGCACTTTTCAATGGGTCCAAGTCTATTACTTATATTTTGTTTTAGATGGTGCTTGACGAATTTACGTCTTTGCTGGGCGAGTCCGACGCTAGAGCCCTCGTGGACTTACTGAAACTAGCCGCTGCGGGACGAATACCAGATGCAAATAATGCTGTTAAAATCATCACAGATGTTCTTATGGGTCAGTATACGTATACAGCTTTTAACGGTTTTCAATTTTTTTTATGTCACTATCTCCCGACAACAACCGAAAAAAGACGTCTTTTCTTGCAGTTTATATCAATCAACCGGTAATTTTGACCAACCTCTTACCTGTTACACATGTGAGCATGCCAATTACATAAAATAAACCAACTAATAAATAATGCAATTCCACCACCGGCTTTGGAGATAGATAGACTGACTAGAAAAATCGCCAAAAATAATAGCCAGCTAATCTTTTTTTATCCTTGTAGCTCTTTGTGCGAGTAAACCGGCCGTGGCAGATATGGTAGTGGAGGTGTGCGTATGCGAACTGGAGGAAGCCGCCGCGGGCGGGGGACGGGCCCCTCCTCAACCTGTCACCGTTGACAGCCCACATCCGTACGCGGACGATACGGATATTTCAGGTATAGTTCCGATAGATGGCGTACTGTTAGGCTGAGGTCTAACTTCAACGTCATTGGTTGATTATGACATTTTGACATCTCACATCAAATATAACCAATCACCGTAAAGATGGACTTCATCTTCAGTATGGTATTATACTCTGAGTCATAATCATGTAAAGTAAACTGACAGTGGCAAATGACAAGTTTCTATGCATTTTGACATTTTGCATGTGTCAAATTGAGTGATAATGTATGAGGATGACACATTGACATCTGTCAGTTTACTTTACATGATTATGAATCAGAGTATAGCGGATTTACACATTACACATTAGGGTTATCGCAAATGAATAATCCGTCAAATAACCACATCGTTTAACCTGACATGATTTAATACAGGGGTGGTTAAAATCCCGGGAGCATCATCTCTTCGAGTGGTGTTCGAGCAAGGCTGCTCAACAGAGCGACGCAACGACCCGCTCACGATCTCCGATGGGACTGGCAGAGTGTTAGCCACGCGTTCTGGCAGGGAACCCGCTGATTGGGCACAGGAAATCATCGTTGTGGGTAAGTGAAATGTACTAGACAATATTACATAATGTCGCGCTCACTGGTAAATTTGTCTAGCCATATAGGTTGCTTTTTTATATTTGTATTACATACGTCTTCTTAGTGCAAGTACAGTAGACTCCAAAAATATGTATACACTTTAGGACTTTGTCACAATACATATGTATAAGAACGACTTCTATTTTTATAGACACACTAGCGGCCGCCCGCAACTTCGTCCGCGTGGAAAAGTAACTTTTAACCCCCCTTTTAACCCTTACAACCCCCTTTTCGCAATAAAAAGTAGCCTAAGTCCTTTCTCAGAGTCTAGATCATCTGTATACCAAATTTCATTTAAATCCGTTCAGTAGTTTTGGCGTGAAAGAGTAACAGACAGACAGACAGACAGACAGACAGACAGAGTTACTTTCACATTTATAATATTAGTATGGATTAGTATGGATGTATTGTGACAAGGTCCACACATATTTTGGATTTGACTGTACGAAGTTGTTGACTCAATGTTGGTTGGATCTTTTACGCATAACAGGGTCCAATTGATTCCCTACAAAGTTCATGATAAGAATTATCTTCTCTTTAAAACCAGCAGCGAGATGATGACGCGAGCAGATGCTGATTTATATCGTTATCTTTTCTCAGGAGATGAACTGCGTTGGAGATTCACAAGTGATGGATCAGTAAACGGATGGGGATGGAGGTTCACTGCTCACCCAATACTACCTTCTCACTCGTCTACAGTTAGTATACTACACAATTTAAAATTTTAAAAATAATGAGGGCCGCTTTGGTTGAAAAATCCGCCAGATGGCTATTTGATAAAAAGACGTAGAATTACAAGGATAACTTAATTTCTACCTCCCAAACTTATAATTTTTACCTACCAAATTTATAATCCATCAAGAAAGTAGTTGTAACGAATGTTTAAGGAGCTAGCGGAGTTTCCATGCCATGCCATATCAATGGGGCTTTTCACGACTTTATTGACCAATTATATAAAATATTGAAGTTGTATAGCCTTTATAACGCCATTACCTTGCATTATCGTCTGTCACCAACGATATTGGTAGGGAAATATATTCACAAATCATGCTATTTCTTGTAGGAAAGTGGATCCGACCGATACGTACTATCCAGTCCGTCAGTTGAGCTAGCGTGGCGTTTGCTCGATGGCCCATTGCTGGCGACTATCTCCAACGACCACCAGTTGGCTCCGCGACTGGCTCAAGCGTTGGCCATATGCGCACAGATGCCTACATTGTGTAAGTAATATTTTCTTGTAGGATATGATAAAATAAAATCTATGAGTCCTTTTTAAGTTCTTTAAAGTGTAATTCCACTGCTCACGTTTTTAGTCTTCTTTATATAATTTTTTTTAACCTTTGACCTGTGGCTCACTTATACATACATTACCCAATTTGTTAAAAATAAAATCCTAAAACCGTCACTTTCAATTAATCCACGTCTATCGTCTGTGGGTTGATCTTCAACCTCAGTCGCTATGTCGTTGCAAGAAGGTTCAAACTACCTAAGGACAATGGGGCAGCCAGCTGTCGCTTCATATTACGTCGATCGCGGCGGAGATTATGTTAAAGGGGTAACCCGTTTTGAGATTTTCGGTCACTGCTTAGGCACGATCGCCTGAGACCAGCCTTCTTAGGCACGGCCGTTTCAAGAGGTATGCTCCTCGCGGCCTACCCCCAACACACTCTGGACCCGGGAGGCCCAGTAAAGCCTGTTTCGCTCAAAAGCTCAGGTAGAGAACGCCGGCTCGGGCCACGTACTCCTGCCCCACGGCACAGAATACTTACCTACATGTACAGAAAGCCCACTCCTAAAAACCGTTTATGGAAATGAAGACTCAGGCTACCATAACATAACGTTGAAATTCCGACCGCCCAGCGTTCAATGCCTACCATTATTCATACCTAGAAGTGCGTTCTCTTTCTATCGCAAGCAACTGTCGCGCGTGCGTCGCCGCTCGTTCGTGATTTTCTACTAATTTGCCCCTTCGGAGGGGATGCCGCATGTACTTGCAAGTTCGATACCTACACGCGGAGTGGGACAGGCCTGCCCACGGGGAGAATTACCATAGATAGAGAGAGGTTTCTACATACATAACCTGTATTGTTATCTCAGCTTGGCGCGGGCGCGTGTGGTGCGTGCGGCGGCTCCGCGGCGTGGTGTGCGGCGGCGGCGGCGCGGGCGGCGAGGGGGGAGGCCCGCCGCCCCCCGCGCTCGCGCACCTGCCGCAGCTGCTGCACGCGCAGTACGAGCATGAGGAGCCCGCTCTCAGGACGGGGACGCATCTCATGCATACGCACTATCTGAAGGTAAGGTTCGAACGACGGCTGATATAATGATCTTAATGAAGTTCCTTTGTTCGTAAGTTCCTTCAGGACGATGCAACTTGCACAAACACAAATACAACAGTAGCTGATTCTCACTTGGTCTAGGCCTGTGAGTCCAGTTTAATTACCAAAATATTTATCGTAAATATATTTGAGAGATCAATATTAACAATAATAAATTCTCACAACATCTCATATATTGATCTGACGCCATACTACGTAGCTTAAACTATAGTGGACACTTGTGTCTTGCCGATACAGTCATCTTTCAACCAATATAATTTAGTCCACTGCCGGACATGGCCTCACCCAATGTTTACCACACAGATCGGTCCTATGCCACCCGCATCCAAGGAATTCCCGCGACCTTCACTAGATCGTCCCACTGCTGGGCAAAGGCCCTTCCCCAAATGCCACCATTGTAGTCTATTGTAGCGGTAGTTCGCCAATTTTTGGAGAAGTGGTCAGCACGCCATCTCTTTTTTACCTCTTAGACGACATCCTGCTCGCTGCCAATATGTAATGATTTGGCCCAAACTAATGAATTTCTATCTCCACAGGAGCTAGCATGGCTTGCGTGCGGTTTGCGCATGGACACGCGCGTCTGCAGCGGTATAGAAGCATCCCGCTGGGCGTGGTTCAAGCGCTACTGCCTCTGCATGCGGACCGCCGACGCGCTCATACGACGGGTCCCCATGCCCATGCCCTTCCTGGCCGATGTGAGGAAACGCCTGGCGGACTTGGGCGTGTACAACACTGATGAGCAGACAGACGCTCAGTATCCGTGGGAGGATAATGCGAAGTTCACGCGGCAGCACGATGAACAGTTGCTTCATTGGGTGAACAAGTATGTTTTCAACCAAATACTTCTTTTGTCATCTGCGTATTATTTATTTATTTATTTATTCTGTATTGCACAAAAAAGTACAACTGACAGACTTAACGTTATACAGTATTCACTACCAGTCAACCATTGGGCGAGGCAAAAAGATCGATATATTATATGCGTATGCGCATTGGTTTTTTGTATTATTAGATAAGCATAAAAAAAAATCTTCTCATACAAATTGCATCAGTCAGTTGGTCATTTATGTATGGAAGGTGAGTTTTTTAGACCCTATTTTCCTTGGGGAAAAATTATCGTTTTCATTATCGTTTACAGTGCTTTCGAGAAGTGAGTAAGACGGTTACAAAAGCACGGTGTATTATCTCTAGACAATTTCATACTGAAAGTGTTTGAAAAAGTGATCCCAACAGCGCTGTTATTAGTTGTTGTAAATTTTGTATTTTAGACCCTTATACATAGTCATTGGTTTTAAATTCCGAAAATTACAAATAGTGCTCATTTCGCGAATAGTAGCTGTCAGTATCGCCGACACTTTAAACGCGTTCACTGATGTCTAGCACGGTTTCTATGATGAAAGTTACATTATTTCTAAAAAAAAAACATTAAATTTTTAGACGTCCAGAGGACTGGACGGGCTGGTGGAGCGGCGGCTCCCTAGGCTGCGCCGTGTACGGCTGGGGCCACAACCACCGCGGCCAGCTGGGCGGCGTGGAGGGCGCCAAAGTGCGCACGCCTACGCCCTGCCACGCGCTGGCTACCTTGAACCCTGTACAACTTGTAGGTGGAGAGCAGACGCTGTTTGCTGTCACGCCTGATGGAAAAGTTTACGCTACAGGTGAGTGCAATATTGCTTATAGACGACCTACCTTGATCGCTGTAGCAATCTGTAGCGATCAATGGGTGGTACGGGTAGACTGAGGTCCAACTACTCGGTGATTGGTTATTTTTAATGTGAGATATCAAAATGTCATTTATCGCGACCAAGACCTCAGTCTACACGTACGCCATCTAACGAATTTTCCACACGCGTTTGCCCGTAAGGCGGCGTGGGAAATGTGCCTTTTCATGTTTTACTTACGATCTCGCGAGCAAACAAATAGACTCAAGTTATAACAATAATATTGTACAATAATAAAATAAGTCTTGTAATATGATAAATGTGTGTTTTAGGTTACGGCGCTGGAGGACGGCTCGGCATCGGTGGTATCGATTCCGTATCGCAACCGACTCTCTTAGCATCGATACAACACGTGTTTATTACAAAGGTAACCAAGTTAATATACCTAATACATATTATAAGGACCTGTTCTTTTCCACAACTTTTTATGATTATTTCAAACAAAATTTTATGCACCAGGTGGCGTGCAATTCAGGAGGAAAACATTGTTTGGCTTTATCATCCGATGGTGATGTATACAGTTGGGGCGAAGGAGAGGATGGCAAACTGGGACATGGTAACCGCGTGTAAGTTATCATCACGTGTAGTGAAATACCAATTCAATAGATTGTATTAGAACTTTCATCAGCATCTCATTGCAGTCCACAGCTGGACATATGCGTATCTGATTATTAAATAACACCACTTTCGCGACTTAATTTTGCTTAGTTTCCAACCGCACCAATAGATGGCATTGAGTGTTACATTGTGCAATGAGGGTTTTAGCAAATGCAAAATCCGATAGATGGCGTTACGTTGACGTTCCGGTCTCAGCGGGTGCTCAACTTCCTGCGCTAAACAGGTCGTCATTAAGACTAAAGGCACTACTTATGTTTCCCATTTAGGAGCTACGACCGGCCCAAGCTGATCACAGCTCTATCAGGGCTAGAAGTGGTGGCGATCGCTTGCGGAGGCGCGCACTCGGCGTGTCTGACGGCGCGCGGGCGCATCTACACGTGGGGCAAGGGCCGGTACGGCCGCTTGGGCCACGGGGACTCGGAGGATCAGCTTGTGCCTAAAATGGTGAGTACGCACACTGAATATATTCTGATGCCACTTTATAAACTTTTACGACTGTCGGCGTTGACAGCCAGAATGTATGCAGCTATGCAGTTGTGAGCTCAACACTCAGCGGCCGTACGCGGCAATACAATTAGTAGTCAGGACTGTTCTGTCGCCCCATTTTCTTCCTCGAAGCTTTCTTTTTCGATGTGATAGGTGGCAGACGAGACAGACGGATCAGCTGATGGTAAGCGATCACCGCCCCTTATAGACACCCGCATCATGTGGAGTCACAAGTGCGCTACCAATATTTTAGTCTTTACCCCTGTTAGGGCCTTCGCGCCGGTCTTCTGTGAGGCCGTGGATCATGCCGAAACGTTTCTTACTCGAAGCTGTTTTCAATTACTAATTTTCAGCGCTGTGATAACACTAAAAATGTGATACTTTTATCAGGTCGATGCTCTCTCTTTGTACCGTGTGATTGACGTCGCCTGCGGCTCTGGAGATGCGCAAACACTTTGCATCACCGATGACGATAACGTTTGGTCATGGGGCGATGGCGACTACGGGAAACTGGGTATGTATTGTACGAACTAAACTTGCATACTATTTGCTGATCCTTTAAAACCTTAGCACTTTTTTGAATAACCTCATACTGTAGTCCCCCGGCAAAACCATATTATGGGAGCGGAATGAAGTATCGCGGTATTCGCAAGAAGAGAATGACTGGCTAGTTATAAATCAATCACGCTGAAGTGTGGCTCTCCCAAGTGAATTAAATATTGAAGCAGTGCATTTACTATGTGACTATGTACTTTTTTTCACAGGTCGCGGCGGATCTGAAGGTTGTAAAGTGCCAATGAGAATCGACTGTTTGAAAGGATTGCGCGTGATCAAAGTTGAATGCGGATCTCAATTCTCCGTCGCCTTGTGTCAATGTGGAAGTGTTTATACTTGGTAAGCCTTCCTAATTAGTGATCGGAAACTTGGTCGCTTATTTACCTAAACTTCAAAATTTTGAGCTTAAAAGATTACGGATATGACTTTCTAATCAAATTTGATGAAATAATTCAATTAAATTACAATTTCACAATTACTTTTTTAAAATATTTACACGCAAGTAGCATTTTTATTCACAACAGGGACCTCGAATTATTCTGCATGCAGAATTCGAAAAGGCATATCCATAATAATCTTTCTAATATGTCATGTTAAGTAAATAAGCGCCCGAATATTCATAACTCAAATACACCGTAAAATGTCTAACTGCCGCACTCAAAGACGTAATTTAACTTACTTAACCTTAATGCTCATTATCTTAATTATGGATAGAAATAAGGTTTTTTTTTTACTTAAATGACAATGAAAGTTTAATTAACGTCTCTGAATATACACCCACGTGGTAACCTATTGTTGATCTAACATACTCCTGTACTACGATCGTCAACATCTCAAACATTTGTTGTCCAGGGGTAAAGGTGACTATCACAGATTGGGCCACGGCAGCTACGAGCACGTGAGGCGTCCGATGCGAGTAACCGGAATGCAAGGGAAGATGATCGTCTCTATTGCCACAGGTAATAAAATAATGCATTAAATTTTTTATAGTAAAAGGTTTACTTCTATTTTATACGAAAAATGATTAATTTTAAGAAAATGCGAAGTTGTTTTATCAAGTAATTGCAGTTTCTGTGTCGACTTTTAAATCCGGCGTGTAATGGCGTCGCGTGTGACGTCACGTCTAAGTTTTATCGAAGTAAACATGACGCAAGTAACCATATTTTTTTTTTTTTTATTTTTTATGTGATAGGTAGCAGACGAGCAGGCGGATCACCTGATGGTAAGCAATTGCCGCCGCTCATGGACACTTGCAACACCAGTGGAGTTACAAGTGCGCTGCCAACCTTTTATTCCCTTCCTTTTTATTTTATTTATATTATTATTAACTCTTAAATATCTCGCTGTAGGAAGTTTACACTGCGTGGCGTGCACGGACGCGGGTGAAGTGTACACGTGGGGTGACAACGATGAAGGGCAGCTGGGAGACGGCACGACCTTAGCCGCGCAGAGGCCGAGGCTGCTGATGGCTTTGCAGGTTGGTGGATATTGCGTAACATACCAGATTAATCTTCCCTTCTCAATTGGTCCCTGGATAAGCTGGGAACGACCCCAGGTGTTTTAGTTGGTAGGCCCTTGGACCGGCTTCAGATTAGTTGACGCCTCAGTCATGGGGCCGAGAGAGCCGAACACTACTCGTCGGTCTCCCAGTCGCCGGCGACGTCAGGTCATTGCACATCGGGACGGCGGTATTTCACCTGGGTCACCAAAAATATTGCGTAACATACCAGATTAATTCTCCCATCTGAATTAGTCCTGGAATATTCTAACATTTTTAACCGCTCTAATATCATACTATCGCTTTCAAAGTTAACTATGATTGGAGACAACAATATGTTTAAGCAGCTCCCAAAGTAAAGATATCTTTAAACACCTATTCGAGTCAGTTAAACAACAAACCCAAAAAACATTAAGTGCGCTATTGGGACCGTGGAAGATCTACGCTTCGGTATGAATTTGCCGGATCGACCGGAGTGACACGGCCTCACAGAAGACCGGCGTAAAGTAGCGCCTGCGCTGTTTCGTTAAGTGAGTAAGGGTACCGGAGGCCCCATTGGGGGAAAGGGGGTTATTTATAGGTTGGTAGCGCACATGTGACTCTACTGGTGTTGGCAGTTGTCAATGGGCGGCGGCAATCGCTTACACATCAAGTGATCCGTTTCCTTTCTGCCACCTATGACATAAATAAACCTATTTAGTTGATTGTGATTTTATTATTTAATTAGGGTAAACGTGTAACTCGAGTGGCGTGCGGAAGCGCCCACACCGTGGCCCTGTGCGTGGAAGCTGCGCGCGCGCCGCGCCTGCCGCCGGCGCCGCCGCTCGAGTGCCACCTGCTCAGAGATCTGACTACCAACCTTATATGCAACCGACTGGTAAATATTCCAAAATTCCGAACATTTATAGACTTTGATGAAATGGCCCACCCATTTCATCAAAGTCTATAAATGTTCGGAATTTTGGATCGTAACTGGAATTATGAGATCCGCAGGAGATCTAGAGGTCGCAGACTGAGCCCAAAAATGGGGGCTATCACGTGTAAAAAATCGCTAGATGGCGTACTGTGTCCATCTACACGGTGATTGGTTATTTTTGATGTGAGATGACAAAATATCACCAAACAATCAAAGAGGGTGAAGTTGGACCTCAGTCTCAGTACGCCATCTAACGGATGTTTAATATGCGATAGCTCGCATTGCGTAGCTCAATTGGCAATAGGCAGTGTACTTTGCGAAAAGGTTCTCGAGTAGTGACCGAGCACTGGAAGTCGCAGCCGCGGCAGGCCACCCACAAGGTGGACCGACGATGGAAGTTTCGACGACGAAACTAGGTTTTATTAGATGACAATTCCCTAACACACCCACAAAAGACAGTTTGAAAAAAATATTACCTTTACTGTTCCATTTATCCGAACGGGAGTCAAATGCTTAACCTTCCCCACAAGTCCCGTAAACAAACTATTTGCTATTTCTCTAAAGCACGAGTTATTACTTTCTCTAAAAAGTACAAGTTTTTTCAGGTTCTCCTTCATCAGTTCTCTGAGTTGGTCTGCCCGAACCTGCCTTTACTAATCTTGGACGGGCCGCTGGATCAGCTGCGATCGCTGCTTTTCTACAGCGTGAAAGAAGCAGCATTCAGAAAGGTACAGAAAATTATTTACTTACATACTTGGAAAATCCGATAGTGCCTTCTTCTCAGTCGTATCTCTTGCCAGAGTAGTCGTGGTCAAAATAAATGCGCCAGACAATCACACCAATCAACCTGGTCTCAGACTAGGGCAACCCCTGTACTATGAGTACCAGGTCATGATAATTAACCGGGGGCGTCAACCCAGAACACCCGGACCCAAGAAAATTTTGAAAGTGTAGTTTCCTAAATTGACTTGAACCGGAATCAAACCCGAGCGAACTCCTTAGCCATTATTGCGCCATCGAGGCTGTATGACTATTTATTTTGTCTTTTGGTCTATGTGTAAATGTGTTGTGGTCAATAAATGTTTTCTTACTCTAACTCTTATCGTGTAGGCAATAATGGCGACAATGGTCCGCGAACGTCAACACGGTCCAGTCGTGGAACTCTCCCGGGTGGCGGCGCGGCGGGCCCGGCGGGGGGGCGCGGGGCTCGCGGGGGCGGCGGGAATGAGGTCCGTGTTCGGCCAGATGGTTGCCCGTTTGCCGGCGCTCACGCATGATGCGCTGGCGTTGCCGCACCGCGTGTGGAAGGTCAAGTTTGTGGGTAAGGAGAACAGAATACTTGATTACAAATGTCTGTCTAACTGAAAAATTGTTTGTCGATGAAAACCCTCGTGGACGCCTTCATATAATACAATAGAGCATTTTACTGTCGTTGAAATATCGACATCCGATACCTAGACTCAATAATTTACTGTATCAGTGTACGATTTTTAAAAAGTTAAATTACAAGAAAGTTATAGAGCTACAAACTCTTTTCATATAGGTAGGTACCTGTCTCTTTCTTTAACAAAATTTCGTACGGCGCTTGTAGGGGGCACTAGCTTAGTGACGTCATTAATAGCATATCGCTCTATTTAGCTTATGCTCACTTAGCATATCCTGACCCAAAGGCAATTTAGAAAAGTTAGTTTTCTAAATAGACCCGACCGGTAATCAAACCTTTCGCGCTTGGTTTCACATCAAGAATTATTATTGTATTTGATCTACCTACGCTATCGTCGATCAAATACAATTACGAATACTTACTTACTAAACTTTGATGTATTTTCAGGTGAAAGCGTGGATGACTGCGGAGGTGGCTACAGCGAGAGCATCGCGGAGATGTGCGAAGAACTCCAGAATGGGTCGTTACCGCTGTTGATGGCTACGCCCAACGGGCGCGGCGACGCCGGCGCCTCCAGAGACGCCTTCCTCTTGAATCCTACCGCGAACACGCCTCTGCATCTGAACTGCTTTAGGTTCCTAGGTGAGAGAGAGAGAGTAGATGTCTTCAGTCTTTGAAATTTTAAAATGTGATGCTTCCTCCAATGAGGGTTTATAGGGCAAACGGCTGGTGCAACTTTGGCGATACGAAAATTACTGTTTTGTAACATCATAACTTTATAATTTTGACGTCATACGTCAAAATGTAAATCCAAGCTGCTCATTGTTGGATCAGTGGTCCACTAACGCCATCTATAGGATTTTTTATTAGCAAAATCCCTAATTACCCGATTTTAGTAAGTATGTGACTTACAAGACGTAATCTTTAAGTTACATGGATACCAATTCGTGTATGGTGCCTGTTGCTCGCAAGTTTCCACGTAATGACTGCACGAATTCTTGCTTCGTTTCATGTTGCATTACAATTCGTAACTTGTTACATTACACATCGTAACACAGTACCAACTTACCTGATAAGTCTTTCATTCCCTTGTACAGGTGTGCTGATGGGTATCGCCATCAGGACTGGGTCGCCTCTCTCCCTGTCGCTCGCGGAGGGCGTGTGGCGGCAGCTAGCCGGCCAGCCGCTGCGGCCGCAGGACCTAGCAGAAGTAGATAAAGACTTCCTACCCGCTCTGCTGTGTATCAGGGATATGACTCCAATCAATAAGGTAAGTAATGAATTAATTTTAATACTAATTACTTTTCACTTTCATTTATTATTATTTAATTCCTTTTTTTGAGTGGCATCTCAATCGGTTTAACGTTTTAAGACTCCAATGTTCGACTTTGTCTTGACTTAAACTGTAGGCTCGATTGAACTGAGTTGAAATGTTCATTGATGACTAATGTAATCGTATTTCAGTTGTAATATTGTTTAACAAACGTAATTTTATTGCCGTTCTTAGATCACTATTAACAACGATAGAGGTATAGATGGCACGGAACGTTTCGTACGCGAATCTGACTTGGACGGTTTTTTGGTCCTTCGAGCCTGATCTTTGAATTACATTTCGCAGGAACTTCAAAACTTGGAACTGCCGTTTTCAATACCGTCTGCTGCGGGCCATGAAGTTCCTTTGTCTACACGCCATAAGAGAGTCAATCCGGATAATAAGGATGAATATGTCCAACTGGCGTTACACTACAGGTAAAATAATAATAAATACAATAGCATTTTGTTTTATTTATGTAAACCTTAGAGAACCCTACTTTATTATGATTTTATGACTGTACAGATGTATCCATACTAATAAAGATGGCGCCAACTTTAAGATTTAATTTCAAAACAAGAGAATGCTTCTTTATTCGATCCTGCACTACTTGTTGCCAGTCATTAGCCTGAAGTTCTCGCTGATCATTTTCGACGACGTCTTTCCAGCAATACCTAGGCGTTTCACATTATTAGGGTATTTCTACCAAGGGCATTTTATTTCTCGATTCGGTGTCTGATTTGAAAAACGATTTTTAAAGTAGACTTTATTTTGTGTTATTGAATAAAAATCAAACTGTAAACTACTCAAAAAATTGATTTATAAATCAGACACCGAATTGAGAAATAAAATGACCTTTGTTGAAATGCTATTTAACTTTATTTCATGTTTTTTTCTTTAGACTACACGAGTTCGACGAGCAAGTGCGCGCGGTCCGCGACGGCATGTCGCGCGTGGTGCCGGCGCCGCTCATCGCGCTGTTCAACGCGCACGAGCTGGAGACGCTCGTGTGCGGCTCGCCGGACATACCGGTGCACGCGCTGAGGGCTTCCGCTAGTTATAAAGGTGGATATTGTGTATAAGGTTGTCAAAAATCATAATAATCGTGTGAGGTAATTTATGACGGCCCCATACCCCGGGCTCCAAAGCGATAGCTTTGCACGCTAAGATGAGAGAGTGTTTTATTGCATCAAGAAAGTCATGAAAAAAAATTGATGGCATCACTGCCGCTTACATCATAAAGTATGATAGCCCCATTGGTTATAATACTATGGAAGTCTGTAATACTTAGTTCCCCAAGAATAAATTGACGGAGTATATGATTGATATGTTTTGACTGTCTAATTGACAGAGTACATGATTGATATGTTTTTTTATGTTTTTAAAATTTAGGGTAGTAAATAGTAAATCAATATTGTTAAGATTAAGGAGGAAAAGCGGGGCTCTCCCTGCACAAGTATCATTTGATTGCTTTCTGGGAGGCCACGGCGATTAATATGTAAATCCATACTCCATACTAATATTATAAATGCGAAAGTAACTCTGTCTGTCTGCTACTCTTTGACGCCAAAACTACTCAACAGATTTAAATGAAATTTGGTATACAGATAATTTAGACCCTGAGAAAGGACATAGGCTACTTTTGATTGCGAAAAGGGGGTTGTAAGGGGTTGAAAGGGGGTAAAAAGTTACTTTTCCACGCGGACGGAGTCGTGTGTGCTAGTGATTTATAAAGCTTATTTTATTTTTATTTTATGTGATATGTCCAGGCATAGAGCCGAACGCGCCGCTCGTGCAGTGGTTCTGGGAGGTGATGGAGGAGCTGTCGGGCGGCGAGCGCGCGCTGTTCCTGCGCTTCGTGTGGGGCCGCACGCGCCTGCCGCGCGCGCCGCAGGACCCCAGGCAGAGGGACTTCGTGTTGCAGGTCACTTGTGAATTTATTAGCCTACTTTTTATACTAGAGGGGGCAAACGAGCAAGCGGGCGTTTGCCGCTAATTACCTTCTGGACAGGCCCGCCACTAGCTCTTTCGGCGCCTGCGTGCAATACCGATTATGCCGCCCTATACTCCAAACTGGAATTCAAGACCAAAAAATCTACGACAGATACGTCACTGCCAAATCTGCTAATGTCACTTATGTCATTTTTAAGTGACGTTTTAGATTTCGCCAACCTTTTTGGCATTATTTTTCTTATTATGCTTAGTCTGCATTCACAGTCAAATTTCCATACATTGTTAAAATGTTGTGGTAGATACCAAATGTTATTAACACCTGAAGTGTTACAAGCGCAATACCATCTTTGAAAACTAAAATTACGGATGGTTAAGTTTTTATTAAGTGTCTTATATTTACGTGAAAAAAAGTAATAAAATTATTTTTTTAAATTATAGAATCAAAATTACCAATAATAAATTACATCAGCGAGTGTTTTTAGAAAAAAGGGGTATACTATGGTACGATCATTTTATTGCAGTAGCAACATTGTAGCAGATTTTTTGGTCTCGAATTCCAGTTTTGGGTATAGAGGGGGCAAACGAGCAAGCGGGCGTTTGCCGCTACTTACCTGCTGGACAGGCCCGCCACCAGCTGTTTCGGCGCCCGCGAGCAATACCGATTATGCCGCCCTAGTTTCCCTACTAACTAGCTACGTTACTGCTGAGAAGTCGCATCATCATTGGCCACAGCGTCTTTGAAGATGAAAGTTGCAGTGCTAGGAGGTTGGTTCCACCTCCACATCCACATCAATGAAGATGGGTATAAGAACTATAAGGTATAGGAATGGAATATTTCCCATGAAAATGAAGGATCTTCCGCCAAGACGGATGGTATTGGTTCGGAGACCATGGTATCGTCTTCTATCACACAATCACTCGATACAGGGTGTATCTGTGAACATTTACATCCCTTTAACTACCTGTTATACCAACCATTCTAAACAAATTTTGTTCTATGACTTTTGAAAATTCGCATAAAAAACACATCGATATGTAGGTATTCTTTTTATGAACTATCTTTTAACTTAAATGTTTTATTTTGTAGGTGCTGGATAAATATCAGCCCCCGGACCATTTCCTGCCGGAGAGCTACACATGTTTCTTCCTTCTCAAGATGCCAAGATACTCGTGCAAATCCGTCTTACGAGAGAAACTCAGGTAGTTTTTGTTTTACTAGGGGCGACAAACGAGCTAGCGGGTCATCTGTTGGTAAACAATAATCGAACTGACGACCCGTTTAGCGCAATGGTTTCAGCACCGGTTGAGACATAAGGGTCGCGGGTTCGATTCCCACACCAATACAAATGTTTGTTGATGAAACATAATATTTGTGTTGGGTCTGGATGTTTGTGATTCCTTCGTTGTTTATGGTTTCCATAGTACGTTTAATCATGTGGAGTAAACTGACAGATGCAAATGTCTAGTTTCTATACATTTTGACATTTTTCATCTGTCAAATTGAGTGATAATGTATGGGGATGACATATTGACATCTGTCAGTTTTCTCCGCATGATTATAACTCAGAGTATTTTTTTAAAATATTTTTTTTTTTCTTTTTTATTTTTGTTATTTTTTTTCTTAATTTTAAACCTAAACCTTATAATTAAAGTTTTTATTACTCGTTCGGCAGATACGCGATCCACTTCTGCAAGAGCATCGACACGGATGAGTACGCGCGCGTGGCGTTAAGCGCGGCGGAGCGCGTGTCCTCTGAAGAGTCGGACTCCGACGACGCCGCGCCCGCGCCGCCGCCGCACGCGCCGCCCTCCGCGCTCTACTCGCTCGCCAGGGCGCCCACGTGGCTGTAATGATAGTAATACCTAGGCTCCAACCGATTCGGCGCCCTATCTTAACGATCAGCCACGCACGTAGCATAGGTATAGGTCCACAGCTGGACATACATATGCCTTACCCAGTGTTCTCCACGCGGATCGGTTCTGTGCCAAGGAATTCTCGCGTCGTCCACCTTGTGTGGGGCCTGCGACGGCTGCGACTTCATGTACGCGGCCTCCACTCAAGGACCTTTGAGCATATGCAGCGTATACACCGTTAAATGTTAGTCGTTTTGATCCCGAATTCCTCATAATAACTCGATCCACTCCGTGAGTAGGGCCCCTACGTGGCTGTAATGATAATAGTAATACCCTCCAACCGGTCACACAGCTTATATGCAGCATTACCGTAGGAGAGCCACGCTTCGGCATGAATGGGCCGGCTCGACCGGAGTGATACCACGGCCTCACAGACCGGCGTGAAGCAGCGCCTGCTCTATGTTTCGTCGAGTAAGTCCTCACGCCGCGCCCTACGCCGCCGCACGCGTTGCCCTCCGCGCTCTACTCGCTCGCTAGGGCTCCCACGTGGCTGTAATGATAATACCTTCCAGTCGAGTCGGGTACAGCGGCCGATGTCAACGATCAGTCACGCACGCTGCATAGGTATATGCAGCATCATCATCATTTTAGCCGATAGACGTCCATCATTGGAGATATGCCTCCCCCAATGTTTTCCACGCGAATCGACCCTTTTCCACCCGCACCCAAGGAAATTCTGCGACCATCACTAGATCGGCGGTCCACCTCAAGGACCTTTTAGCATATAATAAAATCCAATCGATGCGACTACGGCAGCCAATCTTAAGGAATAAAAAAAAATCTCCAACCGATATTCGTCTATGGCAGCTAATCTTAACCATCAGCCACATAAGCAGCATATATGCAGATTAACGAACCACGTGTTCTACTTACCATTCTGAATATCACTAGAAGAAAATAACTCATGCTGCGTTCGAAGAGAAGCTCGCTTAATATCTGAGCACATAAAATATTGGACACAAATACGCTGCCAACCTTTGAATCTCCTTTCCCCTTATTGGGCCTTGTACGTTGTCACGTCTTCAGACAGCACTTTCTCATACGATCTAAGAGGGATTTATAAATATTGGCCTATTGTGTGACCCCATTTATAAAATGAAAAGGAAACAAGATCAACAGGAATAAAAATATCATCACATTTTCGTGTTGTATTCGCTATGCCAACATTTAATTCAAAAACCACATACTAAATGCAAATGTTGGCGTCTGGGGCACCCTTATTGAAAATAGATTAAGGCATTTGCAACCAGAATTTCAGCCAATTTGGAAAAATCACGAATAAAGGACTGTATGACTTATTTCTTCTATTCGAACTGAGACACGTCAGATAACTTATCAGTCAATTTTATAATGAAACTCACTATCTGACGTAATTAATGGATGACTACCATAATGAAATAAACGTAAAAAACATCATAAAATTTACAATAAACATCGTCGTAGATTTATAGACTGAGGAAGATTAGACAGTATTAGAGTTTAAATCTATTTTTCAATTATAACTCAAATACTCATTATAATCGTATACTCATTATAATGATGATATTTAGTACCAATGACCAGTTGGACTCTTTTTATACTATTCAATGATTTAGGGCGGTTTAATGGTAGTGTGAGACTTCCTTATATTGTAAATTCAATATAAGCTAACGTTTATTGTAAAGGCGATATAGCTTGAATTTAGCGATGCACGATTATACAAACAGTATACACTAAAATAGATGATAATTAACTAGCTACAAGATTAGTTAGTATTAGAAAAGTAAACAGTAGTCTTAAAAGATTAAATCAACTGCTCTCTAAATTAACTCTTTGAATGTTTACCCTGTAGTCACATTTGTTTTCGTCACCTAATATTTTTTCCATTTACTTTTGTTCTTGCTTACTCCTGTCTTTTGATGATTAAACCTAAAATAAAATGCCGCCATATTCATAATATTCAATCGTACTTATCAATCGTGCATCGCAATTATGCTATCATATCATTCCATCCACTTCAGCTTAGCAAAAAATAATAATGTAATAGTGAAAGTGCGAAAAGTATTCTATCTTCAAAATACGTTATACCTTCACAGACCAAGTGGATCATGGTTATCCTAACAATTGTTATGTTAAAGGATTACTATTCCCACTTTTACTATGGCAATGCTTAGCAAAGTAACCAATTTAATGTGCTTGTCTTGGTGTGTGTATCTTGCCGTGTAATCTATACAACGAGAAGGCGACACTGCCAACATTCCATATACGTGATGTTTTATAAACTGTAAGTTGAAAGGATGTGACAATGCTTTTTGCACATAGCGTAAGTTATTCAGGCCATGATGGTATCTAAAACCGTATTAACTTCCTGATCTGATACTTATCTTGTCAAGTTGATTATCTTGTATTTCTTCTCCGACTTTCAAATGACACTCAATATTGTAGTAGTAAGCCTTGACTGTTATAAAATTATTAGTATTGTCACATTCTTGAAACTGCTTATAAATGTATTTAAATGTGTTTATATTTAGTTTTAAAATCGTATCGTCGCCTTGAAAATGTTAATTAGCATTGTTGTAAGAACTTCCATTTTTATAATGTGCCACTTTTGAACACTACAGGTATAATGCGTCACGTAAGACTTGAAAACGGATTATTGGGGACACCCAATAACATAAGCGGCATTGACGCGAATTAATTAATTTCACGCCTTTATTGACGCATTATACTGTATTATTTTGTGGTGTTGTCTTAAATTTCCAACAGATCAATGAGGCTGATTATCCAGCTTCGCTTGATTTAACAAAATAAAACATGTGATTAAGTTGAATCTATCTAAACGTTTCTAAATAAAGAATGACGCTTTTGAATGTATCGTACGTATCACGTTAGGTAAGCTTGATAGGATAATCAGCCTTTTACAAGCTTATAGACTGGAGTTAGTGACTGTGATGTTATTGAAATTGGAAAGGAGATGGAGTAGGTAGGATTTATAATGAAGGGTGCATTATTCAGAACAAATGCTGATAAACTAGTCATGTTGCATATTGTATTGTTACACTTATTTTACATTATATGCGTACACTTCATCTTTTATTGTAATGTTGGCTATATTAGTACAGTTGGCAAAGAAATTTTAGGAATTATTCAATATTATGAGGTGACATTCAAATATGGTAAACTTTAGGAAGGGACATAATGAGTCCATTATCAGGATAGAGCGAGATTGTCTTAGACCTCTCCAGTTGTCGCGATAGGTCTCGCATAATTTTCTCTTTTATAATTTAGCGGACTTTGCAATTTGGCGCCCAAAATGCGATCACCCTCGCTCTATTAGGGTAGGCGATATCGTAAAAAAGATTTAGACAGAATAACTCCCAGGACATGTAAACTGAATTGTCATTAATGAATGTAGTTCTTAGTTTATTTGTATGTTTTTATTTCTAAAGATAACTAAAAATTTATGTCAACAAAATATATTAGTAATTTTTAGAATTTCTGTCAACTATTCACTTTGCTTCATAGATATGTATTGTTATTTGGTGCTAGTGCTACACGATTAGAATAAAATTTTGTACCAAGCATTATAATATTAGTAATGCACAAAATATACATACATAATTACAGGCTTTGTTCTTTTATACCAAAAAATATAATGGAGAGAGTGAATGTTTCTTTATTTTGTCAACTATTATATAAATCTACGTTATTGCTATAATTTATTAGGTATTATCAATCTGAAAATGATAACAGAACTAAACATTCCTCAATGTCTTTTACCAGCTAACTTTTTACCCATTTAGAACTTCAAATTGATTAATTACTTTACAGTAATGAATAAAAACCAGTGTAAAAACATTGTTTGCAGCAGCAGTATTAAAAAAACATTTAGAGTGAGCTGTTTTTGCAGACCAAAAGATAAGCTGACATATTTTACTTTTTTGATACCGATTGATGATGAAGTTCAGTCAAAATGGCAAAACATACCTATAAATCAAACCAATACCAGCTATTTAGCTAAGCTTTTGGTCTGTAACTGACATTAAAATTATCACCAAAGATTTAAAAATCATCTTTTCTTCCAAAGACTGCAGTAACCTACTTGATATTATCTCACTAAAGATCTGAAGGATGTGTAGGTCATTTAATTTCCACATAATTTTCTGTGCATATATGATAGGGATTATGAATATAAGTATTTATTTGAAATATGATGTGTTTTATTTCCTATATTTTATTCCTATTCAAAAAATAATAAAATGTCTAATAATATAAAAAATTCAAACTTCACAAAATGGTTTTTACATGATTTTAATTTTCACTAAACAATTACATTGCCCTTATCGAAATTAAATACCACGAAGCTAAAATAAAAATATAACGGAAATATTTTACTTCTTTGATTTAGGTTTCAGAGTCATGTACAGTATGCACACACCGAAGAATGCGTAAGTTGCCTTGGCCGTCTGAAAAATAAAAGAAACAATACTATATAAACAAATATAAATTTAAATGTATAAAGGCTCTCCAATCACCAAAATAATCAGGGCCATTTAAAAGTCCTGGTGCTTTAGGGACACATGTTATGGCCTACTTGCTTATACTTTTATTGGTCTGAGCTCAATCTATGTGCTTGCTGACTTTGTCTAATGATAGCAAAGGCTACTAAATTTCAAAAGGAAATGAAAATACTTCAATGAGCAGGACCCTTAGCAGTTTTTTAACATAAGTGCACATAGACAGACAGACAATTAAAATCATTGATTCAATGTTCTGCGACTTTAAAACACCCCAAGTTATATTGAGATAAATCTCAAAATGTGACAAGTATCAGATGTAGGAGAACATGACAATCTGCGCAGTTGGCTTGGCTACCAATCTTAGGATGAGAATTCCACATACAAACAAATAGTACTAAATAAAACTCCTGCCAGAGTCTAAACAGTTTTTGGTCATAAGTTGTTAGGATTATATCACGTTGAGACCTTAATAAAATACGAGTATCGTTCTCACATCACAGTTCATTTGTATCTGTCTCACAGTTGAAATTAATCAAATATGTATAGATTTGGAGAAGTACTTTATGAGCTGAAACATAACCTATAAAAGTATAGTAGACTTAGATGAATAATTTTGCCAGATCGATCTTACATTTGCTCTACCCTTGTTGGTTTGGCTGTTGAAGATTCTTGCAAGACCCTTGAGCTGGGCATCATCGACAGAGTCTCCGGCCATTCTGAAAACAACGTAATTTGGAATTTACTAAGGCAAACCACAAAGACATAACTTCCAACTGCTTACATAATGTGGGAATCGTAGTAACCCTCTATTATGGACAGGAAATACAGTAGTTTAATTTGTTTATTACCTTTATAATTTTATTTCAGCCTTATGTAATAAAATCCTCACGGCACTGTACGTAAAGTGAGTACATGAACTGTCAAAGTCAAGCGTTTCGTTTCAAAAAATTCACACTAACATAACACGGAAATATAAGATTTAATAGTATTATAGCTTACATTACATACAACTTCAATATTATATTTGAAAGATCTATTTCTGTTATATTTTTACTGTGTTGCTCATTGGAGTTGTGGTTTAAGTAAACAATATTTTCAGTAATGTGTATTACACTCTTGTAGAAACTAAACGCAACATTAAAGTTGATCTATCAAATTAACAGCCGTCATAAAGTACAGTGGAGTCCATAAAATAATTTCGGAGGGAAAAGAACTTGACTGTACTACAACGTATCCTCTTTCCATCCCTGTCTGCTACATAATTACGTACCATATAATGTAGAATATGTAAAGTCTGAAAACATTGATCGCTATATAAGTTACTTACCATCGTTTGAAATCATTTTTATTTTTTTGCAGGTTTTTTTGATTTGAAAAGCTTGTAGTACACATAGTATACCGCTAAAAATGCGCAAGTTGCTTTAGATGTCTGTAAATAAAAAGAAAAGTAACGTTAAGTAGGTTTATGTATTTGAGTTTAGGTACGCCAACCATACCACGTTGAAAACACCGGTTCTCGTCCCATCACCGAAGTTAAGCAACGTCGGGCGCGGTCAGTACTTGGATTTGGAGTTTAGGTACAAAAAAAAATTGTACCTAGTTCATATTATAAATAAATGTATTTTCTTTCTAAATTATTCTTATTCTAATACGAGTATCGCCTAATTCCGGGCACAAGTAATGAGTAGGTAATGAGCAATACATTTCACTTACGTTAGCCCTTCCTCTATTTGTTTGACTGTTGAAATATCGACTTATGCCTTTTAGGCTTGGATCATCGTCTACTCCGTGGCCTCCAGCCATTTTTTTGGGTTATTCTTTTTTTCTTAACGTTTCGTTCAATTTACATAAATATAAACTGTTGTGCTGTAAGTATGTAGGTATTTAATTGAAAATATTTAGAAAATCATTCGATGTTGACACGCCTGAAATCGACAGACGTGTCAAGCGTCAAACGATCAACATTTTTTTAAAATAGGTAAACCTCAATAATCTTTATGCACAAAGACCAATGAGGTTACATATATTATTAGGTTATAGTTATTGATTGATGATCTTAGTTACAAATCCTGTTTATAGGACACGTGCAGTAACTATAGGTGGCAGCACTTTGTAACCACTAACAAGATTGAGTTTATAGTGGGCAGCATCGTCTACTGTGGCAGTAATTATAGGTGGCAGCACTTTGTATTAAGAACACGGGCAAATTAAGTTCAAATAGATGGCACCAGTTGGCAGCACCGTTGACGTGCTCTATTCCGTATCTTAATAAATAGGTGGGTATTTTACTATTTTACACTGACCTATATTCATAAAATGTAATGATCAATGACTACATAATGTAAATACATCTCCACAGGCTTTAAATACTACCACTACTGACGTCATAGCGTCAATCACCAAAAGTGGACCCAGATCACCACATGGACACCAGATCTGCTAACACAGCATACGTGGTAGAGATAACCGTCGCCAGTGGGGACAAGAATTCAATGTATGTACGTAAGTAACCGCAACACCATGCCTCTTAATATTACAGTTCAGCAATATTGCAAGGTAAAAAATAACAGTCAACACCTGAGCACCACCAATAAAACAGATTTATTCTGCAAATGTTTTAATTTCATAATAATGTAGTAATTTATCAAAAACACAGCACGAAGACTTCATAGCATAAGTTTATTCAGAAAAATATGTAATTTTTATTTACAAAAAATATTACTTCACAAACTTCAGTCACATTTGCATCTTTCTTTGGGCAAAGATTTAAACAATTTATATGTTAATAAATATTTGTATATTGAAAATTTTTTAAACACTGAGTTTGGTGTTATATTAGGCCAATTTGCATTTAATTAAAATCTCAAGCAGATAGATAAAATAAAATATAAAATAATAACTTCTTAAAGTTACAGTGCTTTATTAAACTAAAGATAAAATTCGCTACTTTGATTCATGATTTTGTTTGTATGAATGTACTTAATTAAATGGTGGACTAGTATTCAGTAAAATAAAACATAATTAAATTCAACACGATAATATAAGTAGTTTGATCATACTCATAGAAATATTTTTCAAATTGTGTTATTGTAGACCAATTTCAATCTTACGTCAAATTTTTTCATAAGATAATTAGCCTGATTTTCATTAAAACTAAAATTATAGTTAAGTACACCAAAATACTTCAAAAGTATCTACGTATTCGACATCTTACTCACTAAAAGATTAATCTTATAAACTTGTTCATGTAACATTTTAAAGATCACTTTTACTATACATAATGTTATTGTCCTCTATTTCAAAGACAGATCACAGCTAAGTTAGGGCCACATACATATTGAGTATCATTCAGCACCACAAGTTACCTTGAACAAATGTAATAGTACAAAAGGAGCATTTTAGTATAAGTCGATTAACAAAATATTGGCTAAAATCATTATATTACAAACATGTTGTGTCACCTTTGTAACTACTTCTCCTGATTAAGTTCACATGTAAGACAAAAGGTATCCAAAACGGTGACTTAGATCTTGCTGGATAAAATGCACAATTATTACTTAAAATGCAAAACCAAAAATATCGCCTTCGTCAATCGACCTATAGTATAGGCATGAAGCCATACTATTACTAGATCCATCAAGGTAGCTTATCAAATTATTCCTACACTTCCAATGTCTGGCCCTGAATGCATTAGTCAATGGAGAACACATTATCTTATAACATGAGATCTTCTTCCCAGTCCTCCTTTTCTCTCTCGGAGACTGAGACGGACGGCCGCGTGAGCTGCTTGAGTTCCTCGTGCATGCGCGGGGGGATGGGGTTGTCAGTGAGATCCACATATTCAAGAGCTCGCGATCTTGCTAATCTGTCCACATCCACCTCTGCAATAAGGAAATTATGTCTTTAAGTATTGTTTATACATTAAACTTGGAGATAACCCTTTGCCTTTTCTGCTTGACCCAAAGGTTGACTGGTAGAGAATGCCTCTTGCCTAAGTTCGCCTATTGTACGAAGTTTTGTGCAATAAAGTTTTAAATAAATAACCAATCTTAAGAGTCTAAATGACTCTGTTATTAATTTTATATTGAAACATATTTAGAAAATTAAAAGTAAAATTGAAATAGGGCAGCAATTCTCGTGCACTCGACATTGAAGTAGAATGCAGAATCATAGAATTGGCTTCTAGATCCAGAAAAGGAGTTGCAAGGGGGTTTTTTCGTCTGCCATCAATCATATAAAAAAAGACTAACTAAATAACCCTTACTCCAGGCCACACACGTAGGAGAGATCGGAACAAACAAATAACATAGTGATCTTACCAATGATTTGGTTGTGGTGCGCCAGCAAGGTGTGCAGGCTGGGGCACTGCGCGGCGATGGGCGGCAACGCCACGAAAGTGTTGTGCGAGATGTCCAGCCGCTGCAGGCACGCCAGCGTGCACATCTCGTCCGGCAGCCGCGCCATTTGGTTGTTCGCGAGGTTAAGATCTGAAATACAAGTAAAATAACTGTTTAGATATAAAAACAAAAACAAACATACTGGACATATCTAACAGTAACTGATCACTGTACTATAAGCATGATTAATTGGATGAGGATGCCGCCAGCTGGCGGGCTTCCGACCTCCCAGGTTAACCAGTAGATCCAAAAAAATGTAGAAAAGTTAATCAAAATGACCCGAATGGGAATCAAGCCCAGAACCATCCACCCTTGGTCGCCACCAAGATACTCATTATGATATCATATTGATTTCTCTATTGATGAAACATAGGAAATACGAGTAGTAGGTACTTATACCTACAACAAATTAGAATAGTGAAATAGTTTTATTGCTATCCTCAATATCGTGCTCAACAACGTAAAACATATAATTTTAAATAAATTGTGTGAATTTACAATATTAAACCTCACCTGTTATGAAACTAAATTTGACTGCAAACTTTGGAGGTATCTTAGTAATTACGTTTCCACTGAGATCACAGCTCTTGAGCTCTGTGTGCCGCATCAAGTGATACACTGCATCGGGCACCTGCATTAGCTGACATTCTGACAAATCTGCAACAAAGTAAAACAAAATATTACTCAAACAGTCTGTTAATTTTATCCAAATTACTAGGGAGATCCTTATCAATCAAACATGAATTGTAGTTGCCCTTAGTTTTTGCTACTTTATCTAATTAAGAATATTAAAAAAGAAAGAATAAATAACTGCTATTTTTCTGTTGCTCCTAGTAGACGAATTGTGATTTGCAATGCATAATTTTTTTAAAGTAAATAAATTACTTAAGTCATTTTATCATAACTATTTATTATATAAATATAGTTAGATGAGATAGATCACTATAGACAGATCGATAAGATAGATCACTATGATCCCATAGTGGGTATTTAAACACTTGTGTTATGGTGTAAGAATTAACTAAGGTGCCACAAATATAATCAAATAGATCCTCTTATCCTATCCTCCTATTGCAAAGTTTCAGAACTTAATGCTATGTGCATAAGTAAATACATTCCCAGAGTAATAGTGATCTTTTCCAGACAACCTTGGAGAAAAGTATATTTTAAAACTAGCCCCAGACAAAGTAAAGTGTTAATTACAACTGAATGTTTTAAATAGACCAATCCAAGATGGGAATCGAACCCACAACCCTTGAAATGTGGAACAGGGTAACTAAATGTGCCAGTCAAACGCTTGAAATAAGTGTGGCAAAAGAAAAATCATAAAACTGTGAATGTGCATATATCAACACACCATAAATTAGTAATCAATAAATCAAACATGTTATTAGCTCATTTACACCTCCAATTAGATGTTGAGTAACAGTTTTGTGCCAAAAATATTGGTTATTGGAGCTGAAAAATCCGCATGGACTCGATACCGTTACATCACCAGCATAACCAAGCCCACGTTTCAACATATTGAGGTTTATACCTAGCACTTGAGTCTCCTGAGCTTCTTCACATCTTAGAATCACACGCGTCACCGCAAGAGCCATTGTTATCACGGCAAGGCAGACTCACTGGTGTTACTAGTCTCGATTCACGAAAGCAGGGCTAACGGTAGCCGAAACTATATTAAACCCAACTGCGTTCTAACGTGAGCTCACAAAGTTATTTATAAAATATATTCAGTACTTCGCGCACGAGTAGCTAGAAGTAACTTCTACGTTTTGTTTTACGCACATTCTCCGATAGTCATAATAATACCAAATCTTTAGCTATTTTCGATAAAATTCCTTACAAGATGGAGTAAGTAATTATAAGAAAATATCGTATTTTCACTTAATATTTCGATAATAGAAGAAAATCTAATTTTTGGCATTTGTAAATCAAATCAGCTGTTTTGATTGATTTGACTTTGTTTTTTTTAATGTGACCTTTGACTTTGATGACAAAGAAGTAATCCTATAGAAAGCCTATGTACATAATTACAAAAGTACACTATTTTTGCAATGTGAAATGTTTGGGTTTTAGCAATATTTACTTAATAAAGAGTTTTTAATAACCGTATAACAATTTATACGGTTACGGTACGGATATCTCGAATAATCATGTTAGGTATTATACACGTATGTAGGCAAAGATTTAAATCTTTGTATGTAGGAATAATCAGAAATGTCTTTTATTTTATTTTTTAATATGATCTGTGTGCAACATCATTGATTGACACTTTTTTGGCGCTAAATCAAAAGTTTTTAGGATTCTTCGTAATCTAAATCTATACCTAAGTATTTTGCTCCTGCGTTAATTTTCAAGATTACATTTTTTGATGTGCACATCTATACAAACAGTCATAGATTGAAGATACCTACCTAGTTTATTTTGGATACCTATGTATAAAAACGTAACAAACATTTGAACGTGTCTACCTGGAGCTTTTTCACAAAACTTAACCTTTTAATTACTCCTAATTATTAATATCTACGAGAAAAGTAAGTATATTAGCCGCATACAAATATCTAGGTGCCTATAATACACCGCCTCGTCCATCAATTCCAAGAGGAAGCGTGGCTCAGTGACCTCTCCGACTCAGTTTCTCTCAATAAGGAATAAATTGGTCTGTTAAGGCCAACATGTGTTTCTCGAGTCTGTAAATCATGCGCACGCGTTCTCGAGATGTTCTGAACAAGAGCGATTTATTGTACGCGTCTAAATCGAACGTAGTGCGTGTCAGCGTGATTTAGCCGCAGTATAGGAAATATTAGAGTGAAGTAACCCCAAACAAAGACGAAACGATTTGTAACGACGTGCGATAATATTAAGCTATTAATGTCTTATTTTTATTCGTGGACTAGTAGAGTAGCCCACCCATACCGTGTAGTAGTTCAAATCTTTGTTAATAGACGGCGCTGGGTGTCGATTACATCGCGCAAGTGTTTCGACTTTTGCAATGATGACTTAAGCAATGTTGTTTTCTATACAAGTTAATCAGATACAGGCAAATGATAGAGATATAGATATACGCAGGCAAGTACTTGATTAAGTAATGAACAAAAATATATGTAAGCATGTTTTATTATTTGACGCCAATATGATTAAATAGACTTGCTTTTGAGAAAAAAACACATACATGTAATATGAAGAGACGCTCAATAGAGTCTTTGTTACGCCAGTGATGAGCCCGATTAGTTTGAGAATGCACGTCTGTACGAGTACGAGAGTTGATAGACTCTGCCCCCGCTTAACTGGGCATGTAAGCACACGAGTAGATAAAGTTTACCTAAGTATTTGATTTTAAATAATTTTATCTACTCTACACATGTGATAGTTTTTGCTATTATATATCATGGCATAATGTTCAAAATCTGGTGGTATCTAGTTTTCGTAAAGGCCATGTTAGAGTTTCCTCAGTGCTCTTGACTCCACTGTAGCCGGCTCTCGGCACGCGATAGATCCAGCTCTTCCGCATGTACGCGTTACGCATTGTACTGGAGTAATATCTTCCGCGTCTTGTTAAGGCTTGTATTGCGGAGTTTTTCCTGACTAGCTTAGCTTGTCACGCAATTCCTTTTCGGGGGTTAAGTTTTTAATCTACCTACAAACATTCAAAAAGAGTGCGAAAGGTATTCCCTTTGTCGGCGGCGCACTTGTAACTCCTAAGCTCTGGTCCATCGGCGGTGGTAATCATTACCATCAGGAGATAAACATTAAACTTGTCAGAAAAAACACTACTTTAATATACGATCAGCTTGCAGCCAAAATTCTTATTAGCTAGGATCGTTTAACAGGTGGACGCTTCGGAGATAAAATCTACTTACACAATATAAGTAATACTAGTTAATAAAATAATGCAATTTTGGCTAAAAGCGTTGGGTATTATAGGGGTAGGTAGTCTTATTTGAAAACAAAATGTATCAGTAGCCGCACATTTGTCATAAAATATTGTGTTCTTCAGAAGTCCAAAAATAAACTTCTCCGTAAATTAGACCTATTCATGCGGATGTTGACATGCCTGTAATTTTGGGAGGGTAATCTTTCTGCGCAGTTTGGTCTACGCCATAATCTTGAGATTTTGTTTCGTTATTGCGTCGACAAAGTACTTAGTTAAAATTGTAAACAAGTGGACTGGGCGCTGACATTTTAAGATAACAGTCAGGTTGATTAAATCAGTTCATTAAAAGCCGTTTGCTATGCAATAAATTCACTTGTTTCTTAAAGGTAGCCTTTCCTCAAATTTATTACACCTCTTGAGCTCGTGTCAAACAGGTTAAGGAAGAGATCTTTACTGAGGCATTTATCCCGGAACAGATGCGTGAGTCACCACAAATAGGTGCGTCATTCTTAACCTTACAGAATCGTAAAAGTGAGTGTATTTTTTGTTCCTTTCCAGGTCAAAACAGTATTATGACGTACACAGTTACTATGTTATAGAGGAAAAAGTTCTTGTTTAGATAGGTTGCGGTGATAGATAATGTCACAAATCAGGATTCTGTACTACAGACGACCCTTTATTGACTAGACTAAGTCTATTCACTTGCGGAGCATCCTCCGTCCGCCCCATCCCAAAAGATACAAAGTATAACATAACGAAATGCAATTTCAAAACCGACTGAACTCGAACTTTCAGGAATCTAGTACCAACTGTGAAATATCCATAACCGAATGTAGACCAACGTTGCAATGCGCTCGCGCCGATCCGGCAGGTTGGCTAATTAATTGAAATACACAGAGTTAATCTCCGTAACAAAGGCCAATAAGCCTGCTTCAGTGTAGTGATGTTACGACTCGAATCCAATTTTACTCAAGTCATTTTATCAGTTACACAAAATTTCACTCCGACATTGGGTTCGAGCTTTGAAACGCAATGGGCGGCTGCAACTTACCAACATACGGAACGGGGATTTTATTTGTAAAGCCGCCGTCAGGGTTGGAAAAGGGGTGCTCGCTCAAGAGATACCACAATTTATAAAAAGAAAGTAGGTAGATAATACCTACTACTGTAACTTCCATAACCCCATTGCAACATCTCCACTCGGCAGCCTCTCGAGATTTCCTCGAAAAACTCTCGAGTGTTTAGTATGACAAGTATTCGCCTGTAATTGTTTACCTACTCGAATGACTGGCAAACGTATTTCGGCTGGAGTCGCACCACTAGCCCGACCTCGCCGTTTCTCAACCACGCGGTAGGTATAGTATCTTCGTTTACGAAAGGCGAACGCAAGACATTCGTAAGTTGAGCGTTGCGCAAATAAAGTATATTTCTCGTAATTATCCATTAGAATCCCGTTCATGTTTTATTTCAACCGCATAAGATCGAATTTTGCGTATTTTTTAAAAGAAACAAGAACAAAGTTGTTGCAGTTCCCTGATGGCACAATGTAAGGATAATGCAGTAAACTTAATTTTTTGCTAACGAGTGCAAGTCACTCAGTCATGTACAAATAATTACTTTAGATTAGCTTTGATTTTTTAAATTTAGTTTGAGTTATTTTGAAAGAACACCTAAGTAATTTAATTTCAAAACAATCATCTTACACCGCCCAAATGTAGGAAAAAACTCCTTTCCAAAAAAGACATGATTCGTTAGTTAGAAGTTGATCAACAAGACGTAACCTGTTGTTTTAACATCTTTACTGATTTTAGATAATTATTTTAAACTTCGTGGGACTTTTATTAAAACTCCACCAACATCAAATTCTACAAAGATACATAACTTCACATTAAAGAAAAAAAACAAGCTACTCCACAAGCATACTATTTCGAAATCATATCAGTTGCCTCACTGTTTACCTCACCTAAGATGATGTCCTCGAGAAATAACGAGATAGGCTTCGCTTCCGCGAGTGGAAAGCGGTTACGCTGCGCACGCGGCGATTATAAGAAAATGAGCGGTGACACAATAGAGTGCTCGTGCTGATTGGCTTGAGTGTTAGAAGCGAAAGCCGATAGCTAATGTATAGCGAATTCAGCGCTTTTTAAAAATCGATTTGTTGCTTCGGTGGATTAGAGAAGAATGGCTACTTGTTGAGTCGGAGGTCAAGATCTACTACGGGTCGCTGAGTCATCAGATTATTATTTCGCTGAAGTAGCAATAAGCAAAAATTAGATTTGGGAGAGGAGGTGTTAGGTATACCTACCTATCTTCCTTAGATATTAGGTATGAGTACTTGTAATTTAAGTATATGCATCGCGCCAGGACTACGTTTTATAGGTTGTTTATCTACACATACTCGTATATACTTTTATAACGAAACACATCGTCACAAAATAAGTATGAAAAATCCTACATAATACCACGTAATAATGTCGTGTCTCAGTAGATTGGATTGGAAGTGTAATGATGATCTTACTTTACCTATACAATACCAGGTAATTATGATTACAACATAAAGTATAGGTACATAAAACCTCAACGGTATTTACCCCAGTGAACAAATTTGGTAGATAAACAACGGTAAAACATGGGTACTTACATACCTAATTAATTGACCTAATATCGATGAGATCAGTATACAATTGGAGGTCCTAAATGTTAAAAATCTTTATCACTTCAAAGTTATTAGTTGTAGGTAGTCGATAGGAAACACTCCGCAACCAAACCAGTCAAAATTTAAAACGAATCTAAACATCAACGGCAGCGAATTAATTTGTAAGGAAAAGATTGGAACGGAAGATATAAAACTGTTTGAGCAAGGTGAAATAATTGAAATCGACTCGTTAAGAATATTTCGTTTCTAGTTTGGATTAAAGATTTCATTTTAAAAGCTATTGCCTAATTAGTAGCTCGAGAAGCCCAACGAACTGTGACCAAAGGTCGCTACACAATACAAGGATACCTACAACTGGTACCCTCATACTGACTCATTGGGATTACCTACATTTACTTTTTGAGCAGTTACTTTTTAAAATTTTCTTTTATTATTTTATGTATCAAGGAAAAAGTCTAACTCTCCAGTTAAGTACTATCTATTATTTGCTCTACCGAAGATTCTATTTCTAACTTGGAATAAGTTGATGATGCGTTATCAAGACAATTTTCTACCAATTGTCTAAAATCATACCTTAATTTTATTACATGTGTCTAATCTCAAGTATATTATGTAAGTATCTAAATTACAGTAACTGATTAGAAATATAAAACTATAGAATAGATAAGTACAGAGGTACAATCTAAAAAGTAAAGGCATTGAGCTAATTTTACAGCGTAGTAGTTACACTCACTGAGTAAAGGTATCATCTGAAGGCCTAAACTGTCTGCAGGGCAAAGGCTTCCATCACAGAAACAAGTCATCGCTACATGATGGGATTAGGCTTAATCACCACGCTTGCCTAATGCGGATTGGTGATGAACACAACCTACGTACCTATTTAAAAAAAAATCGAAACATAATTTTTGGTTGAACCTGGACCGGTCAGGGAGGTACTGTGACAATAAAGTGGCGGTATCGGTTTGAAATATCCTTTATTGCTTTTCTGAAATTAATAGGTTAGTGCACTCTCAGCTACGACACTCTGGGAGGATATTCCCTCCAAGTCCCTACTATAACGTGAGGTCTGGACCTTCCTTACTCTAGTCCTCGCGGTATTACAGTTCAAATCTCCTATTATTCAAGTTACTCTTTGAATCCGAATGCGCTCCCGAGAGCGTGTTTGTTTATTTTTCAATGCATGACAGATTCCCATTATAAAATCAGCCATAAACGGCGGCCAGTATCAAAGGAGTTTACCATCGTTACAGTACCTATCTAACCAACAGGTTAAATCACTAACCAACGGGGCGTTACCTATGTACAATCTGTAAACAAAGGAATTTATAAATCTTTATGATGATAATGTACGAATACATACCTACTTACATTTTAACTTCTTTTGCGTCTACCATTAAGTGCGTAGGTAGTCAAAGAATCGACATCAATTAGTGACAATAAATCTTATCTCCAACATTTTTTTACAAATCGGTCGCTAGGTCAGGGTCAAGCACCTAATTAGTGAACTATTGAGTGGTTCATTGACTAACGGAGCTAATTACCCTATGTGGGTTCCGCTCTTCCGAGTATTGAGCGACCTTAAACTTATCTTCGGTGACTCGTCCTATGTAGATGTCATTAAGGATTTCCTTATCTTTACACGGAAATAACGAAATGTGTAAACTTTGTCTGTTATAATATTTAAGTAGATCTTCTGCATTTTTGAAGATATGACTGTAGGTATACAGTCAATATCAAATTGATCTCTCTCAAAGCTAGCCCTATATTTTACAGGTGCTAGAATTTATCAATGTTTATTCATAGAGTTCTTGTTTACGTATTTGCGTGAAAGAAGAAAAATAAGTAAATTTGGTAGGTAGGTTAGGTATATAGGATTAATGACGATAAGATATGTATTTATAAATTAGAAATATAACTAAGTAATTTTAATTTTAATCCAATAATCTTAGGCGTTTAGTTACTTGCCGCATTATATTTTGGTTTTGCCTTAGTGTTTGGGTAAATATTGCAGAGTCCTTCATTCAGATCATATTATTATAATGTAGAAACATAATTGTATCTATTCTAGCTAGGTAAATACTTACCACAAAATGCATGTAGGTACTTATAGTTATTTTGTGTAAATACCCTTTCTTCATACGACACCAAAGTGTAATGACACAACTTTCCATTCCACCGACAACAACGCAATTTCTAAGATAAGATACTCATAATTACATATTGAAAACAATACAATTATCTTTATAATCTTTCATCATTCTTTCTCTAATAGAAAAATGAAAACAAAACATAATCTAAGAACATTTTTAAATCAAACTGAGATTACATAGGCAATTCAATTTCTTTGGTAGAGATAGAGATATTTTTGGTAGACATACCTAGTGATAATTTTAAATAAAAAATTATCCTTTTTTTTTTTTAAAACCGAGAATTGACCCCCTGGTAATTGACCTGGAACTAAACACCCAAACTAAAAAAAAAAAACTGTTCCAGCAACATACAGTAATGACGATGCGGGAATCGAACTTCCGACCATTGCTTCTCAACCAGTGGCGCCACATTATACATTCAAACATCATTATGACCCGAGGCTCATGGAATATTAGGTAATAACAAGTGAGAGTAAGTAGGTTATTGATAGTAAATGACAAAAAGCATAAGTTTGTGTAGGTATCTAAACAACTAAAGTAGGTAGGTATGTACTTAGTGTACTTTAAATTCGCATTGATCGCCGAAGTTTCTCTACCAATTGAAATATTTTTTGGGTAACTTATTTTTTATTAACAATTTAACAAAAGCTTTGCAATATACGAGTATGTTAAGGAGGTCTGTATACAGTCTAATAATTGTACCAAGTTTATGTTTATTTAGATTTTAGACGATATTTGAAAGATTTATAAATAAAATTCAGATCTGTTTTCGTGTTCATAATACTTACAGATTTTTTTTAAAAAAGTGAGTTACTTTTTTTTTAATGCAGAATAGACTTTACCATTTGTAAAATAAATTAAAAAGATTACCTACAACTATAAGTAACCTCAGAATTTTCTTTGTTTATCAACAACACCACAAACGTGTGTCTAACTTAGCTTATCTAGGTTTGCTCAGCATTATCTGTTCCACTGACCGAGTTGATTGTTTTCCTGCGCATCCTCGCAGCGGCTGACGACCCTGATGACGGCGTGGCCCGCCAGCCGCGCGCAGATCATCATCGCCGGCGCTCGGGGGTCCACCTCCGACGCCTCCGCGGGCATCCGCGTGTCCCCACCCTCATAGTCCGAAGGAGGCCTCATCACTGCACTAAGTCACTCTTCACCTCACAAAATCCACTCAGTTACTGCTGTTACTGCTCACGCACACAGTCTTTCACAGCTGAAAGGATCGCGTATGCTTTAGCTTTAGCTCTAGTTCATCTACCACCGAACCGAAACGCGAAGCGCCTGGGTCCGCGGCGGCACTCTGGTAAATTCGTGCGCCGCATTCGCAACCAGCTTTTATATCGTTGCCAAAACAAAGACGCGTGGTGTGCGACAGAGAGCGCAACAATAACAAACCTCTCACTCGCGCTGTCTGCTGCGCAGTTGACGCAAGTTGTTTGGCGGAAACGCGGAAAAACTTTATGAGGGATAGGAGCCCGTGCCCGGGCCATCCCGGGAGGTCATGGGTCCTGGCAATTAGCACAAAGGGATTTCCGCTTCAGTAGGCGATACTTTCTCGTTTTCATTGCCGCATTGTCACGTCCCAGTATCATTGTGATCTTATCAGGGTTTTGTTTGCGCGTAATCGTTTGAATGAGCGATTGTTGATGTGCTCAATGTGAAAGGCCGAACACGATTTTCCAGCCTAATTCACAAAGTGCCGTCACCGGACTCATACGCAGCAAATTATTGCGGGCACTTGATGCGCGAACCTGATTGCGGCAATTTAGAAATGTTTTCGTTCCAAACGGACGTAAATCACCGGCTTTCCCTATTAGTTGAGGTGGTTGGGTAGGTTGTTGATAGGTAGTTATGTAAGCCCCTTTGGTAGTACTGACTGACTATGCAGATGCGTGTGGAATGTTTGATGGAAATGTCGGATATATTTTTAAAGATGTGGAATGTATTGCGATGATAGAACGTCTTTCATTACCTCATAATTTGTAAGTGTGAGTTTTTGTGTCGCATGCAACTTTCCTCATTAGACTGTTTCTCATAAGGTTATCACATATAGGGACTGAATCTTGATCTCTTGAATGAATAGGTATCTAAAGTACCTACCTACACTTATAGTGACTAGATTCAGCAAATCTGCCCAAAGAACTACACTCTGATTTGTAATTCTACCCAATAAAGTTTCATAACGGCCTTCATTTTATCCAATAATATCGAGATTATAGTCAACTCTATTGCAAGAAAGTTGATTCGTAATGGTGAACGTAGCAACACTAAGTAGGTGTTACCAAAGCGTTCATAATTACAGAGTTGTAAAGAGTAGAGCTACGTCGTTATTGCTGGATACCTTAACCCCCATGTTACAAAACGCGATCTAAGAACAGTTCCGGAACTAAAGTTGTTCGAGACCCTTAAGACATTGTTTGTTATTAGAACGGGATGTTTGAACTTCAGTTTTGTAACAGGTACTTAGAATTTTTCGAACATAGCTCGGGTTTGTGATCACCAAACCGCATTAGGCAAGTGTGGTTATAAAGCCAAATCCCATCATAGTAACTTATTGATGATACGATTTCTATGATGGAGGCCTTTGCCGTGCAGTGGGACAGTATATAGGCTGATAGGTGCTCTTTACTTAGATATCTATACCTAACAGAAGTGGAATGAACTTGAAATAAAAAAATCGAACGAGTTCTCCTTCCTATTTCTTGTTAAGGCATTATGCTAAGAAAGTGTTAGGTCCATAACAATAATACAGCTCAATGGTGATCTTGTCACACTGCGGAAATAGTCTTGAACACATTGCTACTGTTGCTCATGTCATGCCCAAGATGGAAGTCTATGTTTCTTTAGATTCTGAAAACTATTCATATCAATGAAATAATTAATTGCTTCTGTCCACGCTTCGGCATGAATAAGCCGAGTCGACCGGAGGTAGCGGCAATCGCTTACCATCAGGTGATACGTCTGCTCGTCTGCCACCTGTCACATAAAAAAACGGAACAATGTGATAGACCCTAAGTGTAAATAACATGAAATAAAACAGGTATTTCATATGTATGTAGGCGGTAGGCACTAGTACACTAAGTCTTAGTATAGGTATGTAAGTAGGTATAAAATTAAGAAAGAAATCTGCATTTTAAATCGTAGCGTAAGCGTATATCAGGTGTTGTCTTCAGAGGTCAAAACATACGAAATGGACACTTCAAAATTATCATGGACAATCTCACCGTAATGTTCACGGGCTTGATTGTGCAACCGTCAGGTGACGCTTTCCTAGGTTGTAACAACCATACGAATCAGTCAATTAGTAATAAATTAAGGTAGACACGAAGAGAAAAAGAGCACTTACATATAGATACATAGGCATCTACTCCTAATTTGCGTCAATTAAAAACCTTGACGTCCAAATGTCGTTCGTTCAACGCACTGTCTCGCAGAGTTCGCCAAACGAAGACGCAAAATTTCATTTGAGGAAACCTTGAAGCCGTGCCAGAACTATATTCCTATGTCCCGTGGCCCGATTAAAACTGTAACTACTTATTTTGTTTGCAAACGTACGGGAAGTTTGGAAGTCCACAACGCAATAGTCGCGTTTCTCTGAATATTCTGTCAATAAAACAAATGAAAACGAACTTGAGATAAATATTGATGTTGACTTGTTTCTTATTATTCAGATTCGTAAATCGGTTATTTAAATAGTTAGTCTAGTTTGAGAATTGTTTGTTTATCTGTATCTTTTTAGCTAAAATAATACGGTAAATATAAACAAAATTAGATACCTACGTCGGCCTTCGAATTTTCATTTTCTTGCCGTAAATTAAAGAGGGGGTATAGAGGGCATTATACGAGTAGGTACAATACAAAAGAGGGGTATGAAAATTTTGATTGTTGTCCAAAATAAGGTTGTCCCCAGTAAGTCTAAGGTCTACCTGCAGACTTTGCAAGTTAAAAACATTCATGGTTGTACCTAACTAGTAGGTTCTAGTATCGAATGGGATCCCTGTGACTTTGTGTCTGACTAAATCCACTGCAATTAGCGGGTCGCTAAAGTAAAATAAAAACACAAAATAACTCTTAACTACTTAATGTATTATTTTAGTCGGGTTAAAATACACAATATCATTACCTAACCCATAAAATAAATCATAGATAGCCCATAATATGTCGCTAACCTACCTACATTATTACAGTCAGCATAATCCGTAATTTAGGTAGCTGTCGTTTGAGTAGCGAATTGTTAGACGAATTTCTTCAATACTTTGCCCTTGGTTATGTGTAAAAGTGCAGCTAATTTTATGCGTAGACCTCGCGTCTACCGCTATTAACCCACTCGGCCTACATCGGGGCATCTGCGTTATATTTATTGAGAAATATTGCTTCACCGCGCGCGGAAAATTTAACCTTATTTGAATACTTTACGGAATATTTTCTCGGTATGTCGAATCGAAAGTGGCGAGAGAGAATAAGCCGAGTTCTACCGCAGTTTCGATTTTTAAATAAAATGAGATTATTACCTATTTGTCTGACGGTTTTTTCCTTGAACTAGATTGCTGATCGTATTTAAGGAAACATTTATTATTTTACTGATAGTTTTGATTTTGGTATCTAGGTAAATGCGGTGCAGAGAGTGGAAGTATGTAGGTACTCCTACCTATTATTTGATTTAATTATCCACTCCTAGGAGGTCTTTAAGATGCATTATGTTTTTACCATGTTATTTATTTGTAAATGGAGGTAGATATGCTATAAAATACAGTTTGTTGATGTCAAGTTGTGATCAAAAGAAAGACCAGACTAAGATAAAACAACCACTTTATAAGTGAGTCAATCAAATAACCGGGATGGGTAAGTAGGTACATACCTGATCTGGTAGGTAATAGAAAGGAAGTCATTGATTATAAAATAATGTTTGTAAGTTAATCAATTCTTAAATGACTAATGTTTATTGATAGAAGTAGTAGTTTGATATGTTATCAGATGACACGTAGATTTTTTCATATAAGTACCTACTACATACCTAGGTTGGAAAATGATTTATCAATAATAATTGTTTTATCTTTATAGCCCTTAGACTCTCGAACAAACGACTTATGTTTTATTAATTAATGTAGGCTATACCTATATTATGTGAACTTCATATTATTTTAATTCAAAGCTTTATACCTATTAATATTAATAACGTGCTATTGTTTCTGATTTGTCTAAAGTTGACCAAAAAAGCACCAGAAAAATGTTTTAGCAGCTTATTTTATTTATTTAAATTTTTATTACACAATAGTTTACACAAACGAACTCTATCAACCTTTGGGTCATGCTAAAAGCACAAAGATGCTGCGAAAATTATACAGCGTTGGGATATTTATCCTAAAAGTAATAAAACCCTTTCCTGGCAGGAACCTGAGGGAAACAAACGAGCGCCGCGTCACAGTGCGCGCGCGCCGCACGCGGTCAGTGACGCGCAAATTTTCCGCGTCGGCCGTCAAACGGTTCGCAGAAGTTTTTTCCATCCAGCTTAAGGTCGATCCTTTGTGCTATTTCAGGAAAACCTGGACTTGCGCCAGCGCCGGCTGTCGACGCAAACACACGCGGCTTTATCCCAGGATAAATACCTTTAATTATAATCCTTCCTCCTTCACTATACGGGCCATATTCACAAAACAATCTCAACGAACGGCTTTGATTGCTTAAACACGAATTTTCTTTGTTTAGCCAAATTGTAAATGGGAATGTTGCCACGTGTGGTGGCAGTGAAATGTTTTTCCAGCCTTCATTTTGATTGTTGTAATATATTTCAATGTTAAGGTTGAAACTTGCATGTTTAGATGAAATGAAGCTAAAATATCTTTCCTACCTACCAGACTTGCCTTTCCTGTTGTTATATTGTTGGGAAAATAATCTTAAAGATGTCTGTGTGACACTGACCTCTATTAATTATTACCCGTTGGAAAACCTGATTTCCGTTATTCTGTTCCTTCTACATAAGTATTTTTTGTAAGTACGTTGCTCTAGTTAATTCGTATTACCGATAGTTGGGATAATGGACTTACGGTTATTTTAATCATTCTTCTAGTTAAAATCGAAATCATGGAACAGATTCAGCAGCCAACCCCGATTGAATGCAGATTTCCTGCAAATTGAGTTCATCGAACTTTGGTCTATAAATAAGGAGGTAGAGTGCAAGTTCCTCAATCCAATGCTGTCGAAGTAGATGAGTAGGTACTATTATTTAAGCGGAGTTTTTATTTAATGTTAACATCACGCTAAATATTGTTAGTTTCTATTTATGTTTTACGCGTATTTTTATCATTACGCGAAACACGTTTTAGCTGCGCACAAGCAAATAGGAAACAAAATTTTCAACACACACTACGCAGCTAGTTTTTAGTTTTCTTATCTAAATATAACATAACATAAAACCTTTTCTATTCTATTTTGTACCAAAACATAATGTTTAGTGCGCCAGAATTGTGGCCGACTGGCGCAAGGGAGTGACCCTGCCTCATACGCCAGAGGTTGTGGGTTCGATCCCCACCCTGGAGAAATATTCGTGTGATGAACACGTCTTGTGTTTGTTCAGTGTCTGGGTGTTATATATGTGATCCTCCTATGTTGTCTGATATCTGTAGGTAACGCTATTTAGTTCGGAGTTAGGTCAATGTATGAGATGTCGTGTGAATTTATTACTTACAAGTATTATATATTTTTTTTTTGTTTTTTTTTTCGTCTATATTTGCCATATCTCATATAAGTATAGGTATAGGTAACTGCGCGGTTGGAGTCCCAGATATACCTACCTAATATATGCGTTACGCTGTTATGTTAAAGTGTTGTAGGTAACCTGCTTGCTGTAGGTATAGCTTAGGGTTCGCAATACCGAATCATTTGACCTAAACCGGTATTTTCGGTATTGGCCCCAGACCAATACCGATATCCCGGTATTTTCGATATTTCCGGGATTAACCTAAGTTAGCAAATTTAGTATAATAAAGTTAGTTTACGGAGGAATAGTAAGTAGGTTCCTAACCTAAATGAATTCATCTTCTAAATAAAACAAAATTTTCATTGACACAAGGTTTATTATTATTGTTGGCAATCACCCATTTAGTTAGTACTTAGCAATAATTTACTAATGTTCCGTTTACAATAACTTGAGGTAACTAGTTCAAATACTTTAATTACATTTATACCTACTATGACAGTTTAGCAAAACTAAGTATTATGGCCAATCAAAGAGCAAAGCTATAAAAATAAGTTGAAAACAATTGCGGTAGAAACCATTAATTAAACGTTCTATCTTAGCCATTTGCAGTACAAAGTACAATACAATACAATACAATACAAATGTAGAAAAATATTTGCACATCTCTCACTTTCCACATCACCACATGCAGCTCTTTTCAAAAATAATTAAAAACTCCATCCCATATTTTTACGACATGCATGCAATATAATAATTTAAAATCATTTACTTACCAATTTGTCTATTTTATTTCTAAATTCCGAGTGTGGACAACAAAAGCAATTAAAAAATCACAACCAACACCACCAAACCAAAACACGCAATGACGAAATGTACCTAGGTTAGGTAAACTAAACAGTTGAAATAGGAAATTTGACACTTATCGGTCGCAACCATTGACCTATATATATGGACCGGGCCTATTGTCCTATACAGAAATCAGTTATACAAATACCATGCGTGTCGACGTGGAATTCCCAAAACTATTGTTCTCTCTATCTAACTCAGCCTTGATTTCATAAGTGGAAAGAGATGACACTATTTCATTCAGCTCTTTAATCGGAAAAATTTTCATTTGACAACCACGTTAATGCCTAATGCGGCCAAAAAGCCATGTTTAGTTACAGTTTTCTGAAGTACATGAAGTGTCAACTCACCGTTTCTTCCGACAAAAATAACTAATAATTTCTTTTCTTTTGAGAACTCGTTGTCCACATTACACAGGATATTGAAGAAACATTTAATCATTATGCCCAAGTGAAGTGTTATAGGATGTGGCTCAAGGAAAAGCGAAAATCAGCAAAGATTAACATTGCACCGGTATGTTATATTTTTTTCTAATTATTATAAAATGTTCATTATATTTATAGAAACTTTGAATGTTTTACACTTTTGTTTCCCCGTGTGATTCTATCCGTGTGTTTTCAGTCCATAATTATGCTTCATTTTGAATATTTTTATGTTATAAAAATTCGTGAGTTTTATACTAGGGTTGTAGTAAAAACATCGATAATATTTTACGATGAAGATAAACCTTTTATGCTAAGCGATGAATTTCACTTTGGGGAGTATTGTAATAATTTGATTTTGATCACATATCGTAAACTCGTCAATTTGAGATTGTTATTAATGATACCGGTATTACATACCTACTGCTACGACCTCCCGTTTTTATTCACTGAGCTACCATTGCCCTACCTCTATTATTAAGAGTAGATAATATCATTATAATCTTATCAATAATACCATAATTTTCTTACTTACAGATCTCTTTCTACAAACTGCGACGAACTGAACTCAGGAAGATAATATCACTACAAGCTCTACTACCTACTACCACCATAATTGTAAATTGAATACATATCTGTATACCTAGTTGTAGTGGACGAGGTGGAGGAAAGAAAACTCGGTATTAGAGAGTAAAGAAATACTTATTTAGCGGTCACAGACCAAACTATTAAAATAATTAAAATTACGAATTAGATGTGCGCGTTAGGTGTTCCTTGTATGCAGTGGCGATCCGGATGTCCGTTGAGTCGATTTCCGCGACGTCATCGGCGCCTCCCATTGGTCCGCTTGTGCGATATCACGTTATGAAGCACCAATGAGAGCGGACGCATATCACGCGATAAAATTCGTTGATTGGAATGATTGGTTCTATGATCCTGGTGTTGCCGCTATGATCCTGGTGTTGCCGCAACACTAGTTAAGTTTAATTTTGCAATAAAAAGATCTATATTATCTATCACATATTAAGAGCATAATTATTACCTACTTCAAGAAGACTTGTAAACTTTGTGCAATAAAGAGTACCTATCTATTTATACTTTGATTTTCATTTAACCAGTAACTTAAGCTTCTAATCAATCAATTTTACGAATGTCATTTTAGGCTTTCAAATTAGGATTTGAGACGAGTTCTGTCAAAACAACTTCCATCGGTCTCAAACGAAAGAATGGTCACTTCAAATTACGAAATGACGTTCTCAATCGTTTGGTTGAGTCTCAAAATTACTTCAATACTCAATGCTTTATTTGCGTTTCACTTCAAATTAGACCCCCAGTCAGTATTGACTTGACAAATTATGATATCGATAAAGCATTATCAACAGAGCAGCACTAAAATAGCTGTCAGTCCGCCATTTTATGTTCTAAACCGGCACGTTTTTTTTGTAGGTATTTCTGCTCTATATTTATAACTCATTGGTCGCAACTAACTTCAACTCACTTACTTGCACCGTTCGAGCCACGCTATTGGCTCGTTCGCTAATCGTTGCGCGGGACAGAGAGCGGGAAGTTCGGCTACTCGGCTGTCGCCGGATTCATCAGTCTTGTAGTAGGTAAGGCGAGGTGAACGAACTCGCGCGCGCGTAATTTGAATTAAATGGCACGTAACTTTGTCTTATGTGTATTTGTTTTTTATTTATTTTACTAAAACCGAAAATACCGAATATCCCGGTTTTTGTGAAATGACTACCGGTATTAATTAGACCTAAATTTGGCCCGGTATTCCGGTATTTTCGAAATTCGGTATCCCGGTTTGCGACCCCTAGTATAGCTTGGTGAACGATATTTTTCGGTCAAGCGTGACTTCTAGTTCAATTCATTCTCCATGGACTAAAACAATAGACAATAGGATCTGACGCAGGTGGACTCTGCCCGGCGCGTGCGCTGCGCGCTGAAGCAATGACACATTGAGGTTAATGCGCTTGGGAAACCGTTATCATGAGATTTGGATAGTAAGCAGGTAAAGTATCTTTCGTTTGTTCCGTCAATGCCGATGTCAATATGACATGCTAGAGCTTTTTGTACACCATATTCAATATCTGAACCATTGGGCTCAACCTGGGAAAAATTGGGATAAGGGATTGTCCTTCATTAGGTTTTCTTAGCTCTACTTATACCCCATGCATAAAAACTCTTTTGTAGAGGAGGATAGGTGTGAAGCGTGTATCTAGGGAGTCCGGGGACAGTGGCTTATGACGCGTGAGGAGAATTTAAACGTGGGCAACGCGTTTCCCGCGTGTGATTTTCCCTACAAATGCAAAATCTAACTAACCTCAAAACGTATAACTAATGTTGTGTGTGTGTTGTAATAAAATTTGTAGAAGTTAAAAACTCACCCGCATCGACTTTCAGATTGGCTGACTTGATGCGGCCTGTATTTAGCGTCTTCCTGCAACCTTATGGTGGCCACAGATGGTATAATTTTTTTTAAGTGATAGGTGGCAGAGGAGCAGGCAAATCACCTAATGGTAAGCTATTGCCACCGCCCTTAGACCCTGCAACACCAGTTTTTTTTTAATCATCACCTTTATCTTTTTTTTTGCACGAACAAACACACGTGGGTGGACACTAACTAGAGGAAAAAGAAACAATGAGTAGACAATGAACAATAATGTATTAATATCAAGTGGGCTCCGGGTCCTGGCGCTGCTGCGCCGCCTGCGCCGCCGCGCAGCAGTGCAGCATGAGCGCCGTGAGTGCGCACGCGCGGCCCTCGCCGCCCTCGCCCGCGCTCGCGTCCGTCGCCGACAGCTCCTCGCGGACTGCTTGCAGCTACGACAATAACCAGATCTGTTTATGGATATTCCTGTTTTGGTTCCTATTTAACGCGTTGGTGTAGTGGTTTAAGTACCGGGCCATAATCTTGGGGCCCCGGGTAAGCAAAAAGTATGTTTCGATTTTTTTGGGTTTGTGATCGGTGTGATCGGATAGGTACACATCATAGTAGCGATGACTTAATTTTATTTTTTTTTTATAGAAGAGGCGGCAATCGAGCATGCGGGTCACCTGCTGGTACGTATCACCGCTTCCCATGAACATCTGCGAGATCAGAGGTCGCTGATGCGTTGCCGGCCTTTTAAGTTATAGCCGTCAGGAAGGAAATACTGCCGCAGCTAAACTATTCCCCAAAACGGAGGTTTGCGGAAGAAAATTCCTCGAGAAACGCACAGTGCTAGATCGTCACCCATTCCTACGATGGAGGCCCTTGCCCTGATAGCCCTACCACTTGACTCACCATCGCCAGTCACGTCGCCCCGCACCCGGCGAACGGGTTGCCCGCCGGCTCCAGCGCCTGTTCCTTTGCCCGGAAGGTATATAGGCTGACACTCACCATCTCATGTATCTGTGTGTGCGTGAGCTTGGCCGCCAGCTCCGGCGCGGAGTCCCGCGCGGCCGCGAGCAGCGCGTCCGGCGGCAGCGCGCTGCGCAGCGCCGGCTGCAGCATGGCGCCCACGCCGCCCCTCGCCAGCCACGTCGCCCCGCACCCGGCGAACGGGTTGCCCGCCGGCTCCAGCGCCTGTTCCTTAGCCCGGAAGGTATATAGGCTGACACTCACCATCTCATGTATCTGTGTGTGCGTGAGCTTGGCCGCCAGCTCCGGCGCGGAGTCCCGCGCGGCCGCGAGCAGCGCGTCCGGCGGCAGCGCGCTGCGCAGCGCCGGCTGCAGCATGGCGCCCACGCCGCCCCTCGCCAGCCACGTCGCCCCGCACCCGGCGAACGGGTTGCCCGCCGGCTCCAGTGACTGCTTCCTTTGCGTTACAAGTGCTGATCGTGAAAAATGTCACTGTCTTCGTCTCTCTTTTGGATGGACTACTTTTAAACATTTATAGATAGAAGACAAGACAAGTAAGAAGTAGTAGTAGTAGCTCGAGTAGAGTATGTCGTAATTCGTAAATTAACTTCGTCCGTCTGGATTTCCTTACAGCTGTAAAAGCATCATTTTATTATTCATAGATCTCGCGTTTCAAATCCTATTGAAGATTCGTGAGCATCTCTTTAGTTTCTTTTATACCTACCATTGCAAGCTGAGATCGGCTTACCATAGACAAAACAAAGATTGAAATCGATCTATTCCATTCATAGCTCTGGAGTTACTTATGTAAGCTTTCAGTCCTGCTGATCCAACCATCGATTATTAGTCTTTGCATCAACTTAACACCTTTGACGTGGTTCTGTTGGCGCTAAAGCTGTTTGGATGACTGATATCAGGACAGGATAGTCAAAAAGACTATCGGAACGAATCAATTGTTTGGAGCATGAAGGTAGAAAAGAGAAAGAAACTCATAAAGGAAGGTTTACACAACTCATGCGAGTTATCTACCTGGGCGTGTGGCTCGGCGAGGGTGGCAGGGACCGCGAGGAGGAACAGGTCTTCGGTGCGGAGAGGGAATGCGCGGAGCCGGCGCGTCGCAGCCCAGCCACCAGCGCGCTCATGGCTCCACCGCCTATGATATATTGATTATAATTAAAAAGTTTACAAATTATATAAACGAACTTTCCAGTGAAACTATCAATGAACAAAAAATGTTTGTCTTCTCAATATACACGTAGGTTGGTCTCCTCTAATCTACTATGGAGGGAGGTACCTTATATTTTTAAACTTTCGCGTTTCATTATACTTACTTACAAATACTTCATATAAACGGGATTAAACGGGCTGTTGTAACGCAATCGAAACGTCAATCAGTCCTACCTTAGTGCTAGAATGTAGATACTTTTATTTAAATCTCCTCGCGTTTAGTCCCGTTTATATAAAGTATTCGTATGGAGGTACCTACCTAAATACAAATTATAAAATCTGTGCTATAAGTTCCTATCGGGAATTTCGAACGCCAGTCAAACTATTGACAAAAACAAGCACCTTAGAAGAAACGTATATTTACGTATAATGGAATAGGTTCATCCATGGCTAATCCTGAATCCGGCTGTTAAAAAACGTGACCTAAAAGAACTCATGGAGGAAATAGGAATCATATTTATTCGGGAAATCGGGATATTTGTATCAGAGTTAGTTAGCTGCTTGGTTACGCCCGAATTTATCAGGTAAAGTAACAAAAATATTGTTGACCTTTTTTGTCTCTGCCATAATTTAAGCAGCAACATAAGCAGCTCAACAACTTTTTTCTCTGCCATAAAGTTCAGTTGGAAAGGGATAACATAATTTTTGAGCACTTCTTGAAGATAAGCATATATGAATATCCTTTTTACGATTTTATTTTTTTAATTTTAATTTCAGCTAATGCAGTTACATAAATTGGACAAAAGCGAACGCGCTTAGTTTAATTTAAGTCGGCTGCTCCAAATAATTCACGCGTGTGGTGCTATCGACATTGCGCAGTGACTCGTGATTCGACGTAGATTGTTTTCATGGGCCATGTACGCACATTTTAAACGGCTATTTTTGCCCGAGTGCATTGCTTTGTGAACTCAAGAGTACAATGCTTTATTCAATTTATTGCAGGTCGTTAGACGCAATGGATTAGAATAGTGGAACCGCATACGATATAGCAAGGATGTACCCAGCCTCTTTTATATTCAGTTGCTGAAAAGTTGAAAATTGCCATTACATAGGCATAGTTAAAGGGACCAGCAGCGGTGAGAAAATTTAGTTTTATAATATATTTTTCACGGCGCTTTATTTACCTACCTATTTAAGTAGGTACCTACTTTATTTTTTATGTAGGTAAGTAACATCCAAGAAAACCTGTAAATCGTCCTATTTATTTTTCTATAGTTTGACAACGAATTTTTTTAGGAATTGAAGTTTGATTTACATTCTTGATTGAAAAGCGAGCATAAGTATCTATACCTCTAAGTATGCGTGGATATAAAAAAATTGCGGCGAGTAAGGAGATATATATTGCGTCCTACTCGGTGCAATCTTTGTAATTTTAAGTATGCCTACCTACTTACTTCATTGCAACAAGTTTGTAAGTAAGTTAATAAAAAATACAGTTGCATAGAAGTGGAATCTACCTACATACTTAACACGTTTGTAATAATGTTTGTAAATTCTAAGTAAATGTGTGTCAGATTACAGAAAACCGCTCTTTGTGGTTGCAAGGTGTGTTTCACATTTTTTTTGTGAAATAAGAATAGAATAAAATCCAGAAGTCGCTTCTTAGATACGTTAACCAGAGCGTTAAAGGACGAATGTTAGTAACAATGTAATTAATTAGTAAGATAGGAAAAGTTTTAAAAGGTCCCGTATACGGTACGATCCATCGTTAGGTACGATATTGTTTGATACGATCACGCATATCCCCAAAACTATCGTAATTCACACCCATACACGACTCCATTGATTGTAACGACAGCTACTACCTACCTACCTACTTATTCATTATCGTTTAGTAGGTATCTCACTGACGCGTGTTACTACACGAAAGAGTAGTACTACAAGAAAATCGTATCGTAAAGAGCAAATACACTGTCGATTTATCGTTACGATATTAATTTTTTTTGCGGGCCTCCTATATAGTGTTGTATCGTGTGTGATGCGATTACATATTGGTATGTAGAAGTCGACACAAATGCAAGTGATTGACGTTCTCCCATACATTTTGTTTGACATTTGGTATCTAATTATAGCGTCGCAGTAGCGTCAGAAAATAGAATTGGATAGAGCAAAGTATTGAAAAATATAATACTTAATCGTTAAACAAATTCGTGATATAACTAGTGTAATTCTTTTCGTATCGTTTGGTTTCGTTTTCTATCCGCTTTTACAAGGATGTGTAAAGTATCGTGATGTTAAATGCGTGCTGCTTACACGCAACACAGACAGTTATTAGGCCTAACTCTTATGTAAGCATGTATTTAACGAACATATTGCAATATTCATCGTCTACCAGAATGGAGAAAGAAATATTGAAATGTCGCAGTCAAAATATTCATCACATAATTTTGTGATATGGCCAGCAAAAACTGTGGCAGCAAAAAAAATATCATTCATACGCTTAGATAATGATAGGAAAGTCAGTCCGAGATTGGCCATATCATTAAAATACAATCGTTTCAAGATATCACGAACATCATGGAGTTATTAATTTTATAATTACCTATGTTACCTGTAAAAAAATACCACATTAATAAAGATTATTGTTTCCGAGGTCTCTTCATTTGAAAGGGAATCTATAACCTAAGTTTTAAATGCAACCATAGTGGGTCACCAAACCTTCATTTTAAATACGTCATTGAGAAGTAATTATCATCACACATGTAAAAACACTTAGCAAGCAAAAACTGCACTTGACCGATTTTAACTAAATTAAAACGCGAACACACGACTGACAAGGTTAACTAGGAAACAGTGGGCTATACCAATTATCACACATCAACACAGGGCTATGGAGGTAATGGCTATCTAGCACGAGACTATGAAGGGAGCACAGATGCAGTGACCTTACTGGAAGAGAACAAAGACCATTCATAGGGCCCGTAGACGAGTGCAGTTTGTAGAAGTTACTCATTTGCTGCCAATATGCTAACTATGCTCGTTATTACTGAGCCGCAAAGAAATCGAAGCACCGTCAACTTTTCATTACTAGACCTGGCTTTGTACATATATATTTAAAAGCCATATTATTATGCTTGTCTTATAATCGCATTTCAACTGACTCCAAAAATGCCATTTCAAGATTGTAAATAGATGTTATAGATATATTCACGGGTAAGATATACATATATCTACTCATAGATATTTCTGAAAAACAAGGATACTTGTTATGTTTTATATATTTTAAAAGAAATGGCCTTTCCTTTGGAGTTAGTTAAAATTTAGATATGATAGGTATCAACACATTCAAATCACTGCCTTTGAAAATTTGATGGTGGTTCGATTTACTCGACCCAGTGTAAATCGAAATGTTGTATTCTCCGGGCGAGTACAATCATCAAGATTTTCCCATACTCAATGATATAAGTATGTAAGTCTTAGTCTTTTCCTTATACTCTTATTATCTAACTTTTTCTTACGTCTTAGGGCAGTACCACGCAGTGCTAGATGCTTGAGTGGAGTCAATAAGATCAACTGCTTGTAATAAGGTATATTCTTTTTGTCTGATTGCACGCATTTTTCCTTCCTTATAAATATCAAGATATTTATGGAAATTACTGTGCTCATAGCGCTTTGTATGACACTTTAGAAACTAAAACTAAAGATATGCGTGCACGTGCATATTGGGTTCTGGGATTAACCAGATTTCCGATGCCCAAAAATCAGCAAACGCATTGCTCTAAATGCAAGCATTGTCTTGAGAATTTCGCTTCCGTACCGATGCTATTATGATTTGGCGTGAAATAATAAAAATGTATTAAAAATTAAAGTAATAAAAAGCAGTCGACACGTCTAGCTTTCCATGCTACCTACTCCTATATTTTAGCTTTGGCTGTTAAAATGCACTTATCTACGGGACCTTCAGACATAAATGTTTGGTATAAACCTGAGTTCAACTGTGCGGTTTCGGCCGGGAGAGGCCGACTCTGTTAACTAGACGGTAACTCCGGTCAGCATTCGAATAATTCGTCTGTGTATAAACAAACATAAAGTAAATTAACACCGAAAATAAAACTATAAAGATTAAGTTTTCAATAAAACAATTTGGGCCTAAGGGAGGCTATGTTAAATCCTCTTTTTTGTACTAGAGGCGACTGCTAAGTAATCACCGCCACCCATGAACATCTGCGAGATCAGAGAGGTCGCTGATGTGTTCTTAGTTTGATCTACGATTTTGGTTTCCACAAATCGTAAATGATTAAAGTATTTTTGAGACAAATTTTGATGCGTAGTTTTACAATTTTACAACCCTATCAGCGTGCCAATTGATTGATAGATACCATGAATATTTTTAACATTTTAGTTAGAGAGTATATTTGCTGTCCCTTACCTTCTTCATGGACGTCCAGGGAGTCTTTCCGCTCCGGCTCGTCATCGGAGTCAGGGTCCACGATGGAGTCCGCTTCAGTCATGATCAGCTCCGGCGGAGGGCAGTTTAGGCCCGACGAGGAGTCTGAGGAAGAACATTCCGGTTAGGGCAGTGTTTGTTGCTGGTGGTGGTTGTAGAGCTCTGGTTGAGACGCAGTTCTTTTTCGCAACAACACAAATGTCATACTGCAAATATACCTACACTGTATGCTAATAAGTTACTTTCATAACTCTAGAAAACTAGTAATTTATTACACACTTCCCATATGTATAGCATATGCAATAATTATAGTATGGGTACGATGTTACCTACTCAGTTTATTTGGCAACAGTATAAAGTATTGTTTGCCAACATTCGTGACAGTGAAAACATACTCGTAATTTGAGGTAGAGAGCAAAAAATATTAGTGACATAACGCTAGTAACAGAAAACTAATTAAGATGATTGTTTCGTTACTATGAACTTGCATATTGCACTTATTTCTCGACTGAATTACGATAGATGGTCGTAATACTTAATCTTTGCGAAATGTCTTTTCATGGCTATGTCATGGAGTTAATAGAAAAGTAGACCTCAAATAAGTTCAGGAACAGTGGTGGTGAAAAGGACAGTCAGTCCTACCAATAACTTCATAATTCTAATTTTATGTGAATAATGTAATTGCCAAGATATTTCGACGGGTCCCAAGATCACAATCGTATCTGCACTAAGTGAAACCAAAGCAGATACGATTTTGTTTTTGGGACCCGTCGAAACCATTTTGGGCTGGGGGCCCGTGGCATTTTGCCGCCCTGCCACCCTATAGTTACGCCCCAGTCTATCTATTTTGTGCCGAAGTACATAATTGCGCTAACAATTAAACCTCTATATTGCAAAAATTACGCTAAGGATTAACAAACGTTTAACCTGCAACCAGTTCAAGGGTGCACCCACAGGCCTGAATAGTGAGAAGCGCTGTTGGTAGCAGCGCAGTACGGTCAAGTGGAGCATTCTTTCGCCTTCCGCGTGGCGCATTCGCAACGTTCATGCAATAGCCTCTAAATTTTTATATCGCTGGATTGCTCGCATACCCATCTTAGGGTTGCCAAGTCTTCAAAAATCAACTCACTAGTTTATACGGAAATTGGGTAAAACACTTTTAGGCTCAATTCGTGACACTAATAATATAAAGAAGAAAGATTTGAAAAATATAAAATTATCGGATCATTCGATAATTTTATATTTTTCAAATCTTTCTTCTTTATATTATTATCCTTCTTCGAAAGACACAGATTAAGCACGTGAAAAGACAGATAGCAGTAACACATGGTCAAAATAAAAAGTTTAAAATAAATTGGATCAATAGCTTGACTTGTATCATTTGTACAGACACAATTAATAAAATTATTTTAGAAGACATAATAATTTCACGAGGGCCGTGATCACATGTTCCCGGGTACGATTCCCATGTCGAGCAAAAGTAGGTTCCGAATTTTATAAACACAGTTCGGGTTTGTGATGATCACCAAACCGCATTAGGCCAGCGTGGTAATGAAGCCTAATCCCATCAAAGTAGCGATGAGTTGATTTCTATAATGGAGGCCTTTGCCCAGCAGTGGGATAGTACCTACATAGGCATCAGCCTACTTACCTGCGGTAAGTAAGCAAGTAAAGTACAGACTTTATTATCTCACTTTACCGGATAAAGTGAGAGTATAAAGTGAGTTGCTTGCGTCCGTACGCAAGCAACCCTAGTGTGTTTGTAACGCGTTACTTATTGTGCACTTGAGAACTATTACAATATTACATTAATCGTATGCGCCACTTCGTAGTTGCTTCACAACCATAATTCAATTGCGGTCATGTTATTGGCTTGATATTGTGATTACTCATGTTGATAGTTACGTGTACACATTATGTTAGCTTTTGTCGTCTTTTGCGTGTATGTCGGTCGTAAATTGTATTTTAATTGCGGACAGTGAGAGATATTTCCCTGTAGCAATTAATTTTTAGCACTCAGTATTTTTTATTTACATGGAAGTTGTAATTTATAATTCTATTATACATTAAACTTAATTGTGTTAGAGACACTGAAGTGCCGGGCTGTATTAATAAGTTTTAAATATTCGCCTACAAAACAGAATACCTACTATTTTTTTAAATGTGATTGGTGGCAGACGAGCAGACGGATCACTTGATGGTAAGCGGTTCCCGCCACTCATAGACACCTGCCACACCAGTAGGTAGAGTCAAAAATGAGTTGCCAACCTATAACCCCATTTCCCACCAAATGGGCCTCCGGTACCTTCACTCACTCGACGAAACAAAGCGCAGGCACTGCTTCACGTCGGCCTTCTGTGAGGCCGTGGTATCACTCCGGTTGCGCCGACCCATTCATGCCGAAGCGTGGCTCTCCCACAAATCAATTTTAATATCGAAAAAAAAAGAAACCACAGTATCTTCCTATCTATTTGCAAAGAGGAAATTAAATTAAATTCAATAAAAAAAAACGTTTAAATTATTGATATGTCCAATTTGCCAGGTGTTTTAGGTCATGCCTAATGTAGCTGTAGGTTCCTTTATTTATTTAGAGCATCATTTTACTCGGGTATGTACATCATATCCTGGATATATCTTATTCAAATTAGTCATGAATTATTTATTTAAGCGAACCTTCGCGTTTTCATTTCCCCGACTTTATACGCAAAAGTGATGGTCGAAGGTCACTGACCTCGTTGGTCGATCCGCCTCGGTCGTATGATATAGCCGTATACCAGCAAAATATTTGGCCAGATTTCAAAGAGATCAAGCAAAAGAGCGTAAATTTTACTCCTTTTGAAGCACAAAAAATACGTTTAAAAGCTGTTGAAAATATTTATCTGAGAGTGAGTCATCGTGGACGATTCGGTTTGTTTATTCAGGTTTGGAGGAAAGAAAGCAGAGGTGTTTATTTGGATCGAGATAGACATTAATGCTTGTCAGTTTGTTAATAATTCAAACAATCGAATGATAAACAAATATTATAGATAAACCGAGGATTCAAAGCTTTCTACACTATTAACTTAATTTTCATAATTATCTTTGCGGTGCGAGTATAGATTGGAATCCGAGTATGAGCTTCTGTTTTTTTTTTCAAATCTATGCAAGCCACATTTCTACCATGGCTTGGCGTGAGAGGAAAACATTATGAAAACAATGTCTAAGTAGAGTTCACAGTTAATTTTTTTTTATTATACATGAAGGCAAACGAGCTATCGGGTCCCCTGATGGTAAGTGATCATCACCGCCGCCCATAGATGTCAGCTACATCAGAAGGAGTGCGGATGCGTTGCCGGTCTTTTAGGAATATAAGTAGTAAAAGGCTCGTTTGTTAAAGATTCTTCGTGTTTTTTTATTTTAAATAATCTGGTTAAAAATAATTACGTCACTAAATAAATTACACTAACAAAGAGTCTTGTTTTTTGATAAAGAACGACATTGCGCTGCAATAAATAGCCCCCTTTTCGAGGAGATTGCCAACGTAAGGGAATCTCAAGATTTTGCGTTAGATATAAACAAAAGAAGTCACCCATCATTGTAAACAAGAGACTCATTGTATTACAACGATATGAGAAATACGGTGAGTGTTCACACTTCCCAAGATTCGCATTGAGGTCATCGGACAAAAGTCGTCTGTTTCGGGAAATACCGTAACGTTCCCGATGATTAAACTGAAACTTGGCAGATGTAGATTGCACGACGAACAAAGAGAGACGAGCGTGACGTCAGAGGTTGCGACTATTTCGAAATTGGATGGTCGACGTAAGAGACCAAAATGTCAAAATATTATAACGTGTTACAGCTACAAAAAGATATGAATAAGGAAATAAGGTGTTTGTTCAGTGTTTTATGTATTTAAGTATGTCACTATAGAAATCGGAAAAAACTTAAAGTAGGTTACGTACGTACGGATACCAACTTATCTGATTCATCAAGAATATTCTCTTCTGATATGGGAATCGAACGCTACATTTGCGTATCAATTCTCAACCGAATCTTTATTTTCATCCTTTTCAAGCGAAAGAGAAACACAGCGGGTAAGAGGTATGGTGACAATTTTCAAAGTGAGGACCTACTCTGAAACGTAAAACAAACGTAAACGTGTGTCGGTTACGTAAAACATGATACGAGTAGATAAGTACCTACATTTTTCACTGAAATAATTTTGATGAGCATACTGTACACAACCTACTTCTGACTTATTTGCTTTGAGTTAAAAGCAGTTTACTACTAGCTTACCTCGATCTTGTTTCGGTATACATGGCGATGATTCTTGGCACTTGGCTACACATTTCTTGTGGCAGCAGAGGCCGCAGTTGCGACACTGCATCGCGTCTTTCAGCCAGATCTACAGCAAAATAAAATTAGTTAAAACATTATCCTTTTTAGGGTTTTAGGTGAAAACAAGACAATATTACTAACTTTTTTTATGTGATAGGTAGCAGACGAGCAGTAGGATCACCTGATGGTAAGCAATTGTCCGCCGCCCATGGACACCTGCAACACCAGTGGAGTCACAAGTGCACTGCCAACCTTTTATCCCCTTCCCTCCCCGGTGGGCCTCCGGTGCCCTCACTCACTCAGCGAAACACAGCACAGGAGCTGCTTCACGCCGGTTTTCTGTGAGCCAGTGGTATCTACTCCGGTCGAACCGGCCCATTCATGCCGAAGCATAGCTCTCCCACAGTTAAATATATTTTACTAACTTCACTGTCTGTCACGTGAAATATTCACAAAAAGCTTTTTTATTGTATACTTATTTAGTGTCATAATCAAATCAATGATGGTACCTACCTACGTGTATACGTGTACGCGAAGGACGGTCCCTTGAGTAGGACCGTCTGTTGTGTAGGACAGTCCTTTGAGTAGGATGGTCCTTCGAGTAGGACGGTCATTTGAGTAGGACAGTGCGTTAAGTAGGACGATCTTTGAGTAGGATAATCCCATGAGTAAGTATTTAGAGTTAGATCGTCTTTAAAACCGGTAATGTGTTGGGACTCCCAACACCCAACTTGGGAGTTCCTTGGATGCAGGCAGCACTTTGAAGACGATCAGTTTGGAAAAACTTTTGGGATACCTATAGCCAGCGATTATCATCTCTTGGCTGAAATGATGATCATTCAAGTGTTAAATACTTGCCTTCTTATTACAGAAGTCACACTGCGTCGATCTATGAAAGTGCGTTCGTACGAAGTCGTGAGCGGCTCGGGTCGGCTTCGGGGGCTTGGGCGCAGACTCCCGGTTCGCGCGGGGACTCCTCGTGACTCCCTGGTTGGTGGTCCCGGCTCCCTCCCACTCCCACCACACCAGGGCATCGCCGAAGCAGAGGCACGGCTCGAAACCCGCGTGTGATGATAGTTTGTGACTTTTACTGGAACAAGCAGGTTAATCGCCATTCGATTCGATTTCGATTGTGCCAAAAAATAAAGCTGTCACGGCAGTTTTGATGTTCATCTACTTAAAACATTCATCGAAGGGCTTAGGTACGACTTCCATTCTGTTTTTTTAAAAGAATTGCTATATACCTCATATTATATGGATCACACGGCCGCTTACCATCAGGCGGAGTGAGATCATCTTGATTGTCCTCTAATTAAAAAAAAACGGTAACGAAAATAAAATAGCTTAACCGCTTAGTAATAGCGCCATTCAACTAGCAGTCTGAATAATATTCAGCAATTGGAATTTGATGACGTTTAATTACTTGACTAGGTAGTCTGTTAATTCTAATTTATTTCCACTATTTACCGCCGAAACTCTCAAAATGTCAATATGGCGTCGGCCGAGAAGCTTTCGATTGAAACGTGTTGAATCATTCTATCATATCAATGGCCTACGCATTAGCCAGCTATTAAATGTAGTAAAGAACTAAACCATAGAGGTAATCTTTTTAGGGTTCCTGAAGTTTCCCATGGAACCACTATACCTTTGCCATGTCCATTCCATCCATTTATATGTACGCTACGGCTATATTTCGTCCAGGCAACCAGTTTAACGACGCTAATTAAGCTAGTTGGCTGCGACATATACTTACATGCAAAAGCAAAATCAATTAATGATGACAGATATTTAAAAAATCGCTTACCTAAATTTGATGTCCACATCCGGAGGTAAAAATTGATATCTCTTCATATGATGCGGAACGGTCGAATCCTGACACTCAGCCAAGAGCGCCGTCAACGGAATATTCAAATAGCCTAACAAAACCTCGTCCTTCTCCCCCGGCACGGTAGCCCACACGTTGATGTTCAGATACTTATGGTTCTCATTCAACTTGAACTCCGTCTCCTCATCCACTGGTATGATAGGTTTCAACGGAAGATTCTTGGTCCAGAACATTTGACAAATCTCTACGTGCTCACTCTGTCTTGGTCCACCTGTTTCAAATATCTGCTCCTCCTCATCTAAAACGTCGCCCTTTTCAGTCACTTTGCATTCTGATGAATCAGTCCTTATTATTGGTATGTCTGGGTGCTTTACGGTTTTATTTACCGTGTTAGCTTGGCGGAGGGGGGTACTGGCGCCAGAAGCGGGGGGCGTGCTTCCGGCGGAGCTATCGGAAGACTTGTTCTCTACGGAACAGCGGCGCTTGCGCAGCCCGAAGTTTCCCCCGGGTGCTGATTGGTCGGTGGACTTCGGGGGCGATCGGACTGGTTCGGCTTTCTGTTTCGGTTGTGGTTCAGTCTCAATTTGTGGTTCGGGTGATTTGGCTGGGGAGCTTTCTGGGTCCTGAAAAGGAATTTAATTTTAGGTAGAGTTTTGTAACTCGATTTTTTTAATGGCAACTAAAGCTATCGTAGTGCTTGATAATTTAATTGGACTGAAGTTAGCGAGAGTTTTCCATAGTTCTGGGGTGGTTTAATATCCTCAACAACCGGCCGGCCATCAGCATCAGAAACCACAATGATATGGCAGATATTTATGGGTGGCAGTGATTACTTAGCTTCAGGTGACCCACTTACTAGTTTGTTGCCTCTAGAATACAAAAAGTTTTCTATCTACACAATATAACCATAACAACACATGCCTTGTGGAGTTAACCCCTGAATGAGCAGTAGGTATAATTACAATTAATTGGTTTTTGCGACCCTTATCTCCAACACAATAACGTTCAAATTCAGGTGGTCTAAATATTGACAGAGCCCTGGTTTCATTCTTAAAGACCTTGTACCTGTAGGTTCGTTCTAGAGGCCGCCGCTCGCATGCTCTGCAACCGCACGCCTTCCATGACCTCCGAAACCCGTCGGAAGGTGAAGTTGGCGCGGACCTTCCGCGGCTCTGGCGTGGTGTCGTCTCGTCTACCACCGCCGCATGACCCGCCTCGGCGGACGCGGACTGTGACCGCTCGCCGGTCAACGCAGCGGAGCAGTTTGCCTACCTATTGAAAGAATGACATGAGTAAGTATTAGGTCTCCGTCTATATCTAATACACTGTCAATAAAGTCATGAAATTTATTCTTGAGGAACTCTATTATCACCAATGGGGCTCCCATTCTCTATGATGTAAGCGGCAGTGGCGCCAACAATTAATTCCATGACTTTTTTATGCATAATATTAAGTGATTAAGTACTTACTATTTATTTATAAAGAGGTGAATTCGATAGACATCGACAAATCGTATTTAATACCTATCTAAACAAAAAACAAAACACAAGCGTATAGATACAAATAACAAAACACTAGCGGCGATGCAATCGGCATCCAGCGCATCTGTTGGTATGGTTTAGAATTAATGGCAAAATTATGTAGCTCAAACGAAGTGATGGTCGGCTACCTACTAGTCAGCCTATTGTAACTACCACTGCAAGACAAAGGCCTCCATCATAGAAAATTAGGCTTAATGCGAATGCGAATCGGTCCGCACCCGATAAGTCAACATTAGTAGGTAAATTGACACTACTTATGTCTTACCTACTCTTTATTAACTTACTAAGCTTGGATCATAGACAACATACCTGCGCCACGTTGTTGACTGGCTTGTTGTCTATGGCCAGCACGACGTCGTCTCTCCGGAGATCAGCCCGGTATGCTGGCGACATCGGCACCACGGTGTCCACGAGCACCACACCCACGCCCTGACAGCACACGAGGCCTAGAGGGCCAGAGACGGCTGGTAGGACTATGTCTAAGACTAGCACTCCTCGCCGTAGTGATACCTGAAAAAAGTTAAGTTTAAAATTAATTTTAAAGGGATCGTTCACACCAAACGTATTGTCCGCCGCTGACAAACGTATTTTCCGCCTCTGACGTTGTCTAAGTACTAAATCGTCTAGTCGGTTCGGTGTGAACGACAAATTCAATATATATGGGAAAACAATAGACTGCGTAACGCGCGCTCACTGTCAGCGGCCGACAATACGTTTGGTCTGAACCATGCCTAAAAGTAAAATCTAATTTGAAGAGGAAAATTTTCTCAAACTACTTATCAAGATCCCAATAAAATTCACAAACTTTGGCAATCGCTTGCTCAGTTAGAGTTTTTACAAATAAAAAATCTTTTGTAGGTACTTTGGCATCGGGTCGGAGAGTGAAGGACTCTTACCCATCCATGTGAGTCTACGTCGTTCCGTTCTGTCTCGGCCAGGGCAGCCGTTTTACTTCTACCACCACTGTCTGCACCATTAGTCGTCTATGCGGAATGAATATTTTTTCTCTGTCTGTCCGGTTCGGTCTTTGCTTTGGCAAGTGTGAAAGTTTCATCCATCAATGCGAGTTTACGGCCAAATCAGCATGTCTGACAGTTCCGTTCTTGCCCCGTCCACTGGATCAGTTTTCTTCTGCCAAGCGCACTGTCAGTCATCCGGGCGGAATGGACCCGTCTTCTCTGTCTGCCCTTAGTCTTAGGTAAGAGTGAACGAATCCTTACCCATCCATGCGAGTCTACAGCCAAAGCAGCTCTGACGGTCCCGTTCTGCCCCGGCCACTGTAGCCGCGTAACTTCTACCAGGCGGACCGTTAATCTTCCGTGTGGCGTGGGCCCATCTTCTCCGTCTGTGCTGCCTGGTTCAGACTTGGGGAAGAATGGTTTATAACTGGAAGAAGAAAAACAGGAATATCATAAGTGAACCGAGTGAGTACGGGTTTTACAAGTTCTTACATTAACGAATGCTTGTTGCTACACAAACACGTTTGTTTACAAGCACAATGCGTTAGTGTAATGATAAGAAATACAAACGAGGAAAAACAGTGCCTTTGTAGTTTTGTAAGAAATAAGTATAACAGTAATTCCTAAATCTCAATAAACTAAACTCAGTAAGCGAGCTTTGGAGTTGTAGAAAAACTTTTAGATACCACGGTCTGTCTATTTAGTGACGAGTCCTTTCAACAGGTCAATCGATAAACGTGTAGCCACGACGACTGTGCCCGAGGGAAATCTGCCTCGATGCCTTTACATTATGTCACCTTTCTGGCACAGGTCAAATCTACGTATTGTCCTTTTCCAGTTGTACTGGTACCTTTTCCAGTTGGTTTCCATTCCCGTGAGTTAAAAAACAAGGTATCTAACCTATTTATTCCATCTTATCATTAAAACGACAAAAACTAAACGATTTATGAAGCCTGTCTGAGTTTCTATTTCAAGTTCAAGTATACCTCCTTCTTACAATCCTGGGTTTTTTTGGGGTGAAACGGCATCTCAGCAGGCCTTCAGGGTGAGAGTGACAGACACAATGGACACTTTGTCTGTTCTTTTGTTTTCACGGCCGCTTACTATCAGGTGGAGTGAGGTCATCTTGATTGTTCTCAATATAAAAAAAAAAAACTATTGATGCTACAACTCACCGAATCTTGTAATTAGGCAAAGTGTGCCTCTGTGCAACCGCTCTCCTGATGTGAGCAGCGACGAGCGAAGCCAGTCTGGGTTTGAGCTGTCGGCCCTGGAAGCGGCCCCGCACGCGGAGCTCCAGCTTCGGCGGGGACTCGAAGGCTAACGCCCAATGCGTGTACGGGGTCCGCCTGAACATCACGCGAACGTTGCCGCTTAGGCTTTCCACTGGAATAAGGCATGAAAGTCCTATGACAAGACGTGACTGGAATGGTGGAATGGAGTTTTCTTGGGTCTGGGTTTTCTAGGTTGACGCCCCCAGTTAATTATCGTCATCTAGTACTCATAGTATAGTTGCCCTAGTTTGAGACCAGATTGGTGTGATTGTCTGGCGCATTTATTTATTTTACTTATGTCGAAAGGTGAGGTGTCACCAAGGCACATTTGCATTGCTTCAAAACGTTACGTTACAGGTGATACAAACGTTGAAGTACGAGTAAGTAAATAAATATATCAACCTACTGTGCTGTAGCGGACAACACATGAATTACACCCTTTATTTTATCAAATGCGTTTGAAATGACATACGCTAAAGTAACTGTTCTACTTATACCTCTGTCTAATGGACCTTAACGGATGCCTCCTGATTCCAATAAAAAAAAACTTCAGTAGTAAGTATATGGTACGGACACACATGGTGTGTGTATCTGAATACAAATATGACGCAGAATCACATTTTGTGGCAGAAGCTCAGTCGTCGTGATTTGCAATAAATATCTACGTAGGTTGAATGCAGTATTCGGAAATCGAACTTTGCATGGATATTTCCGAGATTGCAAAACTCTTCGGAAGTTAAAAAATCGATTTGAAGGTGAACATAACTCATTTCGGTGGTGGTGCGCCTATTTTAGCCAATAATAGAACGAAGACAGCATAATGGGTTTGCCCTTGAGGTCGTGCATTAAAAAGTTTGTAAATATTTTTCATCGAAGCGCTGAATAGGTAATAGTTAAGAATAGAGCTGTATGAAGGCTAGGCTGTCTAGTCACTGACTAGTAGTCTGCAGTCTCAGTAGGGAGGAATGATGTCACTGCGTATATTAATTGGCAGTGACTGGCGACAACTAAGTAACCACAATGATGTGTGAGTATTTTGAGACCTATTCATTTGCTTGATGTCTGCTAAAGGGACTATTATTTTCTCCGGCGCTCTCACAAATCAAACGAAACACACCAGCAGTACCGTTTTCTTGGTGATGTTTCAGTTATGCCGGGTCGATTTACATCGCGCTATGTTTAGTTTTTAAATAGGTTAATAAAAATGATTTATCTTATGTTGGCAATTATTCCCAGCAGCACCACTGTCAGCGACAACGTCACGCTAAGTTGCATACACGTCTTAAAAGTTCTCAGCTTGGCGGTATTGTCACAGTATTTTATTCAAGCTACCAATCTCATTAGGCGCAGTCTTTTGAAAAGGACTTCCTCCATCCTTAGGAAAGGAGGCGGAGGAAGGAGAAAAAGAGAAAGAAGATCTTAGAAGAAGGAGGAAGGAAAGAGGAAGTCTTAGAAGACTTTTGAGTCAACTCATAGAGATCAGATCTATCTACAAAAGTAGATCAAATGCCAAAGCTACCTGTAATAGATATGTTTGCGATTTTCCCCAGCAGCATCACGGCGTCCACATCGATCCTGAAGTTGCCGTCGTACGCCAGGTCCAGCCGAAGGTCGAGGGAGCGGAGCCTGGCGCCGTCGTCCTCGAGCTCCCCGCTGAGGAGCCGCAGGTTCGTGATGATGGGGAACTCAGACCCAACTTCTAATGATCGGAGCTGCGGAATGTTGTCAGATTTCAATTAATTTGACACATTATTTTTTTTTAATAAATTCTTACAAAATCTCTTATTGACCTGACTCCGTACTGTAGCTGAAGCACTTTTACAGATAACAGACAACAGAGGTATCACAAATACATATATTACATCCAGACACTGGACAAACAGAAGTATTCATCACACGAATGTGCACCGACCTTTGGCGTATTAGGCAAGGTCACTATCAAATGTGCCATCCGGCTAGTCTGATCGAAATGATACAGCGTCAGATTATACACATTTTTGGCAACCCTGGTCAGGTGAGATGAAAGCTAGAGGAGTAGAAAGCACGCTAACGGTCGGTTTCTGAATTGAGAATTTGAAGTTACTACTTACCTAAGTACAAATTTTGACATTTGAATTTGTGTTGATTAAGATAGGTACTAACTGTCAGAACTCAAAGATTTTCCCCGAAGATGTTTTGGCCAGCAGTTCCGCGAGCTCCGTGGCCATGCGCCGGCGCAGCCACCTGGTGTCCGCCGTGCTCTGCTGGAAGATGAACTGCAGCATTGCGTTGAGGGACCCCTCTGGAGTGCTGCCGGCTCCTCGAGTTAACTCGTTGAGTATTTCCTGGAAATGTATAGTGCGCTGGTAACAAAGCAAGAAAAAGTAATGGCTATATACTAAATTAAAGTAAATTATCAGCATATATATTATACTATCCCCCTACAGGGCAAAGGCCTCCATCATAGAAATCAAGTCATCGCTATATGTTGGGAGCAGGCTTAATCACCACGCTTGCCTAGTGCGGATTGGTGATCACAAACCCCAACTATATTCGAAAAATTCTAAACATACTTTTAGAGCCGGAAATCCGAGACCACTGCCCGGTACTTAACCCACTAGACCAGTGGTTCTTAACCTTTATGTCATGAGGGACCATTTTACCAAAATTCTGTCGTGTCAGGGACCACACACTTCGGACATGCGTCGCGGCGCCGTACTCATCACGTCACGTCAGTTGCTTATTACGATGTCTTCGCGGACCACTTGGAATGCCTCAGGGACCACCAGTGGTCCGCGGACCACCGGTTAAGAACCACTGCACTAGACCAACTGCAACGGGGAGGGCAGTAGATTATAATGTGTAGTAGTTATAAATGGCTTAGGTAACAAACTTATTCTAAGTTTGTAAGTTTCTAAGTAGATACAAATATGTGGCGTTAGGAGATATTTTATTTGTGTTGAATGAATGCAACAGTAGGAAACCAATTGAACAATACAAAGAAGAATAAAGGCAAATTAACTCTTTATGAATATCTAACAAAGTTATGTAATGCAAGATTAACGTGTAAGTACATTCAGAATTATTGCGTTTTAATAGCGGCATAGTAATTTGTAACGTCATTATGACATGAATAAAAGATGAAAGTTAGCAGGCCATATTGGGTCAAAGTGCTCAGCAGTGGTTAATGATTTGGATCAGCAAATGTACGAATGTTACATAAAAACGAGTACAAATTTCTGTTTGTAGGTAATATTAACATTAAATGTTATGACTGTTACTTGTTAGATGTAGAAGGTACCAAAGTGTCTCAATAAGGAATTTCTGGGGCCCTCTGGAAACTTTGAGAAAGGAAATTCAAAATGACCAAGTGTTTTGGATTTAGTAAAAACTCGTTATATCTCGGGCGCAGAAGCGGGCGCGATCACCGCGTCAACGAAGTCCGATAACAGCATCAGCTAGGGACCATATTCTGTGACACATATTTCGTGCTAGTGCTTTCAATGAGAACAAGGGGTAGAGTACAGAGGACTCAATGATGGGTCTACTGTCTACCGTTGCGATCTCTACCTCAACTTTGACCTTTTATAGAGAATATACCTACCTAATTATGTCGATCACGGGGGCGATTGTAGCTTATTGGACAATAACGCGCCTTCCATACGGTTGTGGTTAGAACAAGCTGCTTCGAACATCGTGAAGCAACCTGCACGTTTCGGATAGTTTCTGTAATGTGTAGCCATGATTCAGTTAGTCTGGTTCCCTGTTAAAAGGTTTGTGAAGGTCTTTTTATCTTACCCTTCGTTATGAAATTCGAAGCCCGTGTTTGCATACTGTTTTTTACACTTTAAGTTGTTTTAAACTTGACTCAACTGGAATAATATTACTACGGCCTCATGGAGACTGGCGTGAAGCAGCGCCTGCGCTGTGTTTCGCTTAGTGAGTGAGGGTACCGATTTGTCGGTATTACACGCTAAGATGAGAGAGAGAGAGAGAGAGAGAGAGAGATAATTATGTTGAGCAACTGTTAATGCTTGCACTGTGTAAGCAGTAATTACCTACGCAGACGAAACGATTGTTATACCAAGGTTGCAAGGAAACCGCGTAAAATTAAAACACATTAACTAATTAGTGGTTCATCATTTCGGTAATTTACTATGAGCTACTTTTCATAGACGTCTATCTGATACTACTTAACACAAATGAACTTTGTAATTATACCTACTTCATGATTGTTAAGGTCCCAAGTCTGTTAATATTTCAATTTTGTGTTAATATCGTTTTGTTTATAAGACTTTGTGTATTCGGTATCTAGACCCAACATTGCACCAAAAACCTACTTTGAATGATGAAACCATACAACAGTCATTACTTGTCACGATCCTTCACCCAATTAAGCTTTGATTCACACCAAAGCAAAATCCAGTACCCAGTTACAATGTAAACTTCCTTACATATAATCAAGACTTGCTTATATTTTGTACATAGGTTTGTACGCCGCTCCTAATAAAACGTGTCCCGGCAAAATTCCCCGAACAAAGTTAAAGCAAAGGATCCCACCTCAATACGTTTTCATTAGCGAAACAAACCGGTGGAAACTGGAGCAGCCACAAAATCGAGCGATAATAAACAAACATTTCTTTACCTTATTTCCTACAAGTACAAATAGATTCCTTTCATCTCAGCGTATCATTATCGATGGCGTTCAACACAGTCGCATGAAGTCAACCCAGAGTAACTGATCCAGATCTTTTTTATGTGATAATTGACAGATGGGCAGACGGATCACCTGATGGTAAGCGATTGCCGCCGCCCATATACACCCGCAACACCAGAGTCACAAGCGCGTTGCCAACCTTTTAAACCTGTTCTCCCCCTAATGGACGTCCATGGTACCCTCACTCACTCCGCGAAACACAGCACGTGGGAACCAGACGGAAGATACTAAGTATCCGAAATGTGCAGGATTCTTTACGATATTTTCTCTATCTGAACTTCTGAAGGCACCGGAAGATACCTATCCGAAATGTGCAGGATTCTTTACGATATTTTCTCTATCTGAAGGCACATTTTTAGACGAGAACTAACAGACGGCTCACCTAATGGTAAGCGCTCACAGCCGCCAATGGACCTCTGCAACATCTGAGACATCCGGTTCTCAAGGAAAGATTATTAGATTAATTTGCAAAATCCAGAAGAGCTTGCTCGGATTTCACCTAACTAACGTCCTCTCATTAAAAAGGCGCACGTTCTTAGATTATCCACCGAACTACCATCGCTCCAGTGATAATAAACAAGCGTTTTTACCTTATTACAAGTATAGATTATTCGTACAATTTGGGGCGGGCGTAATTACAGGGCTTTATTTGGGGCATGCCGTTCGGGGCGAATGACGGATCGTCCGACCTAAGTTTGGCGTGGGAGGTTGTAGTGTTGGGAGGACAAACAGTAAATTAATAGTAAAATATGAAAATTCCGAGAGATTATTCTCACACCAACCATACCTAGTCCTCAAACTAGGGTATTAAGAACTAAAATGATGAAGCTTTTGGAAGTCGTCCCCGCGTCTTCCACGAAACGAAACAATTTAGAAATTTTCATTTTCTACGTTTTGGAATTGAACCTGGAACTATCAGAGTTTGGGCACCACTGAGCCAAAGGTCGTCAATACACTTACTTAGTATAGATAGATCATCTCTAATTGGTCTTCGTTGGATCTTGGGGTACGCTTCATCATGATTCAGGATTTGGGGGATCTGGTAATTACAATAAAGCGACTGCCGTCTGACTTTCAACAGGGGAACCTAACCAAAGGAATAATAGTTAACAAGTTTCAGAAAATATTCGAAACTCCGATCCGTAGTAAGACTAAACGTAACTAGGTATTATCCTTTGCTGACTTCTATTACATTGTGGTAAAAGTGTTGAGAACGATCAAATAACGTCCAATAAACACAATAAACAAGCATGAACGCCTTCTGCGCCGGCGGCGGCTAATCACCGAGCTGTGAGGCAATCTGTCTCCAATCGCCCGGAATTATTGGGTATGGTGAATCAATCAACAATAACAGTTAACATAGAAACTGAAGTGGTAGTGGGCTGGTCACATTAGCCGCAGAACTGACAACCGTTGGAGCCGTAAAGTCTTTGAGTGGAGACTGCGACTCGGTAAGCGTAGTGTTGGACGCCCTGCGATAAGATGGAATGATGACATTCGAAGGACAACTGGTGTGGACTGGATGAGAGTGGCCGATAATCGGGAGTAGTGGCGAGCATTAGGGGAGACCGCTGTCCAGCAGTGGATGACTGTAGGTTGCTGATGATGATGATAGTTACAAGAACGAAAGGACTGGTAGCCTTCCGAGTATACAGGTACCTACAGTCATCGATATAATGTCTAGATACACAACAAAATTCCATACTAAAAGCGTTTGAAAAGTGATCGCAACAGCACTGTTATTAGTAGTTAGTAATGATAGGATTTATTTATGCTCGTATGATCGAAGACTGCAGTAGTTACGCTGCACTGTTTGGACGTCACTCACAACTCACGAGTAACTCGCATGAGCGACATAGAAAGGGGCTCGCATGACTAGCCGAGTAACTCTGCGAGGCAGCTCGCGCTGTGTAGGTAAACCTTTTTTGTTAAACTCTATTCAGGTAGCCTGCCTTCTTACTAATCCGAAATTCTACCAAGTATTATGAAACTTAGTGTTTATGTGGAAAACAATACCTATTACTAACTTCGAATGGAACGATAACTTTTACGATTCGGCTAGTCGTAAAAATTTGGGCTTTGAGTGCCACCACACTATGTCCTAGGCCTAGAGTAGATTGATAGGCACAAAAATAAAGTCTCTTTGGATGTGTACTTATGTAACTTGGGGCGATATGGTTACTCGTACATACATTTATTATGTAAAAAATCTATATGAAACTGGATGAGGAAGGCATAGGACAGGAATTTGTGGAGCAGTATGTAGATCTAACCGAACGTACGCCCCGTTGGTCTTGTGGTTTGACTCAGGGTTCGATTGCCAGGTAGAGCAAAAAGTATGTTTCGAATTTTCTGAACATAGCTCGGGTTTGTGATTACCAATCCGCATTAGGCAACCGTGGTGATTATACCCATCATAGTAGCGATGACTTGATTTCTATGATGGAGGCCTTTGCCCTGCAGTGGGACGGTATGCAGCAGTATGGAAGCTAATACAAAAGTATTAGCTTCCATACTGCTGCATACCATCCCTGTATGCTGTATGTGTATGCTGCATACTTAGGTCTACATAAAAATGTAGACCTAAGTATAGCAGTGGCCAGAATAAGGCCGTATTCATTGACAATACAATCTAAAGGTCACTCACTGGCGGCAGCACTATCGGCGTGCCCAACTCCTCTTTCACTGGGGTCTTCTTCTCGAACGGTCTGAACACGTACACAAGGAACGCCAGGGGCACAGCCAGTGCCGTGACGGCGCCGAACAGAGCTGCTAGTAGTAACCACGTCCAGTCCGGCATGATTGGTTTCTTCTATGAGATGTTCTATAAACTGGAAGAAAAGAAAACAGGTCAGGGAAAAAGTCCAGTTCGGTATTGGTTAGCTTAAAAGTCTAACCGTGGGAGAGCCACGCTTCGATATGATGGGCAGGCTGATACTACCGGAATAGACTGGAATGATACATACGGCCTTACAGAAGACCGGCGTGAAGCAGCGCTTCCGCTGTGTTTCGTCGTGTGAGGCCAGAGGCCAGTCCAGTGGAGTACAAGTGCGCTGCTAACCTTTTAACCCCATTTCCCCTTTGAGTGGACCTCCGGTACCATCACTAACACGGCGATAAACAACGCAGGCGCTTCTTAGGTGGTTACATATTTTTACGTCAACTGTTCAAGGTTTAGCTGATTGACTTATTCTCCATGATACATAAACATTAGGATCAATATTACCAGACCCATGATAGCACTAAAATCCCTATAGGTCATAAAACTAAAAGCCAACCCGTAAAGGTGCAGTCACACTTTATTGTTATCGATCTATTCACATTACGACCTTTTAGTGACTACTTCGAGGGATAAATTAACGAACATATTGAATTCGTAAACCCATTTTTTTAAATTGAGGTCATTTAAGATGACCTCACTCCACCGATTGTCAGCGGCCAGGAGATCCAAATATTATTATGAGGTTGACAGGCACAAAAGAACAAACAATCTATCTATTAATCTGTCATCCTCACCCTGAAGGCCTGCTGAGTTGCCGTTTAACGCCCAACCTAAAAACCCAGGAGGTATGAAGGAGGAAACACATTATCTGGAAGGGCATTCCATGACTTGATGGCTCGGGGCAGGAACGAGGAACAACTTCTTAGTGCGCGCTGCCATTGTCCAAATGGTGGTGGACTCTTGATGTAATGAGAATTTTATAAATAGGGCATCGTGTAATAAAAGCGTAGTAAAATGGATATGTGTTCTGATTTGTGTAACAAGGATTAAAACGGATTGCCGTAAGCCGGGGATTAGGGTTGGGAGAAATGTGATTCACAAAAAAGTTTTCTTTTTCAAAATCTTTTAGATTGTAATAAAATATATTTTCTTCCTGGTCAATGCACCGAGTTAATAAATCAACTGTGTGGGAATTAAAATTCTTATATAATTAAAAAATGTTAATTAATGTAAAAATGTAATGTGTGGTATTTTCTGGCTGCGGCCATCTTTGATTTTTATGTTTTCTATTAATCAAATAAGATATGTTTTTAAACTTTCGCGTTGCATTATACAAATACTTTATATAAACAGGATTAAACGAGAGGATATTTAAATATACCTAAGTACATTATAGCACTCACTGCTTGACGTTGAGTCCGCATGTGACCTGTTGTAACGCAGTCGAAACGTCAAGCAGTAAGTGCTATAATGTACAGACAGCTACTGTACACATCAGGTTACCACAACCTGTCAAATTTCTCCAATAGACATTTGGCGGGTTTGTATACTTTTATGCGTAGGCTGTACGTACTTACATTTAAATATCCTTATATATAAATATCCTCGCATTTAGCTCCCGTTTTTATAAAGTAATCAAGTTAAGTATAAAATCACGACTTTCTTTCTTACTCCGATCAGAAGTCTCAAGTGACTTACCTAATCATGGGCAACCCTGCGACCAATCAATCGCCTTAACAGTGTTTCATGTCAAACGAACCTTTCGTCCATTGCCTATCTGAGGACTATTGATTTGTGCCTAACGACCTGTTTTACAATGTCGTAGAGTTATGCATGGGAGGAACCAATCCGTCAATGTATTATAACTCAACTATCATTACTTATGAATAAGTTACAACTTAAGTAGTTGTAGCTGAGTAGCTAGTTTGTTTTTTTTTATTGCTGAAGTAGGTAGACGAGCATAATGCGGCCCATCTGATGGAAAGAAAATTGATTGTGTAAAGAAAAGAGTTTTTTATTTATTAGGTTCAGTGTTTTGGTGGCACACCAAATTTTAACTTTCCTTCTGCGAGGGGGTAATGATGGTTCGCCAACTATTTAGACCAAATAAGGCGTATATCTAGGCGAAGGCGTAGATCTAGGCGTAGATCTAGGCGTAGCTATAAGCAATTCCGGTCACACGTTCTTTTATTAGTGGAACGAGCAAGCGGGTCACCTGATGGTAAGTCATTATCACAAATCAGCCATACTAGGAGTGCAGATGCGTTGCCGACGTTTTAAGAAGGCGTAGGCTCGTTTCTTAAAGCAATGTGTAACATAAGAGCTGAGAGAGAAATAAATATAGGGGCACACACGGTATGGGGTCTTTTGTGCATCTGTCCAGCAGAAAAAAGGATGAACCCTTTTTTTACTAGCTTTCTCCCCCCTCGATGCGATATGCCTAATAAATGATGTAGGATGATGATGTGATGTGAAATATACTGTAATGATAGAAGTAAGCTGAGATGTATAAATAAATAATAAGTAAATACAGGGCTACCAGGCCATTGCCTAATACTTCACGGTACATCCGGCTCCACTTATACTCAGTCAATCCAATAACTCAACGTCAAATTATAATTTAATCATCCCAAAACTGTTCACAACAGATTAACTAAGGTCCAATAACTTGTTATCACCGATCGACCCGTATTAGCAGTTTACACTCAATTGAATCAACCCGTAAGCAATTACAGTTTAACCCTAAATTTGCCCTAACTCTAGAGTTCCCAAACTTTTACTACATGAAATTAGGACACAAATCCCTCTCATGAAGATGTCGTTTGACATAAGGTGAACGACTAGCCCAGAGGTACGTTTAAGTGGTAGTAGGTGGAGCACATGCACTTAGAGATATATGGTGATGTATGGTGTATAATAATACCTATACGAGTACACCATACATCACTATATCGAAGAGATCCTTGTCCTACGCCCTAGGCAGTAAGTACGTATATTGTCTCTCCCGTACACATTTTTTTTTATATTATAGGAAGGTAATAAGTTCCGGATTGTATGGTTGTTGACATGGTTCAGGCATGTGACAGAAACATTTGTATGTATGCGTTGCCTGTTTAGCTTGCGGTGTAAGCAGCCCATTGTATCTATTATCTATTTAGTGGTTGAGCGGTCGGCGTCGCTTCAATCGCCCCACTAAGGCGAGTCAGGGCGTCACAAAGTTTGAGGACCCCTGCCCTAGCATATCTTCATCCGATGAATTTCATCGGGAAGTTTATATTGTGTATTATTATTTGCCCACCCAGGGTTTATTGAGTTAGAACAATGTTGACACAACGCTGGGGTTGCCAAGGGTCCGGATAAAGCCGGACACAGTAAGGCTTTTTGGTTGCATGTCCAACAAATTAAACGGTGTCCGCCCTGTCCGGCAATCAATCACGCTACTTTCTGGCTATTTACATGTGTCCGTCTACTAGATACTTAGTAAGGTTTAATTTTGACTAAGTATTATTTTTATTATTTCTGCACTGCTACTCAATCAATCTTCGTTATCTATCACAAGCAGGCGGAATATTCATAATTGTTGTTTTATGCTAAACGATAATAAAGCCTAAGTTTGCTTGAAAAATATAGAGGACGGTGCCTAATACCTACTTACTTATACACCGTTACATTTTAATCGTTTTAACCCCGAAGTCCTCATAATAGGTAACACGAATAAAGACCCTTTAGCATATTATTAGATCATCAAAATGAGCAAAATAAAAAAATCTGCTGTTCGATACATAAATAATACTATTCACCAGGCATAGGGAGGAGAGGAGGTTTTGAAGGTTTGTTGGTAGTATCTAACACGATGTAATATACAGCCAACGCCCTCTGTTAGTTCAATTTGGAACTAATGGCAAAATAACACCCCGAAAAATAGTAAGAGCGAAAAAAGGGCTACATATTATCTTAATATTAAGGGTGTCCTTTTTCTTTTACCGAAATATCCAGAAAATCTGATTGGATTGTCCAGATTTAAAATTATAAGACCTGGTAACCATTGCACGTCACATCGTTATGTCACTCAAGACTAATTCGGAGGTACAAGGGTAAGATTTTACAAGGTTGTCCGCTAATCGGATTAGTGGATGACAGGGGTTCTAACGCCTACCTTTTTACTTTAATTGTGTTTGGTATTTGTGTACCTGGTGGAGCTGTATAGATAGAACTCCGAGATACCTTTTTAAGGATGAGATACATAATTGACAATAGAAGATTAGAAAAAATGAGCAGCAGATGTAATGAAAAGTGATTTTTTTCTAGCAACTTTGAAAATGAAAACTTAGGGTTTCCAAATCAGCGCGCCGAACATATTGTTTGCACGTGGGTCACTGGGAATCAGGTCATCGCTGCGACAGCTCTGACAAATGTGCATCGAACGTACCTATGGAATCGAATGTGAAATTGTTCCCTTCGCCATGTTTAGATACCTACCGCAGTGTGTGTATCTACCTATGATTGAGAGTAATGGCGGATTTACACATTTGCCGCTTGTCGGGTATGGAATTTTTGCCGCCCCTAGCTGTCTTTTTTAGTCATATTTTTTTTACTTTTCTCTAAATCATGAGTAAGGAAGGGTTATTGTTACAGTATTTTCAGTCAAACTTATCGACGTTTTGAATTTCTAGGAAGCTATACAAATGAGCGCCGAATATGGACCAAAATTTATCGCCCTAATCTCCAGCCTACTTAGGCTATACTTATGGTACATACCTAAATTCGCCACTGATTAAGATACCAGTGAGAGTAAAAATATCAAGTCACTGAGTCTTAATTTCAGCTCTACGCACGAATCGATAATTGAGTAGATATTTGTGTCATTAGGAATTAAGTACTTAGTGCAAAGACCAGAATGGAAAAAAAGCGCGAGTATCAACTGCAAAGCGAGTAATTTAGGTACTTCCATACAATTTGAAAACTAGTGATTATCGGGGACATAATCATCTATCGACTGTTAACTTCCCTACCTATGAGTAGGTACATAAATTATTCAGTAGCCAATCATAACGGCATAATTTAGTACCTAGTTACATGTAGTTAAACCCGAGAGATCGAGTCTTAGAAACGCGTACAGTATTCGACCTACGTAAATGTATGTTGACCTCAACTTGAATCACATTGTATCAAATATTCGTATCGTGCAGTTAGTTCTCTAATCGTGAACATTGTATATACAAGTAGGTATACCTAACATTTTACAAATAAACATTTCAAACATTTTAACTTAAACATTCTGTGTACTTGCATGTTTGGGCCTAGAATGTCGCGTGTCCTCGCGGTATTTGAGGGAAGGGGTGGGTATGTCATGGGTACATGCATTCGCATTTTATCGAGGGGTGCACTGGTGCATTATGCTTTGCTTCCACGGGCACGGTGTCTAGGCAACCGATAAGTGAGCGGAGTTCAACTGCACTGGTTTACTTAATGAACTGAATCGGAATTCATGACCTAACTTCGAGCTACGTGCCTTCGGGGTTACTAGGTTTCGACGAAAAGAGAACTAATATATTGTCTAGACATCATTCTGCTTGCATTTAAGTAGGTAACAAAATGTATATAGAAGTCGAGTAGAGCAAATATAGAACTTATGTTACAGACATAAGGAAGATCCAAAAAGTCCAACAAGAATAACTTGACGTGTTCCTATGTGTACAAGATTTAACGGTTCCAGTCAGTAGACACTATCTATCTTCTATCTTCTATACTATTTATAAAGAGATAACATCAATAGACAACGACAAGGCTTATAGGTAAACCGAAAACACGAAACGCTTGCGCTACATTATACACAGCGCCATCTATTAGTTCATTTCGGAATTCCGGTCCCGAAGCGAAGTGAGGGCGGGCCACTAGTTATAATAAATAAAATCTGTGCCAGTAGACTTGCATAGGTAGTTTTCCACCTACATTTTATATAAGAGCGATATACGAGCTGATCAAGAGTCCTTCAACTTAAACGGAAAAAATGGGAAGATAATACAAATCTTCTATTTCTATCATTCTTCAAGGCTTGTTTAATACTTTATTCCCCATCTCAGAAACCGGCATCAAAATGGTTGGCATACGCGTCTTGAATACTTAATCAGCTCAATAGGTACCACGTCATCCTATATGTTGGTATTACTTTTAGTGAAATGTGTTTATGTTTATCTAGTTTATGTTATCTTATTTTGTAGGACAAATGTGCATAAACCACTGGAGCTTATAACATGCATGGAGCAGCAAGCTCTGTACCTACTATTTAATTAATATTTATTGTGTAATTCAATTTAATTTGCGTGCGAAAAATAGGTATGTTTTAGGGGTCTAACTGTCGCACTCAGACTCTGAGATCGGTAGTACCCAAGTATCTAATGTGCAACAGTGCAACTTATTTACTCGTATAGATAATCTTTATCAATATTTGTTCTTAAATAACCAACAGTTAATGAACGACTCAAATTCGGTAGTAACTCTAAACTAGAACATCAATATGTGTGACGGACTAAGCGCAAATGTAAGGTTCCGTAACTGCCTAAGTTGCCTTTGATGAATGACAGTTTTTATGTAAATTAATTCTAAAATTTAAATTCGATGCTTCTCTTGGGATCTTGGTCTCACTATTTTTATAATTAGCAAAACATCGGTAATATTCTAATGGAATCAAGAACAAAGTTCACGCAATTAATATCCGTTTGAAACTATCGCCAACTTGCAACAAACCAAGCCAAGCGTTTTGGCAGTTCAGTTGTGACGAATCATTTTACTTCACAAGGGCGAATTTATAGCTAGTCACAAAGCCGACATCCCAGAGGGATATTGCCAATAAAATGCGTTAGTGGTTATAGCAGAGCCTTAATTTCCCCGCTTAATTTACGCAATGAAAATGTTCCTACTTCCCCCTGTTGCATCAGAGCTTAGGCTATAACAGTTGTTAAGAGATGCCAGGGTCTTGACTGTTACCTGTGTAACCTGTGTTATTTTGTTTGTACGTTCATTTAAGTGTGGTTTCATCCATCCGTGTCTACTACGACTAAGAACATACCTACATACAGTGGTCACCATTAATTTAAAGACGCCATTCTATTTTCATACAAACAGACAACTTTGAAGGCTTCGTTATCCGTCAGGAATTGATCGACCTGTACCTGATGATGATCTTCTAAGTGATTAATCAAAAGTTCAAATCGCTATACACACTTAGCTAATCGAATCAGCATAATGAGAGAAATTTAAATTCGTTTAAAAAACTGACGAATAAAATTGATAATCAGAATCCTGATCTTTAGGTTTACCTACATCTCTTTAAATCCTGATTCAAGATCCACTTCTCCATGTGCCCCTTGGATAACCAACATCAGGTCTTAGCTCGATCAATCCCTGACGGAGAACGACGCCTTCAAAGGTCGTTTGTTTATAATAATAAAATAGAGTATAGTGTCTTAAATTATGTGGCCCCCACTGTATAGGTTGCGTAAAACTGCCTGCATAAAAATTTGGCATAAGACTCGACAAAGTGATAAAGTCATGATTCTATTGAAAGAAAAACTGACCGAAGCCTTTGAAAGCAACAAGTTGACCTTTCACGAAGAGCATCGTCTTTGACAACCTAAGTAGTTAAGTATAGCTCGCGCGTCGTCACTATAGTATGATGATGATTCTTTTTTTATATTATAGGAAGGCAAACGAGCAAGCGGGTCACCTGATGGTAAGTGAACACCTCCGCCCATGGACATCAGCTACACCAGAAGGAGTGCGGATGCGTTGCCGGCCCTTTAGGAAGGTATAGGCTCGTTTCTTGAAGATTTGGATGTCGTACCGGTTCGGAAATACCGTTGATAACATAGTAAGGAAACATTTGATTGCCTCGATAGCGCAGTGGGTACAGTAGGCCAAACTTTAAATACCTATTGAGCTTGGGGTCCCAAAATTTACACCTGAGTTTTTCTGTTGAGAAATTCTCAGCGTTTAGCCCGAAGTTCCCGGTCTTGTAGGTACCCCACATAGCTCGAAAGTACCTACGTTAGCTTGTTTTTAACCTCTTTGGGTACAGAACCTTAAAAACTTTCAGACTATGGCCTGACAGTTTTTTTCAGAAGAAAATTCCGAAAAACACAGTTTAACTGGAATGCCTTAAGATGATGATGATGGAATGACAACCGCTTAGGTACGTGTGGTTTATTTATCTATTCTTTATTGCATTAAAAAGTGCAATTGGTAGACGTAATCCTATACGTCATCGTTCTCTAACAGCCAACTATGGTTCAATGTTAGCATTCAGATGCGGAAAGTAGAACGAACAGACCCTCAAAGCGCGGAGCCTCATAAACTCAGAGTCGTTTTAAAATGCGAGACATGATTTCGTGAAAAGGTCTTAAAATTAGGATTCAGTGGATCAAACGGAGGCCGCTAGAGGGCGTCTCGAGGCTCGGATATCGGAGACGCGGCTTAGTGCGAGCGATACCTAATCTCAAAGTACCTAAGTAAAGGACTTTTGAACATCAGATTTAAGTAATTCCTGTGACTTTTAGAACGTGACCCATCATCATGTCAATTCACATTCACCCATAGAGTATTGGACTTTTAAGTATTTATTTATTAATCACACAAAATAGAGATTCAGTAGGTAGATGCTATACTCGTAATAGTGAGACATCATGACCGGCTAAGCTTCAAAATTTAGGCTGTAACTCCACTAACAAGTGCGAACAGCATGCTGTTTCATATGTGTCTTAAATCATAATAGATATTGTAGCATCGACACTTCATCACTCATTTCGGTACCCTAGCAATATGATACAGTATTTTCCTATAACTATTACAATATCGAGACGAGAATATATGCATATACTCATGGGCCAATTTCCTAACATTGGCACTCAATTCCCTTTCAAATTAATCGCCTGACTAGACCCAGAGCAAATTGGTTGAGCAAAGTGACAGACAGACTGGCAAGAGTGATCAATATCTTTTGGACGTACGGGACCCTGTAAATGTCACTACTTCTATTGCTATGTGTTTGTTGATTCTAGTTCCATTCAATTCCAACTATAAAACAACTGTTACCACCCCTGGCTGTTGTTATACTTTGACAAAGGAGAAACAAACACGCCAGCGAAGTGTACAACGAACAGAAATGAGACGAAATATCAAGGTGGGCTTTTATTATGCTCTCTTGTTGGCGTCACAAAGAGAGTGCTGACGTTGCGCGACAATGGACCGAATTGCATGGAACCGTTGCATACGAAAAAGATACCTGCGGGGTTATAACCCTATTCGTACGGTAGCTGGCCAGTTGTAAGTAGGCCAGTACCTGTAGATGAGTTAGGTCAGGTCCGCCACCAGCTGTTTCGGCCCGCGTGCAATACCGATTATACCGCCCTAGTTCCCCTACTAACTAGCTACGTCACTAGTGAGAAGTCGCTCAATTTACCGCCCTCCTGGGCGTGCAGCCCGCTTGCGGCGGCCCAGAGTCAGATTGACCTAACAGGTTAGAGAGACCTAGGTCCAACAGCAACTAGCTCATGCTTGTGGACAAGAGATATGTTACATACCTATGTTACGTACCTATTAGTTCAGAAGTAGGTTCGATTACAACTGTTTCCTACGAGCAGTGTTCATCAAGCTGATCAAGCGAATATTTGCCCAGGGAATTGAACCCACAAACCTAAGACAGGGTCACTGCCAAATACTTTCTAGGGTAGGCCAAAGGAAAGATTGGTTGCGATCATTCCACAGTTAACCAAAGGCAATTGAAAAACTGCCGCTCTCTGATAAGCAATGATACCATTAAATACGTTGATAATAGATATAATATTTATCTGTTATGATGAACTCTCATTTGACCAACACGATGCGCCTGTTTGGTAAAATAATGGAAATCTCATATGAAAAATCATAGTTCCTATTATGAAATTCATGGACTATAGACGATGGACTGTACTTCGCTGGGTTGGTGATGCTAATAAAAATCCGAATTAGCAGAAAACTAGTGTATTTTCCAATACCTTATCGAAACAGCAGCGACTCGACAGGGAAGCCGGATAAAGTAAAAACAATAATATATCAGAATGATGAAAAACATATAAAACATAAACAATATAAAAGGAGGCTGGTTCATGCGTCGATCCTCAACATATATCTACACTGTTACTTACTACTAATTAACATATTGTACTTAGACTTTCTTTAGGTACATGAAACTAATCTACAGAAAGAAGTTCTGTAAGCGTGTCCATCCCCAGTAAAATTGTATAATATAAGTTTATTTATCGTTTATAGTGACCAAGGACTAAGTGATTGGCAGAAGGTATTCCATCAATACAAATCGTAAAAATACCTATCCCTAATATAATTTTACTGCGAACGTCGCTTAACTAAATTGTTTCTAGCCGTCATGTTATGAATTATTAACACTACAGGTGCGAACGTAGTTTCGGTATTCATCGAGGTGTAAGTAATGTGAGGTATTTCATTACTTAGGCAAATATGTAAAACGGGTAAGTAGGTTTAATTTATTTTATATATGATGTGAAGACACACATAGGTACCTACCCTTCTAATTGCTTCATAAATGTAGGTATCTATGATGTTTTATTAACTTCAAGTACTATAGATAGTATGAATACAAAGTTAAGTTATGTATTTACGTAGGTACCTAGGTATCTACTAATATGAATGTGAATAGAGTTGTAAAATATTTATTTAGAAGTTTGCGAGAATTCACTGGATGCGGGCGGCACAGGACCGATCTGTGCTGAGAACATTGGGGGAGACCTATATCCAGCAGTGGACGTCTATTGGCTGAAATTATTATTTAGAAAGTGCTTCTTAGGAAACACTTCATGTGAGTGAGTGAGTACTATAGGAATTGTCACTACAATTAAACGGCACTATAATAAATATCAAATTCAAGTTTTTTTCCGTCCGAGCTTTAGAGTTTTTTGGTATAGGACATGATGTTATGAGTTGCAAGGGATAATTGGTAGGTATGGATAATGTCTATTATAGAGGTAGATAGCTCCCAGTCCGGGTAAATGGTACAATAATTGTTTTTTTCACTTAAAACCAATGAGTAATCATATTTACATGTCAAAGTAAAATATTGAATGCTATAATAGTAAAAAAACACATAACAATTCGAATACAACTACGTTATTTGACATCCATTGAAATTCTACAAACAAAACTGAATTTAAAATCAAACGTCTGCTCATAATTGTCCGTCGTACAAGACATAAAAGAGAATGGCACATAAAAGACGAAGTGAAATAAATTTAATGACGAACTGTATAAAAGAAAAACATTCAAGTCTCACAGAATAGAAACAAAAAGTGTGTTAGTACCATGAAAACAAAAGCATAACTACTCGTCATGAGCACTACAACTCACCTGCTAACAGATTCGTCTAAAACAACGTTATTTACTACTTATAATCGATATACACAACAACAATTGACATGAAACTATCAACTTGTTATATAATTCTAGTTTAAACCGTATATTTAATAAAGAAAGGGGCTATTTGAGTAATGAGACATTTTAACGCGCGCCGGGACCCCGGCGGGCACCACGTCCTTACATCACTGACACCACAGACGATTTATTATTTTGATAAAGCGCCCACGAGTCGCTATGGGCATGCGCGAGGGCTCGCCAATTGGACCAAAGTTCATGCAAGGTATCGGAAAGGTCCTACATTGAGAGGGCGTCGATAAATAACAGCTGTCTTTTGTCTCAAATTGTAACAAGCGAAATCCTCGCGCCCAACAACCCAGAACGTTCAATGATTAACGACAGTTATTATAGAGATGAATGCATCGGTTTTGTATGATCTGTCTGGGTTTGGTGTCAAATGATTTTGGGAATTGGCACAGATATTCATTGCATAGGACGCTTGCGCGCTCGGCAAATCGATAGCCGCCATATTCCTTTTTCTGTCTACTACCACCTATGCAGGTGTAACTCGAACCAGGTCGCTCCAATCCACTAAGGTGTAAAGACCAAATTACAATAGCACCACAGAGGCATTAGTTCATTCATGAAAGTAAACTAAACTGTTTACCGAGCTGAGAATGTCAATAAAGGTTAAATTGGATTTGCTCTACGCAAGTTTAATATTCATATGGCGAAGTACCTAGCACTTACAAGGGCATTTAATATGAAAAAGGGCGGGGTGTACAAGCTTGCACGAGACCTTTGAAGCTACAGGTTAAAAGAGATTGATATATATATATTTTTAATATATCAGTATGTAATGCCGGTACAAATTCGATTCCTTACTTTGCTGCTATTGCTGGTTGCACTGTCACTTAAATTCTTCCGCACAACCTACTAAATCGCTTATGCGCAAGAGAGCTCATGTCTTTAAAATTGCTTTAGATCAAAAGTTTTGAATCAAGAACAGGGTCTTAATTCTAAAATCATGCTTTTGCATACAGCAACATACATTTGTTGTTTTGTAGTAAAATCATTAGATAAAATATAATTAACAATCATTACACATCAACTCAACGTAACGTAGATTCCTTACAAATGAGGGAATCACATCGCTTTGCCTACAGCATACCTATTTATTAGTCTCCTCACACGTTTCCTCATGTTGACAAATAGACGTTGGTAAATACGAGTACGCAAGCAAATAACCACGTACAATTTCGTCGCTACACGTTGGGCGCCAAAATTCAATTAGCATTTTTTTCACATTTAGCAAAAGTGACTCCAATTCAAGTTAATTAATACACAACAATAAGTGTGTGTGTATGTACTTTACTTACATACAATATAAGTATATAAAACACATAATATCTAAGTACTTAATAACAGTAGAGCCCATTGACATAGCTAAGCTATTCCATTTAATCGTACAGTCAACAAGCAAAGAAGTTAGATAAAAACAAATTTTAGAGTAGGTAGGTAATCTGGTTGAATTTTAAGTGTTTTATTCTAATTAGACACAAACATCACCATTAAAATATGATATTTTGTGAAAGTAAGAATTTTAAAATTTTCACGTCTGTGTACCGGAGTAATTTCATTTGCACAAAAGGTCTGGGTGGTGATAAATTATAATTTTAAAGGGTAGGTGTTTTGGGGTAATGGACTGGTAGGGAAGGCCTTCTGCTATCTGAGAGCTGTGCAATTAACTCAGACGTTTCATCTTTAATGATCACAACATTTACCCGACTGCCGAAGAAAGGAGGGCAATACTTTTTTCGAGGGTATGTGTCCATTTCTTTGTCACGCCCTGAACGGCTTGACGGATTTTGATATGGGGTAGTTTCTTTCTTGTTATGTGATAGTGAAACTAGATAATATAAAAAAACATAATGACGGATTTATTGCGCCAGATTGAAATTTTACGTTCTGCAGCCGATACAGCTCGATGGACCCAGGTTCAAAATTACTTGAGATTACAAATGTAAGTAGGTATTTTAAAACATTTACTGTCGCACTTAGAGACGTCATTTAACCTTAATGCTCATTTATAGTCATCGCTACTATGATGGGATTAGGCTTAATCACCAGGGTTGCGTAATAAACCCGCGCTATAGGTATTTGAAACAATCGAAACATACTTTTTGCTCAACCCGGAAATCGAACCCAGGACCAACCAACAATCAGACCAACGTTCAACATCCACTATAACCTCCCTATAGCCAAAATCTGTATTGTTATATAAAATATTGTCAGACAAAAGTGATCACATAAATATTTTACAGACATACCCACGGGAGCTGTTTATTCTCCGGGATAAAAAGCGTATTATATTTTGCTCTAACTTTGTTATCCGCTCGAAAAACGTCGTATTTTTCCTAGTTTTTCATTATTTAGTAGATCAGGTGTACATAGACGGTCCTGGGCAAAATTCATGTTTCGTTATTCGCTGTAAAATGAAGATTATTTCTGTCATATTTTTGAATAATAAAGGTCCTGCCTAAGTGCTTGCCGAGACACGGCCGGGTCCGTTTTTGTGATATTTATAAAGGTGTTTTTAATTTACCTGGGATCTTTAGGTAGGTCTACCTTGTCTAGAAATACTAACGTCCCTACATTATAGCTGAAGATTTATTTGCTGAAGATAGGTCGAAGACATACGAACAGGATTATGTATACCTACCTGTGTACTGTAACGATGGTAAACTTCTTTGATACTGGCCGCCGTTTATGGCTGATTTTATAATGAGAAACTGTCAAGCATTGAAAAATAAACAGACGCTCTCGGGAGCGCATTCCGAGCTAAGTCCAGACCTCACGTTATTCTAGGGCTCGGGAGGAAGTGTCCTCCCAGATTGTGGTAGTTAAAACATTAACCTATTATTTTCAGAAAAGCAATAAAAGATATTTCAAAACAATACCATACCTACAATGTGTAACGTAGGTATGTGCTGACTGCCTAGGTGGCGCAGTTTGGCAGTGAGACGCACTTTAAAGCGAGGGCTGTGCTTGGGGTCACGGATTTGATCTCGTCCCGATTACGTCAAAACCGACCAGTAATATTTTCATAAGCCTAATTTGAAATCCTCTGGTTTATATATTATTTTCAAAAGAGTCCCTAACTGCTCAACGCCCTCAATACTACATTGGATTAGAGAGTAATTGATATCACAACTTTCAAATAACCTCCGCAACATGGCGGGGTCGCGTGGGTGCTACTTTTGATCATTCGAACTAACTTTTTCGATTAAATAAGTTCTAATTATGTTCATCGCATGTTTTGTGCGTATATTGGTCTATCATAGCTATACTCTGGTTTTTAATCTTGTGGAGTAAACTGACAGATGCCTATGTATCCCCTTACCCCTTATGGGGCTCTGTCTATATGTTAGACACCATATTTTGAACCATATTTGTTGGAGATAAGGTCCAAAACCAATGAATTGTATTTATACCTACTGCCCATTAAGGGGTTAAATTATCACTCAATTTGACAGATGCAAAATGTCAAAATGTATAAAAATTTGACATTTGTATCTGTCAGTTTACATACACAATAGGTAAGTGTACCAGTCTTCTGTGAGGCCGTACTTGCCCTCCTTTCTGACCCTTCCTTCCTCTAACCTTTTCAATGACCTGACCTTTATAACTATTTATCTACTGCAATAGATTGCTTCAATATAAATTTACTGCTAACGCCCCAATAAGGACAACGTGGCCCCGGCTTATAACTTGGCTATTGAATTAGCTACCTTTTATAGCCCATCTCGCCCTACTTAATGGATTTATAATAGCATTACAAACAAACTTATAGTTCAACCAACGTTTATTAATACTCACAGGAATAAATTAAAATAACGATACATGACACTGTATATAAGTTTGAAATTATACATACACTTTTATCTTACTCTAATTATTATGTAATTATATTTTTTTGTCTAATTTCGAGTATTGCCAATGTCTTTTCAAGAACCAAATATAAAAAAAACATTCTTCAATTTACATTCGACTACGCATATAATTTTGATCATATTTTTGACAAATATACATGAAACATCAATCATACATACATAAGACTATTGCACTTTGATCAGTAACGCGTTGCTAACTAATTTATGCGTCAGAGAGAGCGGCTACACCTGGAAGCACTTTACCTGAAACGAAAAAGCAAATAATAATGACCTTTATAATAAAATTATACAAAGATAATAAGTATTAAGAACCGAGTGCAAAGACATAGGTCGTTTTGAAGAGGGCTGCCCTAGTGGTTACGTAAACAGGAACTTAAAGTTGGGTCTACGCTAGACGAGTCAAGCACGAGCCGAGAACGAACCATTCATAAATTCGTGAAGCGTCGACGACCATAAGAACCTCGAACACTCCGTCCTTTGCCTAGTGTCGGTTATTTGACGAACGCAAGGGGTAAGTATTTAGGCCTGGACTTTATACCTACTGGTGCGCTTTGATATGTGTTTGATGCTAAAAAAACTTCCGATATCATCAAATCGAACTGTATTTGTACCCTCATTTTGGATGAAATCGAGTTACCTACATATTAAAGATTCTTATCTTAAAGTACATTTTACATCAACTTACGCAAGTTAAATTATTTACGAAAGGTCACTGTTTTGTGGGTTTCGTTATGGTTGCTATTGTACCACCACACTACTACTATTTCAAGTAAACATTGACCTATAAATGTAACTACGATACCTACATCGAAGAGACAGAGGCGAATAAAGAAACCGATTACAGTGAACAATATCTATGTCCATTGAGTTTTGTTCATTTTGATATTAAATTATAAATTCCAATTATCGTAGCTAGTCCGATCTCTCAAAATGGCCGCTGTAAACAATTACAAATTCCAAACTTGAAAGGAGTTTCTCATTATATCAAAGTAAATTCTGTCTCGATTTCAATATTGCAGAGTCGAAGTTGGAAATCTTATGACGTAAATTAATATCTGGATATTTATTTAAGAAGCATTTAAGTTTAGAAACATAGGTACACTCTTTCGTTATATTTTAACTTAATTGAAACGGAATTATTTATTTACTAGGTGCCGCCCTCACTTCGCTCGGACCGGAATCAGTAATGAACCATAGATGGCCCCTGTGCTCAATTCATCGCGCAAGGTTTGTCCTTTCGGTTCTATAACCTTGTCTTGCTTTAAATTCGTTATATTTTATAAATAGTATAGACGATACATATAGAAGATATAGCATTTAAATAATAGTATGATGTGATAGGTGGCAGACGAGCGGACGGATCACCTGGTAATCGATTGCCGCCGCGCATAGACACCTGCAACACCAGCAGTCAAAAGTGCGCTACCTTTAACCCCCTTCCTCCCAAGTACCCTCGGTTAAGAATCTTTGCCTGAAAAGTTAGCTTGCAACCTAATTTGCAAAATCACTGCCTACATAATAAATCTAACTACTTTTAAATACTACGCCTAAATAAAATGGCATTATTAAACAAAGAAGTACGAGTACTACTATAACAGTATAAACATATTCAGTAGTAGACATAGGACTTTTTATATTCTTGATGGTTAACGATGTTCCCCGCTTTACCAAAGGAGTCACAAACCGACATAAAGCGTACATACGTAAGTTTTCTCTGAGCCCGTGGTGTCACTCCGTTTAAATTGGCTATTCATGCCTTATACTCGTAAGTAAATACATTTATAGAGATTCGTTTAAACTGTCTCGTATTTGTACCTTTTATTTTATTTTAGAAAATTAAAGTATTGCACTTAAAAAAATCTCCGACACATTATTCAGATGGGGTTCGAACCCACTACTCTTTATCAAAGCGGGAGAAATGTTCGTCGTGGTCAAAATGTGAGAAATAGTCAGATTTGAGTCTCATCCGAATGTTAGAGTGAAATCTCTTTCTCATTCTGACGTTTTTGTGAAATGGCGCATTCTGATTAAACGGCGAGTCTTCAAGTTCCATGTTGGATATTTCTATGTCGAGCCACTGGCTACATTCTACACTGTTCTACATTAAATCAGCGACATCAGGTAGCGAGAATCTAATTTACAGCGGATTAATTAAAGGAGGCTGTACTTAATTCATTTTAACTTCTTTCTTCATTAACGGACGGCGAACTAGGCTGGGCGCCGGGAAATTCCGACGAGTGGAAAACTTTTGGCAATATTCCGCGAGTAAATATACTGGGATCTAACAATGTTGGGCCTAACGCTTAATAAGTTCTTATTTAAGTGATAAATTGAAGATTATTTGTCTCAGTTTTACAATGTAAGTTCTCGGAGAAAATTTGATGTTTTGGCTTTTTAAATATTTATTTTTAGGGTATATGTCACCAATGCGCTGGACTGACCAAGTAAAAGCTGCCATCAATGGTCCACTCCACGAATGCACTAGAAAAGCATCACTGCGGGAGGAATGGCGAAGGATTGTGAAGCAGGCCATAAACGCCGATGTGACGACCACGACCACTCTGCTAAGAGTGTGTCGACAAAGAAGGAAGGAATGAAACCATTGACAATGATGAAACTATTGACTCAGATCACTATGCCGGTAGTCGGTAGATTGTTGGTGGGTCACCAGTGCGCCGTAAGGCAGGGTGTCTGTGAATTGTGGGAAGCTGACGAGCAGACGGATCACCTGATGGTAAGCGATTGCCGTCGCCTATTGACACCTGCAACACCAGTACAACCTTTAACCCCCTTTCCTTTCAATTGGGCTTCCAGTACCCTCACTCGACGAAACACAGCGTAGGCGCTGCTTGATGTCGGTTTTTTGTGAAGTCATGGTATCACTCCGGTCGACCCGGGCCCATTCATTACGAAGATGGTTAAAATGGAACCTAAATTGCGATTTAAGACTTTTGCGCTGTATCACACAAATAATAAGACAGGTATAGGTCGATTCGCGAAATATGACCACAAATGACGATCGTCTACGCATGTTATCTCATGAAGAAATGGCTCGTTCTCAATTTGAGACATTATAAGGGCTTCTTTAGACTAAACACATTCTATGTTTAATTGAACATGTACGCATGTACGCCTACGCATGTAGGCGTAGACGATCGTCATTTGTGCATTTGTGGCCATCTTTCGTTAATCGACCTGTAGTCGATTCTCTTTTCTACTCAGGACTTTTTTTTTAATGCCGAAGCGTGGCTTTCCCACGGTTAAAATTCCACTTACCCTCAAGCAGTTCGAGGGAGGCGCCACCACCCGTGGAGACGTGAGAGACCTTGTCCTCAGTCCCCCACTTCGCGCAGCAGGTGGCCGTGTCGCCACCACCTGTTCGAAATACAGATAATCGATAAGTTTTATTATAATACTTCCTGTTACCCGCGACTTCGTTCGCGTGGAATTGTATCTTTGGGTAGCATTTTTTTAAATTATTTAATTACTAGTGGCCCGCCCTCACTTCGCTTCGGGAACGCAATTCAGAAATGAACCAATAGATGGTGCTGTGTCCAATTACATCGCGCAAGCGTTTCGTGTTTCCGGTTTACCTATAAGTCTTGTCGTTGTCCATAGAAGTTAATCTCTTTATAAATAGTATAGATTTCCACTTGCACCCTTTTAACTCCTTACAACCCCTTTTTCGCAATGAAAAGTAGCAAATGTTCTTTTTCAGGGTCGAGAACATCTGTTTACCAAATTTCATTTAAACCCGTTCAGTAATTTTGGTATGAAAGAGTTGGTGTGAAATGTTCACAAACACCCTGTATAGACGGTGGCAAGGCGAACAGACAGATCGCCCCAGAGCTGTGGAGACAGAATAGAATAGAATAGAATAGAAATCATTTATTGCGTTGCACGGACACAAGTGCGTTTCCAATCTTTTGCCCCCGAAATGAACCTTTGGCACCTTAACTTTCTCGGCGAAACAACTTTCCCAAATACCAATTTAATCTAAGCTTAAGTGGGATTATGAAGTTTAAAGCTAAGATAATAAATCAATAAGTACTTAAACCATACTAATGGCATCAATTACTATAATAAGTAGACCAATCATTATAACAGGTATAAATATAATTTGTAGCAATATAATAAAGCACAAAACTACAAGGTTTTTGTTATTAGGAACAGTTCTGGTCCCAGAGCAGAGTAGCTCCTTGCGTGACACCTTTAATAAAAACAAGCTTAGTTGAGGAAATAGCGGGAAAGCGGAATTCGCGTTACGTAGCGACTGCTTTGGACGCAACCCAAAATGAATTACTTTATCATAATCTGGTGCGATAGTTGTAAGTGTAATTAATTTCTTGTGCAGTAATAAAACGCTAACCATTTCATAACTATATACTAAATGCCTGTAATGCCTTCTTCTTAAATTATAGATCCATACTAATATTATAAATGCGAAAGTAACCCTGTCTGTCTGTCTGTTACTCTTTCACGCCAAAAACTACTCAACGGCATTTAAAGGAATTTGGTTATCAGATAATCTAGACCCTGAGAAAGAACATAGGCTACTTTTTATTGCGAAAGGGGGTTGTAAGGGTTGAAAGGGGGGTAAAAAGTTACTTTTCCACGCGAACGAAGTCGCGGGCGGCCGCTAGTATGCCAATAAAATATTATCTGAATTTGCGTACCGATGATGGTGATGGTGCCATTCTGGGTTGCTTTTACCACTCCATCCATAAGTGCCTTAGTGCCTCCAGCAAACTTCTCAAACTCGAACACACCAGCAGGTCTGGGAAATTATTAAAATGTATAATACAAGGATCTAAATATTACGATCACGAAGAGTCAACTGGTTTCTATTTGACTTACCCATTCCATACAATGACTTTAGCCCGAGCAATGGGATCAGCAAAGATCTCCCGGGATTTTGGGCCAACATCCAGACCTAACCAGCCGTCAGGGATACCCGTCACGTCATCAGCAGCTCCAACCTAGGAATAGGAATTCTATTAATATTTGAATTACATATGTTTATATAATAGAACACTCCAGAACGTCTTTTAGGCGGGCAAATCGTCCTGAAATGCGAAAGTTTCAGAATCGGCGTTACAACATCAACAGAGTTCCGACCATTGAGTTGAATTTCCGTAACAAGCTTTAATATGTACGATACCAAATTATGACGTCATAAGATACTCACAGTAGCATTCTCATCAAACTTGTCAGCAGTGACAAAGTCCACAGGCAAGTGAATTTTGACATTGTTCTTTGCTGCTTTTTCCATGAGCTTGCCCACAATCTTGGCTCCTTCCGCGTCATACATGGAGCTACCAATCTAGAGAGAGAAGTAATAGATTTTGTGATTAAGATTGGTTCTCCAAAGTTCTATTAACCGGAGCAACTTGCGCCAAAGGTAAATAAGGGTTGCAACAACAGTTTTTTTAGCCCAGTTCTAATTATATTATCAATGAAGAAAATTACTTTTTTGATTTGATAGTTATGTCCTACGAAATCTAAAATTTGACAGTACACAGGTGGATAACTGAATATCCAGATAATCCTAATGTATACAATTGTGTAAGTCTCATTTGGCTTCAAGTTCCAGTGTTTGTGGTCTAAATAATGGCAAAACTATATATAACTGGTAGGCCAGTTGCTACTGTAAATATAGTATGTAAAAACAATGTCAATACTTACGGGCATTCCCTTAATTTCCTTGAGGAATGTGTACACCATACCGCCACCAATGATCATCTCATTGACTTTGTCCAGCAAGTTCTCAATAAGCAAAATCTTATCCGCCACCTTAGCCCCACCAAGGATAGCAAGGAATGGTCTAAAAAAGATTAAGTACACATAAGGATAACACCCTGAAATGCTGTTAATGTTGATAGATTTTTCTGGCAACACCAAAAAAGGAAAATTATGTTTGAATGATTGTGAATTTACCAATCAATGGTATATAGGATGTATATGGAAAATAATTGTGACAACAAAGTTTAATGTTTGAGGATCTAATGGAGTTTCCCTGCCATGTTATACTAGTGGGGTTACCATACCCTTTTATGACATACTTTTACATAATACTTACTACATAATGAGAAGTATGTTTCATAAAATGGTTTTCTCAAAACTAACCTTTCTGGTTCATGCAGGGCTTTGGCAAAGTACTGTAATTCCTTCTTCAGCAGGAAACCGCTTGCCCTCTGTTCAAAACCTTCACCCATCATCGAGCTGTGAGCCCTGTGTGCGGTGCCTGTCACATAATGCTTTATTTTAAAACAGTTTCTATCATGATGGATGTTAAGAAACTATTCACCCATTAATGGCTGGTTAGTCTAATATAAGGTACCTACTTGTCTCGTTAACATAGATGAAAATAATTACTTAGATAATTTCGAATTTACATTACATACTAGATATTTCATAAATAAAATCCTTACCAAATGCATCATTGATGTAAACATCACCCAGCTTCCTCAAGCTTTCCCTGAATGCCTTAACCTTCTCTGGGTCGGCCTTGACTTTAGCACCACTTGCATCAACACCTTTGCCTTCTTCTTCCACATGGAAACGAACATTTTCCAAGAGGATGACTGAGCCCATCGGAGGGTCAGCACAGGCTGCCTCTACCTCTGCTCCAACACAGTCAGCAAGGAATGTGATATCTCTAAAAATATTTAATTACTGTTAGAGCAATAATTGGGCTTTACAAAAAGACCATACAATTTGTAATAGGTATTTTTTTATAAGTAAGTAGAAGTAAATATATTACAATAAAGTAAATATAAGCTAATATCTTTAATTTTTGGCGAATTTAAATTCTGAATGGCTTGCTACACATCAACCAAAGGAAGAAAACAGATCTACCTATGAATTAATGTTTGGCTACACCAAACATTAATTCAGATAATAATTAGATATATATTACCTGTTTAAAAGTTTCTTCAGCTCTTCGGCTACCGGCTTCAGAGTGTACTTCAAGTTGGCCTGTCCGTCCGGACGACCTAAGTGTGACATAAGCACCACCGACTTTGCTCCCTTGTCCAGGGCATACTTCACTGAGTCTAACGCCGCTACTATGCGCTGGTTGTTGGTGATTACTCCTTCTTTTAGGGGCACGTTAAAGTCCACCCTGAAATATTTTTGAAACCGTTTAAATTGGACACCAATATTCGCAACTTAAATGACACTGAAAACTTCTACAAAAATATTAAATTACAGACCTCATAAGAACGCGCTTCCCACCCAAGTTAAGGGCATCGATACTCAGCTTATTTAAAGCCATTTTTTTAGTAAATTATATAAAAAATCTGTTAAACTGGACGCAGCGGCGAAATTATAATTTATCAAATGTCAAATTTAACCTTGAATGTGTCAAAAGGGTCAAACGTGCTTGCCAGCACTAAAAATACTTCTTTTAGATTTTCAGCGTTCCATTTTATCCATTTGTATTTTCATCGTTCCGTTCTACATGTTTGTATCACTATTACGTCATCGGTGATCATAAACTACAGAATTAACTTTATAAAGTTGGCTACCTTGCCTGATATGGGAGGACGCGGGAGGGAATTTTATAGTTTTAGTGTGTTGGCAGTATAACTCGCCTTCACGAAATATGCACGCATTGAGACGCCTGAATTTAGAATGTTCTTTGAAAATCTACGGTAAAATATATGGCGAATCGCGAGTGAATGATAAGTTCCGTGTTATATCTCTCTCAAGGTGTAATTTAGATTCTTTTCCTGTGTGTATTAGTGACTGTGTTGGGTGACGAACAAAGAAGAACGTAGTGCGTCAAAAGTTAAAACATGGTGCCGCTAGGACCGGGGCCAGGCCATCCTGCTGCACATCAGACACACGGCGGTCCCTCTGCCAATCTTGCCGGCCCAAATTCGCTATCACAAAGCGCTCCGCAATCTAACAAGTCGTCAGTGGCGGTAAGTGATATTAACTGTTGCCCGGGTTTGCGTCAGGCGCGGGCGGCACATGTTTATGTAACTAACTTTCCGTGAGCACGTGCGATTTGGCGCTAATTTTGCTGTCGATTTGCAGAAGCCGAACTACACACTTAAATTTACTCTCGCCGGTCACACTAAGGCTGTGTCTTCCGTGAAATTCAGTCCGAATGGAGAATGGCTCGCTAGTTCCTGTAAGTACTTTAAAAATACGATTACATTTATATTGTAACATCTGTATGCAACCCACTTTTAGCGCAAGCGGTTGCCAGCGAACTGTTGCCATGCAGCGTCGTTAACGCTTAGGTACTTATTTAGCGGCGGGGTCCGTTTTTATCAGTAGACTTTATAGGACCCAGTTGTCATAATTATTTTGACAGGTGGTTTATCAGATAATGGCTGAACCATTGGTACCTACCTACCTACCCATCAGAGGTTGTCAACAATGCTTCCTATGCTATACAATTATTATCCCTACATATAATATTATATTTACATACTTATTGATTCGAAAACACTAAAATTATGAAATAACTGGGTTTTAAACTCTCTTGCAGATAGTAATATTATTATAACTAATTTTAATTTAATAAATCTGATTGATAAAATTTAGAAGAATACAACAATACAATACAAACTTCTAGTTTTTGTTTTATGAAGATATCTAAAAATAGGAAAATGTCTACCAAATCTCTATTTGCCATTCCCATTTAGATAAGATACCTAGATCTAGAGAAGAGACCAAGAGACTAAGTAATAATTTAAATGCTTTATTTGTAATCTGACCCAGTTATTTGATAAGTCTCTGACCTCATTGCATAGTGTCAAGATTGTTTTAACTAAACTGGCACACCTACACAACATCTTTTATAATAGGCAGAATTTGCATAATCTTGATATTTAGGTAAATATCACCCAAACAGTCTTTCTAACTATATGGAAACTATGAACATCGAAAAGTTTGCTTTTAATCCAAACTTGCTCTTATTTGATTTTTTCATTGGCTATTTAATGTCCTTGTGATACTTATCATGAATAAACTTGGAGTTAAAGCATTTTATCTGCGTAGTTGGGATGCATTATGTTGATAAGCATGAACACAAAAATAGTTTAATAAGCTGGAACAGGATTGTTCCAGCTACAAAATATTTTATACATAGTTATTTTAATATTAAAATGTAAATTAAATTAAAGATTAAGATTAAATACCTACTAGTACTCTTTAATATATTCTTTTAGGTTGTGGTTGTAACATGTCATCTTAATATAAATTGATTGCATCATGCCATGTCTTATAATATTCATACTTTACTTTTCAGCTGCTGACAAGCTTATTAAGGTGTGGGGTGCTTACGATGGCAAATTTGAAAAGACAATATCTGGACACAAGATGGGCATCAGTGATGTGGCATGGTCATCAGATAGCAGGTTGATAGTCAGTGCCAGTGATGACAAAACTCTAAAGGTATGTTTGTCTTTGGTTACTAAGTACATATTGTTCATGGTTAACACTGGTAGCTTGCATAATCAGAACAGAGGTCATTGGTCAGCTACTTAACTGTGAGAAGATGTGTTGAAAGACTGTCAAATGATGCCCCATGCATTATGTTTGACAGTTTTTGAGGTATTTGGATGCTTTTCATGGACAAAAATAATACTTTGGTACTGGTAAATGTTATACCACCATATTATATTGGTAAATGTTTACCCTAAAATATAAAACATTTTTGCATTTACTTATGCCTAAGTTGTCGCAAGTCATCTCAATCAGTGGCCCATTTTTGATGTTAGCATAATCTATCATATGTAATCTTTTTACATCAGACACCTAACTCCCACGGTTGTTGAACTTTTATCTTACTACACATGCTTTCCAAGTCTGATAAGATATTGTGAATAAAGATATCAAAGTAAAAGGGTCCAAATATAATTTTTTGTATGATCCTTTTAAAATTTAGGAAACTCTCATTAAACCAAGATATTTCAACATTGCTAAAAAGTATTTCACAACCTTGTGAAACAAAACTGTACAAATGTTGACAAGTGAAATAAAAGTTTAAATGAACAAATATTGATAAAAATTGATACTAACTTTTCTACTCATAAAAACTCATTTGAAGAAAACTCATACACTGAGTCAAATTGAGTTACCTTTTATGGGCCTTTGCACTGTCCTTAAATCTAAGACACAATCTATTTTTGCACTGGGAAGAACTTGACACTGTCTGTTCTGACTTTGTATTTTGAATTTGTAATCAGAATTTTATGTATTTGTTCCTCATTTCAGGTGTGGGAGCTAAGCTCAGGCAAATGTTTGAAAACGTTGAAAGGACACAGCAATTATGTTTTCTGCTGTAATTTTAATCCACAAAGCAATCTTATTGTATCTGGCAGTTTCGATGAGAGTGTTCGAATATGGGATGTACGAACAGGTAAATATAAAACTAGAACAGTGATTTTTTTTTCATATCATGTCAACCATTGGACAAGATTTTTATTTTGCATTGGACTGCCCAGAAGCAGTGCCTATTTGGTCACTGTATTTTTTTAGTTTGTTGTTATAATATGATTTGGGTATCATCTAGCCAGAGATCTGTATTTCTGGACCATCAGTTAAAAACCTCTAGATAAATCCACTTTGCTTTGCTGGACTTGCTTGTCTGACTATCGATTCATCACATACAATACAACAGACAGAAGGACAGTCTCAATTCTGAATGAGTTTATTAGAATGCTATTGTTATCTTGATTGTATATCATATTTACACACTAAAGCTTATCATACAGTCTAAAATTGTTTAAGTCTCATGTACACTCAGCCACAAATCAGGTTACCACAACCTGTCAAATTTCCTCATTTGATATTCAACCTAATGTGTATGATAGTAAGATGAGAATCTATTGAAGAATTTTGACAGTTTTGTATACTTTGATGTGTAGCTGTACATACTTATCAAATGTTTTTAATTAAAAATTGGTTTTCTCGTTTCAGGAAAATGTTTAAAAACTTTACCAGCACACTCAGATCCAGTATCAGCGGTTCATTTCAACAGAGACGGCAGCCTTATTGTATCCTCAAGTTATGATGGATTATGGTAAGAATTCCCTCTAAAAGTGTTTAAATAGTAGATTCACATATCGCTAAACAGAAGATATTAGCTGTCTTATTGTAAAACGCGATCTAAGAAAAGTTCCACAAGCAAACTCTTTCTGGCCCCTTTTAAGCTGCCTATCCACGGAAGTGGAGCGGAGTGAAATCCACCTATAGAATGACATAAAAACTCTGCTACTCTTCAAAAACTTCTCCTATTGGTAGATTTCAGTCCGGTTCGCCTCGCTCCGCTTCAGTGGACATGCTGCCTTAACGTTACATGTTAAAATAACTCGGTCGCGTTTGGTAATAAAGTGGTGTGGTATATTATTGATCCATCTGTAATCCCTTATGGTGTAGCTGATCTCCAGGGCCTGTGGAAATCACTTACCATCAGGTGAACCCCTTGCTCATTTGCCTCCGTACCTCATAAGAAAAAGTGTAATTCAAATACTCAAATTTATCTTTTCTAGTCGAATCTGGGACACAGCATCAGGACAGTGTTTGAAAACGTTAATTGACGACGACAATCCTCCAGTCTCCTTCGTTAAATTCTCACCGAACGGCAAATACATATTAGCAGCTACACTGGATAACACACTCAAGCTTTGGGACTACAGCAGGGGCAAGTGCCTGAAAACGTACACAGGACACAAGAATGAAAAGTATTGCATCTTTGCCAACTTCAGTGTTACAGGAGGAAAGGTATGTGGATTTTTTGTATGATTTAAGTAAATATTGCACTTAAAATATTCCTCAGAGGGTTCAGGTTCAGGGACTCGAACCCACAACCTTCCTCAGTCCGGGTGGCTGTACTACCAATTATACTAGTCGGCTTAGTAAGGGGTTCGGCTAGTATAATTGGTAGTACAGCCACCCGGACTGTGGAAGGTTGTGGGTTCGAGTAGAGTATAAAGGAACGTAAATATTTTGACAAAAAAAGAGAAAAAGTAAAATAAATTTGACGTAAATGCGTCCACTCGCCTCACGGAATCGAGTGGTTTACACCACTCGTTGCAAACGCTCGTTTTCGTATGATTAAAAAATGCGGATGACAAAAATCATGCGAGTCACACATTTTTTAGTGAGACGACAATTCAAAAATAGGTCTCCATCAAGGGTACTACTACACGTTTTGAAAGTGCCGTAAAAAGAAAAATACGTTTCTTTTGTTTTAATTTAAATCTACTGAACTGACGTCGAAGTTGAGTATTATTTATATCGCATATTAGTACGAATAAAATTCGCACGAATTTGCGATGCGTACAACAACGCCTTACGGATTTTACAAACTCGATGCGTCCCACTGCATCCGCGATGCTTTTTAAATTAAAGGCAGCTAGGGCATAATTTTGAAATATCGTCACAAGGTGTGTACGGCAGGTTTGGCGAACCGGTTTGACAACAACACAAAATGCGTCGCGTGTAAAGTCAGCTGTGGCATCGAAACGGTTACAACGGTCAAAACATCGAAAGCCCTATTAGGGTATTTCTCATTTTTTAAAAAGAAAAGGTCACTTCCATGGACGGCAACTTTTTTTCAACCCTTATAATTTCGAATTTCAAAATATTGCGAGCTCGGCGAGTACCGTTCCCATGACCGCTGATACCAAATCTATTTAAATGCATCATCAATTATGTACAGAAAAAAATGCCCTCCATGGAAGTGACTCTTTCCAGAAAATGAGAATTACCCATTAATGTAACTAGCTTTATCTCAAGAAACGTTTAAGTGCGTGTAATTACGCTCAATTTTAATTTATAAACTTCAAAAAAACATTTTGCAATTCAACTTGAACAAACAGGAATTGCATTTCTGTCTATCTACCTATGCAGTAAAGAAATTAACACAAACCATTATTGCTCAATATTATACACATTGTACTAGTCCCTTCTACCTATGATATAATAGAGTACAATACCTCATAAAAACGTTTTACATCCACTCATACATGTTTGGACGCAAAGAAAAAACTATGCAAAAAGCAGTACAGTGTGCCAACAGGATATGACTCATTGTTAAACCGAATAGTATATAGGTCTGTTGCTATCCTAAAACAGTTAATATTATGAAAGTAGTTTTTTAGGATAGATTTGTATCATTCGACTACATGTTAGTTAATGTTGTTGTTATTATTCATATATGCGCCCACCTATCCGTGGTGTCTACTGAATAACTAAAGAAAAGAGGCGTCACACACGGCGAAGATACGATGACATTTACCTCTACAATGTTAACCTCCTAACGCCCGAGACAGCAGACACAATAGAAAATCAATTGTTTTATGCCTTTTAAAAGGCTTATGGGCCTTACGACCTTAAGATAACTATTGCTCTCTGTTTACTTCGGCTATACAAATTATCACCGAATCACTGATGAGCAAACCTAACGGTACATCTGTTAAAACACGTCATATTTAGCCCCAATGAAGTGTAGGATCTCTGTCCCAAATTGGTATTAACTTCTAACTACTGAAAAGTGCAGGATTGGGACTGATATGTAGCATAGCGGCGATCACAATAGATCAAACTGTTCGCAGTGATACTGGTTTGAATAGTTACCTGCATAGCCGTTCGTTTTAAACTAAAAAAATACTTCCGCTAAAATTAGATAACTAGTTGCCGCCTGCGACTTCGTCTTCGCGTTAAATAGTTACTTTAGATAGCAAGCCTTCCCAAGCCTGCTCAAGCTACTTAGTACGGAGTCAGGTCAATGTTTAAGATGTTGTATGAGTTTATTGTATAACTAGTGGCCCGCCCTCACTTCGCTTCGGGACAGTAATTCAGAAATGAACCTAATAGATGGCGCTGTGTCCAATTACATCGCGCAAGCGTTTCGTGTTTTCGGTTTACCTATAAGCCTTGTCGTTGTCTATTGAAGTTATCTCTTTATAAATAGTATAGATATATCCTGCGTACGTGATTCATTAAGATTGGCTGCCGTAGCCGTAGCAATAACCGTTGGAGGATATTTTTTTTATATTTTTATGGATTGTATGTATAGTAAGTGTTTCGCTGCAATCTAAAACACACACTTGTCCACAGTGGATAGTATCAGGATCAGAAGACAACCTCGTGTACATCTGGAACCTACAGTCGAAGGAGATCGTGCAGCGGCTGTCAGGACACACGGACACTGTGTTGTGCACCGCGTGCCACCCCACCGAGAACATCATCGCCTCCGCGGCGCTCGAGAACGACAAGACTATTAAGCTTTGGAAGAGCGACACTTAAGGATTGATGCTGGTGAGTAGTTCCTTTTTTTGTTTGAGCAGACGGATAGCCTAATAATAGATAACGGATAGTAATAGTAAGCGATTGCATGCTGGACGAGCATATAAGTGCAATGTTATGTACGTAAAAAATATTGCAATAAAATGTTTAATATGAAGCCGAGATATTTTTTTTTATGTGATTTGTGGCAGACGAGCAGGCGGATCACCGGATGGTTAGCAATTGCCGCCGCCCATGGACACCTGTAACACCAGTGGCGTCACAAGCGCGCTACCAACCTTTTATCCCCTTCCCCCCGGTTTGGGCCTCCGGTACCCTCACTCACTTGGCGAAACACAGCACAAGTGCTGCTTCACGCCGGATTTCTGTGAGGCAGTGGTATCACTCCGATCGAGCCGGCCCATTCATGCCGAAGCGTGGCTCTCCCACAGTTAAAATGAGCTGAGCACGTTAATGTGAAAACTAGGCAGATGTGCGATTTTTTTAACACCGAGAGTACTTTGACGTTGAGTATAGACAATAAATTATGAAATAGTATTGCGTAAGCAAATATTAATACATTTTTTTTTTCAATTGAACGGCTGTGTTACGAGGTCTTGAAAGAGGTTTTTATCGGGAGGCTCAATTTCTCTCTTTTATTGTTGCAGGTCACCAAACAAAAGCAGTGATCTGTATATTGCGGCTTCATATTGTGAGCCGGCGCGACTGGCTTGTGTATACTTATATTAGGCTACCTGTGATTGCGGTACCTTAGGACAATGAAAGCTTATTTGGATGCATTATTTCATTTCTATTAATTCAGTTCACAGTGAAATGTGTGCATTTTCGGTTGTTATAAGATATACATAACGTATTTTTGTATCTGACATGAAAATGGAAGGTATGAAAGTTTTAGCCATTATGTTTTAGTTAAGATTGAGTTAAGTATTCCGCTTAAGAATAAACTTGTTGGATGCAATTAAAATTTAGTAGTTTAAATTGTGTTTTTTATTGACTGCCTAATTTTGAATAAGAATGTAGTTAAAAATTAGAGCAATTGATGATACAATGTACAAGACTTCCCCCATCCGTTTGTTTGTATTGTAAGATGAGATTGGCAAGTGTTAAAAATATATACAAATTGATTCTCTCTTTAATTAAACACGTTAGAAGTTGCCCAAATACTCAGTTTTCGCCTGTAACGAAGGAGGCGGGAGTTCTTTCTTCTGCATCATGTTACACATCGCTTTTTCACCCCTCTCAAGTTCACGGGCGAGGGCTGATCAAGAGGGCCTGCAAGGAAACCTTCCCGTTATTAGAATGTACCTATCGCAGTCAAACAAACGCGCGTGTGAATGGGACAGAGATAAAGATTTGTTGCTCAATTTCAGTGTCGTTGTAGGCCCTCTGAGCGTAGCCACACGGAGAAAAAAAACCAAAGCGTTCAAGTTGGTTGTGACTGCTTATGTATATCACGCCATCTATCTTGAATTTGTGAAAACTGAACTCTTGTTTGTGCGTTATTGCAGCGCATGCGCATGGGACTTGTATGTAGGTATTAGAGAGTTGGGTGAGGGATGGTTTAGCAGCTGCTTCGCTGTTGGCAATGTAGCATAATTGATTTAACATTTATAATTATAAAAGTAGCTTATGACAATGTCTTGACTCATGACTAAACACTGCTCAGCAATGCAATAACGTGCAAACCTTGTGGCCGCTCGTTGCTTTAATAATTGGCTCTGCAGCACCTCTCTGTGGCTTCGTTCTTATATTTAGACTCGTTCTATGATGCTTTATAGACTCACGAGATTGTCTACTACTGTTTCACAACCAAGCTGGTTAGGAAAGGGTCACTAGGAATAGGAAAAATGTACAAAGTGGCACAGACGAGCATAGAGTATAGCGGAAATTCTCTATGAACTGACGGAGCATAGTCACTAAAGGTCGTCTCATATGGTGAAAATACTTTTTTATTTTATTTGAAGATAAAATATTGCTCACTGTACACTTAGTACACTATCGGTTATCACTTACTGCTAAGGGCCGGTTTTTTTATCCGTTACCTTTTGTTTAAATTTACTATAGTTAATTAGAACCAATGGTCAATCAAAGTGACAATATGACTTGCAGTATGACTTGTTTTTTTTTATTAGACTATAGGCTAACGCTTGACCACAATCGCACCTGATGGAAAGTGACGATGAGGTCTAGGATGACACGCGTTTGCCTAGAAGATGTTCACTCTTGCCTTAAATATGTCCAGATTATAGTGGTCGGGTAAAACAGACCACGGCAGGCAGTTCCACTCCTTAGCTGTCCGAAATCTAACTTACTGTTCATTTTTTGTCGATATTTGACTATGGTTACCTCTTTTTACTAGTACTTCAGATTGACTACGGATCAAGAAACCGGACCTAACATTATACTCTAATATAATTTCCATATTATTTAGCTTACTATTAAATTAAGACAAAATAATATGAATGTATCTTCAACATGTGTAATGTGACGTCCTTTATGCCGAGATCCGTCGCTGCTCTTGCGTCTGCGCTAGTGTTGCAATAAGCTGCCTTTTACCATAAATCATCATTTGTCTATGATTAATTAACATTCATGTTAAACTACATTGTAATGTAAAGTGAGGATATATTTGTTTCTTCATTTATTTTGTGTGACAAAATGAGTATATTATGACGTTATAAAATTTTATAGTCAATGGACTAAAATCATTGATTTCCACTGAATTTGAATCGTATTTTTATTAAACAATATCAAATAAACTAGTCTTAATATTCAGAAGTGTTATTGATTTTTATCAGTGGTCCCTATCTATTTCTAAAGATGTCTATTGATCGTTATTTTTTTATCGTTTATATGCCAAAGCCCTCTAAGGTTGATTGATACCTTCCTTTACCTTTGAATAAAGCCCCTTTAACATGTTAGCGAAAAATAAAACCAGCAGCTCTTTAAGAAATAAAATATGGAATGAGACTTTATTCCTGATATTATTATCTACTAAGAGGGCTTTGGCATGTAATTGATACATAAAAATAGTGTATTTCTGAGGAATATGGGTTTGAGGCAGTTCTCAAAACTCTACTCATCTGGTGTGAGGGTAGATTGAAAAGGTCAAGCCAAAATATTTTTTAAGTGTGGGCACTCAACTGTCGAAGTCACATATTCAGTCACTCAATAAAACACCGGTGTTTCGTCAATGTCTGCCGAAAGATTGAAAATAAAACTAAGTGAAAAGGTGAACCCGATTACCTACGTAAGTATGATCTCGAAAGTATTTTGCAATAACATGATCTACTTGTAACAATATCCTGGCCACCGAGCTTTATTGCAACAAGCAATATAAATCGAGCACGGTCCGATATAACTCAATAAAAATGATACGGTGTTTGAACATCATTTCGCTTCTTCCTGGTTCGCCTTGCCTCGAGCCAGCGAAAATAAAAGACGATCCTGCTTTATGTGGGACATGGGTTCCCAATCAACGGGGCGGTTCTTGTGCCATAAGTCGAATTTAGGTAGGTATCATTTTCCAATAGGATTAGATTATAACGCAACAAGAAAGTCATGAAATTACGTCATAGAGTATAGTAGCCCTATATTGGACAAATACTATGGAACTCTGTAATAGTTCCCCAAGAATACATTTCACGACATTATTGACAGAGTAAACACAAACATTAAGCAAATGTTTTAAAAGAAAAAATACACACCGTCTCAATAAAAGTTTAAATAATTTATGCAAACTTTCTTGACTATTTTTAATGACATAGGTAGGAAGGCAAACGAGCAAGCGGCTGTACCTGATGGTAGATATAAGTGATCACCCCCGCCCATGGACATCAGCTACACCTAATGCGTTCCCTGCCTTAAAATGCCTCGATCGTTTGCATTGCATTACCTAGTACACAATTATATTTAACTACCTTACATGCTTAAGACATTTACTTGTTCATATCTTCAAAACCAGCATTGACGCTCGATCATTTTGATCCAAGTCAATTAACGAATCAAATTGGTGAAATTCTAGTCGCGTCAGTCACTGTAGCAAAAATATTGATGGGTGGCAAAGAAAAACAAAAGTTCCGGTCGAGAAAAGGTTGGGAACCACTGGCATTGGATGTATCGTCTCGCATGTAAGGGATTTATCGTTTACTAGTAGATGTTCTATCGTATTGAATTGTTTTCTTGTTTTCTTCCGTGATCAATGGTAATAATTTGATGCCGGCCCTCTCTATCTACCTGTAGGCATGTATGTAGGTAGGTATTTTTACTATCTTAGGCTTTCTTTATAAAATAAAAAACAATTAACGCTATTTTTAAATTGACACAGCACAGCTGGATTATTAAACAACAACAAATGACTTATTTAATGTGTCAACAAAGGCCACCGCCATTTATGTCATAGTTTGTTAACCCCATTGGCTATAAAACATGGGAATTCCGTTAGTTCCCCAAAAATCTGTTATCACTATTTGACGCATTATACCAAGAGCTATAAAATAAAATAAACAAATGAAAGCTATATCACGTTTGAATGGTACGATGTTCAACGGAGTGGAAAGCGACATCAATATTTAATATCATCTCGGGAAGTTCTGCTAACATCGTGATAACTTTGCCGCAACTCTTTTTTACTTTATTAAATTGAATTCAGTCTTTCCAGACTCTGTACGTAGTAATAAGTTGGGTAACTCATAACAACTTGTTTTCTTCTTAGTCTGTTCGCATCTATCCAATTAAACGGCTGAATGTAGGTATAGATAATACTTATGTACGCAATCGTAACTTACAGTGCCTTCAATAGATATATTTTTTATTCAGTATCAGTCCATATAGAACATTTATGCTGTTGATAGCATATGTTGGTAACCTACATATAAGTAGGTAGGTATAGTCTGCCGCCAAAAAGTGTAGTTATGACCTTGAGTGCGCAGAAACCAATTTTCATAGAAAGTCTTCTTTTTTACAAGTGCGCTATACCCATTGATATGGGCCATATCCCATTAATTTGGTTCTTTTGAGGTGCTAGATGTGCGTGTAGGTATACATATATATAATCACTATAGGCAGGCATAATAACTAAAGCGACACGACGTGCTCTAAACTGGCGCCCACCGTGGTGGGTGGGTCACCACGGTGGGTGCCATTTTGGAGATAAAATATTCATAAAGGCTAAATTAGGACCCCTTCTTATTATGACTTATTGACTTCACATGACGACGTCGTCATCGACAAACATGTAAAAACACTTAGGAGAAGTAAATAAATATATATATTTTTTTGATTGAAAAAGCAATTACCTACTTTGATAAACTGGTAGGGTTATTATTAGGTATACCTAATAATAAGTTAATAACCCTACCAGTTATATCTGGATATATCTGGAGGATCTACTTACGTTGAGAAACAGTTTGGCCAAAGACTTTAGGCTCAAAAAGATTATCTTTAAATTTATATCTCTGTCCAATAAAGTGCTCACAGACGGTCGCTTTCAAATAAATACCTTGGGATTGGTCCACCACGATCCAATATTGGTTAGCGTAATACATGGAAGAGCGGATAAAGCGAATTCACTTCCGTAGATACAATCGCTTTAGGAGGAAGATTACCTTTTCTATTGTATGAGTACATTACTAAATTCCTTCGTGTAAGATCGCTTAGTGTGTTTTGGTAAATACGTTGAGCCGTTTTCCTGTCATACGAATTTTGGACCGCAAGTTATGTTAAGGTCATATTTTTCCAATAATTGGAAACCTACGATATTATTCAGTCCTGGGTGCGATGGTAGCTAGATAATAATGTAAGTACGGATGGGGAAGTCGTTATGACTCGTAGTACTCTAGTATGACTTAGGTAGGATCCTCTGGATTGCTTCAAATCTTCCTATTAGGATGCATGGCATAGGACGAAAACGAGTCACTATGACCTTCCTAAACGGCCGGCAACGCATCCGCACTCCTGGTGTAGCTGATGTCCATGGGGCGGCGGTGATCCACTTACACATCAGGTGACCCGCTTGTCGTTGGATTCTTCAAATCTTCCTATAGGATGCATCTGTGCTCATTACGGAAGTAAAACTGTACCTGGTTAAAGGGATCTTAACCTATCCTACGCACCTAACATATAAAAAAATCAAATCCTGGATCATGTTCAAATAATACCTAGGTACTACGGGCTACTAAGCAACAGCTTTGATGCAACAGAGAAAAATACGTTATGATGAGGCTTACGAGGCCCTGGCTATACCAGGAAGCGAAGAAACCTTTTTCTCCACCATACCTAACATTTATAACACGTGTGCAATCTACTAGTGGAAATCTACGGCAGCTGTTCAATGATATATGAATGAAGCGTGATATTTCTTTGTTATTGGGGTGGTTGTCTCGTTTTCGTCAACTATTTTTTCCCGTAATCTGAAGGGGTTTGGGAAGTCGTTGCATTATGGATAACGAGAAAATGCGATTTGTCATGGTGAGTTTCGTACAGCTGTTACGAAATGTGAAGGTGCCTAGTAAGCTGCATTCAACTCGCGCACGAACTACTTTAATAGTGTGGAAGAGTGAGTGAGGGTACCGGAGGCCCAATCAGGGGGATAGAGGGTCAAAAAGTTGGCAGGTTCGCATTTCTAGCTCCACTGTGCACTGGTGTTTCGGGTGTCTATGGGCGGCGCCATTACTTACCATCAGGTGATCCGTCTGCTTGTCTCTCACCTAAGAGATAGAGAGAAAAACCTGCAGAATTTTGCATTGGGAGCGTCGAGCGTTTGCCAGCGTCCACGATGATAAATTGTATTTTCCAAAGAAATGAGAAGGTTTCCCGTTTTTGTTTGCAGCAGTTTTTGAGTCCATTGAACAACATAAAAAGTACACAGCGTTGTTGCTTGGTCGAAATGAAGTCAAACGTGAACCTTTTAGTCCGGTGATGTTTACTCTAAGCAACGTTACTTCGACAGCTCATAAAATGTATCTCAACCAAGTCGACAGACAACCGTCTCCTATATACAGTCAATAACCAAAGTTGAAACACGATTTTAGCAGCTATTGACTCTTATACCCTTCGGAATAAGAGCCATCAACTGCGCTATTTGTGCAGGATTCTGCTGGAGTTGTACCTGTCGACACGATCGTATTTTCCTTCAACTCCCACAATATCAATAAACGACGATCCATTAAGGTAATTTGAGGTCGGTTGATGGAACTTCGCCTCTATTGCTTTATCCCAAAGGTAAATTATCGTATCGGCAAATTGGCTTGGCGTCTGATGTAGATATCTACTCTCCGTGATGCCATAGTATGAAGAAGGTCAGAATCAAGCAAGAGATAATTAGGTACGATGTGCGCTACTCTGAAGACCTACCTACCTAACTACACTCAGATAAGTACACAATTACACATACATACAACCGCCCATTGTGTATTTTTCAGACCACGGACCGCGAACCCCCCCCCCCCCCCATCCATACAAATCTCTGTTTCGACTTCAATGAGAAGAACACGAGAATTGCCGATCAAATGTTGTTTCTAAACTTAAATAAAGCGTGTTGATACATAGTGTACCTACCTACTAGCGGCCGCCCGCGTCATATTTTGGACAATCCACACAATTTATTTTTATAAAATAATAAGCTATGTTATTGTAAAGTTTCATTAAAATCCATCAGTAATTTTTGCGTGAAAGAGGAGCAAACATCCATATATACTTACAAACTTTCACGTTAATATTAGAGAAATCAGTGTCGGAGCATATTACTGGTCAAATTAATACTGTGGTAGTACATAATATAGATTAGTTATCTTGTCTGATGCAATAATTGTTGCCTAGGAGGTATCACACCCATTAATTGATAATTTGAGAGGAGTATCTATTATAACTATTAGGTAGCTTAGTAGGTGGTTGGTACTAAGATAATAATCTTACGTACATAATACTCTTACAATCAGGTGATCCGTCAGGTCGTCTGCCACCTATTACATAAAAAAGTTAGGTTTCCATGTTATGTAAGTAGTTATGTGTCACCGAATAGTGGTAGAATATTTTTAAGGTTCTTATACGAGAAGTAGGTAGGTTGTGTAGGCATTAACATAGTTACCTACATACATAAGTACATACATAATATTAGGTGATCCGTCTGTTCGTTTGCCACCTATCACATAAAAACAAATTGTGGAAATTAGTACGCTTTACTGGTTAGTACCGATGTTCTATTTCCTTTGATTGTATTAAGATGATTCTGATTAAATTGTAGTTAGGTAACTGAACTTAGTAACGTACTCGTAGTTTCGAACAATAAATTCCTCATATCTAAAAGTAATTTACGTGTAGGTTTAACGAAGAGCAGTTGAGCACCTATAAAGTAAAGTAATGTATGCCACAATACCTACTGTCCCACTGCCGAGCAAAGGCCTCCACCAGAAAAATTAAGTCATCGCTACTATGATGGAATTAGGCTTAATAACCACACTTGCACAATTGGGTATTTGACTAATCTTGATATAGTAAAAAATATTGATAGGTACTCTATCAAAATATTGGTAAATAAGAACCAATGGCCAACATTTTCAGTTAAAAATATAACGTCTAGCTGGTTTTGTGAGCATTCAAAGTTTCATGGGCAAGTCCATTTTTAAAGAATAAAATTTTCAAAAAATATTTATATCATTGAACTACCCGTACATTTTCCACCAACTTTTATTATAAAAACAAAACATTTGATATAGCTACCAAACAAAATTTTACTAGACGCGCTCATAGAAGTTTGAGTTCTGATGTCACACTTCAATAGCTATTTGTATAGAGCGTTTTTGGGCTTGCCCAATATATGTTTTTTTATTATACTAGAGGCGACAAACGAGCAAGCGGGTCACCTGCTGGTAAGTAATCACCGCTGCCCATGAACATCTGCGAGATCAGAGAGGTCGCTGATGCGGAAGGAGTACGCTCGTTTCTTGAAGGTCCCTAAGTCATAGCCGTCATGTGCTCTTAAAGTTGTGATATCTCAGGTAATTCAAATGAGAATCAAGTGATTCTTTCAACGATGTTTCTTAAATTGAGGCGTCTTTTGATTAGACACAAAAAAAAATTAGTCAAATACCCAATTATAGAAAACATTCGAAACATACTCTTTGCCCGACCCATGACTCCAAGATCACTGCCACCACTAGAGATAACGGCGCGTCTACAACCATCACCTATACTTACCTAAGTAGGTTGTCATTAATCCTAGGAACAGGTACTTAAATGCACTAAGTACATGCCAGATCCAATAAGTCTGCTAAATACCAGACTGCAGTCCTAAGTATCTAGGTAAGTAGTGTAGTCGACCCGCCCGTAACTTTTCTCATTTACTAATTTCTTAAAGTTGCGTCCTGCTAAACGGAATGTCTGATGGGTTTAGCGAAGAGTCGCTGGTTTGTTGACTTAACGGAGTTTATAGCTAGAAGTCTGTTTAAGTATACCTACCTACTCTGTGTCTGTCTTCCTTTTTCATTTCCTTAAAATTACCATGGAATTCTTAATCGGTTTTTAATTTTGGGATCTGCCCAAACGTTACGTTTGTATGCGTATTGTTTTCTGTTGGGTATTTTGAGACAACTTTTTTCTCAGTTTAATGATTTTTCAGTTTTTTCCGATTTTCATTTGCATATAAAGAAACTAGAAAAAGTAAGGTATTAAAGTATAAGTCTATATACTAACCCACTGCAGGGCAAAGGCCTCATTATAGAAATCAAGTCATCGCTAGGTGGAAACCAACCGAACCAGACCAAACCAGAAACCAGATAAAAACTAATATCCTCACGCAACAACCAAAAAGTTGTATCGTTATGAAAGTATCCAGTAGGTCCAGCTCAGTACTTTAAGGGTCTTTCTACCATTATAAAAGTACTTACTTACGTTCTATTTTTTACAGATAACTATCTACTTTTCATGAATTTTGTGCCGATTCCCTTAACCAAACCAAAACATTCCTGATAATTTAAATATTATCAGAGTAGGTACGAGTAAAAGCCACAGTTCTTTGAAATTTTCCAACGATTTCTGCTGGACAAATTAAAAGTAAAAAAGCCTCAATATTAAATTTTACTATGTCCTTTGAGAGAAGCCATGAGGAAACTAGCCATTAGAGAGTCTTCACAGGCGCTTTGAAGGCAGCCGATGTTATTTCTCATACAGATTTTTAATACCATTTACGATGGACGAAGCTGTGTGGCTGCGGTTGATTTAGTACGACGGTACCTAGTGTTGCCAGTAATATTTTTATATGAACTTTAGTTTCCTTTTTTAAAAGAAAAATCCAAACATTTGACCGTTTTTCTGATATAAGAGCTGTCCAGTCACAAACGGAAGCGTGGCTCGCTACAGAAGCTGTGGTCACAAGTGGACAAACTGAATCGTGGTCCGGAACAGCAGCCCGTGGTCACAAGCGGACAAACGGAATCGTCAACCAGTACCCACTTCAAAAATTAACGTCGCTTAATTCCCGTGTTTAATAATAGTAATAGTTGTAATGCAGCGCAAAAAAATTAAGAACTGTTAAGTGTCTACCAAGTCATCGGTCCGTTTCCCACATGCTCTAGGATGGCGCATTTATTTCACCATAACCATAACGTGTATATTTAATCGATTGACATTGTCTCTGTTTCCAGATGCCAGATATGCAAGCCATATAAAATAAACACCAATTTATTGAACACTACACACGCGTTTTACGTTATAAACCCTACTTTATATATATATATAGCATTTTTTTTTATTGCTGAAGTAGGCAGACGAGCATGTGACCCATCTGATGGTCAATGGTACTTAACCGCCGCTCATAGACAACAACAATATTGATTTATTTACATTGTCATATGGACAGACAACTGACGTCACTAGTTGCTTTTATTATACCTTGGCTGCGGAGTGCTCTCCAATACAATCATTCTATACAAATTGCACGTTGCATTCGAATATTGGAGGAGCGCTATTGTGGGGAATTCTAAAGTAGTAGGTACTTTAGTTTACTTAAGTATTGGGGCAATTAATTAGTAAAGGTAACTAAGTTGATATGAGTACCTACCTACCTATATTAATTTGCCTAGTCCACTTCTGTCCATTCGTGTGATGAACACTAAAGTCTTGTTTGTTCAGTGTCTAAGTGTAAATATATGTACATACTTACATATTATTTAAGTTTTGAATTTGAGTTTGCTCTGTTGTCTGATATCTGTGGCTTAAGCTACTACCTACTTAAGTCAGATTAATGAGGTGCTGTGTTTAAAAAAATGTGTGTGAAGAATTTTTGTAATTACATCATGAATTGACAACCCCGGCGATCAAGTATTCACACTTTTTATGAACTAGTAATTAACCAGATTGTTGATTGATGAGGACTGCCATAAACTCACATCAAGGACTAAATCAATGATAAAATCGTTTTGAATTGAACCTACCACTCAATTTTGAACTTTATGCCTATAAATTTTCTGATGAAAGTTCGAAAAATGGATTGCTTTATGCACTGTTATGCACTCAACTTGGTTATTGCGGTGCTGATAAATGGAACGGTTTATGTCCGGCAAAACGAATACTTTTATGACCGGCCTCCTATGGCTGTGTTAGGAGTTAAATTATCACGTGACTAGGGAATTTTATGATTAACGTGTTTTTATGAGCCTGTTAAAATTTATTGCTAATAGGAACAGGACAGTGGAGGAAATGGGACGTTAAGCTGTTTAATATGTTCGATGTATAATGACAGACTCTATCATGAAGTTTAATATTTATGTTTTATATTAATTTGATATGGCTGTACCCTCCTCTCTGAGGATAAATTTGCCAATCTCATGTTTTATTGAAAAAAAAAATAATAGTTGTATATGAATGTGTAGGAAGTTTTTGTTACTGCAATAAAACTTTTTAAGGTCTAACTCATAGATGTTAAACCCTAATTGTCACTTTAGTAAAAATATTGATCTTTATTTTAATAGACATAAAGACTTCCCATAATTAAGATAATCAGCATTTAGGTTAAATGACGTCTCTGAGAGCGGCAGTAAGTAATTTATTAAAAAATAATAATGTAACTAAAGCCTCGGACTTTTAGGATAGGGTTCTGCTGTATTAACTATACCTAGCTGTGGGGGTGTGACATGAGCCCTTTGGGGATAGTAGGCAAGGTCATGAAGATTAAGGAACGACAAAAGCCATGTTTCAAATTGGGATCCGGCCTAAAACTCGTCACTCACCCTAGAGAGGTTACGCCATGCCATTTTGGATCTGGAACGGATATTGGTAATAATGATGAAAATCAAAATTAGTGGCGCTGTCGTCGCTCTATTCTGATTGGCTGATTTGAAAAATGGAAGGCAGCCGACGTCATTTGCTTTGGCGCGGATTTTGGGGCGCATTTTTGCTCGAGATTCTAAGAAGGTTGTGTGGTCGTGTACTACGGATAGATAGATAGGGTACCATTTAATATTGTTATCATTAATTATTTTGGACAGTAGGTAAATATTTTTTTTTTGTATCTAAAAGTATAATAATGTAATAATAATAATATTATTATTACATTATTATACTTTTACATATTATGTTAGTTTTGGATACCTCATTCATTATCATCATTTCAGCCAAAAGACGTCCATTGCTGGATCCAAAGAATTTCCCTGATCTTCACTAGATCGACGTCCACCTTGCTTGTATAGGTTCCGGATTTTTTTTTAAGTTTTGACGTGACCTAATGACCTTCTTTGTGTGGACTTGTCACTTCTGAAAACGGAGTCTGAACGAAACTAATTGTATTGGTGACCCCTGCTCTAGTTTCTCTTAGACACCTCTCCCTCTTTTAATTAATTTGAAGAATCTCTTCTCCTCTGATTCATATCAGAGAGCCTAACACGAAACTTTTGTAAGAACAGAGCGTATTCTTCAAACAATTCAGACACATAGCGCTTGTGAAAGATACATATCCGGTGGTGAGTTCCGTTATCACGGATATTTTATTTTATTTCGGATATTCGATAGTTTCGGTCACGGTTACGTTTCTTAACATCCCTGACTTGCCCTCTCCAGAGAAACGGGAATATTTCAATTTGAAACAATAGGGGATTTCACCCCGCCTCTCCGCTTGGAAATTATAATGACAACCGTAATTGGCCTCAAGGGAAAGTCTAAATTCGGCAGATTTCGCTAACGAGGAATTTGGTGTTAGAGGCTGCTTACTCCGTCCAGTAGAGCCGAGCCACACTTTATTTTTTTTAATGAATTTAAAATAGCTAATATTCGATAACCTGTTCGTTTCTGCCAAAACTCCATTTTTGTAGTTTAGCACTTCAGACATCAAGTTTTAGTCATCAGTTTCAGAGTTTTCCGTAATGACCATTAAAATTTTCCTCCCTGTATAAATGGCGGCAGGTGGTTTAAAACTGTAAGTACTTATAAAAATGAAAATATTCGTCTTAATTTAAAGGTATTGTATTGCAATTCATCATATCACATCGTAGCATCAAAGACGGCTTATAGCTAAAATATCCAATACCAATGCAACGTATAAATTCTATCTTCGCAACCACTCCCAATCAGAGAGGGGGTTCGTTATATCTGGCGCCCAACGTGGGGCAAACACCTTTAACTTGTTTATCTTGGAATCAATAACAAAATGGTGAAACGGGTTATAGTGAGAAATTGCCTTGCAGACAAATTAGTATCTACTTGCTCTTTGTTTTACCCGAAACACAATTAGTATTTTGTATACTCGCAAGTAGTAGTTAAATACAAAATTAGGAATAATGAACAATTTTCATTTTTACACACAATTTTTTTTGTAAGACCAGAAATCATTGAGGTGCCAGAAATATTGGGTTTATTTTGGTAGCGCTGCAAACGCGCGTTTGACTGACGTGTGACTGCGTTGACATTGGTGCTGCTTTTAATGCGAAATGCCCCTTACTACGGTTAGTTGGCACTGTATCTATGTTGCATTGCGACTGAATGGCATTTGTGTCGCTGCAAAAGGCACAATGTGCATTACCTTATAACGATAATTCTTTCGAACATCGATACAGTCCCGTTTAACTGAGACGCGTTTGTATTAAAGCTAAAATATATGTGCAGTGTAAAATGCCCCTTACGGTCAAACGACCGCAAATAACGGCTTGCGAATGATTCGCGATGGACTATTTGAGGACTCAAATTGCTCTTGATGAAATTCTGTTTGGGCCAATATTAGTTTGTAAGATAGACAATTATCTTATAACTTCAGCTCAATACAATCAACATGTCTTAAATTGTCCAGATTCCATGCAAGTGGCTATAGCAATTACGTCATGGATGCTAAGAAGTAGTTTTGCGGATAAAACACAACAAATATATACTTAACTATTGCACCACATATCCCGCTATTGGCAGCATTACCCCACGATCGCGACGAAAATACGCTAGCCTATTACCTACCTATAATATTTTTTTTCAGTTTATGTTATTCTTCTAACAAAAAAATGCGAGTAAGCGTTGCGTAATGTTGCGTAGTAATAGTGTCCTATGCCTAATCTCTCTTCAGTCATGTCACGCTGGTGTCCCATCGAAATGTTAGGCTTAGGGAAAAGAGAGTACGCTGGTGAGTACTCTTGAGCATTCTTGAGCACAAGACCATCAAGCTCCAGACCTTAAGTTCATCATCATCATCAACAGTCTGTCTCAGTCCACTCCCAATGTTCGCCATTTCACCCTGTTTTCGGCCAAACACATCCAGTCTATACTAACGGCTTTTCGCAGATCGTCACTCCATCTATCCGGAGGCCGTCCCACACTACGCTTTCCGAATCGCGGTCTCCACTCAAGACCTTTTCTACCCAACTTTTACGGTTGTTAGTTCTTCCCTCCTCTCAGACTCTGAGTTACTACAGATAATTTCCTAAAAAAAAAGAACCCGCATCATGATCCAATTTCCACAGCTAGGCAGCCAAATTAATAAAGCTAAATGGAATAAAATATTGCTTTTATATTAAACACATAAACCCGGTTAGTAATAAATGAATAGCGCTTTATATTTTCGAGACTGCAGCTGAATTACAAAGACGAAAATGAACTTACTTATCAAGACATCTATGCCGAGACTCAAAGCTAACTAATGCGGGCGACGATGCAATGGACTTATTACTATGTATGTATGTGTAGCTATGCAAATTTTATGCGTATATTTCTTGCAACAGAAAAATGATGGCAGCTTTACAGGCTTTTTAACCCTTTTACAAACTGTTCAGGAGACTATGATTGTGTATTACTCGACTCAATTTACCGACGGGGACAATCGCGTTCAAAAAATCCAACAGTTGACTTTTTAAGCGGGGCACCTGATGGTAAGTGAACACCGCCGCCCATGGACATCAGCTACACCAGAAGAAGTGCGGATGCGTTGCCGGCCTTACCTAACTTACTAACACCCACCTAGTACCTACATACCTATTAACGTCCACTACCTACCTTTTAAACGTTAAATTTGAATGATATAGATAGATAGATATTCTTTATTGCACAGAAATAGAATACATGAGTGAAACAACAGCTATAGACAGTACAATAAGGCGGTCTTATTACGAGTATTACTCTTATTATATATTCCTATTCTTTATTTGCAAAGGCTAGTCCCTGTAATCAATCTAATAATATGGTACTTTTAAATCGTCATACGAGTGCATTAACTTCCATTTTATAATAAGTATAAGTTCCTCATACTTACCTACTGGTGGAAATTACTTGGTCCCAGATCTCATCCTGTTTTAACACTATCAATTGCTTACTAAACCTTCGACAGCGAACATAAATCAGAAAAAAATTGCTGAATAATGTTTCCATCAAAGACGGTATGTAATCAACAAACCAAATTAATTGCGAATCGAGAATCCTCGTAATTCAAACCTGCTGGTTGACTTAATTTAATTTAACCAAAATACGGTTCCAAGTTTTTAATTTGAAGACGGATAACTTCGACACTCAATTTGCTTCCCATTTATATAAACTTATCAAATCAATACATTACGATAACAAATTCAACCATCAATGTCTCGTATTTTCAGGAGTATTAAATTATTAAGTATTAAATTATTGGAATACTTATTAAGGGGATGTGAAATTTCATTCCGCGAGCCTTGAGGTTAATGTGAATTTGTAGCTGGAAATCTACGTAATTTACACTTTATTCATTGAGAATTAGAATTGAAAATGCCTTGACTTTTGAGGGGAGAATGAACTGAATGTTTGGGTACCTGTCTATGCAAAGTGCCCGAAGATTTTAAATGCCAAACACGAATCATCTATTAGAATAAATATAAAGACATTGTTTAAATAGGTACCTACTTCTTCCTGCCTAATAATGCTTTGACCGATGATACAGATGATAGTTACATCAATACGATCATTTTAAACTATTCAACCGTTCGGTTTAAAACGAAATAAACCGGCTTAAGTCGAATGTTATGATTTAAAACGGTTACTAAAACGGTTTAGAACGGTTAGTTTTAAATTATTTTTTAAAATGGTCACATGTAGGTAGCAACAATATATGGACCTAGTTACAGTCGAGTTCAAAAATATGTATAGGTACACTTTAGGACCTTGTCACAGTACCTATGTATAAGAAAACGACTTCCACTTTCTTATAAATAGTCCTAAAGTATACCTATACATATTTTTGAACTCGACTGTACTTACTTATTACTTGACTTTTTTCTCCTAGGTTTTTTTTATGTGATAGGTAGCAGACACATATACCCATACATGATATCATGACGCACCTAATTTTTGAATTCTGTTCCATGCAGCGTATTTCAGAAAATTCAAAATTGTAATGGAGTAAGAATGCATTGAAATGAAGAATAAATTCCGACTCTTTAAAGAACTTTAATTATAATTATACAAAGCGTTGGTACTCGTACATGAAATATTCAGTTTGTCTCTATCCAATTAATTAAACGTAACGGAACGGCAAAGAGAACATTTATTTAACTTATTTGAACTACAGAACTGTCCGCAGGTATGTATTCATTTGTATTATATTAAACAAATTAAAAATAATATTATTAAGTACACAATTAAATTTTTCGTAAGTAGGTACCGTACCTGCCGTGCCCGCCCTGCTACAAGATGGGATGACGACATTCGAAGGCTGGCTGGAGTGAGCTGGATGAGAGTGGCCGAAAATCGGGAGCGGTGGCGTGCATAGGGGGAGACCTTTGTCCAGCAGTGGACGAGCGTGCTCCGCGCGTCCACTTGCTCAACTGAGTATTTAGGATTTATTAACATAGTGCGAGCTAGCGTACGAGTCAGCTCGCTGAGTAATTGCACAGCAGTAACTCGCACGTCACTAATGAGTAACTCGCACGAACGAGGCACGTGGAAGAGCCACGCTTAAGCTGAACGGGCCGGCTCGACCGGAGTGACACCATGGCATCATAGAAGACCGGTGTAAAGTACCCTCACTCACTCGACGAAAAACGAGGGTACAGAAGGTTTGATCTGGGGGAAGGGGGTTCAAGGTTGGCAGCGCACTTGTGACTTCTGGTATTGCAGGTGTATATGGGCGGCGGCAATCGCTTACCATCAGGTGATCTGTCTGCTTTGTGCCACCTATCACATTAAAAACGGGCTAGACAGTACAAATCCTAACTAGTAATATTATAAATGCGAAAGTAACTCTGTCTGTCTGTCTGTCTGTTACTCTTTCACGCCAAAACTACTGAACGGATTTAAATGAAATTTGGTATACAGATGATCTAGACCCTGCAAAAGAACATAGGCTACTTTTTATTGCGAAAAGGGGGTTGTAAGGAGTTAAACGGGGGGTAAAAAGTTACTTTTCCACGCGGACGAAGTCGCGGGCGGCCGCTAGTACTTGATATAAACGGGACTAAACGCGAGGTTATTTAATAACAAGTACATTACCTAAAGCACTTACTGCTTGACGTTTCGACTAGACAGTAGCTTGCATGATAAGCCAAACAACTGTCTATTAGCCAGGCACGAGCTTGCATTGTGCAAACCAGTCTTTAGGCATTACGATGGCGGATTGCGTATAAAATTAAACCAAAGATGAAAACACGACTATATATCTAAAGATAATCTTATGGTTGGAAATAAATAATTTAACGAACGAACAGCTTGAGCCGTCTTTAATGACTTATTTAAGTGTTACGAGTACTTGAACAATTACAATTAAAGCTTGGTAATATAAATTAAGTAGGTAGTAATATAAAGTAATAAATATTAATTATGGAGCTAAAGTGTAGGCAGGTCAGGTATAGTATTTGTTAGTTAATTTTAATAGATAGGTATATAGAATAAAACTTAAAGAAAAGTAACATTCATAGGAAACCCAACAGTGTTCTTTCATTTAAGACATAGGCACAGTTTATTAAGATGACTATCAATTAAGTTAATTATTTACAAGTGAGCAGGTATTTATTAAATATAGTTAAGAGACATCAACGTTACGTTAAAATATTTAAAATTTGACGTATAAGAAAATTGTAATAAAATATTTTGTGACAAATTATACTTATTAAATTGTAATATTATATTTGTCTCAAAATATTTTGGGGCAATAAATTAAAACATCCACAGAATCAGTGATTTTACATTTTCTGTTTGTCTATATTTGTTTTATCACGCTAATCACGGAAAATACTAAATGGATCTGAATGATTTTTTTTTACTGTATCGTTTTGGGTACGGGAAACCATATGGTATACTTAAGTAGCCTACCTACTTATTTAAAAAAAACTTATAAGTAGTGGTAATAAAAACTCCACGCGAGCGGGTCTGTGGGCGTCCACTAGTAAAATAATAAAAAGGAAATCCGTCGTAAGCCTTTAATACTTTTTGGGGGAAATCATCAATCAAAACATAATCCTGATGAGCGCACTCGGCGGACGTCACCTGGGCCCTTTATTATTAGAGCATAACGATTGGTGACAAATGCGAATAAAATCAAACGTCAAAAAGAGGTGAAATTGGGGTCAAACGTTAGATACCTATATAGATATATCTTATATAACGACCCCTAGGGGTTATACAAGTTTATTAAAATACTTTTCATGGTTTATTCTAATGAGTTATCAAGTAGTTTTCAATTTACTAATATATCAAATTACTAAATTGATACCCTTAAAAGTATTATAAATTTAAACTTTTTTCTAACACATGCCATTCAAATCTGTAAGAAAGCGACTGCATCTTTGTAAAAGTTCGGCTACGTATCTTCATTCCTTCTGGTGTATTTGATATCCATGGGTGGCGATGATTACTAATCATCGGGTAACATTACTGTTCGTTTGCCTGTCGTATCCATAAAAGGTTAAATATTTTTGGCGCCCAACGTGGGGCTATCTAGATGTTACGGCCCCACGTTGGGCGCCAAACAATGTTGTTATGTGTATTCACATAAAATCCCATGATTATTTATTTGTATTTTGATTCTAAAATCCCATTACAAATGAAACTCACGACACATTTATTTCAACTCTCAAGTGTGCGTAATTAAACCATATTAAGCGTAGGCTCGTGTAAATTTATTCCGGCACAATAAACCAACTAAAAGGTGGAGTTTATTTTGAGGATCCAATCTAAAGTTTTGTCGCGACGCCGGCCGTGCGACACAACACAATCAGTCACAGAACCCAGAGATATGAAACACGTGTTGAAAACATACATCACGAATTTTGGGGCGTATTCAACATATGTTCGTGTACAGTAATTTATTTAATACCTTTAAACGAAACTCATGTAATAAGCATGTTTGTCCAGGATTTAGTTACAAAAGTAAAAAACGAGAGCACTCAAGGGGGAAAGGGGGTGTAAAGGTTGGCAGCGCACTTGTGACTTCAACGGTGTTGCGAGCTGATTGGTATTAAACTGTTGCCGATGGATACCCATGACTGGCGGTTGCCATCATCCCACAAAAACTATAATACATAGTTAGTTATCTATTAAACTTAAATTAATTAATTTTGAATATTACCTAGTTCCAAATGAAACCAAAAGGTGACGCTGGGTATCGATAACTTCGCGAGAAACAATTCGTACTTTCAGTTTACAAAATAAGCCTAAAATTATAAAAGAAGGCTGGTCCAGCCGTCGATCCTCAACAATTTGTTTTTTGTATAAAATTACCTATTTGAAACAAAATAAAGCTTGGTTACTTTTAAAAATAAACTCTGTATCATGATGCAATCTGATACCAATTTCCAATCAGCTTTATCGATTCCAAACTTTTACCAATGAATCCCAGTTACAGTCCACGTGAGCTGCAACAGGCTCCCTAGAAATCAGGTATATACGGGCTGGGACCGCGCGCGTAGCCCGGGCGTCAGTGGGCGCCGCGATACTAAACCGTCAGGACGCCGTGTCACGCCATTGCTTTGTGCCGCGAAAATTAAAAAAGCAACGGCTTTTTTTTTTATTTTAAATGTGAGTGATATCTGACGGACGGTGTTCAAAGGGTGCCCTTACAAGTTTGTGTAAGTGCTGTGCTTTTGTGGATGTTTTATTCCTACTTGATTTTGGATGGATTTGTGTTTGGGTGCGTACGTTGAAGTTAGTTAGAACTTTTTGTTAGTAGTCAGTAGTTGTGGGTATTTAAATAAATATTTGGAAAAGTTTGTAGATGTCTCCGTCAAATTATACAAAACGTGTTTTAAAATTCTGTTTTCTAAAATAAAAAGTAGTAAGCTACTTATTAACACTACCTACATACACTATTTGAATAGCCGTTTTTTAAACTTTTTTTAATTCTTTTGTCAGTGATGATACCATAACATAAAAAATAAATGCCCTCTTATTTATACTTACAGAAATTTTAAAATAAGACCGACCACTGAAAAATATTTTTCTAATTAGTGATTTTCTTTGAATACAATCTGTTTTGTTTGAGTTCACAAACAATTTAGAAAACAATACCTACTTAGCTCAATACTCGTTTAATTAAGTTTCATTCCAGTAGGTAGTTGTAAAAAAGTAGTGTTTATTAAACATTGAAAGTTTATACATCTAGAAAATAAAGTGTATTATATTATAGATAACTAGGATCATCCGTTTGAACCAAATTATGTTAACAAACTAGGTACTTCGGCGCGATTTCAAAATATGGCGAATGTTGGGCGCCATTTTGGTAAATGATTAAACCAATGCAATGGGATTTCTTTGCTCATAATGTAATGCTTACTAGGTTTATTTGTTTTCCCATTGCACACATTAAAGCAATGATTAGTTCCAAATAATAGATAAGTAAATATTAATTCGAAAGAAAGAGAGTGGGACCATAATTCGGCGGTTCATAATAAAATCCTAACTAATGATTTCTAAAATGGTTGTTTCAAGGAACCCAGCCCTTGAGCCAAAGACTCAATAGGTTTTTATTATCATCTCAAAAACCTAAAAAAAAATGAAAAAAAAAGTTACTAGGTTTTTTTTTCAGAATAATTAGAAATTTATTGCCAGATTGTTTTTGTCAATATTATTCATATGTAGAGCTTATTATTAAAACTAATCTACAGTAATTCAAGGCTTATGTACTGAGTGAAGATATGAATTTGTTGACGGATTGCTTCAAACAAGTAACAGATCCTGTGCCTTGTTTATGTTGAGTAAGGCAACATGTTTGGTCTGTGGCAGATTTACCTTAAAGCTCAAGTAGTTTAAGCTGGCATATATTAGACGGTGGCAAATTTTGGGCCGATCTAGGCTAGTATTTGCCAAACCAAGACCAAACACGTTGCTACTGCGAAATGTTTAGTCTACATTCATATAGCTTCCTAGAAATTCAAAACGTTCATAAGTTTGACTGAAAATATGTATTTCTAACTCATGACTTAGTCGAAAATAAAAAAGGCAGCTAGTTAATTCTTAATGCTATGGCAGAGAGTGGAACAAACTTCACCAAAGTTAAGTAAGCTTAGATCTATGTAAGTAACCTTAGACATTTAACCAAATCACTGATTTGGTTAAATGTCCAGGCTGTTAATTGAACGGCTAATTAAGCTAGTTGGCTGCGATTACAATGTTAAGTATTCGGATCAGTTAGCAAAGAAGTCATAAATAATTGTACAAAGAATAGGAAAAGTTAGGAATATTACTTTGAATGGTTTTCCTCATAAAATCATGCCACTGGCGCTTAAGGAATTCCATTAAGCCATCACTCCATAGGGTTACCATAAGAAGTTATAAGAAAGCAGGTTAGTACATCAAGTCCTAATGGACGCTATGGCAAGATGGCGTATTGTAGAACTGATGTCCATGTACACGATTATTGGTTATTTTTGAAATGTCACAATCAACTGTGATGTACCTAGTCGTGACCTTAAGTACTGGGACCCACCCAGCACTGAGACCCACCGAGACCCACAGTGTTTCGCCGAGTAAGTTAGGGTACCCCCTAACTTACTCGGCGAAACACAGCGCAGGCGCTGCTTCATACCGGTCTTCTTTGAGGCCGTGGTATCCTGTCGAGCCGGTCCATTCATGCGAAGCGAGGATCTCTCTATGTAAAAAACATCTCTCACCACCCCAAAGACTTTTGGGATCCATTTGCTATCACTCCGGTCGAGCCGGCCCATTCATGCGAAGCGTGGAACTTCCACGGTAAACAACCTCTCTCACCATCCCAAAGAGTATTGGGATCCATTTGCTGACTGAGCTACGAGTTACCTTCGCTCTTCTTAAGTTCAAACCAGTCCGGCCAAATTCGGAAGGATGGTATCCCACCCCATGGAGCCGAGCGATTCTTTGTTTCGCCCTTACGTTTTCTATAAAACATCTCAGCATAATAGATCCCCGTAACAAAAGAAAATAACTAAAAACGTGTTTCGCTCCCCTGTGGCGCTGAATAAATTGGCATAATTTTGTACATGCGTAGGTAGGTACCTACTACTAATACGTAATACCTACCTATAGTTAGCTTAGCCTTAGCTGAAAAAAAATTAAAATAAAAAAAAATAAAAAATCTTTTATTGCTTCCAAAAAGTATTACATAGCAATTTCCGAGTTTGAACTCTCCTTTTAAGTGTTTAAACACTTGTGCCAGGAGAGTCCGCTCTCCTATAACATGAGGTGGTTTAAAGTAGCAACTAGAGACGTGTTACAAAAAAAATCATCATAAAACGTAATTTAGCCTAGGTGTGTGTATGTGAGTGTGTGTATGTGTATGTGAGTGTGTGTATGTGTATGTGTGTGTGTGTGTGAGTGTATATGTGTGTGGGTGTGTTTTTGTGTATATATGTAGCTGTGTGTGTGTTATTACGTTACTTAGCTAGGTAAACGTGTAAAGACAGTGTTAAAAAATTTAGGGGTATTATATTTTTAAAAAGGCATAATGCACAATAATAGTCCTATACAGAAAAATATTTATCCGCCTCCAAAAATCACAAACTGAAAAAAGATATCTTTCGCCTAAGTGGGACTCGCGGGTCCCGTACCAATGATTTATGAGGTAAGATGTTTATTAAACTAAATAAGTTAAAGTTAATTTGTGGTTTACGATTAATGAATATGAAAAAAAAGCTGAATCCCGTCCAAACCAATTTTCTGTGGAAGTCTGCATGTTATTGTACATCATAATATTTTTTCAGTTGTATCATTAGAAGTTAGGGATACACATTTTATACCAGTTTGGAAGTTTAGTGTCTCTCGCGCAAACAATTCAGTTTAGAAACAAAACATGGTTAGAAACCTCAATATCGTTTTATCCACAAGAATAAATTTGATACAAAAAAAATCTGTTCTAAGTACAGAAAATCCTGAAAATGTATTTATTCTTCTCTACGTGGTGTGAAAATCTTACACTCAGAATTTCATCTACCTCCCAAGTTTCAACAGTATAAGTAGATCTTATAGTTTCGGAAAAAAATACTGTGACTTACGGATAGAATGACGAATTTATAATGGTTTCGTTTTTTACCATTTGACTACGGGACCCTAAAAACACTCACAAATGAAAACAGTTCACACAAAAAGAGTTTGAGTTTTTGATTGAATCGATTGTGATATTGAATACGATAGATAGTGATAGTGAAAAAAATATTAAGAGTATCTCTCGATGTCCAAAAACAAACGTATAACGTTACGTAAACGTAGCTTACTTGTTATTTTTATTCAAAAAAGTTTTTGATAGTAAGTTGAGTTAATATTACTAACATATAATTGTGATACAAAAACAGCAAGTTTATTTATTTCGTATTCAACGGAGGCAATGTTCGCAACAAGTAGTGCCTCCTACATACGAGTATATTCGTCGAAGCGTAAAGAACAGGTAATCCTAGTAATTTTAGTTACATTATCCGTGTTTTACACGATGGAAAATGTTTTACCATAATATTAAAAGCACATTATGGGTCTGATATGAAGGGTTGACAGTATATGTGTGGCTTTATGTATGTCGTATTAGCCTAAGAACTCACGGCTCGATCCTTCGGGTATTTGTGTGTTTGATAGATAAACTATCGATTCGTAGATTATTTTACAGATTAATTCTAAGATTATTTTCAAAATTCGAAACATTATATTTGCTCGACTCGGACATCAGATCTATCATCCCGAGATCATGGTCTGGTACAGTCGACTCCAAAAATATGTATACACTTTAGGACCTTAGTGTACTTAAATCACTAGATCCACGGGGAGTTATAGTATGACTTGATTTCTATGATGAGGGTCTTTACCCTGCAGTGGGGCGGTATATAGGCTGATACTTTTTTTCCGTCTTAATAAATACCTAATTGGATTTGTATTTTAATCAAAATCCATAGAGGCTTTATTAATAGCCTAAAAATATACTAAAGAATCGTAATTTTAAGGGTTATGCGCCTCTAGTACTTAGTATGAAGGAAAAAACAAAAATTTCAGTTACTTGAAAGACACTTTCCCTAATTACCCCTCTCTCCGTCTCACCCTACTCACATTACCACAAATTGATTACATACTGCCAGTGTCAAGAAAAAAGAAATGTAGGTGAGCGGCCTCAAATTCTTTTCAACTCGTGAGCTTTTAAAAGCTGGGCAGGTATTGTAAGGAAACTTGGAACGAGACTGTTTTCTCGGAAACAAAGAACTTTGACTTTTAACAACTCCTAATATGGGTAACTTTCTGTTATTGTAATTCCTACGAATTTTGTTGGTGAAAGTGGCTAAACTGTACTTAAAAACGTTTAAGTATTTATATTAGTATGGTACAAAACTGCAATTGATCATATAGGCCTATGCCTATACACACGAAATTGTGTCTATACACATACGAAAACTTTATTCTTATAATTGATTTTTTTGTGTTTATGGCGGGGATTAAAATGTTTTCAATTCAGCGTGTCTTTCCCGAATGCGTCCAAATCCGTCGCTTCAGAAGCTGGGATACGAATGGCCTACAATTGACAATTTGGGTAACTAGTCTTCAAATTAGATTCATTGAATGAATGAATAATGATTCTGATCATAGGTTTCCCTCAAAGACTTAGATTATAATATGCAGTCTGCAAGCATTCCTTCAATGTTTAACAGGTCCACTTTGCATGTAGAACAACGGACTTCGAACCGGCAACCGAACATTTGTGACTGAACCCTGCAGCGTTACCAGTTCGTAGCTTGCATCATAGCATTCTGCCCCATCCTAAGAAAGTGCGAATGAAATAAGTGGCCATTCAACCATGTAAACTCGTGATGCGATTACTATTAACAGGATCTATAGTCGATCTCTTTGATGGTTAAGTTGTCTTGCAGGAATAAAATGCCGCAATTGTATAGGTTGTACTGATTACTGCCGTAGCCTAAACGGTTGGGGTATTATAATGATGTGATAAGTCAAAAGTGGCAATTAAATTAAAGCGATCGCCGAGATGTACCTAAGTGGTATCGCCCTTGAAAGTTCGCGCTTCGATCACCATTACTCGTAGTGAGTTCCTTCGAATGGCGCAAGCTCTAATTACTGCGCGCGCGCACGCAATCTGCTCGTTAGAACTGCATTTAGGCGAGTTCTATTTTTCTTAAAATAATAACAAATTAATAAGTGACCTTATGGTTTCGTGATACGGTTTTGAAGTTTAATGATTGGAGGGTTTTATTAATTTGTGGTTTACTATAAACATTTTATTTCAATTTCGTTGCATCTATCCCATGTGGTGGATTATGTTGGAAAATGCCTAGCTCTCCGGTCTTAGAGTTGTTTGGTTATTTTGTGCAGACTTCCCAAATGTACGTGTGTGTGGAGCCCGGGGTACGCTTAAACCATGATTCAGAATTTGGGAATTTGAACCCATTAGTAGGTAGGACTCAAACTATGTAACTAAAGATTCAGAAACTATTCGAAAAGTGCAGCTTTTCTCACGTAATCGTAGAAATAATACACATAGATTAAAAAAAATCTAGCAGTTCATGGATCTATGACCTCCTCCGACATGGAAGGCGCGTTCTTATTCTTTGTGCTACCTATTAAGTAAGTAGATACTTTATCCATCAAATGTTGATACAAGAAAAGCTATAAAAGACTTTTATATTGTTTATGACTTTTATAAAGATTGGGGTTTGAGGTTAGTATGTTTTTTTCCGCGCGTATACGGCCGTTTCAGCTGCAAGCTTGCAAGCCCGTTAACCACCGCGCGTTTACGTGAACGAAAAATAACCTAATTGTCTGTGATGTTTCCATAACAATGTTTTTCCGTTTACCAATACCAAGCTAAGAGCTTGGAGCCGTATTTTTGAATTATCGCTTCGTCCGGGAAAAACTACTCGTTTTGCAAGTCACGTCGTATCGTAGTCGCATGATGTAAAATTTTTCTTATTTTTGAAAACCTCCTTTTAGGGTATTGCCACGCTTGTCAAAGTATAGTTTTACTCATTCACGTGGACGTAATGTGGTCCCCTCGCTTCACGGAAAACGAGTGGTTTATACCACTCGTTGCAAAACGCTCGTTTTCGAATGATTTAAAAATGCGAGATTTAAAAATCATGCGAGTCACGACATTTTTTAGTGACAGGCAATTCAAAAATAGGTCTCCCGGTCCAGATGCCGCGTTTGACTCGCGCAATTTTACAGGGGCCGATTGTAGTTTATTAGCTGTTTACGTTCTGTATCTTTTTAACAAAGCTAGCCTATTAAAGAGCAATGAACAGCAACTCGCGTGTAAAACGTGCAAGTAAAATGCGTCATCAGACAAGCTTTAAGAAGCGCGTCTTCGTTCATTCGACTGCCAAAACGCGCTTCAGAAAAAACGATCTTGTACGCGCTTGCCTGAAACCGTACGCCGTACGGCCTTAGAAGTGATTTTCTTTTTTGTTTCTCTCATTCGTACCCGTCTTAAGTATCGCGGGGCTGTGTGGCGGCCTCATTAACACTGGCTAAGATTAGAACGGATCCAAAAACTTTTAAAAACCTTTTAGCATATGTGTACATAACATTTTACGGACCAAAGAGACAGAATATAAAAAGTATGATATATTCAGCACATACTGTTATTTGATTACATTATATTTATGTTTAAGTAGCCGGTTCAGGGTAATCGAACGTAATGTCTCGGCTTGTGCAATTCAAAGGTTTTTGGCCGATCCTCACTTCATTTCGGGAATGAAGTTAAACCAGCACCAATAGATGGCAGTGGAAGTCGATTATATTGCGCAACTGCTATACTGCAATTATATTTAGTACCTATGAGCCTTGACTTCGACTGCAACTGTGAGATTAAACAATCATTATAAATATTATACTCGTAGTATAGAAGATAGAAAGATATTTTTCAAATACGAATCTCCCTTCTAATACTGTGTGGTCTATGTGTATGTTATTTTTGTTTATAGATGGTGTTTTAACTAAAAAAAACCGACTTAAACACAGAGGTACAACTCATATCACCGATCAATTTTACCATCAGTTCCTTTTCAATAACTAGACATTAGCAGAGTTAATAAAAAAATGTAATTTAACTTGACATTAGCCCAGATATTATTTAGAAAAGCTATATACTTAAGTATCATATAACTCATTGTCTTGATACAAACAGAAAGTGACGCGCGTAAATTGAAAATATTAATTTACAAAGTTCTAATTCTTAACTTAGTTCAGTTAGGTACGGATCTCAATTCAAGACTAGGTATAATAAAACTTTGAACATTTATTTGCAACAAAAGTTTCAGATTCTAATTAAGCAGTTATTTCTCTGTATAAATAAGTAGGTAGAACGGACGTATCCAATAGCTTTGATAAAGGGCAGGGAAGGGTCCCATATTGTAAAAAAAATCGGTCAAGTGGGAATCGGGCTCGCTTAGCGAAAAGTAAATTACCAACTTTGCTTACCTAGTGAGTAGTAAATTAGCTTTGGTAAGGTTATTTTAATAATGACTTACTTTTGACTTAATGTCCTATGTCCCCTAGATGGGGCGTCCACAGTACGTCGCCATCCTGACCGGTCTTGAGTTTCTCGTATCACTTCACTCCAAGTCAGTCCTATCTTCTTCGCTTCTGCAATGATCGACCGCCTCCAGGTTTGTTTCGGGCGGATTTTTATTTATTTTAATAATAGTTTACTTTTGTTCGTCACATTTATAAAAGTGACAGCATCATTTTTAAAACTATGATAAACTTAAGACTCCATTTTGTAATAACGGAGTCTGTATTTATGTCGTCTATAATATCACCATGCAAAACAACGTTAAAACGTCATCTATACGGGTATAGGCTTTTAATAGACACTTCTAAATACGCATTAAACTTTTGTACCCTCATAATAATCTATACCACACACATGCAATCCTTCCCTCACCCCTAGAGGAATGACTAGCATCTCCGGAAATAAGAAACGTCAGATGGAGCTACTCCGGAACTGGTAAATTTTTCAAGGCGCCTCTTATTCGCGTCCACACCATGCTTAATATTAGCTTGATCCCCCATAAGAGGTTTCTGCGTTTAGTGACGTATCTCAAAGGTTTCTTTTTTTTATTTAATTTTTTCCAAACATATTTTTTTTTCCAAACAAATACATAGGAAAAAAAAAGGTTTCTTCAGTGAAACATTGTTATGACGGCGGCACTCAAATTTCCATTTTTTTCACGCTGAGGCTTCCTTGATTATCTATGAAGAGGACAGGCTGGTTATATCAGAATCGTCTGATCATGGCAAGACACAGACTATGTAGGGAGTGAAGAAACGCATCGGGGAAATTGCCCTTAGCAAGTACGGTGGCCAGCACATTAAGTTACTACAATCTGTCAAATTTCTTCAATCGAACCTCAGTTTTATGTCAAACGTGTTTGATGCAATATCAACTGAGGAAATTTGACAGATTGTAGTAACTTGATGTGCTGGCCACTGTACCTGGTGAGTGACTCCCAAGATTCGGTACGTATTCCGAGACGGTAGGAAGGACCATGGGCTGGTGGAGAGACCTGTGACCATGGCAGGAGATACACCGACTCAACCTCAGCGACGTTTCTTAGTCACGGGTTGAAGAATCTTACTTTACGTCTACCCTGGCCGAACACTCGTACAGACTACGGGCCTGACAATGTCTGCAACCTGACAGACCTTTCACACGGCAGTCCAGTGTTTCGCAGGATTTTCTGCAGGATCCCATTTGAGGTCGAATGAGTTTATATGCTAGGCAGGATCCCACATGCGGGATGCTCGTATGAACACTAGCATATAACATTCGCCATCAAGCGGGATCCTACAAAAAACTACCAACGATGGTGTTTCCGAGCAGATACGACCTATTGATCTTCAAAAAAAAGGGCTTATTCCTTCCTTAAGAGCCGGCAACGCAATTGTGATGCCTCAGGTGTTGCAGATGTCCATGGGCGGGGGTTATAACTTACCATCAGGTGAGCCGTCTGCTCGTTTGTCCGCTATAATGTAAAACAAAACACGGTATCCTGCAAAATACCTCAAGCTGGGAACTCAAACCAGCTGCAAGAGGAAAATGAGCTTATCTCCAAGCGTCACATTCTATATACACAATCGCAACCGTAGGTAGGTATACCCGTTTGTTCCAAAATATGTATTACATTATGTTTCAAAGTAGTAGGTATTTGTTTATTTTGTTATGAGAAATAAACATTTACGTTATAAGATACAACAAATACTTTTTGTGTTCTACTTGTAACCTTTTGTAGGGATGACTTACCTTTGTACTCCCGCGGGGCAGACCTTTGACACTGATAATGTTTATTGAATCGGAACATCCAGGTACAGAAGTAATGTAATTCATATCATTAAAAGTGAATTCCTTTATTAGAACTTTGTTGCCTATGTTGCCCTAAAAGGGGTAAATCTTTTACCTATCATATATTACCGTCATCACAAGGTGTATCTGTGAACATTAACATCCCTTTAACCACGTGTTCTACCAACCATTCAGAACAACATTTGTTCAACAACTTTTCGAAATTCATCGAAAATTTTGCCGACTCTCCATACAAAATTACCAAGTCACGTGACCGATTTTGTGTAGAAAGATTTTTTTATGCGAAAATAAACTTATTACACAGGTGTTAACATAATACCATGTAAAGACTTCACTGCCAAATTAATGAGCGAACAAAAAATTTTGCTGTTTCATACATTACCTATTTGATTGCCAGCTGGATATTTTGAACGGAACAGGTTTTGCGCCCGTTATCGCTCCGGTTGTGTCGCACTACTCAGTGTCCCATCGGAATATGAGGGCAAAGGAAAAATAAAAAGTACAATCGTGTTTGCCCTTACACTTATGCACTATACTTAAATCCTTCGAACGAGGCCGATCGTTGAGAATAGAATTGACTTTAGACGTAAAGACCACTCAAGCAAAACACCACTGTCGACCCCACATCACTACTTCGCATAATTTTTCATGGCCGCACGTGCGTAAGTGACTTCAACGGGGAATTGTTCCTTAGAAATAAATTACTCGTGATCTTCCCTTCCCTACATCTGCCTACTTAATATTATCGAAGTGCGCGCGTGAGCTGTAGGGAAATATGGCTGACATGAATGGATGTTTGCGCCGGAGTTTGTTGGGAAGCATACGCTAATGTTTACGTCAGGCCTGAGGCGTATGTTAGCGTTTTGTGTTCTGCTTAAAGTTTTATATCATTGTAAGTAATGACTATTTATCTAAATGGCTTAAGTATCTAAAAACCGTTACAGAGGCATGCTTTGGCATGAATAAGCCAGCTCGACTGGAGAAATACAATGACTCCCCTGCTTACTGCTGGCAATGGGACATGTAGGTATAGGCTGAAACTTACGGAATAACTACTAATTGGAATAACTCAAAAATAAAGATAAATAAAAAGTTACTTAAATTATGTCGTTTTTGCGTCGGTAACTGATGAAACAAATCGAACCGGATTGTGTTTTTCCTCCTTATGGTACCATTTTCTTGCTAAATTTACTACAAAATAGCAGAAAGTGTACTTAAATTCACTTAACGCTTTATATCTCTTAATGACGTCCTTTGGAACATGTATTACAGTAGAATCAACTTCCCGCAGCGGTATTTCCGAACCGGTACGACATTCAAATCTTCAAGAAACGAGCCTATACCTTCCTAAAAGGCCGGCAACGCATCCGCACTCCTTCTGGTGTAGCTGATGTCCATGGGCGGCGGTGATCACTTACCATCAGGTGACCCGCTTGCTCGTTTGCCTTCCTATAATATAAAAAATAAATAAAAAGGTACTTACGACCTTTGGAATTTGTTAAAAATCTCGCACTACACGTATCCGGTTCAGTGGAGCATTCAGATGTTGCCGCGTAGGCGGCTACTGACGTGCGTGGGCGAAGTCAAAATAGAACGTCAACATGCCTGCTCGAGTTTCATGGGAGTTTAAACTTTATCCTAATTAAATTAGGTATATTTATACCTTATATGTGTTATGACCTTCATGTAGAGGAAAGACCAGAGCTTACAGATCAAACGAATGAAGGAGAAGTGAGAAGACGGCTCGGTTCGGGTTAACGTATCTGGCTCGATGGTCTCACTCCCACTTGTGGCATGTATAGCGCCCGAGTGCAATTAAAACCTGGCGTCCCCACTATGGTAATGGTGGTCACTAGGACCATTTTGGACTGCAACAGGCTAATGATGATGATAAGGACCATTTTGTGAGAGATTCAGATGTTAAAGAGGGCTCTCGGCGCCTCCATCGGGGGTGCACCGCATTCCCTGCACTAAAGGTAAAGTCGCCATTGATCACCCCGGTAGAGCCGGCCCATTCATGTGTGATCGTATTAGGTAGTGCAATTTAGGGTCAACGACCTGATGCGTTACAATAATATGCATACGTTTATTTTTTTTTCTTGTTAGAGGATCAAAAAGTAGTTAATTAACTAATTAAAAAAATATATCGGCCTTTATACTGTCCCATTGCAGGGCGAAGGCCACCTTCACAGAAATCAAGTCATCGCTACTATGATAGGATTAGGCTTAAAATCATCACGCTTGCCAGAACTCCAAGATCACGGCCCGGTACTTGAACCACTAGACCAAAGGGGCGTTATACTTAATCAAGCAATACATTATAATTAGAATGAACAAGTTTTTTCGGCATTGTAATTCATTCACATGCGCCATCGGCATGTCTATGTTAAGATTTCGGCAAAAATTGCACACTTGAATTGCCTAAATCCGATCACTGTTCATGACGTGTTTTTTTATGTGATAGGTGTGAGACGGCCGAGTCACCTGATGGTAAGCAATTGCCACCGCCCATAGACACCTGCAACACCAGTAGAGTCACAAGTGCGCTGCCAACCTTAATCCCCCTTTCCCGCCAATTGGGCCTCTGGTAGCCTCACTCACTCGACGCAACAGCGCAAGCGCCACTTCACGCCGGTCTTCTGTGAGGCCGTGGTATCCTCCGGTCTAGCCGGCCCATTCATGCCGAAGCGTGGCTCTCCCACGGTAACAGTGTGCGCACAGCCTAACCCGTGACCTACCGTCTCAATTGGCGCTCTTGTTCGTACTCATATTTTTTCATGCTTCATGTCTATTAAAACCTTTATAAAAGCCGCAACACAATTTATTTGTTTCCAGTGGAAATACAAAAGAATAAATGTGATATTGCCTGATATTCTGGTAGGCGGAAACCGGAGCGTATCAATCATTCTTAACATTTTGCTTATTATTTTTTACCATAACGTGTTTTCATTGGAAATATTAGATAGGTAAGCCTGTATTTTTTGGAAATTGAATTAAACCAACTGTGAAGGTATTCGATGTTGAATTTGGAGCTTTATGCCGCATTCAGAGACGTCGATTAACCTCAATTATCATTACCTTAATTATGAATAGTCAATATTTTTGTCCTAAGTGACAATTAAAGTTAATTGAGTGCGGCAGTTACACTTTTGGATTTTGCTTAAAAAAGTAGCGAGCTGCTTCTCTGTTTTTTTTTGTGGAATATTATAACACAATTACTTTATGATCAGTTGAGAACAATGCAAACAAAATAAACTAACATCATCATCATCATAGTCGTAATTTATTGCTTTCATGTAGTATTTATCGCCTTATCAGCGAAAAGACCGACCCCAGATGTTTTGCAGAAAATTGAAGAAAGTCAGAGTCAGAATCTTAGAAAAAAATTAAGAAATTTAGATAACAATCTTGAACGCAATTATCATCCACGTGATCTAGATCCCCCGTCTAAGTGATGCAATGATGAGGCGGCAGTCATTTTAAATTAATTTCCAGACTTGCCACACATCTTCATAGTGATCAAAAAGTACCCTGTAAAACTGGATTAAGTTACTTAAAGAACTAATTCGAGCAAAACATTTACTAAAACTTTATCAACTCTCAAAATATAAGTGAACAGAATACGAAAAGATGAAAGAAACCCGCTCATAAAAGCTTCGAACTGTCCCGGAATAGGAATATCTGCTCAAACCAGGATGGGTTATTAAATTCAGTTTCTGTATTACTAGTCACGAATGGACTTTACCTCGCCGTTGAGTGCTCGCACAGGTTAAGGTTTTCTGGAACTGGCACATTAGGCGTATATACGTTCAAAAGTACACAAATTGTCCCTTCACCTCCTTGCGTCGTTATTCTTCAGTCCTGAGAATCGCGTCAGTTTTTTTCTAATGTGTTTCTCCGTCTCTTTTTGTCTCCAGCAGTGAGGAAGACTGTTGAAGTACTATGGAGATTTGTGTGGTGCGTATCTGCCCGGACCGGCTGCGTCTGCGAGGCTTTAAATTTAGACAAGCGAAAACGACTGCTTTTGGGAAGAAGGAAAGACGTGCATGGTTTTAATAAGAATACTTAAGAAATATTTATTTGCTAAAAACACAAGACACACCACATCACTGAAAGACATAACAATACAAGCACTGAGACATAGCATTAATTAAACACACAACGACATAAAGAAACATTAAACATACAAAATAATTAAATCAATAATAAATCATTCATTCAGGTCGTTATTAAATTAAAAAATCAACGCTAACCTCTAGGTGACCCGTCTGTTTGTCTGCCACCTATCACATAAAAAAGACTTATCATCAGATTATTGCAAAGCCAAAAAAGAGAGTCATAAGAGGGCTTTTAGCAGTTTACGTGTGTATGTTGATCGTTTGATGTTGAACTATCCAGCTGATAATTTTAAATTTTGTTCATGTCTCTTCTAGATATAAAACTATATGAAGATCGATGTGAAAACTGGTTTGTTTAACGAATGCTCTTCAATGTGGTTGATTTTAGTTGGGCGGGCGGTTTCTACGGATGCTTGCACGATATGACGGCTGGTATTTTTATTTCTACGTTTCGACAACCTTTTTGATGAGACAGCTAGAGTATTCACTTTGTTATTATTTTGAAGCAAGTTACGTCCCCGCGGTGCCAAAAGCGTAGTGATAGAACTTTCGTTGATTTTACGTTGAATAACGTAGGTATAATACTTAATATATCTTTATGTATGGTAGCATAATAATGAATTGTTCCAATCTAGAAGCTATAATTATTGTGAAGTTTCATTAAAATCTATTCAGTAGTTTTTATGTGATTTAACGATAAATTACATTCATCATCATCACAAACATTTATTCGCACAGATATTTAAATTACGTACGTCTCTAAACAAAGTGAGGGCGAGTAACTAGTATGTATTTATGACTGCAGTGCAAGTCATTAATAGGTTTAGACTTACTCTTTATAATCGATGTTCTTTTTTATTACTTTTTGAAGTTATTTTGGAAAAAACATAGGTATTTAATGCACCTACCTACAGGCATAGATTTATTACATTTTCTAGTATACACCGACAATTCCCGTTACCTATCACGATGGCACTTGGCATGAAACACTCTTAAAATACTTATAACAGTGTATGTATAGAAGATTCATTATTTTGTATTCCACGTTTTGTTTGTTATGTTCTGTTCTATCTGCTATTGCAAAACAGAACAGCTGACAAAATTAGGTAGGTATCTAGTCAAATCTTTGATCTAATCTATATAAAGATTCTATTCATTGACATTTTATCTTAATTTGACAGTTCATTAAACAGCATCCTAATATCAATACAAAACGCGCAGGGAATAAATAACCTTTTATTTTTCTCATCCATATTTGGGCTTCCTTAAATTGGGACAGGCCGAAGTCAAAGAAAGTTTGTTAAGGGTATCCTCGAGCACTACAAAAAGCGAACCGTAGTTTTGGTCAATATTTAAACGGGATTGGGTTTGGCGAATGTCTGTGATAGTAAACAACGCTGGATTTAGCTGGGCCCAACTGAGTTATATGCCGACATGCCTAATTTTGTTTACAAGAGTTTGATTTATTATTGGTTTATACAGAGTCACTATGAAAACCTACAATTCTTATAACTTTTTGAGTAGTTGACCTGTAATGTACCAATCTTTGCCAATAGATAGCGGTGGTGTCGATTACATCGCGCTAGTCTTGCACAGAAAACCGGCGTGAAGCAGCCCATGTGCTGTGTTTCGCCGAGTGAGTGAGGGTACCGGAGGCCCACTCGGGGGGGAAGGGATAAAAAGGTTCGCACTTGTAACTCCACTGGTGTTGCAAGTGTCCAATGGGCGGCGGCAATTGCTTACCATCAGGTGATCCGCCTGCTCGCCTGCTACCTATCACATAAAAAAAGTGTTTTTTCCTTTATTGTTATTATATAAGCCTTGTGGTTGTCTATAGAAGTTGTCTCTTTAATATAAGTAGTAATAATGATCTGCCCTCACTTCGTGTCGGGACATTAGTTCCACTACCGACCAATAGATGGCGCTAGGTATCGATTGTATCGCGCCAGCGTTTTGCCTTTTCGATTCGATTAGGTCGTCGATATCTAAAGAATTTACCTCTTAATTTCTATCCATACATAGAAGTATTAACAGTAGGTATAGAAGATAATACCGGGGATTTAAGTAGGAGACGTACTTACCTAATAACTGTCGTTTCGGGTGACGAGCCTAAGGCGGTGCCAGACAGTTAATTAATTACTGTTAACATTTTCAACTACAGACTAATGGTTTGCTTCTCTTTTTTCTTAGGGATGATAATTTCTACTTCACGTGATACTAATATTAATTAACTGGTGGAACCGCTCGCGTGGAGTTCAGTTTTCCACTAGTTATAGGTACATATAATACAGGGTGTATCTGTGAACATCTACATCCCTTGAACCACGTGATCTATCAACCATTCTGAACAACATTTCTTCAACCACTTTCCGAAATTCCTCATACAAAATGACCAAGCCACGTAACACAATTTGTATGAAAAGATGAAAACTAAAAAGTCATAGAGCAAATGTTGTTCAGAAAGGTTGGTAGAACACAAATGTTAATGTTCAGAGATACACATTGTATGTTTTTAGAAGTGGAATAGGTAGCCTTTTCAAAAAGACTGGCCTCCCGCAGCCCAGGACAGGAGTAGGTGGAAAAAGGGTAGAGAGGCCTTTGTCCTGCTGTGGGACATTACGGGTTCTTAATAAATAAATTATAACCTACGATTCGGATGCCAATACCTAGTGTTTGAGCCCTTGGTTGGTTCAAACACTGACTTGACGTATCTTGGATGATCTAGATAATTGACAACACTCGAAGACTTGAAATAACTTGATTTATTGATAACTTGTAAATGTGTGCACAATAATAAAGGCTGCTATGAACTAACTTGATGTAAACACTAATACTTAAATAACGATGACTCGTATTAGGTCATACGCTTAAGAATTTTGCTAGCTTGCAGTAAACTGTACTTGGTACATATTCCCGGGCGGGAGATTACTAAAAAGAAATGAAAATTGAAAAAAATATAAAACGTAAATATTTTACATGTCATGCTTAATCTAGTACTCGTAGTTACTTATAAATTACTTATATATAGTTTGGATCGCTAAGCCAGCGTAGTAAGTTAAATAAAAGACACAATACATACTTATAAGAAAAGTTTTTGGCGTTTATATTCATTTCGATTTGACCTTTTGATATAATCATGTCAACCCTATATTTTTATTATTATTACCTCCGTCCTGTAGTAAGAATAAGTTAGTAATTAAGTAATCAAGGAGCAAATGTTTACACCAACTAATATTTACCTGTAATAAAACAAAGATTTGAAAGCTTCGGGGTAGATTGTAAACAGGGTTGTCAGATTAAGACTGTTTGCCTCTTCTCCAATGAAGGCGTAACATTGTGGGGGTGTACATCTTGTAACATCTATTAAACACTAGCTTTTGCCCGCGGCTCGCTCCCGTCCCACACTTACCAAAAATGGGGGGTTAGAAAGGGGCAAAAAGTCGCCTATGTTATTTTCCATCCCTTCAACTATCTCCACTTAAAAAAATCACGTCAATTCGTCGCTCCGTATTGCCGTGAAAGAAAGACAAACATGTTACGATGATTTTTTTTCGAAATAAAAAAGAAAATAGAGTTTTAATCAGTTTTACCACAGGATCCTAAGTGTCCGAATCGAAATTAATGGCATCACAAAACCAATTGAACACCGGCAGCTGCCTATAGATATCACGAGCAAAATAGGCTACGCACATATACGCGCGTAGGATTTCGGCTTGTTTTTCTACAAATAACAAAGACTAACTGTACCTACGGAAGTTGTGCGGGAGAGACCGATATGATAAGGCAAAGAACTCTGGGTCACAGAGTCCAAAATATAATGAACATATATAGCAAACGATTTGCCTATATTATTGCACATTTGTCAACCCTTCCGCGATCAATTTGCTGGCTGTTGGGCCTCGTGGGTTATGGCCCCGCAAAATTTGAGACCGGCCGGTATTTGGGTCAAATTCATCCATACTGTCCCATTGCAGAGCAAAGTTCTTCACCAAGGAAATCAGTCATCGCTACTATGATGGGATTAGGCTTATCACAAACCCGAACTACATATTCGAAAAAATCGAAACATACTTTTTGCTCGTCCTGGGTATTGGACCTGGAATATTCAAACCACTAGATCAACAGGGCGTTCAACAGGGCAGGCATATTTGGGTCACAGAGACCAAAAATGGTATGAAAATAACAAACAATCCGAATATTACTTACCACCTGTCAACCCTACCACGATCAATTTGCTGGCCGGGCCTTGTGACTCGTGCCCACGTAAAATTAGAGTGCGGCCATATTTGGGTCATAGAGACCGCGTATCCGACCCGAGTGTTCGTAGGTATACACGATCAGAGGGGATCAGGCTAAAATATCCTGTTGCAATTGGTACCTATAACGGAACTTTAATTTCGTTGCTAATACACTAAACTTCGTAGTGTTAATCAAAAGTTTAATTTATCAAAAGGAGTTTTATCTACCAAATACTTGTCATGAAAAGGAAATATTATCCACCAAATCTTGTTACGTATTTTATAGAGCATGTATATTTTCTTCAAATGCTTCCCTTACCCAGCCCGGAAAATTTGGCAATAAATCTAAACCGAATATAATTGTATCTGATTTATCGGTCTCGTTTTAGTTCCAAATTATCAAATTAAATATTGAAATACCCAAAAGTTTATTAGGAATTTTGGTTGTTTTGTAACAGTACAGACAGCAGTCGCTTCATTGTGATTACCAGAGTCATCAAATCCTGGATCTTGGTCCTAAGTGTGCCCAGGCTCCAAAGCAATGTCTTTGGAGGCTATCGCGCAGTAACACCGAGATGAGATGAGACGACCTGATTCGATCCTAGAAGCCTAAACAAATGTTACGTACCTACCTATTTGACAGCTAATAACTATGTTCATTGAAGATGGTCGACAAATAGTGGTGCCAGATAGTTTCAACTGCTAGTTAATACAACCAGTCGCATAATCCTCAGCCGCGCTGTATACTGCTCATAACATTCCTGTAAATAGAAGCTCCGAATCTTTGAATAGACGTCAACGGCCAAACCGCAGAACAACATTGGAATGCGTGTCCCAACCCCACTTTGAAAGCCTTCCATTCAGAATAGTAGTGTTGTACAACGCGAGGTGAAAAGCTATCGGAGTACGGGCGGAAATTGCGCGGGCGAGGAACGGCCGATCTAATCTAGAGGTTGCGTGTACGTCCAATCATTAGCGGGCCACTGATAGTTCGTTTGACGCTTTGCATTCGCTGATAAGGGTTACGCGGTGGAATGTAGCTTCCTTCGAATTGTCACTTTTTAATTTGCGTTGACGCTGGCCGTTTGGAATGTATGCGGCAGTTTGAAGGTTAAAAGTAGAAAAAATAGCTTTCGCTTGCCTTTGTTTTACATTCTTTTTACTTTGACATTTTTTTTATACTAGAGGTCAGAGGCTCTTATAGAGGCTAGATTATTCTACTTTAATCTGTCAAACATACTACTACTACTTCACTGGGTCAGCGACCCGAAACGAGTCTTGGCCTCCGAATCAAGAGAGCCGAACCTAAGTATTGCTGAAAAGACGTCGTCGTAAATATTCTGCGAGAACTTCAGGCCAATAACTGGCGACAAATAGTGCAGCAATATGTCAGGCATACTCAAGTAAAATTATAATAAATTTAGTACATGTATAGTACAGATTTCAAATAAATAATAGCAAAATTACGTCCCAAAACAAAGTGAGAGCGGGCCGCGGTTACGAATATATTCGGACAGTCCTTTGCCTCAGAAAGCAACATCAATTACATTCAAATTTATTCGTCCAAAAAGTTTTTCTATTCCTCACCAATTTGCTTTTTATTAATTTGATTCTATCAAAGAGAAATATTATTTCTTTTCAAACAATCAACCGCGATCGCGTGAACAAACGCCAATTAAGTACTTTGGGGTCGCAAACTTGAACTAGTGTGCCACTATTCGTGAGGTACGAAACTTTTGTGAATTAATGGTATAACACAATGACGTCACTTAATGTAACTTTTCCGATTTAAAACCTGACTCACAAATGGCTGTACAAAATATCTTTTCGTATTTAGCGGAGTTAGGAGAGAGTCAGGGTTTAGGCCCAATGGGGCAAGGTAATCGCTTAGTATCAGGTCGTCTGCCACATATTTTCTTCTATCTATCTCATCATTTCGCCATATACTGGTGCTGGTCTAAGTTAAGTACCTACAGTCAACAGCAAAAGTAGATGATCAGAATAAAAAACTCTTTACTCACTACTAGAGCGGACTGCGCGTCAAAACTGTATGGTGTCAAATTCATACAGTTCTGACGCAAATTCCATATAGCGTCAAAGTGATTCATACAGTTTTGACGCGAACTCCTGTCAATAGTGAGTATAGAGTTTTTGATTTTGATCATCTACTTAATTTGCTGTTGACTGCCTACATATCGAAACACAGTGAGGGTGGACCACAGTCAGTACAATATAAAAAGGCAACCACTGTAGATAATAGATATGTAAATTCACACAACATCTCAAACATTGACCTGACTCCGTACTAAGTAGCATAAGTAAGATACATACACATACACAAGTGTGTTACAGATATCAGACAACAGAGGAGTCACATTCTTTTTATACGATTGGTAGCAGACGAGCAGATGTATCACTTGCTGGTAAGCGATTGCCGCTGTCCATAGACAAAGACCCATCATCGCCAGTGGACTAACAACACTGCTAGCATTAAAACTCCTCTTCCTCCCGAATTGGGCCTTCAGTAGCGCTATGAGTTGACATCGAAAACTGACATAACGTAAACTATTGCTCTGTCCCTTTCAAATTAATCACAACGAAATAGACAAAGTGATAGTTTTCGATAGCGAGAACAGTTTTTCAAACTCATGGTAGTGCTACTGAACCCTCGCTCGAAACACAAGCACGGCTGCAACTCACTCAGGCCGAGCCGGATCATTCATGCCGAAACTCCTACCACATACCACATTTTATATTTAACATAAATAACAATAAAATGTTTTAACAGCCTAACCGCATCTTTCACAGACATAATGGCGACATATGGCGACGCGTTCCGAATAATTTACCGAGGCGGAAGGCAGTTCTCAAATAATTTCCAACTTTTGTTTCGCTAATGTGCCAATACGTCGCAACAAGTGACAGGATTCGACCCTTGTTGGGCCTTGCTAGGGAGTTAAGGCCAAAACTGGTTAAGAAGTAAGCGATTTTAAACTTTCTCGTTAGTTATTTTGCTTGACTGGCCCTATGTCGCATTTGGCAGTGACCCTGCATCATACGCCAAAGGTTCCCCACCCTGGACAAACATTCGTGTGATGAATATTTGTGTTTGGTCAGTGTCTGGTGTAATAAAAGTATTTGTTTAAGTAATTATATTTGTAAATCTTCTGTTGTCTGCTATCAAGTGAAAAAAAAAATCAATAATCCATACTTCCATACTAATATTATAAATGCGAAAGTAACTCTGTCTGTCTGTCTGTCTGTTACTCTTTCACGCCAAAACTACTCAACGTATTTAAATGAAATTTGGTATACAGATAATCTAGACCCTGAGAAAGAACATAGACTACTTTTTAGTGCGAAAAGGGGGTTGTAAGGGGTTAAAAGGGGGGTAAAAAGTTACTATTCCACGCGGACGGAGTCGCGGGCAGCCGCTAGTAATATTATAAATGGGAAAGTGTGTCTGACTGTCTATCTGTCTGTTTCTTTCACGGCAAAACGGAGCGACAAATTGACGTGATTTTTTAAATGGAGATAGTTGAAGGGATGCAGAGTAACATAGGCTACTTTTGCCCCTTTCTAACACCCCATTTTAGGGAAGTCTGTAACATAAGTCCTTATAAAGCTACTTAAAATTGAGTCAGATTAATGTATGAGGTGTTGTGTGAATTTATTTATTTATTAAAATATATAAGTTAAGATAAAAAGCCACAGCATTGTATGTAAGTTCCACTACCGCTGGCCAGTGATCACACGGGCCACCGCATTGCTACTTGGGCAACAAATGTCTGCCCATGCAACGCACCCCGGGCTGGTAGGGAGATAAAAATCTTTCCAAAATCTTGTTTCATTAGACCAAACAGCAAATACTCCACATTTCGATTACAATTTGTACGGAACCCACATTCCAAAGTAGGGCAATATCTCTTAGTAAAGATAAATGAAAGCTATTAATGCTTAATTCGACCAAACTATGTAGAAACGTGCCCAATTGTAACGTTCGAATTGGTAGATGTACAGTCGACGCCAATAATAATTTACTGCCCAAAGTTCTCAAAGTTGTCTTTCAAAGGAAAATGTATATGTACTTATTATAATAATGTTAGCTTGTTTTTGGAAGTCATTAAATCTTTGACAGTGCCAGTCAAAGTCGATACTTGGTAGTATATAATAAAGTAAATTTTCTTTTTAATGCCAAGATGTAGGTATATTCCTAGGTATATCAAGCTCTACAAGCATCATTATTATCATTTCAGCCACATAGACATAGGCCTCCCCTGATGTCCTCCACACAGATCGTCTTGTGCAACCCGCATCCAAAGAATTCCCGGGAGGTTCCACCACCATCGTCGTCCTGTACGTGGCCGCCACTTGAGGACGTTTCCGTCCCCAACGGCCGTCTGCTCTCCTAGCAATGTGCCCTGCCTATTACCATTTGAGCCACGCAATTCTTTGGCCTATCGTGATCGTGTCAGAAATTATAAGATCCGCAGGAGATCTGAGTTCTGTAACCTTTAGTGCAATTTAGAGTAGGTACTTAGCCATTTATGCTTGGATTGTTTACGTAGCCAACATTTTTGGCGCTAACTGTACCTACCTACATAGTTTAGCCACAGGTAGTCGATTGTATTACTACAAATAGATGAAGGGTGCTTAAAGTTACCAAATGTTAAGATATTCAATGTTGCAGTTCAAACGTCTCATAATCTCGTCTTACAGGTAATAAATAGATTTCTCAAGATATTTTTTTACTTTTTATTTAGGTGCGTTTTGACCAATCTTTATACGACAGTGTTTATCTCTAGTAGGTATAAGGTTGTCTTTACATACCTACGAATCGCAACGTTATACCATTCGTCAGATGAAGATTGGTCGTATCGAGCTTTAGAATATAATACCATTCTCGAACTTCTGATATCTATAACACTAGCTGCTTAGAACAGAGTCAGCTCAATGAAATTTCAGGCAAATGAAATTTCTTGTGTACTTTTATATTATATCTTGTTTTGCTCATAAGTTTGTTTTAGACTGTAAGTTAATCTGATTAAAAATTTTATTTATTATTATTATTATTAATGTATGAGGTGTAGTTGTGTGAGTCGTGTGTGTGAATTATACAATCATATTTATAACTATATAATGTCAAATATAAAATAAAATAAAAGATATTTTGACGTAACCAAAATGCCAACTGGTTTTATATAGCATATTTTTAACGTTTCATAACGAATTCGGCACTCGCTTACCATCAGGTGATCCGTCTGCTTGTCTACCAACTATAACACAAAAAATTGTATATAAAATAGTAAACATAGTTTTTCCGACAGTAGAACAACATCAAAACTTGAGTACAAAGAAACTTGCTCTCAGACATTGCCATCAGTCTGAAAACAAAAACAGGCTTATTTAAAAACAGCTGGCGGCCAAACACCAGATGTCTTCAGCGTTTTTCCCACATAACTAACAACAACAGTGATATACCTAAGTACAATGTCGGAAAACATCAAGTAGGTACTTATGTGAAGAATGACTGGGGCTATATCGTAGTCTTATTATTCCTAAAAGCGTTATTGATGTTGTTAAGTTGTTTTTCTAATTTATCTTACCTACAGGACACGAGTTCTGAACTTGAAAACCTTGTCATAACTACTATAAGCTACGAATCGTTATAGTTTGGCCATAAGGATAGTATTTTCACAGTACAAATATATTTTGTAGGATAATATGAAAAGTTCAGAGGTGACACACACACTAAAGATTGTAAGCGTTTTCAAAGAGAGGCTATGCAGCGAACACGTGCTCGTAGCGATGACGTATAGAGACATAGAGTATAGAGTCCAGCGCAAGCGCACCTATTTTTCTGCGGTGAGAAGAGTGAATTCAATTGTTTTTATTACAAAGCCCCCCTGTCAATGTCAGTGAGAGGAGGAGAGGCCTTCTAATCGCTGTTCTACTATGCTCATTTTATGATGTCAGATACCAAGAACTTATATGAGGTTACTGTTTCTGAGTCACTTTACTAGTGACTCGTCTACTAAGAACATGAGTCGTAGTAAATTAGGTAAGTAATAAAACTTTCGTACCATTTGCGTGGCAACGCTCGCGCCGTTCCAGTGAAGTGCCTAGCGATCAATCAATCTACATGAACTGCGATGAAGTTTGGCTCAAATGAGCTGGTCTAATCACTTCCAAGAAAGTCATTATTGAATGATGCAGGGTTTGTGTTATAGATAGACACTCTTTATTGCACAAAAGGTTACAGAGCGCTGAAACATTCAACATCTATCCTGAGAACTAATTCTCGTGCACTCGACATTGAAGTCGAATCAGTGATTTGTATAGACGAATGTATGAAATCTCTTCTTCTTCTTGAAGTGCCGCTTCATTACTGAAGATTGGCCATCAGCTCTTCTTTGAATCGTGGCTATCGTATATATCCATGGCAAGCCTAAAAAGTTGTTCGGCGGATTTGATGCCAGTCCAATGTCGTACGTTCCTGAGCCATGACATTGTTTGCCTTCCAATTTTACGTTTCCCAGCAATCTTTCCTATCATAATAGTCTGGAGAAGGTGGTATTGTGGGTTCCTTAAGATGTGACTAAGATAGGTATACGATTCTTCTTATTTCGTCTATTCAGCTTTAATTCAAACTACTTTTGTTACTTTCTTTTATACTTACGCTGAGCCATTATAGAGTAATTTTTGTGCCTGCGTTTTTATTGTTTTTGGTTTTCAAAGTACTATAGGAATGTTTTGGTTCGGTAGCATGTTTTTCTGGTATACATAATGGGTGATTTAATTCAATACGATACCCGACTAATAGCCATGTTTACCCAGTGCAGTTCCCTACTAACTGCATCGTAACTTTACCTGGCATACAGACGGACACGTAAACAATTTCGAATAGGATTAGCCGCAGTCGTAAATTGGGTAGTGAAACTTTTGACTGGTTTGAAATACGGAACGTCTACGCCCCACCGCTTGAGGTGCCGAAGCGATCAATCAGCTGAAGTGAAAAGCACGTATTTTCAGCTAGTTTCGCTACTATGTTACTATTTTGGTAACAAATTATAAAGAACAGTCAACAACAGAAGTAGCTGCATATTCTGCTGTTTGTGGCTCTTATTTCGAGGAGCATAGACGTGGTGTCCCGATTAGGTTTTACGTCGTAGCGTCAACATTTACTGAAAACTGAACGCAGTTTTCATAATACTTATGTATTTTTATATGGGACAACGCGACGCAACGCAGCGCAACGCACTAATGGGTGCGTTAAGAGTACTGGCTGCTAGCCTACTGATGTTATAAACCTGAAACTTTGTGAGGATGTGTGTAAGTCATTCACGTGAAACCTATTAGGTAAATGGATTTTTATAACTCTTTACAGTGATGCAGCTTACATATCGGAATAAAACTAACTGCAGCACTCAGAGACGTCATTTAACCTTAATGCCCATTATCTTAATTATCGAAAGTTTAGTCTTTACGTATAATAAAATAAAGATCAATATTTTTACTTAAGTGACAAAAGGTTTAATCAACGTCTCTGAGTTTTTAAAAGTATGTTGTATATAGAGATATAGATATAGGTAAAGATGATTCCATCATTACGCGAATGAAACTGCGAGCGCAACTATTAAAAATGTATAGGAAGCAAATTAAGTAGGTACCATAAACACCCAGATCCAACACAAACATCTGTTTCATGAACAAACTTTGGTGCGGGAATCAAACTACAACCCTTGAATCTCAACCTTGCGTTATACGTCGTAAATTAGGTAGGGAAACTTTTTCTGGTTTGCTGCAATAAGGGTCGTTTACGCCCCGTTCGAGGCTAGGCGATCAATCATACGCGTGAAATGCACGCTTTTTTCGTCAATTTTGACACGATGTAGGTAACTATTTTGGGACGATTATTACGTTGAAGGGAAATGTATGAATTTCATTTTTCACAACCAAACACAAACAGTTAGTGCGTTGTACAATTATAATAAAAAATAAAATAATTAAGTGCGCCAAACAATCACATCAATCAACCTGGTCTCACACTAGGGCAACATAGCACATCTAAACTATTTATAAATTAAAATATAAATTCTACTGTCAGCTTCAAGGCTTATAGACACTCAAGCGCTGCCCGCGCACAATTATAAATAAATAAATGGTCCAGACAATCACAATCAACCTGGTCTCAAACAAGAGCTACCCTTGTACTATGAGTACTAGATGACGATAATTAACTGGGGGTATCAACCCACATGGGTGATGTGGGTTGAGACCCAAGAAAACATAGTAAAATGTATTTCCTAAATCGAATTGACTGGGAATCAAACACGAGACCTTTCGAGCTTCAGGCGAACACCTAAGCCACTGAGCCATCGATTCTATCAAATGACTGCGATCGAGTCACCTGTCTTGTGTAGGCATTCGGAGCGCGTCAGGGAGTGACCGTCAAGAATCAAAAGAAGGCAAGTAGCGCTATAGTGGATAGATAAAACGAAAAGGCAAAAAGTTGGAGCAAGGTAACCTATAACCCAGCGCAATCTATTGGAACAATCTAGAACTGGAAATACCTACTTGTAAACGTTTTACGCACGTCTACTTTTAAAACGAATAGAAGGTAGGACATACTCGTAGGTACTCCATAGAGCGTCTCGTAGTGCGGGGAAAAGTTGAGGGCACAAGGTTACGTGGTAGATCACCAATGAAATGGGTTGACCAGACCAAGGCCGCAACTAAGTGCTCTATTTACTAGTGTTCCCGTAATGCTGCAGTCCACAACGAACGCTGAATCACCAAGATCATTACGCATAGTGACCCACAATGATGACCATGATCCCTCTGGCAAGAGTGTACGACTAAGAAGAAGAATTGGTGTATGTTTAATTCCTCCAACCGATATTCGGCTACGGGGGCCAATCATAACAGTTCATGTGTTTCCTCTTTCTAACAATCCTGGGTTTTTGCAGGGCGTGAAACGGCATCTCTGCAGGCCTTCAGGGTGAGAGTGACAGAGTCAAATGGACACTTTGTCTGTTCTTTTGGGCCTTTCAATCTCATATTTGGATCTCGCGGCCGCTTACCATCAGGCGGAGTGAGGTAATCTTGATTGTCCTCAATATAAGGTGATATTGTCTACTAACTCGATTGGGTACATTCCTGTGGTTCCTGCGGAGCTATTTGACTCCACTGCCTCACGTAACGTGTTAAATGACAATCAATCACATCAAGTGATTTGCACTAAATTAGACGGTTAAACAAAGCGGTGATCATAATCATTGTTATAAAGTGGAAACCGTCTCGTGTTCTTTATAGCTTTAACGATAATGTTAATTAGTAAAATACCTTATTTACCTCAATTTATGGGCGGAGCTAAACGAAGTTGAGTCGCAGCCGTTTAATTTAACGACCTATAAAAATAAATAAAGGAGTTTTGACAGAATTCTGGAGGTATTAGGTATTATATTACCAAATAATTGGATTGTTCACAGTCGAAGGAAATGGCGGGATCATTTCCTTTAAATCTTATAGAGAATTTTCGAATCTAGTTTTGAGACATTTTGACGAAGCCTCAGTTTTCAGATTAGCGGATATTTTTGCGCGTATACACGTTTCTTTTGGCTTGTCCACGTGAACTCATCATCATCATGAGCCTGTTGCAGTCCAATGCTGGACCTATGTTCAGGGGCCTATGCCTCTCCATCCCATCGATTGTTCGCTACTCGTATTCAGCACTTGCCAACCATCCTGCGCAGATCGTCACTCCATCTGGACTGAGGGCTTTCTACATTACGTTTACAGAACTGAGAAATACAAAATCTTCATGACGTTTGCATAGCTCATACCACCAAAACGCGATTCCAAAAATACGCTTACGCGTATAAAACGCTATTCTGTCAACGCACTTATCTATACGCGCGTATATAATACGCTTATCTGAAAGCGCACGCACGTTCTCAACAATTTTTGCCAATATTTATGTGTTGGTGTGAAAATTCTGACGTCAAATATTAGTGAGTGATACTAATATAAAGTTTTGCGGCGTAGGTTGATTCCGAGATAGGAATAATTTTAGCAAATTCTCCCCCCAGTTTCTGCCCGCGCATCTTGTGCGTCAGAGATAAACTTTGCCGTATATAATATTTACAGTCTAGGTACTATGATAATTAGGTTTTTTATTTTTTTTCTACTAAGCGCGTCATTCCTAGTTGCCTCCATAATTTGTCAGTTCGGATCTCGGTTCATGATTCAGATTTTAGGCAGTCTGGTAAATGAATCGAACCGACTTTTATCCCTTTTCCCCACTGGTTGAGCCTCTACTCTCACTGTCTAAGCGAAACACAGCGCAGGCACTGCAGTAGTACGCCGGATTTCTGTGAGGCCGTGGTATATCTCCGGTCGAGCCGGTCCCCTTAATGCCGATGCTCTCCCACAGGCGAAATAGTTAATAGCGGCTGTAATTAATATATTTACTTTACACTTTTGTGTCTTGGCAGCGCACTTGTGACTCTACTGGAGGCCAATTCTCGGTTTTTGCCTTCTATGTTGAGTCGATTTCATGGAACGCACATGCAATAGGAGAACACAGATTACAGTCGACATTCCTTATCTTGTTCTCTTATTGGTCTATGCGTTGCATGAAGTCGACTCGACATAGAAGGCAAAAACCGAGAATTGACCTCCTGGTCTTGCAGATGTCTATGGGCGGCAGCAATCGCTTACCATTTACTGATCCGACTGTTCGTGTGTCACATAAAAATAACTTGAACACAGGTAGTATATATAGGTTGTAACAAAAAGGGGGTATCAACCATAAAGGGAAATAATGTGTACATTGTGTAGATTCTATATGCAAAGTTTCAAATTAATAAAAAAATAATTTAGGAAAAGATAAAAAATGGTCAGGAATGCAAGAGACGGTAACTATTCAAAAAGGAGCGGTCAAAGGTTAATATCCCTATCAGCTGATTGCTTATTAGTGATGTGTGAATTCAAATGGATTGGATGGATTGATGGATGGATTTCAATTAAATATTAATAATCGTAATATTAACTTGGCAGATTAAAAACTCTAATATGAGATTTGTAAAGTGTGTCAGAATCGGTTCACTTTGGGTTGATACCCCTTTTTTGTTACACCCTGTATAGCGTGCCCTTTCTTATGAAAGTGAAAACGGCAAACAGCTTGCTGGCTGACACCAATCAGATTGCTCCAGAACGGTTGAGCCATTTTCGGCGCGATCCGTGATTTACGCGGTCTGATTGATGGCCGCTAGCCACGTCACGGGTCCGACGGGGCGGGAGCGTTCCGCCTAGTGCTGTCGGCCCGTCTTGGTCTTGTAGCCTATTTGGGAGGAAATTGTAACTTTGTAATTTTTTATAGGATTACGATGTTATTGATTTTCTCACCACCACTTTTTACCGAGAGCTTTGACAGAACCATTTTTTTAGCTTGAAATTAAGTATGCTTTTCATATACAGCAGAATTTTCTCTTCATCTTAGCTTGTAATTTCAAGTTGCGTCCAAATCTGTCTCTTCAGAGCCCTACTCCGGGGTCCAAAGTCACATGACAGGCAGTATCTGAAGCAAAGCGATTGCTATCGCCCATAGACACCTGCTACACCAGTGGAGCCACAAGTGCGTTGCCAAGATACAAAATGTTTAATTAATTTACTTCGAGTTAAGTCCAACTTGTACACAGGTAGTACATAGCGTGCCCTTTCTTGTGAAAGTGAAACAGCTTGGTGGCTGACACCAATCAGATTGCTCCAGAACGGTTGAGCCATTTTCGGCGCGATCCGTGATTCACGCGGTCTGATTGATGGCCGCTAGCCACGTCACGGGTCCGACGGGGCGGGAGCGTTCCGCCTAGTGCTGTCGGCCCGTCTTGGTCTTGTAGCCTATTTGGGAGGAAAATGTAACTTTGTAATTTTTTATAGGATTACGATGTTATCGATTTTCTCACCACCACTTTTTACCGAGAGCTTTGACAGAACCATTTTTTTAGCTTGAAATTAAGTATGCTTTTCATATACAGCAGAATTTTCTCTTCATCTTAGCTTGTAATTTCAAGTTGCGTCCAAATCTATTTCTTCAGAACCCTACTCCGGGGTCCAAAGTCACTTGTCAGGAAGTATCTGAAGCACAGCGATTTCTATCGCCCATAGACACCTGCTACACCAGTGGAGTCACAAGAGCGTTGCCAAGATACCAATGATTTTTAATTAATTTCCTTCTAGTTAAGTTCAACTCGTACACAGGTAGTACATAGCGTGCCCTTTCTTGTGAAAGTGAAACAGCTTGGTGGCTGACACCAATCAGATTGCTCCAGGTTGAGCCATTTTCGGCGCGATCCGTGATTCACGCGGTCTGATTGATGGCCGCTAGCCACGTCACGGGTCCGACGGAGCGGGAGTGCTCCGCCTAGTGCTGTCAGTCCGTCTTGGTCTTGTAGCCAATTTGGTCGGCAAATATAACTATGTAATAATATATATTTATTATTACTAAGATATCGTCACTGGCCCAATGGGGTGGGAGTGGAGTGGTCAATTTGGGCGGCAAGTATAACTTTTTTTTTATGTGATAGATAGCAGATGAGCAGGCGGATCACCTGATGATAAGCAATTGCCGCCGCTCATGGACACTTGCAACACCTAACCAAATAACTTTTTAATTTTAACAAAGTTATTAGGTTAAAAATTATACGTATATTGGTATTATATACGTTTATTTGGGATTACAAAGATATTGATGCTGTTCTTCACACCACCACTTTTCTATCAAGAGCATTGGCAGATTTGTTCTCCAACTTGAATTTAGTAGATATGCTTTTTATATAATGTAGACACCTGTTTGTGTCTAAACCTGTTGGAGCCCAGGGTAAGCTTACACCATGATTGAGGATTGGGAGAATGACAATCACAATGAGGTGACTGCAGTATGACTATCTATATTGCCTGAGGTTCGTATCAGTCAACGAACCTTAAGCAATATAGAGTCAGTATAAGTCTTTCGTAGTCTTGCATTTTGGGCAACACTATTTCCAGTTTGCCACCCTTGGACGGGCCAAAACTTTGATTAAATACCCAATTTACAACTTAACGTAAAATATTCCAATAGAAGTTTTAAAATGTATGCCGCTGGCAGGTTTTCGTATTGAATATTTTTCAACAGGATTTAAATTTTTGTTCCCATTTTATTTTAAGTACTTTTAATATAAATAAATAAAGTACCTTGTTAGGAAAACGTATTCATAGGTATTTTTTATACACAATAGGTATTCTTTACATCAACGCTTTTGTAAAAATGCTCGTAGTCTCGCTACGAAGATCTGCTACGACATACTACGAGATTGCTACGTATTTCGTAGTACAGCCAGCCAATTAGAATGGTTTCGCGAAACGTTCCAATTTTAATATTCTTAAAAAGATTCGTTTTCCCAGTTATTATACTTCGTATATTTTTGTTTCATAATGAAACGCTACGGAATCCAAGCTCAAAATTGCATTTACCTGTCGCTAGGCGTTGATAGGGGGAAGGGAGAAACGAAACTGCTTCGTTCGCAAAGTAATTTGTTTTGATCTAATTTTTCAATCCGTTATTGGAGTTGGCCTAAAGTTACGGCCTAGGGTTTTTTTTGACTATGGTATGGACTATGGGTATTGTTATTTAAACGATGGCTATCTTTATATAATATTTAAATAATTTGTTTGATGAGGAACGGGTTCGCCATTATATCGCCACAGTTATAAAAGGCGTATAAATAAGATGGATTATGAAAAAAAGGGAAAAAATTCATATAAAAATCCTCACTTAATCCTCAGGTTGGGACCTGGGGGTCTAATTTGAAGTGGACGTTACGACCGAATCGGAGCTCCCTTCTCTTTCACACGCGATGTGCGCGCTTTTGTTTGAATGCGACAGGTATATTCTCATTCGTTACGGGACGTCTTCGTTATAAGCCACCTGGATTTGCAGCTGTCACGACGGCTTAGAATATGGGACAAAGCATTTTGAAACATGTATAGTTAGTTACCTTTTGTACTTAGGTACCGTTGAGTTACAATGAACTGTAGGAGAGCCACGTTTTGGTATGAATAGGCCTAGGGGCCAATTCTCGTGCACTCGACATTAAAGTCGAATCGGAAAGTATGGATGAATATATGTCATTACTAAAATTAAACTTCAACCTCGAGCTCATAGAATGGTGTAGAGCAAAGCCTGCGCTATGTTGCTGAGCAGCATTTGCTGACGGTTATAACTAACTAGCGGCCGCCCGCGACTTCGTCCGCGTGGAAAAGTAACTTTTTACCCCCCTTTCAACCCCCTTTTCGCAATAAAAAGTAGCCTATGTTCTTTCTCAGGGTCTAGATTATCTGTATACCAAATTTCATTTAAATCCGTTGAATAGTTTTGGCGTCAAAGAGTAACAGACAGACAGAGTTACTTTCGCATTTATAATATTAGTATGGAAAAGTATGGATTATAAGAAATTTCAAGAGACGAACGTACTATTTTAAAAAACCAGCAACGCATAAGCGACTTCTTTGATATCAGTCCATGGAAAGGATTACTTACCATATAGGCCGGCTCGACCGGAGTGATACCATGGACTTACAGAAGACCGGCGTAAAGCAGGGCCTGCGCTGTGAGGATGCCGGAGGCCTAATTGGGGGAAAGGGGGTCAAAGGTTGGCAGTGCGCTTGTGACTCTACTGGTGTTGCAAGTGTCTATGCGGCAATCGCTCACCATCAGGTGATTCGTCTGCTAATCTGCTACCTATCAAATAAAAAAATCGAGTGAACCGCTGGTTTATGCGTCGTTTTTAGCATAAAAAAACTAATTATTATTCTCCCGCCCTCATTAAAGGTTTATGCCCTGTAATCTATTGTGAAATGGTTACGACTAATAAAATTAATTTAATCAATTTTATACTTCGCTTAATTAAATAGCCAGGCTGAAACCACACGAGAGCCTCATTACGTTGAGGATGTTGGTTCATACCACTAGCGCCGCTGTTTGATTTTAATTAATTGTGATTTATTTGGGGTACCTACCTACACAGCTCATTATAGCGATATCTCTTTTATATTAAATATAAATAATACGGTACCTAATATATTTTTTTGTCTATTACTTATCTACGATAAAAAGGAAAAACCTTAACCATTTGTTAAAGGTTCGCCAACATTTTTAATGCTTAGGTACCTGTTTTTTAGCCTCCGACGCAAAATTTTGATTAAAAGCTATAATAGTCAGAACTATTCAATTATAGCTTTCAACCAAGGCCAATACAGGTTGCATCCACAAAGTGGTGAATTTCATATTTTCCCGTAATATAATAATATGTATTAAATGAAGGGGCTTGATTATAGCAGAAAGCATACAAATTATTATGCCAATTTTCCTCAATTATTTCTTAAATAAACCAAAAATATACCGAAAAAAGAACTTCGCAATAAACTCTGCAAAAAGTTAGGAACTCGTATTTTCCTCCGTAAAAAGATCAAGCTACATGATTATTAACAACAGAATAACAAATCAATGCCTGCGCGCTGAGATTGGCCAACAATGGAGTATGGGAGAAAGCCATTTTCCAATAGCAACCGGGTCATCGGGAGCCTTCATGTCCTTTTCTTGGCGCGTAGTATTTTTGGCGCGAGCGAGAGGTGGGCCGCTCCGGGCCGCAGTATCAGATGCGACCTGTTGACGCGTGGTTGCATGGAACGCCGCGCGCCGACTCGGCGGGAATTTTAAATTATGGAACGCTGATTCGAACTCATTTGTCGAGTTGTCAGTGAATTTACTTTTTATTTCTTTTGTGTAGTGCCAGTGTTGGCGGAGCGGGATTGGATTGTTGAGTGTGTACGTACCTTTTTGTACTATCTTATTGAATTTATTGATTTTTCCTAAGTACATTTTTAGAGTTCCGTAGCCAAATGGCAAAAAACGGAACCCTTATAGATTCGTCAAGTCTGTCCGTCCGTATGTCACAGATTTTTTTTTAACATTGATTGACTATGAAAGCATAAATATTTGTTTAGTAATAAGAACTAAGCTTTTTATGTGAGGATTATACATTTTGATTAGTGTATTATAGGTGAATAGCAATGGTAGGTAGGCACGGTGATAAAAAGCAGTATTGCAATGAAAACAAAGATCGAAAAGAAAAAAAGTAACTTAAACTAACTCACAAACTCGCATCTGAAAGTTTTGTGCATTTGAATTCTTAACTTTAACATTGACGATGTTTTAATATACCCAACGAATTTACTTTTCAGTTAATTTAATGTCCTTTTCAATCATACGAAATCAACAACGTATAGGAAATCTTCCACTCCTTCGTTCATTTCCTTTGCTGTAGTACAAAACCAAATAAGTACGTATTTGTTTAGCCACAAAATAATTTAGACACAGGAATTAGGCTCTAACTATAATATCATAATGTATCTTTCCCGCATATCATTGTCAAAGTACCTCTTCTTTATGTACTTGTACACATCACTCACAAATCTTCATACATTAAAAATATACCTATTTATTTTTAGGTATGTGCCTACCTATATTTTACATGTAAGTAAATACATTAACCTAAACACCATATAAGCTAAAAAATAAATAATGCTATTCTACCACCGGAATCGGAAAGTTGATTCTGAACAGAAGATCCGGCAAGAAACTCGCCAGTTAAAGTTTTAATCGCTAAAAACTTGTTCAGTAGGTAAACAATACAGTCCTATACACAAAATCTATACATATAATAAAAATGTAAAAAAGCTGTGTCTGTACATTGAAGATATTTATCTTAAAATAACTTAGGACGACTAAAAAACAGTAACAGAACATGAATCAATGATTTTTAAAATTTTTGTCTGTCTGTTTGTCTGTTTATCTGTTTGTCTGTTTGTCTGTTTGTTCGCGCTAATCTCGGAAACTACTGAACCAATTCGAATGAAACTTTTTTTATTGTATAGCTGTAATATCAGGGCAACTTATAGGGTATATTACATTTTGAAGACTAGGCTCCTTGATGTAGAACCACAACAGCCAAGCTTAACTATAAGAGGTAGGTCAATGGCACCTTAACAAAAGTTGTTCAGATTGATGAGCAATTTATGATGCCATGAAAAAAAATCAAAGATCATGGAACATCTGGTTTGGACCTCTAAGAGCCCAGCTACACTATAACAAATATGGAATGAAATGGAATGGAAAATTGTCAAATGTGATGAGCATTTTTGGATGAGATCCTATAAGGAAGGATATTTCGAACTTAAACCCCTAATCGAGCGAAAAGGGGGTTCAAAGTTTGTTCATGGGACAACGTGATTCCTTGGCTCAATTTACTCCAACTTTTGCATACACATTCTTTGACAGAATGATGGATAAAATATAAGATTCAAACTTTAATAGAATACTTACATCCCCTAATGGAATAAAAAATAATTTGGGGGTTCATTAGAAGTTGATATTTTAAATATTAAATGGGTTTGCACTTGACCTCATCTCACCTGATGGAGAGTGACAATGAGGTCTAAGATGTAGCGTGCTTTCCCAGAAGAAGCCTATTCACTCTCGACTTAAAGACACCCAAATTGTAGCTCTCTGGAAATACAAAAGCCGGCAAGTTGTTCCATTCCTTAGCATTTCGTATAAAATATTAATGAGCCGCCTTAAAAATCTATTAATCTATAAACGAACATTTATAATAAGTAATATTTTTGTTAAATTCTATTTAAATAATCATCTTTAAGTCAAGAGTTATAAAGTTCACGCAAACGAAGTTGCGGGCGGCCACTAGTAATTTAATAAAAAACAAACCTTAACGTAACTATAAATTATTAAAACGGGAATTAACGCGACGTTTATCGCGCGAGTTCGCTTGTGACCACGGCTGCTGCAACGTAGCCGAAACGTCAAGCAGTAAGTACTTACAATGTACTTAAAAATAAACGTCGCGTTAATTCCCGTTTTAATAATTTATAGTTACAATGCAACGCGAAAATCTGAAAAACTATTAAACCTTAACGTAAACCAGACTGTTCTGGTTGTCAGACCAGTTATACTCCATTAAAACTACGACGCCATTTTCTATGTTACGCATTTCGTTATGTCTATTGATTGAAGTTTAAGTACTTATTACTTGATAAACCTTTAGTTTGACTCATAAATCTTCTACATCAGTTAATGGACTTCACGACACCGTGTTGGGACTTGTTGAATGTGTTCGTTATAAATAAATGATGGGATGTAGGTTGACGGCGTCTGCTTGATTACGTCGATAACTTAATAATGTCACCGCAATATTCATAATTGAAAACACTGTTTAATTATTAAAGATACCACGGTCCCGCGCCCGATCTCTCTTCGGTCGTGTCACACTGGTGTCCCATCGAATTAAGAGGGTAAGGGAATAGAGAGTGCACCTGTGTTTGCGTACACACTTGTGCACTATAAATGTCCTGCGTGGCTGATCGTTAAGATTATCGCCGTAGCCGAATATCGGTTGGCGGATTTATCGCTGAAAACCAGCAACAACGGAAAAAGGTTAGATTTGTTTTTCACGCAACAGGTATTTTTTTAAGTATTGCTGTGAGGATAAGATATATTACACATACGGTCTAAAAGTTAGGGTTTCATTTTGATTAGACAAAGTAGTATAGGTAATACGTACAACCACATTTATCAAAGTATACAAAACTGTCAAATTTCTTTAATTGACTCTTAGATATCTTATCGTCAAACGCATTAGGTTGAATATCGCTTGCGGAAATTTGACAAGTTGTGGTAACCTGATGTGTGGCTGACTGTACGAGACTGCACTTCACGCGGTATATAGAACTCTTTTTTTTTTAAATCTCGCTCGTGTTTCGAACCCTCATTATGGGAAAGTCCCATAAAATAATAAATAATAAGAACACAAAATCTCGTCCAATAGAACATACTCTTGCCCAGTTGGCTATGGAAAACTGGTAAATATTTTTCGTCATTCCAAATAGTTAAAACAAATAGCAATTTAGTTTCTAATTTGAGAATTCCGTATTGGTTCAGGAGCGTGTTTGCTCAAGGGCTATGGAGACAACTCGAGGACAGATGGCCGCTTAATTCGTCGAGAGAATTTTTGGGGACAGGATGTTAAGCAAATTGATATACATCGTTAATTTATAAGGCGGAAATCTCTGTGAGTGTTCAGGTTTATACTTAAAATGTTACATGCTTATAGGTGAAATAATATCTTAAAATACGTAGCCGGTAGAACCTCGCTCACATACATGGAAAGTCTGATCACATACATACTTATAGGCATACTTACTCGTATATGGAGTTTCTGATCACACATAAATACGGAGTCTCGAATATTACTTTCTAGCTAACATTTTATCCAAACTAGAAGATCCGACCTCGAATGAAGGAAAAAGGTAAGGAAGAAAACTAAATCCATACTAATATTATAAATGCGAAAGTAACTCTGTCTGTCTGTCTGTTACTCTTTCACGCCAAAACTACTGAACGGATTTAAATGAAGTTTGGTATACAGATGATCTAGACCCTGAGAAAGAACATAGGCTACTTTTTATTGCTAAAAGGGGGTTGTAAGGGGTTGAAAGGGGGGTAAAAAGTTACCTTTCCACGCGGACGAAGTCGCGGGCGGCCGCTAGTAACTCATATGGCCACACACAGCATGACTATCAAAATCTCTTTAAGTAAGTACTTGATATAAACGGGGCTAAACGCAAGGATATTTAAAATAAGTACATTATAGCACTTACTGCTTGACGTTTCGTCTGCGTTACAACAGCCGTGGTCACAAGCGGACTCAAGCGGTAGTCCGGTAGTTTAGTCCCGTTTATATCAAGTACTAGCGGCCGCCCGAGACTTCGTCCGCGTGGAAAAGTAACTTTTTACCCCCCTTTTAACCCCCTCTTCGCTTTAAAAAGTAGCCTATGTTCTTTCTCAGGGTCTAGATCATCTGTATACCAAATTTCATTTAAATCCGTTCAGTAGTTTTGGCGTGAAAGAGTAACAGACACACAGACAGAGTTACTTTCGCATTTATAATATTAGTTCGGATATTCGTATAATGCAACGCGAAAGTTTAAAACTATATCTCCAAAAGTGCTTTTGGGGCTTGACCGTCGCTACATGCCTTTGAAGAATATCTCTGTGATGTCATTAATTAAGGCTTGTATTTTTTGTACAATGATTTTAATGAGTACAATAAATACGTCTCATCCGGACGAAGCTTGGGTCGGTCGTAAAGTTTTAAATTCAATTAGTTGTTCCCAAGGATTAATCAGGTATAACGTAGCGGAGTTTTAGTAGAAATACCTACTTACTAAATTTTATTTTATTTTTATGCCGGAGAGGTGGACCAGAATCATTACACACTAGCAGCCAGCAGGACGTCATCTAAGAGGCAGGCCCAAAAACAGTTGGCGTGATAACTTGGACCACTTCTCCAACAATTGGCAATGGCAAACCACCGCTACAAACAGAGTGCAATATCGGCGTTTGGGGGATGCTTTTGCCCAGCAGTGGGACAACGTAGGATAAGTAACAAAAATATTTTTACCCAAGAGGCCAAGAAGAGATGATGATGACTTAGTGGATAGGAACCTGCATTTTCGTCATAATGTGTAATTATGATTTAGTTGGTCTGGTGCCTCTATCCAAGGTTGAAAAGTTCTGGATCATCTGCGATGCGATTATAATCATGGTCTTGGGCCATAATTAAAATCGAGTAGTTTTGTCGTGTGACTCTATACGAGTATAATTGGTAACACTAAATTAACGACATCATATATTTTCAAACAACTTAATTATGCGCAAATAAAACTGAAGCGCTCATTAATTACTGCGCACGTCATTTTATGATGTTATTATTGGTAATTAAACCTGTAGTCGAAATCACGTTATTATAAAATAGTGGCACACCATCACTTTGTTTCAGACCGTAATTTTTAAAAACCCGATTCTTTTTACAAACTATACCAATAGATAATGAATGTTACCCAAGAATAGATAAATGAAGTCCTGGTCATCGAGAGTTACAATGGGTCGATGATATTAGGTAGATATTATAGAGATCGGATGCTTCAAGCAGTGGCGTAGCGTGGTTGGTGTCAGTCGTCCACCCCGGACTATTTTGCCACTTTTCTTCCTCGGTAAAATAGACGCTCCTTCTAGATTTTGCCGCCTCATAATCCTAAAAAGTGCCGCCTCCGGCATGCTACGCTACTACGAATGGCGTAGCGAGGTTACTAGTTGCTACCCTCTTTCCTTCCTCGAAAAAGATGAAGCCCTGTACGCTATACTACAGACGTCGAAACGAAGACAGGGTGAAATGACAAACATTAGGACAGGCCTATTTCCTGCGGTAGACTGAACTACGCTTACGACGAAAAAGCTATACCGATTTATAAAAATAACAGTCTTGTTGGATATCACAGATACCTTTAGCGACACAGCTCAGAATATCTTCGATGGAAAAAGCAAATAACTTGAGTTGGGAATGTGTCTTGTGTGAAAACGCCCAAGGCAGTTCGAAATTCACCCTATTTGTATTAGTAATATTGTGTTCATAACTCTGATACTTTTTAACAACACAAATCGGAGCTGAAGTAAAACACGGTTGTTTTGGAAGTTGGAGAGGCAAAAAACGCGTTTTATGGGTTGGTGATTTTTAGCGTTTAGTTCCTAAGATAAAGTTTTTAGTTAGCTTTCGATAAAAACTGAGTATTAACACATGAAATGTTTAAGTTTATTTTTATTTTAGTTAGGTAGCTGCTTTGACTTGCCATCACAAATTTGTTGTCATATATTCAGCCTTAAATTTCGTTTTTATATGGGTAACAAGTATAACAGCATTAGGTATAACACATTGTACTTGTACAATGTGTTATATATGTGTTACTATACTTGTATAGTGACACTATTTCCCGTTAAGAACGTATTATTCTGTTCTCAAATAATAAAATGACAAAACTGAAGTAATTTTTTCTTTGCGACCAAGAATCTAACCCTGACATTTTCATATGTTTCACCTTTTCCTAATAATAACAACGGTTAATCTGGTCGTTGAACCAAATCATTTTAGCCATCCAGCCTTGGTCTTATACATAATAATCCAACGACATTTGGAACTCGTACATAAATATTTAACATAATTTATGGACGAGCCGAGCTCCAAATATTAATTGAAGTGTAGCTTATCAAAGGAGAATGGGCCATTTGGACTACGAATAGTCAAAACTAAAACAGTTCTATTTTGATGTTTTGAAGAGACTGGTCTAAGGACCGAAGTAGATGGAAAAACATTATGATGTTGTATAGTTCCTTTAATCCCTGGCAGACTAAAAGACTTTGTTAACGTCGTAAGACCCAAAAGCCTTTAAAAAGGTAAACACAATAGGAAAACTATTTGTTGATTTTCTATTGTGTCTGCTGTCTGGACTTTACGACGTTAAAAATTATCTGCCATCAGAAAAATTGTTATCAGTCCTAACCTGTGAAGGTATTTCAGTTATTTTCATAGCGTTATTATAACTTATAGTCGGCTGTCATGGGGTGGGATGGGAATTCAAGCTATCTTTGCTTCGGAAGCAATCTGTCAGGAGATTTTTTTTCAGTTAACTTGATATCTTAACATTAGCATCACAGTATATCTTTGACTGTATTGTATGTTCTGCCCGAGCGAAAATATTAAAACATGTCCCTTAACACCAGAAATAACACATCATTTTATATGCCAACCCATATGATAAATGGATCGATCACTAAGAACTTTTAAGGTTAATTCATTCATTATTAATCTGAAGGTAAAAAAAACAGTTACCTAATAACTAATTACATATTACACAAACATTAAAATTCTCAAGAGTGATTGGACGACTAAACCAGAATTTTACATCTTCCATTTTCAGAACCATTTTTAGATCTTGTCAGCTGATAAACTAAGTGCCACACAATTCAGCCCATTCTCCTTTCAGTGTTCATTTAGATTTCAGAATAACGGGTTTCAGCAGAATTATTCTCTAATAGAATTCAGCATTGTACGTCGAATTACACCGACGCTAGGGCTGAGCAGTGAACACCAATTATGAATCAAATTGAATTTTGGGGGTTCGTTTAGTCCGGGGTTACATAGGGGAAGGGTTCTCGTGTTTTGGATTTATCTTTCGATCGCACCACAACTTGTTCGATTACGCTGTAATTCGCATTTCCTTGTTTCAATGTTCCCAAATAGTAGGGTGTTCCTTTGGGCAGGCGTGAGTACGTAAATAAACTAATGACTATTAAGTGAATTGCAAACCACGAGCTAACCTTACTTATTTGTACTAATATATAGCATTTTTTATGTGATAGGTGGCAGATGAGCAGATAGATCACCGGGTGGTAAGCGATTGCCGTTGTCCATAGACAACTGCAACACCTGTAGAGTCACAAATGCTCTGCAAACCTTTTAACCTACTTTCCGAAGAAGAAGATTGCTCGTAAAGTTGTCACAATTTTTTAGAAAATAATACTAAATAATCTAAGGTCACGGACATAATATGAATGTGTGGCTTAAGTGACTATGGGCAGGGCACATTGCGAGGAGAACAGACGGCTGTTGAGGCGGAAAGGTTCTTGAAAGGAGGCCGCGTACAGGAAGTCGCAGCCGCGGCAGGCCCCCCACAAGGTGGACTGATGATCTAGTGAGGGTCGCGGGAGTCCCTTGGATGCGGGTGGCACAGGACTGATCCGTATGGAGAACATTGGGGGAGACCTATGTCCAGCAGTGCTGAAACGATGAATACTAAAACACTTCACTTTTGAAACTTAAAACCATACAATCTGTTATCTTTGTTATGAAGAACACCCGGAACATCAAAATCCAAAATATTTAACACTAGTACCTACATTTTTTTTCATTACCCCACACTTCACACTATCTCTTATCACTCAAGCACGATAAACACAATATACTGGGCGTCAGTACATTAATACACTATGCTTTTACACGCTATAGTTATCAGTTTGATAAGAGAGTAACGTGTCATTTATGTAATAGCATATGAAATGAGCAGTACAAACGAGGCCAGCCTTTATGGATGTGTTAAATGTTTGACATGCCCTGACGGGTCTACACATTGTTGATATAAAATAATATAGGGGCTATAAGGTACTACGGATACAACATGTTAATCAAGCAGAGAAAGTACAGAAGGGATATATTTGAATACAATTTAGTATTTCTTATTTAGGTCATGTTTCCCGAGAATATTTTTGTTGGAAAACTTTTCGCGATTATTGAAAGAAAGTGAGCCGACAACTAAAATTAGATTCACAAGTGAAAGCGACGTGCTGAAATGAAAATTACCTACAAATGGAAAGTTTGAATGCATTTTCTGGATGATTTTTAAGTAGTATGCGGAAAAAAGAACACAATAGTTATAATTGGTAGGAACGTATGTATAAAGACCGGCGTTTCGTCGGGTGTGTGAGGATACTGGAGGCCCAATTGGCTTAAAGGTTGGCAGCACATTAGCGACTCTATTGTGTTGCAGTTGTTTATGGGCGGCGGCAATCGCTTACCATCAGGTGATCGTCTGGTCGTCTGCTACCTATCAAATAAAAAATTAAACAAGGAAGTTTCTGAAAAAGAAAACGAGAAATTGCATTCGACAGCTAATGAAGGAACAAAAGAAGATATTGGCTCTTTCAATAACTTTAGTTCATAAATATAAACGTGTTCTCGAACAGACTTAAGCTAGTTGTAACAAAACAAAACCTGGTCATCAGCTGTTCAATATTCAGCTGTCCGATATTTCCTCAGTCCTTAACTTGGATCGATGCTCCGTATTCAACGGTGGTGTATTCGTTCGTTTTTTCCCGAATGCACATGCAATATGAAAAAATGCGATATTCAACTCGTATAAACCAAGTGCCTTTACCAGTGAAACGAATATTTTGTGCTAGAGATGTACGAGCATTTTGAGAAGTACGATTATGGAAATTACAAATCGATTGTTGATTGGAAGAATCTAAGTGAGATCGATAGTTTTTTTTAATTTACGCTTCGCAGTATAAGTCCGCTTGTGACCACGGCTGCTGTAACGCAGCCGAAACGTTAAGCAGTAAGTACGTACAGCCACACATCAAAATAAATAAAACAGTATTTTTTTTTTCAATCGACTCTCATCTTACTGACATATACACATTAGATTGAATATCAATTGAGGAAATTTGATATGTTGTGGTAACCTGACGTGTGGCTGACTGTACATAATTTTGTGTTTAAAAATTGACGTTCCCTCAATTTCCGTATATAATAACAGGTAATAGTCAAGTGTGATCAAGTTTATAGGGTATTTAGAAGACATAAAAGTAAAATTTAGCAACCGCTAACTGTATTCTCAGTTTGATTTGAATAGATTAAACTGTTAGCAACTTTCTAATTAGGATACTAAAATGTGAACATTCCCACTGGATGTGCTAAAATATAATTTTACAGGCGGTTTCACGAATTTCGGAGTTATCTTTTAGTTATTAATTTATTTGACACGATTTCTCATGGGGAATGTGCGACGTGTAGGCAGAAATCGTGAAACTTATAAATAAAACGTTCAACTTGTGTGAAATCAAATGGAAGCAACACCTTCATTTAATTTTAATCGGATGTATATTGTGCGCTCCGTTTTGTGTGGACTTTTATCAATATTACCTAAAAAATATCTGAAACAAAATGATTGCAAGTTATTTTACTACAAATCATCCGAAGATATTATGTACAGTGCCCAGTTTTTTTAGATATGTAAAAACCTAAAATAATTACTTCCAATTCATTAAAAAAAACTAAACTTTCATCATAATATATTATACTATCTCACTGCAAGGCAAGGGCTCCCATCATAGAAATCAAGTCATCGCTCTTATGACGGGATAAACTTAATCACCACGCCTTCCGATTCAGAATCGATTAAATTAAAATCGCCCATCCCTATTTTCATTTCGCCTTAACATCGACGATATCGATCCTTTTGACCATTGCACCGTCACCTGAACGTTTTTACCTTTACGACCCATTTATGACTGTCATATTGTGAATTATGTCCGTTAGTAAATAGATAGACGTTTATGAGCGGGGAGCGACGAGTCTTGTATTGGATATAATCAGGGATGACACGTACACATCTATTTTCATCAGTCGCTGTAGCAAGCTGACCTACTTACGAAATTGTGCGTCTGATCAATTCTTTAGGGTACAAATTGTTCTAGTCATGTTTTCGTTCTAATCTATCAAGTTCTTAATAATTAAGTTTTTCTTAATGCTAAAAGCGATGAGCGTGTATGCGGGTCACCTGATGGTACGATTAAGTAAACCCATAAACGGCCTCGATGGTGCAGTGGCTAAGGTGTTCGCCCGAAGCGTGAAATGTCCCGGGTTCGATTCCCGGTCAAGTCAATTAAGGAAACTACATTTTCTAAGTTGTCTTGGGTCTGGGTGCATAGGGGCTGCCCTAGTTTGAGGCCAGGTTGATTGGTGTTGTCTGGCGCATTTATTTATTTATAAACATCTGTGAGAAAAGTTGCTGATGTGCTGCCAGCCTTTTAGGAAGTGTACCTACACTCGCCTCTTGAAGGCCCCTAAGTCAAAGCCATCAGTAAAAATTCGTGTTAGATGTACGGAGGCACTAGACCGCTATTTATCTAGATTGTGAAGATGGACCGAGAGTCGCTAGCTTATTTTTGCTTCGTCAATGGTTGTAAAATTGTGATTGGTCAAATCTAAAAAAAGTAAAACAGTGGCAGTAAATAAAACGCACGTTTCCACGAGAGAGATTTACTAAAACGGTAACAGTGTTAAATAAAAATAAATTTATTACAAAAAAGAATGGACCATGTATTTTGGCCCATTTTCCATTTAAAGAATAAGAATGAGAAATTGTTTATTTAAGCACCCACTCGCGTTTATGGTAGTTAAACACATACACTAGGTATCTGTTGCGTGAAAATGATGCGTAAAAATAAAGCACAAGCGGGGTGAAACCAATTAAAAGAGAAAAGGTCCAATGGAGCTCAAAGGTTGAAACATAATGGCAACTTGATTTGGACTCTTTGTTGTGTAAGTTATAGCCGTTTGTGGAAATTCGGCTATGTGTAGTACGCGGATGGTTTTGTTTGAGACTTGTTATGTTGTAAAGTACTTTCCTATACTGTGACGTCATGGCTGTCATTTATCGCAACGCTGTGTGCACTCGCACGCTCGAACGCGTCGCCTGTACCTTTTGTGCGTTATAACGTGATGTCAGGCTGTTCACGCGTGCTTGCGAAATTTGAAATGTCTGTATGTAATTCATTATTGCTTCTATTCTACAACTTGTCGGTGACGTATTAGAGATCTTCACCGCACGGCGAGTAACATTTGTCACTACACGTATGTCACTGACGATTGTCAACGTGCTGAAGTAACGGCCTGGTTTCTTTTTCAAGGAAACTAGATCTGTGTCTTTGTATACATAAAAGCTGTAATGAGACAATAGTTTTTAGCGCTTTAGTTCGCTGTGTTAATAACATGTTTCATTTCTAATCTCTCAAATTTAGCAAACGAAATCTAAATTGGCTCTCAGCATACTAGAAGACACCCCAAGTTTTCTTCGTCTAGTTATTTGAATACAAAGAATACTCTAGTTTGAAGTTATGATAAAGTTGTGACATTTGTGGATTATTTATTATTCTATTTTATTTCCTTTGTAATATATTTTTTCTTATCGCACGTTTGTTTGGATTTTATTTGTGTGATTTTTTAAGCTGTGACTTTGTTATCGAAATGTTTTTGGTGGTATTATTTTTATCAAGCCGATGATAACGAAAAATATGCCACGCAAGCTTCCTGTGGTGTTTGTTTGGGCTAAAGTTGTGCGTGCAGCGGTTTGAGACATGCTAGCACTGTCTCAATAGGGTAAAGGCTAGTTAGTGGATTGCTCTTTAATAAATCGGCTTACATGGTAAAATGAAGACCCTTATTTGGCCTTTGAGCCTTCTATGTTTGAGCCACAAGTGCTATTTTTGAAATACGGGGGTGAAATACTTGACGTGTCACTGACTATACTTTGGGATTGATTCATTTAAGTATTTTTAAATAAATCGAGATATTAATAATACTAATTGAAAAGCAAAAAAATTACTTTAAATATTGAGACAGCATAACTGACGTACACTGTCTAACTTCCTCAGCTGATAATGTATGAAAAACACTTGAGAGAGAGTTGAAAAGTGATCTCTTCTGATATTAAACGAAATTTCTCTTGATCGATAGGTAAGTACATCGTCATGGCCGTAAAACTGTGTGAATTTACCATAAAGTACTATTTAAGTTACTGGCTATTAATAAAATGATATCTGTGATATGCCTTCTTTTCCACTAGTTCTTTGTCTACATCACTTAGAGGTAGGAATTCTAACAATTAAAAAAAAATCTACTCTCATTGTGAGTGGAATCACAAACGAAGCCTAGGCCCAGTGGGACCAGGTTGTCATCGGACAGATCCCACGTAATCCGCACTAAGACACGAAGGAGAATTAACTAGCGCCTGCAATGATTTTTTCCTTCACTTCACAATGAGAATTAATTTCAATATTCCCTCAGTGGTGAGGGAAAAGTGAAAGCGAAACGACTAGGTCCAGGGGTCTCAACTATCATCGTACAATTTCTACGTTAGCCTTATTGAAAAATAGATCGTATAAATGGTTTATTTCTACAACGGATACATTTATTTAATGACATAGTAAACATCAAATACTTATACGTAACTGTTAAGTGATAAAAATGCACAAACATCCAGAGTTGCATGCTTGGATTCCAACAGGTCAGAGGTCAGCCTTTAAGTAAGACGTGTAACAAAACAATACTGTGTCACAGTATACGCATAAGTTCTACATGAGCTATCTGTCCACTGACTGTCAAATAGCGTTGAAAGATGACAGATAAAAATCGCAAGTTTTATCCTCAAAATAATTTTGGTGTTGTACAACTACGTTGCGCTTTATAATCTGTATGTATTTCTGAAATAAAAAGATTATTATTATTATTATTATTTATCTTTACATTATTTTGAAACAGACCTTTAGCACAAAATAGGGTCCCTATTTTGTGCCCTTAGAGTGTTACAATATTACTTATATGTTAGCTTTCTTAGATTTTTAATGTGATCTATTAAAGAAAGATTTTCATTTGTGACAGATTGTCTAATTGTCGGCGGTAGTTACTACTGCTCCGCCCTTTATGATATCGGGAGTTCGTTTGTCGGACCGTCACGTAAAATATACTGGCTGACCTAATTCTGTGAGATATTATTATGGAACTTGTATAGGAAGAAGTTAAGGTGATCGAAAAAATACGCAGGGTTTTCGTAAGTCCAATTGTGGGAGAGCCATGCTTCGGCATGAATGGGCCGGCTCGACCGGGAGTGATACCACTGCCTCACAGAAAACCGGCGTGAAGCAGCTCCTGTGCTGTGTTTCGCCAAGTGAGTGAGGGTACCGGAGGCCCATCGAGGGGGAAGGGGATAAAAAGTTGGCAGCGCACTTGTAACTCCACTGGTGTTTCAAGTGTCCATGAGCGGCGGCAATTGCTTACCATCAGGTGATCCGCCTGCTCGTCTGCTACCTATCACATAAAAAAAAAGTCCATTATGGTTTTCACCTTGTGTTTAAGGTAGTAACGAAGTTGTTGAAACAAATCGTATGACACGCTACCAACATTGATGTTTCCGAGCGATGCCTACGACCAAGAAATATCACAATAAGTATGAGAGCTAAACTAAAAAAGTTTATTTTTAAAATTTTATTCTACCGCTTCGCTTGCAGTATTAAGAGCTCCTAGGTTTGGCTGCAGATAAACATGGATTCTTTGTGGTCTACGAATCTCCAAAAACTCTACAGAATTTGCCAAGAACACCTCAAAAGTAAATAAGTACTTACTCGTAGTTAAATGTTTATTTAATATGATATGACCAAGATCAAGTTCCTCGTACATAATACTGCGGGATATTTAATTATGTAAGTAACTCACTTGTATCGAAGTTGAGGTGATCAAAAAATTGTTAAGGGAAAATTTACTTCAAGGAGTTTAGCAAGAACACCTTGAAAGTAGACATTTGGTTTAATGTTTATTTAATGTAATATGACCAAATACACGACTCACATACATACTGTTCTAAGGGTTGGTATAGTAAGAAGACCGGAGTGAAGCAGCGCCTGCGTTGTGCTTCGTTGAATGACTGACGGTGCCGGAGGCCCAGTTGGGAGGAAAGGGGGTTAAGTTTGGCAGCCAACTTGTGACTCTACTCGTGTTGCTGGTGTCTATGGGCGGCGACAATCGCTTTCCATATGGTGATCCTGGTCCGCACAAAGCAGTGCTCGTCATATCGCCAACGACGGGGGGTCGTCAGCAGTTCGTCATATCGACAACCATAAAAGGATCTTAGCTACTATAACGGGGAGCTTGCGGTCCGTGTAGTGTGGCTTGGCGGCCCGTATTTGGCCCGTGGTCCACCATTTAGTGACCCCTGCCGGGCTAAGATGCGCGCCACGAGATAATTTTGCCGACTCTAGTTCGCGAGAACGCATCCTTCTATCCCGCTCATTGCTCTGTCAGGTGAGCGAGAAGCAACTTGTTCCTGGTATTTGTGTACATATTGTGGTTAATAAATGCTTCCTTAACTTTACTTTTACTTTAAAACCTTAAGTAAAAAAAAGCCTAAAGTAGTTTTAAAGTATTGTTTCTCTTGTTGCAGGTGCAGTGTGGTGTGCAATAAATGCGAGTGTCAATAAGTGCAAGTGATGCGTGTTTGAGTGGTGCGTGCGCGTGAGACGCGGTGCGCGCGCGCCGCCGCGGGGCTGGCCGTGGCAGCCATGCCGCTAAGTTGACGGCGGCGACCGGCCGCGCCTCACGCCGCAGGACCACGCGCGAGACAGGTGAGTCGCGTAGATAAGCAAGGTAGATATTAGTTCGGAGTTGTTCCGAGAGATGGCGCTATGCGTTTTTACATCGTGTAAGGAGAAAAACCAAAATAATGACTAATGAATAATTACAACAAAAGGTGACACCGTGACGAAACCAGCAGCGCCAATTGATTTAAATTAATTGAGGCAATTATGAGATATTAAAAAAACCCTTCTATGAAAACATTAAGGAATGCATTAACAATTTTTTGAGATGCGTAACAATATTTTTACACGCGCGTAACAATAATTTTCATAATTGTGAAAAGTAGCCACTTTTAGCAATTATGAAATTTATTGTGATTTGTAGAAAAAAATTTTACATAAGTGTGCCCCAACGAATTGTTAATAGTTGCCTTTATGTTTCCATAGAAGGATTTTTTTTAAACCTTAGTTACCGAAAAAAGGAAAAGTCATCTATACCATTTATAAAGATATAACCTCAATAGACAACGACAAGGCTTATAGGTAAACAAAAAACACGAAACGCTTACGCGATGTTGATACGCAGCGCCATCTATTGGTTCATTTCGGAATTCCGGTCCCGAAGCGAAGTGAGGGCGGGCCACTAGTCTACAATAAAATGTAAGCGCCTTGACCCTTCAAAAATTTGGTTACTATGTAGTTCCAAACTCTACTAGTAAAATATATGGCGTTGAGTGTCGATCACATCGCGCAAGCTTTTAATAGTCTATAGAGGTAATATTTCATATTAGTACAGATAAATAGAAACATTGAACATAGATAAATTGGCCTATATTTTGACATTGGTATAAAATAAAACTGGCCTAAATTGTAACCAATGTACGTGATAAAGAGCGATATAAATGACTTTGTTTCGTGTTCTGTAGAGTAGATAACTGATTCGAGACGCTAAGGATTGTTATCTAAAATAACCCTTGATAATTTATTGTGTCTGGCACGCCTTTTTAGATAAATATGGTTATAAAGTAAGCCCTCTACACATCTAGGTTTATGATCTTGATAGTCATACAAATGTTGTGAACTTTGTCATGATGTCAAAAGGGTATTTGTTGAATAATAATTGAAATAACTACATAATACATTCATGAACATAACTAAAACTTTACCCTACCTAAGCTGCCGTTCTAAACTACCTTTAAAAACAATGATACAAATTCAAAACATTATGATGTAGGTACAGTCGAGTTCAAAAATATGTATACACTTTAGGACCTTGTCACAGTACATATGTTTAAGAAAACTACTTCCACTTTCTTATAAATATGTATTGTGACAAGGTCCTAAAGTGTATACATATTTTTGAACTCGACTGTGCAATTTTTAGTAAATAATTCATGATTTATACATTCTCATTTATTGTGATTGTTAATTTTGCAAACTGCCCTAATATCATGTTATCCCTTTAAAAGTCAACTTTATGACAGAGATAACAACATGTTTGGTCTGCAATAAAAGTTAGCAAGCGTTTGAATATGTGGGCGTATAAAATACATTACATTTTATTTGAGCTCGTGTCCGATTACGTAGTACTCATACAATGTGCTACGAAGTTCGTAGCACGTGCTCGTAGCAGATGCTACGACAATCGTAGCACTCGTAGTCGCACTATCCGAGTACTTTTGTACGTACAGTGTTAGGAGTGAATGTAGAAAATTACGAAAGTACATAATAATAATTTTGCATGGTTTATCTTTATAATAAACTAGCGGCCGCCCGCGACTTCGTCCGCGTGGAAAAGGTTTAACCCCCCTTTTAACCCCTTACAACCCCCTTTTCCGCAATAAAAAGTAGCCTATGTTCTTTCTCAGGGTCTAGATCACCTGTATACCAAATTTCATTTAAATCCGTTCAGTGGTTTGGGCGTGAAAGAGTAACAGACAGACAGACAGACAGACAGACAGACAGACAGACAGACAGACAGACAGACAGACAGACAGAGTTACTTTCGCATTTATAATATTAGTTAGGATTAGGATGCCTTAAATACTCCTCACTCGTTAATGATGTGGTCGGATTATATTGGTTATCTAATTAAAATTAAGTTGTGTTAGTTATACAACGTGTAACTAGAGAGCTGCTGGGTCTATTTATCGTTTTTTCACGGCTTAGTTTATTCATTCGTGTATAATTTATTGTCTATGTCGTAGTTGCATTTTTTATAAAAGAGAACTCGTATCTAGACAAATCTTCCAAAACATTGATGTACTTTAATACTTTGATTGTCTTATAAATAAAAAACTATTTATTAATTGAAATATTGACAAAGTGGCAAGTGAAAATAAAGGCCGAAAAGAAGTTAGGAACAAGATAAAAATAATATAAACTAAAATAGACTGTGGAGCCAAACAGTAGTCTAAAAAACTATAAAAAGTAACGTTCACACGTCTTCCGAATCAATTACTTCACCCAGAAATCAAATAAAAAAATATGACGGCCGCTCGTTAGGAAACCACGTGTGGTCGCAAGGGAATGCTTCGATTTCACACCTGGTCGCACTTGTTTCATTTCTTTGTTGCAAGTGAACCACTCTTTTCTCTACGATGAAGAGAGGTACTCCTATTTTTGCGTAGGGGGAATGCTGCCGGCCCGATGCAATGGGCCGACGTCGTTATGCATACCTGTCTGTTGGGGGCGGACAGGTTATGTCGGGGTCTCCTCCGGTAGATTGAAGGCCTACCGACTAAACCTCCAACAACACACCTAGTTTTATTGATTAAAGTGATCTAGTGTAGTGATTAGGAAACTGCATTTTCTAAGTTGTCTTGGGTCTGGGTGTGCTGGGTTGACGCCCCCAGTTAAATCGTCAACTGGTAATTATAATACAGGGGTTGCCCTAGTTTGAGACCAGGTTGATTGGTGTGATTGTCTGGCGCATTTATTTATTTATCTTGGTCAATATACGTCATACTTGTACCTTTGAGGATGGTCTGTTCTGGGGTACCTACCTCATTTTAGCTTTTCGATTTTGATTTCGGTGGTAGAATCGCATTATGTCTATTTATTTTTTAGTATATCTTATGATATGAACATATTTAATTATGTGTGAATAACACATGCCTAAAAATAAATATAGTTTTATATTTTAATTTATGAAGATTTTTAAGTGCCATGTAGGTATAAGATTATGCAAATAATTATTATTTTGAGTTTGCATGGTCCTCCTATTGCTCTTCAAGAATTTTCTATCTCTTTCTCAAGCCATCTGGACAACGAGATATTCGCAGCACATGATGGCCAGTCCTACGCTCGGTTTTTTCGTGGCGTACGTACAATGTGGATAATGGTGTATGTGGACAATGTATTACTTATCGACTCCACCGTCCATCAGTGAGAATCGCGCATATGTCGCAGGCATATAGCAGAACCCCCCCTCCGTATTACAAAAGGGTACTTTGGAAGGGATTGGAAAACGTCGCTGTTATTTATCATATCTGCCTGGCTATAAGAGCGGTCCAATATGAATGATACTTCTAATATTTTTCATGGGTCATCTCTTTTATGTAGGTCACAAAGTCACGAAATTAAAAACGATCGTATTTTTTTTAACTATTCTTATTATAGTCAGTTCTGAGTAATATGCCTGAGAAAGATAAAGGACTATCGAGTTTTAAAATAACGACAGAAAAACTGCATTCGCATTGAGATATCATTACCGTAGCTGTCTTTAAATCCATATTCTTTCAAAATTCATATTAAGTAGAATCTTTAAATGCTACATTTTAAATAGAAAAGCCTTAAGCCTTCTATATACGAGTTATTAATCGGTAGAAATTGAATTTCTGATGTAAATTTCGAAGATATATGGTTCTGAATACTGCTACGGTAACGACATTTTTTATGAGAACCTACATTATAGCATTCCTGCTGAGTTTTATTTTCGGCGTCAATTGACTACCTGTCCAATTCTACTAAAGATTCTTTTACACAGTGCTAGGTGCTGCCTAGCCAGTAGTAAAAAAAATCAGGTTTGTCATGCATTTTTAAGTTGTTCGTACATCATCATCATACGCCCCATCTAATGGCAGAAAATCAACCAGTATCACTCGGTGAATTATTATAGCTACACTCGTGGCTATAAAGTCGTTCACATTTGAAGCAGGTGAATTGACCGCCACGCGGTTGTGGTTATAGGCACAGCGCTTAGCACGCTTTGCCTTAAGTTGGTTTAGCTAGGCTTCGTCATGTTTTTGTAGGCCCTTCGACACCCTTTACCTTCAGGACAGATGTTTAGCAACGAGTTATTCCTATTATGCCAAAAGGATGTCAAAAGCGTGCCTATCACGCGTAACGCTTTCAGCATAGCAATGGCCTTCCGATTGAAGAAAGTGAACTCGCTCGTGAAATCTACACACAAATGACTCCAATCAGTGTAGCTATGTAAACTAGTGTTAACTCCCAAACAGTGCACTCTGTATGCATTGTGTGTAATCTATTTATAGGAAACATTCTCCGCTATGCCTGCATCAAATCGAACTGTACATTCCTAGTACACACACACACGTAATAATTGGCACAGAGCTCACGAATAGAGCTTGGATTGGTATTAATCATGCATCTTAAGGCGTGACGAGACTAGCTCCGCCAGTTGATTTAAATTAATTGTGACGATGTTTTTATTGAAGCCTACTTATTTAAACATATCTCATAATAATAGTTTACTAACTTAAAGAAAACTATTAACAATTATTTCATCATCATCATCATCATTTCAGCCACTCACACAGCCAGCCAGTCCATGTCCACTGCAGGTCATGGCCTCCCCCAAAGTTCTCCACACAGATCGGTCCTGTGCTACCCGCATCCAAGGGACTCCCGCGACCTTCACCAGATCGTCGGTCCACCTGGTGGTAGGCCTGCCACGGCTGCGGCCTCCAAACAATTATTTGGGGCACACTTGTGTATTAATTTCTTCCTACAATACTCAATACTTTATTGCATCTATAGGTTACATATTTAGTTCGTTCATAACAAATTAATGTAGGTATCACTATAGACCCGGGAGGGCACTTCAATATGGAGAGACAATCACATTAGCTTTTCATTATCTGTATACTTGACCTCTTTATAAATAACTAAAGATAAAATCCTACACGTGTCACCGTGCTTATAACTTCAAGGTTGTCACAAACGCTGTACTGTTATTCAAGTTATGGCTCTACTATGGACTATCTAGCCCACGCAGTAACCACGTTAGTGGCCCTAATCGGCCTATAAGCGGACGGGGCTCCGCTTAATATGCACTGAGTGATACGGTGGAATCCTAGAATAACCGTATTGGTTAGTTTGAAATGTATCATGGAACTCCATGCCTCTCAAGATTAACTTGCTTTGAGAGTTAGTCTTAGAGGGAATGTAATCGAACTGTTTGAAACGGTATTGAGTAGAGATTGAGGGTCGTGGTCGTGGCTATCCTTAACTAGTAAGTACAACAGAGTACGAGCAAGGGTTAGCCTGCCGAGTAATTACACTCTTTGGAGTTTTGGACGTCACTTAGGAGCGGTTTACGTTTCGACAAGTACAGAAGTGATTGTATGGCGCTATTATATATTGGTATAGTGAAATACAGACTGGGTGGTTCATTCGGTCTTTATGTCAAGTCTGAAACTTTTACGATATGCGAAGATTTTTAATTTTTTTTCTGGTTCGATTCCCGTGCAAAATTCAAAAAACCTTTAAAGTTCTTTTTAATAACTTCACAGTTTCTTTTGCAACGCCTCAGCGACCTCTCTGATCTCGCTGATGTTCATAGGCAGTGGTGATTACTTACCAGAAGGTGACCCGCTTGCTCGTTTGCCGCCTCTAGTATAGAAAAAAGATTATTGTCTTTGAGTGAAAAATGTAAATTTAAAGATTTTAGTACTTTTCTTTGATATCCCATAGTTTTAGGAAGTATCCTAGATATAAAGTACTCTACTCGTATACAGCATAAAACTATCGGTAGGAGGATATTATATTGTGTAATACATACAATAATCAAGCAAAACGAATGCAAAGCCGCCACCTCAGTAATATTCCCATATGACAACCGAAAACGCTCTAAAGGAATAAAGTATATTACTAACAATATATAAGGGAGAATGAGACGTCAAAATGTGCGGTCGGAATATTCGTCTGGTGTACGTTTTCATACAAATAACAAATTCGTTTTAACTTGGCTACATTTTTGTGATTCAATTTTATAGAATCATTTCGAGAAAGGAATGTGATGAGAGTGAAAATTGTGGAGGGTAAATGTATGTACCTAGGTGAATATGAAGGTCTTGATTGCGTAGTGGCTTAGGCAAACTTAGAAAATAAAAATAAATATGTTTTTAAAAATATGTTTTTTTTTATGTGGGGTAGCAGACGAGCAGGCGGATCACCTGATAGTAAGCAATTGGCGCCGCCCATGAACACGTGCAACACCAGTGGAGTCACAAGTGCGCTGCCAACATTTTATCCATTTAGAACCATGATTTAGGATTTGAGGACCCTGGCATTACAATTCAGCGACTGCAAATCTTTAACAGGAACCAGGCCAATAGGTTTCTTCACGATCTTTTCCCTCACCGTCGAGTGAATGGTAGAAATATGCACATGGATTTGGAAAATGCAGAAATGCATGCTCGGCATATAAATATTTGAAATTTTCAGGAAGCCTTCCGGGGAATATCCCCAGGTAAAATACAGGCTTACTCTAATATTGTGCGCTTAAATCTACAGGCAAAAAGAAAAAAAAAAAGATTCGGGCCGAACTCAAAACTTCAACTAAATCCTGTTAGTACGCCATCGAGGGATTTTTAATTAGTCATACAGTTGTTTTTGTTTTGTTTGTTTGAATAAAGAGAGATCCTTTTTCAATTAAAGTTTGATTAGGAAAAATCCACTGAGGTTTATGAAAAAATCATCAGTCGATATTACTGCTACTCACTTCTTACGTGAAGGTAGGTCTGTGTCTCAACAGGAAAGACATTGACAGGCTGTGTAAGTACAGTCGAGTTCAATAATATGTATATACTTTAGGACCTTGTCACAGTACATATGTATAAGAAAACGACTTCCACTTTCTTATAAATATGTATTGGGACAAGGTCCTAAAGTGTTTACATATTTTTGAACACGACTGTACATAAAATCCTCTGGAGTTGAAGGCGTCCGTAGACTGCGGTAGTTGCTTGCCTTAACGCGATCTGCACACTTGGTTGTCACAGACGTGACGTCGTATAAAAAATACGAAATATAAAACAAAACTTGATATACACCGTTAAATTTTAGTCGTATTAATCCCGAAGCTATTGTAATAAGTAACACGAATAAAGCTCCTTTAGCATGTTTGATCGTCAAAATAATCAAAATAAAAATCAGCTGTTCCATACGTTATTGCCTGGTAAATATTATTTTTTGTATGGAGCAACTGAATTTTATTTGGCATATTTTAATGATCTAACATGCTAAATGGGCTTTATTCCTGTTACTTATTACAATAGCTTCGGGATTAAAACCACTAAATTTCGATGTATACAAACTTTTTCTACCCTCATACCAAGTCATACAGACTAACTTGAAATTAATTAAAATGCTTAATGTGCGGTAAGCTAAGTTATACTGAAGCAAATAAGTCCCCAAAGGCGGTACTTGTTAAGGACTTGAGCAAACATTCCGACTATATGCAGCGATACAATCGTGATTGAGATGCTAAGCAGCATCGGTACAGTTGCTTTGACTGCCTCGGTGGCGCAGTTAGTAGTGGGTCGTACTTTAAAACGACGGCTGCGCTTGAGGTCCCGGTTTTGATCCTTGACATGGGCCAAAAATTTTGTACCTGAATTTTTTTGTTTACAAATTCTCAGTGTCAGCCCAAAGTCTGGAAGTTGGCGGTCTTGTACAGTCGAGTTCAAAAATATGTATACACTTTAGGACCTTGTCACAGTACATTGTATAAGAAAACGACTTCCACTTTCGTATAAATATGTATTTTGACAAGGTCCTAAAGTGTATACATATTTTTGAACTCGACTGTACCCTTGCGCCTCGGAAAGCACCTTAAGCCGTTGGTTGTGCGCCCGATCTCTCTTCAGTCGTGTGGTGTCCCATCGAATTAAGAGACTAAGGGAATAGAGAGTGCACATGTGTTTGCGCACACACTTGAGCACTAATATATATTCTGCGTACGTGGCTGATCTTTAAGATTGGCTGCCGTAGCTGAATACCGATTGGAGGATAGTTGCTTTTTATCGTTGCAAAACTACGAAGTGTAAAACGGCCCTATTTTACATCCACACATTTCCGATATATTAATGCCAAACTCGACTTGGTGATGGGCGTGCTAGAATCTCCCACTGTGTCGACAGGTTGACAGGTCACGTTTACCTCAATACGAATAGTTGCAGAGTTGTTCTTTGTTATTCGTCATCCATCATTTTATTCAGCTATAAGTTGTGACTACTACGGAACTTTGCTCATCGAAGAGGCCGTTGCCCTGTGATGAACGTGACGTAGCATTTGAAGCGTGTTGACACCTATTTATCGATATTGTAGGCAATTTCAATATGAACGTAACATAAATATAGGAGACGGTTGTAAGAATAAAAAGGGGTTAAAGGCTGGCAGCGCTCTTGTGTTTATTATTCAAAGACGCCTTAATTCTACTGCTGGATATAAGGCTCTCTAGATAGGCTGTACCTATTTGTACATATTAATTATTAAAAAAATAATAAAAGACCTTTACATTCTATCTATACTAGGTACTTACTTAGAGATAACTTCTTTAGGAAGGTTTTAGTGTAACGCAAAAAGACGAAATGTTTGTGCGATGTGATCGACACCTAGCGCTATCTTTTGGAAAAAGTTGGAACCAACATGAACATTAAATTTTTTACTACGGCGTTGAAGTAGCATACTTCGAGCCACTGACAACTGGTTGTTAACCTGTGATACTACGAAATTTGTGTATAAATCTACCCTGATTACCTACATATATCTTGGTAGACAGAAAATTGAAATTTATTGCGATAAGTAGACGTTTGGCGAGAAAGTGTATGAATTAATTATTTGACTCCGAGTGGAATATTTAACAGGGCGAAAAGTTACTCGTGAGCGAGAACTCTTACTATCTTCCTGTTACTTGCGCGGGAAATTTTCTTATTGAACGTAGAATTATTTTCAGTTTTGAGTCATTTCAATATAATATAAGAAGTTGACGTTATAAGAAATGTGCATTTTTTGTTCGGTTGACATTATGAGCTGAAACGATTAATTTTACTATGAATATTGGTAAAAGTAGCACAAGACTGAGCGAGATGGAGTTTCTCCGATGAAGTTAGATTACTTTAGAATATGACTTTATCAAATTGACTCTACTATAGTCTAGGTACAAGGTCTATCCAGAAGCACGCACGATTCGTACATATTTTCTTTTTGGCAACCCACTTAGCGTAGTGGTTTGAGCGCCGGGTGAGACGCGAGGGTCGCGGATTCTCGCACCTGGGTTTTTGTGATACCTTTGTTGTTGATGGTTTCCATAGCATACGACCATGTAGGTACCTATATGTGTTTTTTATGTGATAGGTGGCAGACGAGCAGACGGATCACCTAATGGTAAGCGATGGCAGCTGCCCATAGACACCTGCAACACCAGTAGATTCGCAATGTTATCTCAATTAAGTAATTATAAATATTAATAGATCCTAAGATCTTTCATTCAGAAGGCACATCTTATCCACTAAATTACCATGTTCTCTGATTTCCCAAATTCCCCGCGCGGATAGTAATCTATATATATATCTTGTCTATTTAATCCAAATTGATGGGATCAAAGCGCGTCATCATTTTGCAATCGGATAATGAGGCTTTTCAGCTAAACAATGCCTTAATTAAACAGGGATCACTTACTGATTGTGGGCAATTACATTCACGGTTTCAAAACAATTTCGAACGCTGGCTTTAGTTGTGTTGTGGCTGTTTTATGTTGCGAAAAATCTTATTATTTTGTTTACCAGTATATAAGGTGTAAATGTTCACTATATTTACATCACCTTAAACACGTCTTCTACCAACCATATTGAACAGAATTTTGATCTACGACTTTTGAATTTTTTTTAAATCCCCGTAAAAATTAACAAGTCACGGGACCGACTTTACTCATACGAAAAGTTTTTTGTTATGCGAGTTCCCAAAAGTGTTAGAACAAATGTTATACATCGCAAATGATTTGCAATTTCCGGAATAGATTAATTTCTGGATGAATCTTTTATGTGTATCAAGAACCATTATAATGGTTTTAGTGATAACAATTAGTGATAAGAACAATTTTGAAATATCGAAAAAAAATGGTTAAAAAAAGTGAGGCAGTGCAAAGTCCGCCGTCGGCTACTCGTTTTAAATAAGTAGGACATAAAAGTCTAAGCAATAAAATCTAAAAGAAAAAAAGTTCAGCAAAAAGTGACGAGGGAAATGCACCGATAAAACTCGGGAGTTTCTTTGAAGGATAGAATCCGCAACATCGACCTCCAGTTTATTTTTTCCGACGAGTCATCGAAACTGTGATTTTTTTAAACCAAGCCAATCAGTGTATCTTCTTCTTATTGGACGAAATAGAAAGAGTAAACGCTGAGGAAGCCCGATGTTATTGTCACATTAAGGAAATTATATAACATCACGAGTATAGTGGTAAAAGTTTGTCTATATCTTGTATCTTTTATAACCTAATGTTACTTACAAGGCATTAAGAACGGGAACGGGAGTTTCTTTCAGGATCATAATGACATAATTCCCTTATGAAATAATTTATATTAGACTAGCGGCCGCCCGCGACTTCGTACGCGTGGAGTTCATTTTGACACTTACCGTCATATTTTGGACAATCCACACAATATATTGTTATAAATTGTAGCCTATGTGTTATTCTGATGTATAAGCTATATTGTGGTAAAGTTTCATTCAAATCCATCCAGTAGTTTTTACGTTAAAGAGTAACAAACATCCATACATCCATACAAACTTTCGCCTTTATAATAGTAGTAGGATAGATAGATACTCTTTATGGCACAAATGTTACAAAACTTAATGCTATAATCAATAATCATGGGTAAATACAATCTCAGCTCTTAACGCTAATAGCGATATCTTTCAGACAATCTTGGGTTAGAGGCAAATTTTAGCAAATGGAAAAGGGGTACGTCACTTACCTACCTTGGAGCAATTCAAAACTCTGACCCCATAGATACTAAGTCGGATCTAGCATGACATCATTTTTCCCCCGTGGAACCACACTGATATCAAGTGGCTAATTTGAGATCCCTTCAAAAGAAAATCTCCACTTTTTTATCTATCCCAAATTATACACCATTCGGAAACGATGGAATAAATTTGTTCGAGATTAGCTTTTGCGCTAATTGCGCCATTTTTACGCTAATGTGCAATTAAACGAGCACGGTTCGTAATTAGTTTTTGTGGAACCCTATTTATTTTCATTCTTGAGGAATAGACCACCAAGAGTTTTTTTTTTCAATTTAGTATGCAGTATGGATGTAATGAAATATGGAGGTAGCGTTCATTTTTTTCGAATTTATATGGACTCATTCTAACTTTATTACTGCTCTAACTACATTAGTTACATAAAGTCATTAAACATATAAATACGCACAAAGTGGTACATTTTTGACACCATCCCCTTCAACATCCATAACGCTAATTAGTACTCGTCTCTTGAAGATCCCAAAGCTCCTGTCAGGAAATACTGATTTTTACAATAAAAAAATAACAAAAAGAGAATGTCGAGTCTTTGTTTAGATTCAATTAACGCATATCCCAAAAAGGTCTGAGTTCTGCAAACCTTTTTATAACGACAGTGCTGCTCGAACGAAGATTACTCGTATCAAATCCATCAACGTTTTTACCATTACGTGTTCATTTGAATTGCCGACTTTGTACGTCCCTTGCAAATTACCTCTCGTAATCAAACCTTTTTTGAGTGCGCATTCTACCCGCGGGCTGGTTTGACCCTACTGGATGAAACACGGGTGCACGTAGCTATGCGTTTTATAGCTATTTTTTTATTATAAGCCTTCAACGCAAGGCCTATTGTCCACGTAATCACGACATAAGTACGATTTTTTGCACGACATTGCTTGCATCTTGCGTAGAAACAATGAAATCTCATAATCATTTCATCATAATTATATTGCGTATCACATTACAGGTCTTAAATTCATACTGGTATGATGACGCTCTGCAACGACACAGCATGCTTTCGTTAGGTGTAAAACTAGTAATAATAAACAGCTGACACATTTTAAAACCCTAAATCCTAAATAAAGCAGCTGGCACATTTTAAAACCTTAAAACCCTAAACCACCAAAACATAACACTTCAGTCAGGTGGTAGCACATACATTTCATGCATACACGTATTATAGGTAACTAGTATAGCTACTCATTTCCGCCGTCAAAAAACTGTGTCCATGAAGCGTCTGTCCAAGGTACAAAAACAAGTTTTGCGATCGTCGTTTATCGTGACCATTCGCTAAATCAGATGTAGTGGACATTTTGCCTTAGATAGGCAAGTTAATATAAAAAAAGTTTTGTTTCTGGACATCCTTATACTTCGACTCTGAGCTTCTGAAGCCTTCTGAATCTTTCGATGTAGTCCAGATTGCGTATTATTAAAGTTAAGTAAGAGATAATCATTATTTGACTAATTGGACAATATGGATTTACCGAACACGTCGGTTGTCCTGTTAGAAATCTGATCTGTGAATATGATACAGGTAGGTACGTAAGTACAAGAGCATTATATATCTTATGGGAATAATTGGTTGAAACATAATCCCGTAATCAATATCCTTGTTAGAGAGGATATAGATATGGCAATTTATTGTGATATAGAAAATACTGAAATACGCCTCCGATGAACATGAAATGCAGATAGAGTTAGATTTTACCACTTAAGTAATATGAGTCATTTTTCAACATCACTGGCTCGAATAGTTTTAACTGGGACAGATTGACAGAACAAGTCCACACCATTCAAAATTGAACCAGCTAGGTACTCGATTTGTAATTTTTGATTTGAATACTTTTTATCCCATTTTTATTTACCTTTGAGATAGGTAGCAGACGAGCAGGTGGAAGTCAAATCATGTAAAATTCTTCGAACATTATTTGACCGGATGAATTCATAACAATTTCAAGCGTGACAAACATTTTTGTGAAGAATACGTGTGTTTATCAGTGTCTAGGTGTAATAAATGTCACAGATTTTTCTGTTATCTGACATCTGTAACACAAGTGCCGCAGAGTCAATGTATGAGATGTTGTCGGAATTTGTTTATTTGCTTTAATGATATGTAAATGTAACTCGAGTGAGTTTAATAAAATTGATTTGCATCACTACGGTGAACGTTTTGTACCGGAATTCTAATTATTCCACGCATTTTCTAGTTTCCACTGCAATCAGCCCGTAAATAGCTTGTAGGTTGGTACGGTTTGTATTTTGACGCAAGCTTCAGGTTAGCGAGATTGGCAGGCTTTTTAGGAACTGCACATGCAGTTTTGCAAGGTAAATTAAATGGAAAGTTTTGCAAGCAAATTTTTAGGTGAGCAAAACATTTAGGTATAGTGGTTTTGCTGTGGATGGATTTGGATCAAATTAAGTACAAGTTACCTATGTTTTTCATACATTCCGTTGGAAGGTTCATGTTCTAAGGTACCCATTAAGTTACTAACGAGCCAACTTATGAGACAGACAGCTGAGTAGCTACAATGCAATACCACGCACTATTTGGACGTCACTTACGAGTAACTTGCATGGGCGAGCTAGAAATTAGCTGGCACGATAAACTGAGTAACTGTCTAAACCAGTCTTTACAATGCATGAAGTACCTACCTACGACCCTACGAGTATACATTATATTGAGGAAATTACCTATCAAATACTGCGGGATGTCCATATTAACTTTATTAAGATTATCGAAATGAGCTGTCCAAGCTTTGAACTCAAGTGAAATAATTAGTCAATAAATTCAAAAGGACCAACCGAAAATGTCCTTTTGCGATCAATATTGTCCGGGGACATTATTTTGAAGTGGGGTCTGACAAAATGGCCAGACAACAAAGCATCCCGATGAAAAACATTATACAGTACAATAGTTTCAGAAATTCTATGGCATAATATACGAGTAATACACGGGCTGGGAACTGTCACATTATTTTGATACTTTCTTGTAAAACAGCTACTTTTATTCACGTATTTTTCAAACCTTTTTTGTGATTCTGAAATTTCGGGAGTATTATTTAACTGGTAAAATACATTTTGTCCCATAAGAAATTAAAACAGAAAATAAGTACTTAAGTAAGCAAAACATTGTTTTTTTTATATTATAGGAAGGCAAACGAGCAAACGGGTCACCTGATGGTAAGTAATCACCGCCGCCAATGGATATCAGCTACACCAGAAGGAGTGCGGATGCGTTGCCGACCTTTAATTATTTTGAACAACTTTTCCGTGTGCAATCCATTTATGAGCGCCGTCGGCATATCCATGCTATAATTTCTTCAATTAATTGCACACCTAAATAAAAAAAACACACACACACACAACATCTCACACATTGATCTGACTCCGTACTAAGTAGCTTTAGCACTTGTGTTACAGATATCAGACAACAAAGGAAACACAAATACACCCAGACACTTAACAAATACAAGAAGTGTTCATAACACGAATGTTTGTCCAGGGTGGGGATCGACCCCACGACCTTTGGCGTATGAGGCAGGGTCACTACCAAATGCGCCATCCAACTCACTGGCCACATGGTCATGACCCTTTTCCTAAAAATACGTTTTATAAGAACAAAATGCTTGTATTTTTCACACATTTTATATACTACGTACAATAGAATAAAATAACACATGTTGCCACTCGCTCTGAAAGCTGAGAAAACCATGAGCTGTATCTCATATTCCGCTGAGCAGGTACAGCCATACAATAAAACGCCCGTACGATGTTAGATTTCGTGTTGCCTGGGGGAGATAAATTCACGATTCGTTTGCTCGTACATATCGTAGTTCATAGTTACGTGGGTGCGAGAAATATGTTGCTAACAATCTACTTTATGTATCTATCTCAGTTAGTGATTCTACTTTACCTAGCTATGGTCTGATTCATATGTTTCTATGTAGGTACCTACTTAATACTTTGCAAGCAAATAAAGATTTAATTTAATTTTATTCAAATATTATACGAGTAGTATGTAATCCAAACTAATATTATAAAATGCAAAAGTAACTCTGTCTTTCTGTGTGTCTGTTACTGTTTCACGCCAAAATTTCTGAACGGATTTGAATGAAATTTGGTACACAGATGGTCTAGACCCTGAGAAAGAACATAGGCTTCTTTTTATTGCGAAAAAGGGGTTGTGGGGTTAAATAGGGGTAGGCGATACTTTTCTACGCAGATGAAGTCGTGGGTAATTAGCTAGTATAATTAAAAAACTAAAGGAACATTAAGTCTCTAACGTACCTAATGCAAAATAAGCTGATTGAGCTAGCCGTAAGAGTACAAGGTGTGTTCCTTATAGGACTAGCTCAATTTGCCCTAAGTAGCAATATAAGTGCTCGCTTCATCTCCTGTACGACATACACTTAAATTGCTAAGAGATAGAGGCTTATTACACACGTAGGTAGCACGAAATTTCTCCATGAAAGCGACACATAATAATCACAGCACGATGCGGCCGGCGAGATGGATTATAATGCACTCTGCACAAAGCCTGCACTTGCGTTCATAATGCAATGTTTCAGAGGGCTGTAAGACTTTGAAAAATGAATTTTAAAATGACGAGGGAAGGAAGCGAAAAATTCAATATCGTCTTTGTTTTTCGCTGTAGGGAATGCTGGAAATAAAATATTGCATGAACACGGAAGGCTAATTGCTTTTGCTGAGTAGTTTTTCACATAAAATGCATTAAAGTATGTCTTTTTAAGTTAGTTGGTAGTAACAAATAATGAAGATATTTTTATTTCTTAAACGCCCTGTTAGTGGTTTAATTACCGGGCCGTGATCTTGGGGTCACGGGTCGCTCAAAAAGTATGTTTCGAATTTTTCGAACCTAGCTCGGGTTTGTGATTGCCAATCCGCATTAGGCAAGCGTGGTGATTAAGCCTAATCCCACCATAGTAGCGATATATCTTGATTTCTATGATACTATACTTTACTTATGGCTCTACCTTTTTTTACGAGGATATGACTTCGCCAATGTCTAGTGAAATTAAGTCTCGTCTGTCCCCTATCTCACAAGAAATATTTTAAGTTAAACAAATGTAGGGTCGTTCTCAGAGTATTATTAGGATAGACTGACCTGATGGCGCATTTGGTAGTGACCGTGCCCCAAATGCCAAACTTTAAGATCGTGGATTCGATCCCCACGTTTGACAAACATTCGTGTGTGAATACTTGTGTTTGTTAGTGTCCTGGGTTTAATATATGTATTTAAGTATTATACTCGTATTTGTGTTTCCTCTGTTTTCTGATATTTGTAACACAAGTACCTAAGCTACTTAGTACGGAGTCAGGTCAATGTATGAGATGTTGTGTGAGTGAATTTATTTATATTTTAATCCAGACGTTCATTCCTTATCAAAAAAAGTTTCTTATCATTGTCAACCCTAAAAAACACGGGGTTTGATCTCCACTTGTCTTACATCCATGACTCGCTCCTAGCTTCTGAAGACCGAATCAGCTGAGTGCAATAGCATCAGCATCAGTCTATAACAATATGGAATATAGTCGTTACTTTTAAAAAATATGGGTAGTTATATTAAAAAAACTGATAAATTTGTTCCTTACTTTTCACTACTTTTATTACTGTCTTGAAAAAAATACGGTATATTTTGATGCTACGAGTATTTGATCAAACGAATTATAATTTATACATACTTAAAATAACAAAAAAAAAACTGTGCCTGTTCATTGCATATTCTATACAAAAAAAATCAGAACCTAAATAAATGGTTTTGAAGCTTTTTGGCTGTCTGTTTGTTTGCACTAATCTCAAAAACTACGGGACTTGTAGAGGCTTGATAAAATGCTCTCTCTATGGCTTGATAATATTATTTCTATCATCTTGGTGGGTGGTTGTAGCTTCATTTGTTTAATGCAAACTTTCTTGCTAAGATCAAAAAAGTAAAATCGGATTTTTCCAGTAATACTTCCGAAGCAATACGGAAAACGTTTGCATTTTCCTAACGAGAGTGTAGGAATGCATGAGAACGCGCGCAAACTTAACGCATTGTGAGCAACTAGGATTTTTTATTTCTTAATATTTTTTTTACATTACACATAAAAGGTAGGTACGTCGACGTGCGTCTACTTGGTAGGACGAGAGCACGCTTTCTGGCTAAAATCCACCGATCTATATACTATATTCGATACCAGGGTGGTCGTTTTACGGTCTCATAAATTAAAAGATACATTTTGTTTACACCACTTACTAACCTACTACGTTGGCTCAGCGACCCGAAGTCGCCAGTCCGTCAGTATAAACATAGGTAAGGTCCTATTTATTATTATTATCAACATAACCTGATTGATGCAGATGCTAAAGTCCTACTTTTATTTCACTACTGAGACTGAGCCATCAAAACTACCCGACTGCAAACCGGAAAAATAAATAGCGTCGACAAATTGACTCTGTGACTGGCTTTATTAGCTCGACGGCTGCAATTTTCCGAGCGATCAAATTTAAATATCCATGCATTTTTCAATACAAACCACTAGCACACAAATATCACATTTTACATTCTTATTTGGGCGAGTCACCTTGTAAATTGACTCTGTACCCGTAAACGCAAAATTTACAGCTAATTAAAGGCCGCTCTCGTTATCGTTATGGTGATACTGAAAGGTTTCGTATCTAATTTGTAAGGCGGAGTACATCGCTTGTTTTGGGTGGGCGATCGATTTGGGGTCTGTAGGTGTGCGTCGGTGTATACCGGAGGGAGGTTGTCTGTTGAATTTTCTAGTTGATTTGGTGGAGAGGGACCCTCCCGGTTGGCGTCGCTTCGGGCACCTGTTGCCTCCTGCCACCCCGCCCACCCGTCTGCACCAGACTAATATGTAGCTTGAGCTTTGTAAGTCGGAACTACAGGGACGCTTAGTCTAGACTACATTGCATAGTAAGGTTGTACACCTTTTAACGTCCGCTTCGGACGTTTGAAACAAGGCAAAGGTGAAAGAGTATCGTCAAAAGCGCGTGCGAATTTATGCTCTAGTTACTTGTATGTAACATTGCTTTTGCCTTGTAATTACTGCGTAACGATTACTTAAACAATGTTCATACAAGTTTTTATTTAGTTAAGGTTTATAAAAGTCACTGTTCTGTTTTTGTGAAACTTTTTTTTTGCAAGTTTGCTCCGTTCCTCCTTTTAAACTTAATGACAAAACAAAGATAGAAATAGAAACGACTAGAGAGATACCACGGGCTCAATTCTGTGGGCCCTTGGTTCATTCCCCTTACGCCGGTTAGGGTACCAGAGGCCTAATCAGGAGAGAACGGAGGTTAAATGGCTGGCTTCTTACTTGTGACTGTACTGGTGTCGCCCACAGATGCCCGTTTATGGGCGGAGTCAATAGCTTACCATCAAGTGATCTCTCTGCTCGTCTGCCACCTATCACATAAAAACAGTCTCGTAATAAAACTCCAAACTTAAGACATGTCACAGTTCACAACTAACCGCCTTAACTAATGGTCACCCCACCGTCCGACATCGCAAACTATAATGCGGATGCGGAATTAATGATTCCCCACATGCTCCCGCTGACGTCACGGGACATGCCTTTGAGATGTTGCTTTTGCCAGCCAGCGGATTTGTGAGCGGAGATTTGAAGTAGCGGAATTCGTGCCTCACAATGGCTCTGAAAATGGACGAGTTAGACTGTACCATATATAAACTTCGTCTGTAAAGTTTACAGAATGAAGTGTCGGGTTTGAAATTGAAAATGTTCGTATTGTATGTTAAAAAGTATGAGAAAAGATAAGTAGTATATCAGCCTAAACACTGTCCCACTGCAAGGCAAAGGCTTCGCTACTGTGTTCGGATTAGTTTGATTAAAAATAAAAACATAAAATAAGGTTTATAGATACTTTTTTCGTGCAATAAAATAAAACAAAGCCCTTGTAGGGCCCCCAAAAATGACGGCTGCATCTACGAGTAGATCGCGATGGAATTCGCTGAAGTAGCTACCAACCATTGCCTATCCCGTGAGTTCTACACTTTTTGTGTACAACTTTTAGGTATACAAGTCAAAAAACTATACTGTTGTAGGTTGTTTTATGGCTGAAATAGGCAGACGTGTATTCCAGAAGGTTGCCTGTACTTTGTATCAAATTGGTTGTTGGATGCAACAGTATTCTAGTTTAAAAACATAATTTGCGCAGTCTCGTAGCCTTAAATAATGTAACTCTAATTTCCGCCAGTTTTTCCTCATTTGTATGAGCATTAATGATGCACATAGCAGATTTCTGGAAACGCATCGTTGCAGTCCAGTCACGCTTGCCTGTGCCATGCGCCTTTGATGGTAAACTTAACTAGCCAGTGGATTTGTAAGAGTTTTCATCAAATTTTGCTGGGATGTGTGCTTTGCAATTAAGTTGGTTTGGCGAGGTGCAAAATTGGGAGCTTATTTGTGCAGGCCAGTACCGTATTTGTGTAGAAAATTGGATAATTCAATAGACACGTTGCGTTGGATGTAGGGACGGAGGGGACGAAAGGTGGCGGTGAGTGGACAAACGAAGCATTTGCCGCTTACTACTGTGAATACTGTGAAAAACAGTACCACCACTTCTGCACGCTGGCTTTCTGAGAATCCCTAGTATCAGTCCAGTTGAGCAGGCTCATTTATACAGAAGTGTAGCTCCACCATGGTAATAAAGGGTTCGTTTTCTTTGAGCTCGTTAAAATATTTTGTCCTTTTCCTTAAACAAAAAGTTGGAAAATTGCCTTCAACCCTATCTATATCCATACTTTTCTAACATAACTCTCCTTCTCATTCCATACTGGCCGTATATCCACGAAGTTTGGCGCCGGGCAAAAATATATTGTCACAGTTTGTGGGTGAAAAGTTGCAAGGACCAGTACGTCCCTTGAGAGATATTTATCAGAGTTTATAGATACATGTGTGACAAGATAAAGGGAAGGCATGAAGGGAGTTTATTGAATTCGATGTAGGCTTCTGTCATTGAAATGAAGACGCCGGCTGTTACGATTGATAGTAGATATTGATAGTGCTGTGTAAGATAGCTCATTATCGATGAAAAGCCGCTTGTGTTTAGAGGAACTTGAGTTTGCTAAGTTCCTCTAGCATGTCGTTTGAGCGTGCACTGACACATTTAGACTGGTTTACATAGTGCAAGCTAGCGTATGAGTCAGCCTGCTGCGTACAGTCGCCTGCAATAAAATGTAAACATCTTGACTCTTAACCCAGGATTATAAGGTTCATATTTGAATGAGGTTGTATACTATTAGTGACTGTACATTGCTGAACTGTAGTATCTCGATCTGTTTGGACGCCATTGAGTAAATCGCACAAGAGGGCTAGAAAGAAACTGGCATGACAAGCCGAGTAACTATCTACTGGCTAGACATCAACTGGTACTGTGTTTAAACTAGTCCTTTGGATTATATTATGCTAGAGCGACCTGAACAAAAGGTAAACCGAGTCGACTATGCTTCTTTTGCTTACCTATCACGAAGTCAATCATATAATTTCATAGATAGTTAATACTCTTTATTACCCAAAAGGTTACTAACTAATGCTATGGTCGTGTATATATACAATTTCGGCGGTCTTATTGCTAATAGCGAATAGGAAACCAGGTTTTTTTTGATCGTAAAGGAGCACTATGCGATATCAATGTGTTTTGGCTTTTAAATAATATCGTGTTATATTCTAGCAGCCGGATATTATGATATCATCATACAATAAGGACTAAATGGAGGTAATTTGTGCCCTATCCTAAAATTACATGTGTCATGCCTATAAACTTTACCGCAAAATAATACTTACTGTAATATTGATCTTCGTTAGAAAATGAATCGAAATCGCCCAACATTAATAATGTATACCTACCTTCTTTAACTATTAAGCTACGGGATCCAAAGTTCCTTAAGAATTTGCAGCAAAAACTTAAGCCAAAAGTTAAATTAACCTGAAGGTTTAAATTTAGGCTTAGACGAGAGATTTTTTGACACTAATTAATCAAGTTATGCGCAAGTTACGTTAACTCTAACCTGGACTTCGCTGAAATAGATTACAAGGGATTTCCTACTTTATCTCCCAGGAATAAGACTAAATTATACGAACGGTTATATTTTTGAAGTAAATAAAAATAATGTACCAGGTTTATTTTATTTTCCAACAAAATGAACATTGACATGATGTTTTTAGCGTTCGCGTTATGAATGTTAGGAATCTTCCATATCTATTTCGTGTTTTTGCACAAGAGATCACAAATTGGTGTGTTACTTTTATTTAATTCCAAAGTGTTAGCAAGTAGAAAATTCGCTTAAGGTGTTAGTAATTGTTTCTCAGGGCCCCGACAACATAATGATAAGCGATTGCCGCCGCCCATACTGGCAAGAAGTAGTGCAGGATCGACCAAAGTGGAGATCTTTTTTTTTTAAATCAACAGAACAACGTTTGGGTCGCTGAACCAGCGGGCGGAGTAAGGTAGCGGACGAACAGACGGATAACCTCAAGGCAAGCCATGTCGCCACCCATAGACACCCGAAACACCAGTGGAGTCAAAAGTGCGCAGCTAACCTTTAACCCCTTTTTTCCCCGATTGGATCTCCTGTACTCCCAAAATTCGTTCGGAATATTCGAAACACGTTTTTGTTAGGTTTGGGAATCGATCCCAACAGCACTACCATGAGTTTGACATGCTATCCTCGCTATCGAAAACTATCGCTTTGTCTCTTTCATTGTGATGCATTTGAAAGAGTTTCCGTTATGTCAGTTTTCAATGTCAACTCATGGTAGCGCTACCGGTACTTAACGTCGTAGGACCCAAAAGCCTTATAAAAGTAAAAAACAATTGATTTTCTATTGTATCCGCTGTCTGCGCCTTACGACATTAAACCACTAGACCAACATGGTGTTCCAAAAGATAACCAATCGCTAACTCACCAGCTCGCTCCCCTTATAACCAGCTATCAATCATGCTTCAAGAGACTCGTAATTGGGCTTAACTCGACAGAAGCACTATTAAAACCGTCGGTGCTCCACGCACAATAGGCGAGGTCTTTTGTGCGCGACTGTCCTCTGAAACGTGTCCGTCCGGCTACATTTTTCTATGGGACTGTACTTTTTTGCTCGTTCAAAAACCGTGGAGGGGATTATTTCGTGATGAAGGTGAGGTGCGTGTAGCCGAAGAGATCAATTGGAATAATAGTCTAGAAGAGCCCTGATTTTGGGATTAAATAACATCTATCTCATCTTTTCGAAGTTGTTAGTGATTAAGTACTTCTCACAAACAATTTAAAATGCTTTAGGTTATATAAACACAACATAAAAATATTTTTATAGCACCATAAGTCTTACAGAAAAAGCAAGTTTCACGTCCTCTGTTGTCTGATATCTGTAGGTCAATGTATGATAAGATAAGATAACTTTTATTGGCCATAAAGAACACAGTACATACAGCAGTATACAGCAAGGTAAGTGGACGAACTAACAAGACACAACAAAAATAACATCAAAAACATTGTGGTCAGTGTGATATGAGATGTTGAGTGAATTTATTTTATTTATTTTAAGTCTCCTTCTTTTATTACATATTGTGATATAAAGAGGTCTTAGGTCTAGTGTCCACACAGTAGCTATTTGTAGGATGCATGTAACTGGACGGCCAAAAAAGAGACGAATGGATTGTGTGAAGAATGACATTACTGAAAAGCGGGTAGATGATACAACGACGAATGACAGGGACGTATGGAAGACATAATGCGCTGGTCCCAGTTAACCTGGGAATAAGACAGAAAGACGATGATGATAACTGGTTGCGCTAATTCGATCAATGCCCTCGATCGACAATCGATCGATCGGTCTGGTTTCACCCTAACTGCAAAGTAGATATTTCCGTAACACAAATGTTACAAACAAATGAAACAAAGAGGATGTTACATACACAGTTAACGGGACACGCTTTTGTAAACTAACTTGGATGGAGTTGAGGCCCACTGAATCGCCAACTTGGATGGGATTGAGCCTACAGGCAGCTAATCAGAGTTCGTAAACTTCATAGCACCTGTCATAGTGAACGACTAGTGGGACTCTATGGAACTCTATATCTACTGGCATAAACTCGTATTAGAGTTGCTAAACTATCGATACTTTAGGTTTAGTTAGGTATTACGAACCAATATTATATGTTTACACAAAATTATATGGCATTCCGTCGTTGAATTCGCTACTACCACTTTCTGTTATTGAAATTTTTATTATTTTAACTTAGTCACATTGACTTGTTTTTAAAAATGTCTCCATGTTATATTCTTGATAATAAGCAAATTTGTATTTGTATTATATGATTGATGGTCGAATTATCGGTTAACTAACGATAGTTTATTGTCGATTGGTAACACTTGTTTACAATTTATTGAAACTTATTTTACTCGGCAGTCCTTATTTATGTATGTATCTCTGAGCATTTTGTAGTAACTAAAACGATGTGAGATGAAAATATGACCGAAAATTAATATCTTATTTCAAGAAAAAAGGTAAATCTTTAAAACAATTCATCACCTGAAATGAAAACCTTCTTCTGACTTTCTTGCTCGTTTTGTCTCCCTCTAATACAAAGAAAAAACATAGTACAGTCGTTATTCCATTAAAGTAAAATTCATAAATCATTTGAATTTTCCGTTTATTGTATCGTATAATTAATTTTCGTAGAAACGATTAAGGTTTTTGTTAATTTCATTGTCGAATTTCTTTCCTACTTGTCGGATGTTTAATCAGAATTTTGATTGAAAATCACGATCAGGTTTAACTTTATCATTTGGATGGTGTGAACAAAGTGTATAATTGGAATTGGAATATGGTGAATCAATGGTATGGTGTTGGCCATCCAAGGTTAGGTGGAACGATGAAGGTGATAAAGATTTGCGTGGACCAGGTGACTGGCAGGAGATAGCGCAGGACCTTTATTTATTTTTTATTTATTTATTATTTTTCAAGGGAAACATACATACTTTTTTAAACATTAACATAGCTCACATTTTCTAATGCATATGACAATAAAGTTTCCACAGTTAAATTGTTCATATTCAACAAGCAAACAAACAGGATGGACTCGGATAGTAATTTATACACATAATAAAATATAAGCGTCACTAATCATTTGAATTACGTTCACTATAATAAAATAAAAGCATGAATAATCATTGAACACATTCTCAATTTCCTTCCTATATCTTCCCAGTGACAAGGCAAATGGGTCAATATGTGAAAAACGACTATTGTATAATTTGCATGCTCGATCCACAAAGTTGTTGCTGCCATAGTTTCTAGATAGAGGCTCTTATTATCGAAGGCCAAGGCTAACTTGCGTCGCTACGCCAGCCTAGTTAGTTAGTTTTTAATGTATGGTTCATTTGACGAGTGATTGTTCTGAAGTAGAGTGCTATTTGTGACAAACAGCGCAGCAAATTGTAACGTCAGCGTATGCTATTTTGTACACATAGCTGGAAAACTTGATCGATGTCTAATACTCGTATAAAATACTGCGTTTATATAATAATAAAATTTGTTTCGTAACAAAAAACCTTTAAATTGCATAAAACCGCTTTCAAAATAATTTGTCACTCTCAGATCTTGTCAACATATTATTACCTAACTTGTTTCTTACTTTTTCAATTGAAATCGGTAAATAATTATGTAGCTTACCTCCTACAAAACATTTCAAAGCACCAAGCGGCAATATTCACCTTTAAAACATATTTAATACTCGTTCGATAAAGTAACAAGACGCCTATTTTGAACGGGACAGTCTAAATAGAGTGCATTAAAAGTGTATTATAAACATGTATTTTTTTTATTTATCAGTCGACAGGTACACCACACAATCAGATGATAGGTATAGTTTTACACTACAATTGAATTTGATCTTTTCTTTATCTTTACAGAGATCTATGTGTTTCGATTGAAGTGTGATCGTGACACAATACTTAGAAATACTCAAATATCTCAATCATAAAAACCCTAGATGCAGCGTAAAATGTCGCCGCCAATGAAGGTTCCTTTCGCAAAAGGGCTTTGGCGTTTTCGGAATTTAAAACCAATACTATGGATTAGGGTCGAAAATTAAAACACTACATTTTGTTTAATAAAACTACTAAAGACAATTTTAGGATCACTTTTTAACGCTTTCATGAAGGACTTGTGAATCTAGAGCCTTTATCGATGGATATACAGGGAAAATACATAAGCGCCAATTGCGATAACAAAAAAAACGATATCCCGTTTTTGTATCAAAAGAGAAATGGTCATCTTATCGTACGAGTATTTGTATTTCCTAGAGTACATTGTTCGATGAAGCATTGACATGCTATACGTTCGTCGTAGCTTTGATATACGTTGCAATTGATGCTTAGACAAGAGGATTTCCGGGAAACACATTGTGCGATGTGCGAACGTTAGATAGACGTAAGAGATTCCATTATAGGTACGCGCCTGTTGCAATTTCCATTACCTAGGCATTGTTACACGCATATTCTGAATTTGATCTATAGATAGTATGCAATTAGGTTAATTCAAGGTGTCTTTTCAAGTTGTCAAGTGGAAGTCCATAAATTGAGTGTATCTGTACCTACACATTTAAAGCTCTTTAACCACGTCTTGTACACACCATTCTGAACAATATTTGCTCTACAAGTTTTGGAAATTCGTCGACATTTTTCCGACTCTCCATACAAAATACGTGATGTGATATTGTATGAAAATTTGATTTTTTTATGAGGATAGCTAAAAGTCATTGTAGGTACAAAATGTTTTTCAGATGGTTCGTAAAACACGTAGTCAAATGTTTTTAAATGTTTACAGATACATCCTGTATAGATGGATTGATACAGCCATAGCTTAAAATACTGCGGTCTTTCACTGTGTGAGTGAGGGTACCGGAGAGCCAAACAGGGGTAAGGAGCTTAAAGGTTGGCAGCGAACTTGTGACTCTACTGATAAATCCATGTGCGACGGATACCCCTTACCATCAGATAACCTTCTACTCGTCTGCCAGTCAACATAGGAAAAAAGTATCACATAGAAAATAATAGAGCGTCCTTTGTTTCCCATACTTGTAATAGTCCATTCAACTCTCCCAAAGGGACCATCTTGGAACCATAATTAAATTTGTGAGGGCTGAGATTACGGCGTGTCTAATCAAATGGGATTACAGAAACTGAGGCCCTTAACACAATGAAGGCTGAGTGCGACTTTAGTTACAGAGTATACAAAAAAGCGGCCAAGTGTAAGTCGGATTTACCTATGAAGGGCTCTGTAGCAACAAGTAACATTGTAAAAGAGGACATTTTACTACTTTGAAAGAATCTCGCATACTATTCATTAAGGAAAATATTAGATACCTCAATATCATTTTTGAACACCTATCCATAAATACTTTACACTTATGATTTTGATTTTTTTTTGAGTTTCAATTTAGGTGTTTATTTTTTTTATAAAATCTCTAACATATGTAGTTGACGTTTCGTAATGTTTAGACTTTTTAGTCTCTTAAATTTTCCTAAAACGAATTGTCATGTGCCTGTGCACCAATAAATAAGAGGTCAAGAATTTATGAACCCCAAAATTCACTTTTATTTTTGTGCGATAATTTTAATGCGGTTCACAAAACTAAATCTACTTACCAAATTTCAATAACACGGTTATAGTTTCATAAAAAAATGGCTACGACACACGGAAGTACAGACATGATGAAGCCATAAGAGCTCCGTTCTTTTTAGACTACGATAGATAAGTATTTGACCTCGATCACATCTATTAAGTCATTATTAGGTTGCTATTATGACTCAAAAGTAAAGAGATGGAGTCAGTAATTAAATTAGTTGCGTTGGTACTACCTAATGCCTGGAGTTTACGGAAATAGCCATAATGATATCACAAACCATAAACACAACAGGACACCAGTTTTCTGTAAACGAATTTAATTTCCTTACACTGCTCGTCAAGAAAACGTAGGTGTTCACTTCCATTAGAAACTTTACGGTTTCTTGTTTTAATTAATTTTCCTTTGACGAAATGACAAGAAAATTACTACAAACATTCCACAGCCAAGTTTTTGATTAAATTAGTTTCACTTCTACTTAGAGCCCCTTGTTAAGGAAAAATCTCATTTTCTGAAACACCCAATTGTGATAAAGAGCTTATTATATTATGTGATTTATAAAAGATAACATTTTCCAAGAAACTTGTAAGAGAGTAGTAGACGTTGCATCCTGTATTATGTTATCTAGATAAGTGAAAGTAAATCTTAAATTGATTAAATATTGATATGAAGAACGTACTTAACATTACATTGTAATTTTATAAGCAAAAAGTTATAAATAACTATTTCCAAGTTGAGAATCACCTTTTAAGTGTATAAACACTTGTACTGGGTGGGTCCGCTATGCTTTAGCATTCCGTGGTATAAAAAGCAATTAAGTAGATACTAGTCATGTGTGTGTATTACAGTACGTTTTTCCTCAATATTTTGGAAATAGTAACCGAAACCTAAACCAAAAATAAATTAAATAGGTACTAACATCATTTATGATACTCATCGTTTTTCCTGATGGTAAGACAGACTTGACGGTGATATCACAGGTGCATTGCTCTGGCTCTTATTAAGGAATATTATTTTCTTTAATATTAACAGGTCTCGACTCGTCAGAAGCATTACTGATGGCAGTTGACTTAGATTCTGCTACTCGGTATTATTGCAAATAAAACTTGAAGAGTTATCGAAGCGCACACGTTTATAGATCTCCGCTGGAATTTTCCAGGTTTTCTTTGGTCGCACTCCATACGAGCGTAGTGTACGTGGAATAAGCCAGAATTGACGATAGTCAACCGTTATTTGCAGTAAAATTTCAAATAACCCAGGCATTTCTGCGCTCCGTAGTATCTAGCAGGTAGAGATGTGCTAACTTCGACTCGAGTTAAGTTGATACTATGACGTATTTTTTTTAATGTCAGTGTTATTACTCCGGCTGAGCCGGCTTCTTCTTGCCGAAGCGTGGCTCTCCCAATGATTATGCTTTGGAGCTCAAGATACCACTTACATACTTGGACCGTGATTCAAAATGTCGTGATGAATTCCAATGAAACCACTGTCGTCTGACCTTCCTAACCCAGAGATAGATCTGTCCCGATTAATTGAGAGCTGGCCGCTATTATACATAGTAAGGCATAAAAAAATGTTCAAAACAACAGTTGGGATACTTATCTTCCTGGATATTAGCCTGAACTCCCAATCTAAGGACACTCCATAGAATTTCCAAGGCAGTACTTAACTTAAGTAACTCGAGTCGACACTTCACTATTGGCAGGTGATATTGGAATTTAATAAAACTTAATGCACATTTTCTTATGAAGCAAGTTTGCAAGTTGGGAAGATAATATTAAATGAATGCACACAAAATAACACTTAATTAATATTTACTTTGAAAAGGAATGCAGTTTTCGATGAAAGTTGAGTTTTTTTTGTTTTCGTTTTTAAACTAAACAGACCTTTCTTCTTTCAAGTTAATTTAATTACCCATTTTTTTCTTTTCATCTCCGACGCATATTGACAATCTATTAAGCGCAGTTTGGGAGTCTTTTGAAATATCAGTCCAACAAATCATTATCATCAGCCTGTTATAGTCCACTACTGGACAGAGGCTTCTCCTGATATTCGCCACTCCAATTGATTTTTCGCTACTCGCATCCAGCTCTTGCCAGCCATCCTACCCAGATTGTCACTCCATCAGAGCTGAGAGCCAACGAATATTTATGGACAATATTATCTACAAAACAACAAAAGAGCCGCTCAAATAAAGTGGGCGTTTTGGGCCAGAATAGCCACAGAGTGGGAGCCCAAAAATCGACGGCGGGCACGAGGTAGACCGAGGAGACGATGGCGGGATGAGCTCTACACCTATAGCCCCAACTGGACTGTAGTCACCCAGGATCATGAAATATCGAAGAGGGGTAGTGAGGCTTTGGCCCTGCAATAGGGCACGACGGGCTTTTACTTATAATAATAATATTATCTGCATGTTTTCTCTTTTCCACCATTAAATTGAATTTCAAAAGAATGCATCTACTATCTCTCTAAAGAAGTCATGAATAGAAAGCTTAGCAGTACAGTATTCCATAAAACGCCGCTCACAGGGTTGCAAGCGAGCTTAAATCAAGATAACAGGCCGAACAACTGGAGTCGCCTTTGTCTAGATGCGATACGTTACTGCTAATAAGGAGCTAAGCCACGATCGTGTTGCTGACTTGAGAGCAAGGCACAAATAACAGTGAAGACGAGAGGTGAGGAATATCTGGGAACGAGACGTGTAGATAGATAGTTTTAGTACTAAAAATGTTGGTCTTGGTAAACGTAGTTTAGGACGGCCTCAGGCCAGTTGGAATGACGATCTGCGCCAGAGGGCTGACTGGAGCTGAATGCGAGTAGCCAAAGATCGATCAAAGTGGCGAGCATATGGAGAGGTCTATGTCCAGCAGTGGACTGCAACAGGCTGATGATGATGAGTACTAAAAATGTTTTATCGCAAAAAAATAAATATTATTTAACTGTGGGGGAGCTATATAAATGGGGTGCCTTGACAGTAGGGATATATGCGTGAATCAGCGCCTATGCTGTTTTACGCAGAGTGTGTGAGGGTATTGGAGGCCCAATCGGTGGAAAAAAGGGTGATTGATACCAGGGCCTCACAGAAGACCGGCGTGAAGCAGCGCCTGCGCTGTGTTTCGCCGTCTGATGTGAGGATGTGGTGAGAACATAACACTGGTGTGAGTTCAGTTACTTTGAAATATCACAGATATTTCATTTTAGTAACGATAAACCAATAACATACATTTTTGCATCCAATATTCATTGTATGTGATGAAAACACTCGATTCATTATTGCTTTTCCCCAATATTTTTTGTCCAGTATCGCCAGTGGACAGACCTTTATGTCGAATAGCTCGCCACAAATGGCGGATGAGAGTTTTCGTGTAAATAAAAATAACTGTACGTACCTTTATTTTGTAGAGCCAATATTTTTGCTTTGTAAATTTTCATAATGTAGGTATGGAAAGACGTCGTCGAGAGTGATCTGCGAGAACTTCAGGCCAAGGACTGGCAACAAATGGTACAGGATCGACCGAAGTGGCGTTCTCTTGTTTCAGAGGCCAAGACTCGTTTCGGGTCGCTGAGCCAGTGGAGTAAGTAAGTAAGGTATGTACAGACAGCCACACATTAGGTTACCACAACCTGTCTAATTTCCTCGACCAAACTCGTTTGACATTAAGGTGAAAATCGAATGAAGAATTTTTACAAGTTTGTATAAATTGATGTACTTAGTTATGTAGGTACATAGTTTCTCAAATTACAGAATAGTAGTCTTTATTTAGTACTCAAAATGAGATCTTCGTCGTAAGTTGTCGTTGGCCTCGTTGCGTCGTTTCTTTGATATCCTAGAACGGTTGTTTCACAGATGCTTAAAGTAACTTGTGAAGATTTTCACACAGATGTAGTTTGTAGAATTTTCTAGTTGTACCTATACTAAAGAAACGTATGGAAATTTGAATGGGATAGAAAGTTAAGCTGTATTCAAATGTAACGAAATGAGCTAGAAGTGACGCAAAATTTGCCACTCGGACCTAAAATAGCTCTAAATCGAAAGGTTGGTAGCCCACTTGTGACTTTACTGGTGTTGCATGTGTCTATGGGCGGCGGTAATCGCTTATCATCAGGTTATCCGTTTGCTCGTCCACCTATCACATAAAAAAATCTAATGACTAAATACATTTTTGGCATCGTACAAAAATATAGTCGCCTATATTTTTTAACCTGAATATATTCACACAATTCTGAATATATTCGATATATCGACGTGAGTGACATCGTCCGAAATTCGAAAATAAAAAGTGAGATTTTCTCACAATTCGTATATCCAAAACAAAGCACCTATATTCGCAGCTGCAAAAACATTTTCCAATGAAGGCAGAGCCACCGGATTTTATGATTTTTTTGGTGCACCAGAACTTTCCGTTGTTTTTCCTTCCGATCAACAAGAACCGTCGTTACGCCCACCAACGTACAGTAAACAAATTTGATCTGAAGCTTTCAGGCCGTGTAGTGAGGTGACTCGTCGGCATTCAACGAGTGACTTATTAAAAACAAACACCAACATTACCAAAACACGTATAGGTGGAATTCTTATATCTACATATTCCTATTGTAAGCATACACAACGTTACTTACTACGCTGGCTCAGCGACCCGCAGTGGATCTTGGCTACCGAAACGATGAATTCGCCACTCCGCTCTATTCTCAGCCACCTGTACACAATTACATCTACATTCTCATACACAACGTTGACAATACAAAATAACATATTGTTCATACTTAATTAAATTTGATTTTGTAATAAATGATCACTATGCTATCTAAACTTTAACCCCGTTTCCCCCAATTGAGTCTGCGGTACTCTCTCCTCTCCTCTCCACTCGTCGAAACACAGCGCAGGCGCTGCTTTACGCCGGTCGTCTGTAAAGCCGGAGGTATCACTCCGGTTGGGCAAGCCCATGCTTGCCGAAGCGTGGCTATCCCACCATAAAAAGTAATTTTGCTTTGATAAAAGTTGCGTCGCTTATGAGTCTTCGAACACATTTTTCCATAGAATCAAGAACTCCAATGGCACGATTGACTCGACCCGCGCGTCACTAGGCTCGGAGGCAATCGCGTGGAATCCAATCGTTCTATTTATATAAAAAAACCCAAGAGACGAGATAATTTAGTGGAAATTCTCCATAAGTCCCGGTAAGAGGCGGCGGTTGCCACGGCAACGGGACCTGTTGATACCCGCTCCCCTTTCTAAAGTTCGGTCTACATGGGCCTTCGTTTAATGAATATAAGCTCTTCCAGAAAGCAATATAGATTTCTTCTTTGATGCGGATTTGAACAGATTTACTTTTGTTTGTGTTGTTGAGTGGAGGAAACTTAATGACTATTCTATAAGAAGACCGTTTCAATTCAATTTCAATTATTACTAAGCCCCTTTAAATAAATATTAATACTTTCAACATAATTGCATAAGTAATGTAAAATAAAGTAGGCCGATACTTTATTATACTGTCCCACTGCAGGGCAAAGACCTCCGTCATAGAAATGATGTCATCGCTACTATGATGGGATTAGGATCAATCATCACGCTTGCCTAAGGCTGCCTGTCCATTTAAGCGGAGCGATGCGGCGGAGCGGAGAAACGGACAAATATTAGCCAATAGTATTACACAAAAATTTTGTCCGTTTCTCCGCTCCGCCGCATCGCTCCGCTTAAATGGACAGGCAGCCTTATACGGATTGGTGATCTCAAACCCGAGCTATGTTCGAAAAATTCGAAACATACTTTATCGCTAGACCAATTAAACTTTAAAAAATTATCAATATCGTTATGGAAATAAAACTTAAACTAATATTGGAATAAGTCCATGCACATAGTAATGTAATCTAGTTTTTTTTAATATTTTTATAACCAATATAACGAATATTGGCGGACCTAAGATCATCTTTCTGTTTATGTTTACCCACTCAGGGGGTTTATCAAACTTATCGAAAGACAATCAGAAGCGAGTAAATATACCTTTGTGAACGAAAAGATGTTTGTGGAATCGGTTTAGGTGAGTTTGTGATTTCGACTTTGGGGACGAATGGGAGTTTAAAAGAGATTGAAGTATCTACTTGTCATAGGATATTTAGCTTTATTCAACTGGTGTTGAGAAGAAATGTGTTTCTTCTTTGACTTATTTGTGCAAGACATAATGAAGTTTGCGTAGTAGTGGATTTTTTGCCGTTAGGAATACTCACATAGATTTGAAAAGTCTAGATGTGTGCTGGGACTTCAATTGTTAAATTTTTCTTCGTATGTATTTGATTTAATTAAGGTCTTTTTTCGAACAGACTCATGTGTAAGTCCTTTTACACTTTATACTTATAACTACATTAGTTATAATAAAAAAAATAAAAAAGCTGTGTCATTGAAAATATTTGTCGCCAGATAACTTGACGCTACTAAAATAGTAACAGATTATGAATCAATGATATTATTTTGAATTATATGTAAGTATGTCTGTTTGTTTGCGCTTCTTTCAAAACTACCGATCGGGGGCTAATTTTATGTCGTCTATAGGCCTCAGAGGGGGGGTTTTGGGGTATGTGAGTATTTTATGTTTTGTTTGCAAGTTTGTCTCTAACCACATCATCCCGGCCGGTCGCCATTTTGAGATTCTTATTCCATCAACAAATGTTGAACATCTATATTCCTACATGTCGCCACCTCTTCGTACTTACTTGTCAATCTATTTAGTCCCGGTAACAGGTCTAATTGCTGCCTTAATGGCCTGACCATTAACCTGCTAGCCGTTTTGATGGGAGATTAAAACTGGTGGTAAATCCTTTATTAATGTCATGTGCCTTTGTAAGGCAGGTTAGTAAATGGTCTAAGGTAGTGAAAAGGAAACGAACAAAGAAGTTGGTTCTTTTATTGGCCTCTTTAACATAGTCGCACCTAAGGACGAGGTATCCTTGCAACACATATACTTAAAAGCACTTAAGATCCTGACATCATAATTATCATCTAAAGTCCACTTCTAATGTAGGATGACAACTTACCATCAGGTAAGATTGCGGTTAAATGTCTGGTTATACAAAAAAAATCATATGACAAAAATTAAGCTTGTGAGCACCTAAACGCTGGAAACACCTGTTCGCTAAAGAAAGCCGATCGAGACCGCATCGATGCTTTTGAAATGTGGTGTTGGCGAAGGATGCTCCAAATCTCATAGACTGCTTTCCGGACTAACGAATATATCCGCCGAGAATTAACGAATGACCCTCATAAGTCCTTTTTTGATGTCGTGAAATCGACGGCATTTTCATTTTTCATCATCCAAAATAACTATAGCTGTAACCACTAATGACAGCGCTGTTGAGATCGTATTTTTAAACGCTTTGAATATGGAATAGTGTATCTAAAGATTATATGATCGAGGATTTCCATAAATCAAAGTGTGGAAGAGACATTTGTTACTCTCACTGGAGTTTTGAGAGCACTTTACTGCCCTCTAAATGTGCCCTAAGTGTGGTTTAATCTATCACCATTACGAGTTTATGGTCTGTTTGGCTCGCGGAAGATATAAAACCAGCAGGAGTGTTTTATAGCGCCACATGAAAGCTCACACAAGAATTATTTCTTTGCCTTGAGTAGGTTTTTTCTTAGTTTTTTTAGAGGTCATGCCTACGCAGGGCAAGACGAATATCCCCAGTTGCGTAGTAGGTGGTTGCAAGCAGGACTTTTAAGGGGGCGGCTAAATATCTACCTTCATCATCATGAGGGGAGAGAGGTCGAAGGATAAAAGAGGGTGGCAACAATACCACCATGTTAGAAGTTTTTAGAATGAGGGGACGGTAACATCTAGTCATCATCCTAGAGACGTAATAGGTGGCAGATGAGCAAACGGATCACCTGATGGGAAGCGCCGGCCATAGTACCCTGCAACACCAGCAGAGTCACAGTGCGCTGCCAACCTTTAACCCCCTTTCCCCCCAACTGGTCCTCCGCCTCCGGTACCCACACTCACTCACTGAAACACAGCGCAGGTGCTGCTTCACGCCGGTCTTCTGTAAAGCCGTAGTATTCACTCTGTCGAGCTGGCCCATTCATACCGAAGCGTGGCTCTCCCACGGTTTGATTCTAGAGTGAAGATTAGGATGCGGAGGGGACGGCAAGAAAGAAATAAAGCCGGAAAAAGTCACATTTCTCGAAAGAATTGTTGACAAGAAGTCAAAGTTCTGATTTTCTAAAATAGGGAAACAGTTTCAAGCGCGTTTTATGAGGTGTGTTATCCTAAGTGCAGTAAATCAATGATATAAAGGTTTATGGGTATACCTACGAAGAGCGGGCACACAGTTTTGTACGATGTTTACCGACTCGTCTAATCATTGTCGCATAATAAAGACGGCGCGGCCGCATCGTAAACGACACGGATTGGCTTTGTGGCCGTGGTCGATTTTACGGTTATAAGCCACTCAATCATTTTGTGGATTCACCGAAATTGTGTGTATAGGCACTGAATATAGACAATAGTGTTTGTATATGAAAATAAAAATAGACAGTTTGGCTAATAATAGGGTTTTAATTATCAAACGCACATATACTATGCGCGTTCTATGTCATAGAACAATATTAGCTAAGTGGATAAGAGCTGCCAGATGGACCCCGTTTGGGAGGCTCTGTGATTCAAGACCAAGATTTTTCAAATCTACAAGATGTATCTGTGAACATTTACATCCTTTAACGTGTTTTATGAACCATTCTGAACAACACCAATATATCCTGTATAATCGTAGTACCTGTCTTGTCGAAGGCATATATCTTTGGGAACGGAGTAGATACTTGTTCAAATAAAACTAAACTGCGAAAGAGAAAGCTCAAAGGGGTACAAAAATATTTATCAACGGATGTAAATATTAATATCTATCCTAGCACAAAGACGCCCAATCTTTTCCTTATACAACGTTGGTGGCAAATAAGTGTGCGGCTCGCCTGATGGCAAGTAACTACCTAGCCTATGGACGCTTGTAACTTCAGAGGACCTGCAGAAAACAGAATCATCTGACAAAAAAATGGTAATTTATTTTATGCGTCAGTCATCTTGCTCGTAAATTTAAATTCACGAAAGCGGGATAAACCAATAAATATACAGATAATATCTTATTTAAAACGGAAGAACTCAAAAGAAAAAGAAATCAGTGATATTAAAAAATATCGATTAGCCGCACCTAAGGCAATCTCACTCAAATCAAATAAAAGCGATTGCCGCCATTTGGGCCCAAAACCAGTGTTGCCAGCCGGCTTGTGAAGAATAATTACATTTTATTTAAAGTTAAAACCGATAGACATGAATCAGTAAAGTTTCAAACGGATCACCTGCCAAAATAATAAATGCAAAATAACAAAAAAAAACCAAAACCAAAATTGACTCTTACCAATTGTAGTAGGTAAACAGATTTGGATACATACAGGGTGTATCTGTGAACATTTACATCCCTTTAACCACGTGTTCTATCAACTATTCTGAACAACTTTTCCAAATTCTTCAAAAAAATTTTCGACTCCCCGTACAAAATGACCAAGTCACGTACTGACTTTGTATGGTAAGATGAAATTTTTTTATGCGAATTGTTAAAAGTCATAGAATAAATGTTGCTCAGAATGGTTGGTAAAGCACGTGGTTAAATGGATGTAAATGTTCACAGATACACCCTGTATTGTGTTGTGAAAGTGGCACGAACAAATGCAATGGAAAAAATAACAAAAACATTTTACAAAAATTTCGAAACATAATAATTTAAAAGGTTAGTAAATAAGGTAGATATAATGGCAACACAGCTGAACAGGAAAAACCTATAAAGGGAGGGTAGTGTGACGAAAAATTAAAGCAATCAGCCACAATTGTTTTTCAGTAACAGAATCAATTTGGGCATGTTTTAAATCCAACGTAGCTGGTATAAAGCTCGTTCATTCTTTTGAATGAATGAGTGAAGTTTCTTCGATTCGTTTTTATTGTTTAGTTTTTTTTTAGTCAATGGTGTTCCGTTGATCAGAGAGAATTGAGATTCAATTCAATTCAATAGTGGCGTAAGCCATCTCTTATATTTTTCAACAGACGGCGCAGCAATGCTTTGTTTTAATTTTTTTGCACGGGGCATTACAGCAAAACCTTAGTTTTAATTCCTCATATCTCTAATGAAGGTAGCCTTAGCTTACACCACTGTTGTGCTGATAGCTTCAATTATGATTACACGACTGAGCTAATAGAAATACGCACATAGATTTGGCGGTTTGAGTTTGTAACTAGGTATATTAATATAAAACGCAGTTTAAAGTGCACGCAACCGCATGCACTTTGCAAACTCATTAGTAAAATTACGGCCGCAGCAACAGGCTGGTGTCGAGTTCGATGTTTACGTAATCGCATCAGCCTGTTTGTATTACATATTTGCAAGTTAATGGAGCGCAAACAATACGGACCAGCTAGTTTCAATATTCATTATGCTGGAAATTAAGTGCAGGTGAATCATCGCCATCATCAGATCGACTAGAGCATAGACGAGACTGAGCATAAGCGTCTCTTCTCTTAAGAGGAGAGATGCAATATATTGGCTACTCCCATGTCGTGGTGCGAGGTCTTCGTGCTATTTGCCCCACGACTATCTCCCGCGATGGAAGATGAGGGAGAGTCCCAGGGGCTTTAGTATGTGTAACGCATTTCCCGTGGGTTACCAAAAAAAAAAGCTAATGCACTCCTGAGCTGCTCGGATCCATGTAGTCCTTCTGATTTTGGTGATATAGTCGACCCATCGTGACTCTGGACGACTTGGATTTTGTCTGCCGTTTTCTAATTCACCATTCGGTCATAACTTTGCTCTACCTGCTACCACTTTAGTCCTGTTTAAAGTTCGGGACTGAACCGCGGAGTCTGATACCGAGTATGTTCCTCTTCATGGCACTTAATTGAATGAATACTTTTTGGTATACATTTTAAAAAGTAAGTCAACTGCATACAGCTCTGGGAAAACGAACTCTGAGTTCCCACAGAAAGAAAAAAAAAGGTTTCCATGGACTACGGCAATCAGTAACCTTTAGGTGAGTTGTCTGCTCATCTATATCCAAGTATACGCCGTGTGGCAAAATAATGTAATATATCTACATGTAGAAATCTAGTATTCTTCAAAGTACTAGTAGGTTAGGTTAGGTTAGGTTCACACAATCAGTGCTTAGTCTAAAAAAATAAAAGTCCGTCTGCGGTTCTCGTGTTTCTACATGACTTACTCCGTATAATGACGACTGGGCTAACAGCGTGGCAGCACAAAGCCGCATATTCAATATACCTACATTATTTGGATTATAATGGTTTTGTTTGAATTTGTTGGACCACGTCCTACTGAAATGCAAATTATCCTTTAATTTATTTTATGAGTAACGAAGCAAAAACAAAAAAATGATTTGTATCAAATGCGTAGCGTCTGCTTTTCTGGCTTTAATTGATTTTGACGATAGACGTGTCTATAGGGAATGCCACTGATTTTTAACAAACATATTTGATAATAACATAAGATTTCAAGAGACACAAGGGTTGCGGGTTCGATTCCCGCACTAACACAAATGTTTGTTGATGAAACAAATATTTGTGTTGGGTCTGGGGGTTTGTGGTTCCTTTGTTGTTTCTGGTTTCCATAGTACAAGGGAAAACCTTAGTTTGGGACCAGGACAATGTATGTGATGTTGTCTCAATTTATTTATTACTAGTGGCCGCCCGCAACTTCGTTTGCGTGAACTTTATGACTCTTGACTTAAAGATGATTATTTAAATAGTAGATTGGGCCACGGAATCACGTAGTCCCATCACTAAACTTGGAACCCCCTTTTTCACACCAGTTCCACACCAGCTGTTCCATGATCTTGGATTTTTTTTCATGGCATCATCAAATGCTCATTAATCTAAACAACTTTTGTTAAGGTGCCATTGACCTCCCTCTTATAGTTTAGCTGGGCTGTTGTGGTTCTACATCAAGGAGCCTGGTCTTCAAAATATTATATACCCTATAAGTTGCCCTGATATTACAGCTATACAATAAAAAAAGTTTCATTCGAATTGGTTCAGTAGTTTTCGAGATTAGCGCGAACAAACAGACAAACAGACAAACAGACAAACAGACAAACAGACAGACAAAAATTTTAAAAATCATTGATTCATGTTCTGTTACTGTTTTTTAGTCGTCCTAAGTTATTTTGAGATAAATATCTTCAATGTACAGACACAGCTTTTTTACATTTTTATTATTATTAATAATAATTATATGTAATAGAATAGATTTACTAGCGGCCGCCCGCGACTTCGTACGCGTGAAGTTAATTATTGACACTTACCGTCATATTTTGGACAATCCACACAATATATTTTTATAAATTGTAGCCTATGTGTTATTCTGATGTATAAGCTATATTGTGGTAAAGTTTCATTCAAATCCATTTAGTAGTTTTTACGTGAAAGAGTAACAAACATCCATACAAACTTTCGCCTTTATAATAGTAGTAGGATTTGAACGTTAAGTACCTATCACAGGAATATCGGACGATAAACTTAGTGTACACGTAACAACTCAACAGTTTTTTGATAAAACCATTCCGATACGTTGGCTCGGGTACGTGGAGAGAATGGGAGAGGTTAGAGCGGCCAAAAGACCTGGGACGACCAACGGGACGCCGTCCTATAGGGCGTCCGAGATACCGCTTGAGGGCGAAGTCGCCAAATAAAAAAAGTGCGCCAATCTAAATTTAGGCATCATCAGTGGTGTACTACTCCGATACTTGTGATGGATTGCTGGTCACATAGCTCTAATGGCACTACACGAGGCATAAAGGGCCGCCCTAACGATGTTCGGCGTGGCCCGCCTGTTTCTAGTGTTGTGGTTTCATATCGATTGAAGGAATATCGATAGTTCTGCTAAGTGATTTTTGTGTCCAATAATACCATAGCTTTGAATACTTGATCGATGTTTAAATTAGTATTTCTTTGAGAAATACTTCGCCTTCATTACACAAAGTACACAAAATTTACTACACGCTTTGAAATTCAATAAACACAAACGTTTGGACTGCTGAGTTAGAACGCGCATGGCAATCTATAAGCGTTTAGTCTCAAGATCAGTCATTAAATACTAATTTTCTACGTAGGTATAATGTAAGTTTTACATGTAAACTGCATACGCTAGATTATAGTTCGTATTACTTACCTTCCCAGAACTGATCGGCTGGTTTATTAGATAAAAGAGATCAGAAGTAGTTCTGATCTCTTCTATCTTAAGAAACTAGCTGATCCTACTACTATTATAAAGGCGAAAGTTTGTATGGACGTATGGATGTTTGTTACTCTTTCACGTAAAAACTACTGAATGGATTTAAATGAAACTTTACCACAATATAGCTTTTACATCAGAATCCAGCTGATTAGTAAATAATATTGCTTATTATTATACTATAATAATAAAATACTTAAGTATTATCTTTCCATGAACTTTCAACTTTCTTATTTTGTGGGTATTGATTTTAAAAGTTCGATTCATCGATATGGAACTATCGATAGTTCGACATCGTTATTCGCGGTCCGCCCGTTCCGTTCTACGTGACTTATTCTGGATAATGTTCAGGGTGGTAGGTACGTAATACGATTTAGCCTAATAATGCGGTGGAAGACTTGTTGTGTTCCGATTTAATAGATTTCCATCGGGAAACGTTACGCGTGTAGCTTTGGTGTACTTTGCTCAAATGACCAAGACGAGGATGTAGTGGTAGGAGTTTTTTTTTACATCAACACACTGATATTTTCCACTTGGTCTTGCTTTTTTACACTTGGGTATTAGTTGTGTTCACATTTTAGGCTTATAGTCTCAGGTTTAACTGTGGGAGAGCCATGCTTCGGTATGAATGGGCCGGCTCGACCGGAGTGATACCACTGCCTCACAGAAAACCGGCGTGAAGCAGCTCCTGTGCTGTGTTTCGCCGAGTGAGTGAGGGTACCGGAGGCCCATCGGGGGGGAAGGGGATAAAAGGTTAGCAGCGCACTTGTGACTCCACTGGTGTTGCTTGTGTCCATGGGCGGCGGCAATTGCTTACCATCAGGTGATCCGCCTGCTCGTCTGCTACCTATCACATAAAAAAAAAGGTTAGCTTTTTGTCTCTAGTTTACCTTATTTACTTAACAAAACAACGAGACTGCAGATTATGGCCAACTTTGGGTAAAACTAACTATAATAGTAGATTCCTTCTTTATTCTTCTCTTATTATGAAATAGGTGACAAACCAGCAATCACTTCCGCCCAAGCTTAAAACTCCTTTTCCCCCGATTAGGCTTCAGGATTGGTACCCTAACTCTTTTGGCGAAACACATTACTATCGCGATTCACACTAGTTTTCCCTGAGGATATAGTATAGCTGTGGTTGAGCCGCTTCATTTATGCCCAAGCGTGGTTCTTCCTCAGTCTTAAGGAAACCCACCGGATTTCCTTATCTATAGGGTGTTTAGGGTTCATAAAATGAGATAAGTTTTTGTATAATTCACGAACAGTGTAGTAAATTAACTTGTTATAGGTACAAACAAACATTTGAATCCTTAATCTTTAATTATCAAAAACTGTACGGCTTTTTAAAAAGGGAGTTGCAGACAAATTATGATGCTTTATATAACCTCAACTACTAGCATAAAAACGGCCAGTTATTAACAAAAACTGTAATATCAGACAAAGTGAGCTAGGCGGATTATAACGGATCTCTTTAATCAAATTACGCTTAACAAAGTACTCGTCGTTTTTTAATCCGGACTAAGTCGATTAGCCGAGATCTGGTGGATCTGGTGCGATAGATCATTTGATTCCAGTCAGGATGCTTGTCTAAATACGGAGAACAAAGTTATAATTCAGAGACATAAAAACTGATGACGTCTGCCTTGGTCTCACCGATAATGTTAACTTCGCTAGAAACACGTCGTTGAAAATGATCTGTGAGAACTTCATGCCAATGACTATCAACAAGTAGTGCAGGATCGAATAAAGTGCCGTTCTATTGTTTCGGAGCCCAAGACTTGTTTTGGGTTGCTGAGCCAGTGGAACAAGTAAGTAAGTAAGAACTGATGACGAATATGATTCTTAGCGTGTCCCTGGTTAAATTAATTATCATGATTTTTTGTCGGCTTATTGCAAGAACTGGTTGTTCACAAAGGTCATGAAATTAGTAGCCGGAAGTCTGTATCCCTGATCGTTACATTCTGGTTATCTTTAAGGCAAGACTTCTTGGTAAACGCGTAATATCCTAGTAGGCCCGATCTCTACTCCACTATGTATTGCTTTCCGGTTGGATGTCCATGAGCGGCGGTAATCGCTTACCATCAGGTGATCCGTCTTCCTATATGTCATAAAAAAGTGTTAATTTAATATAACAAATACTGAACATAACCGTTCGTTACACACGCAAAGATTGAATAAAACCGTGTATAATTCAATTTAGATTTGCAAATTCAAGCACAGTTATAATTGAATTTGCATAAAATTGAATTGGCTCACCGATTTATGTAATTCAAACAATAAGGAAAGACGACACGAAATGAGGAGATCAGAAATTAATTTAATTGGCTCTGGAGTTTCGCTCTGATGTAACATTCGAGGTATGAGTAAGCTGGTTTAACAGAATTTGTACGACGTATTTTATTGCTAGTGGACAGGACAGATACAGAGTGGAAAATACCTGGATGAGGCTGACAGGACCGTTGTGAATGGCGAGTACAAGAAGAAGCATATACCCTGCAGTGAGATCAAGATACAGGCTGATGATGATGATTTTATGCAATTAGTATCGTTTTAACAAATTTTACTGAAAAATATAACAATTTTCAAAGAAACTCCTGCGCTACAAGCTAAAGAATTTTGAGTAGGATGTGACTATGTATATTGTATATGCCAACGCTTGACCACAATCACGCCTGATTGAAAGTGGAAATGATGTCTAAGATGACACGCGTTTGCCTTTTGTTTTTAATTACCTATAAGTAAGTAATTTAAAAATTATGTAGTATTTTCAAAGGAAACCGACATGAAATGGACAGACAACAGGTTTATAATATGTACAGATATGATAAACGATACGGCATGACATTTTCGAAATTGTCAAGTTTATTTTCGTTATTAAAAACGTGCGACTGAGCTGATTTGCCAGCCTTTGAAAGGGTCCTTGTATAAGGAAATAAGAGAGCGTCGTATAGAAAAATGGCTACTCTACAGTCGTATTAACGTAAAAAGATCCGCTAAAAGCATTTCGGCCTCAGAGTGAAAATTCAAAACGCACGAGCTTACCGCAGTATCTTTATCAATCACTGACACCTTCACAGTGTAAACTCAAATTTACGATCCTCACGCCATTCTTCACTCGGATATAATTTATTTATTCGAGGGGAAACGCTAATTCGTGTACGTTACGCGTTATTTATATAAAAATAACATTATTTTTGTAACAAGAGCAGAAAGAGGAGGAAAACACATGATCTATAAAATGCGAGAAAACATAAATATACTATTTTAGAAGTAGATTTTATTTTAGTAAAGCCAGACATTTGGCCGCAATCTCACCTGATGGTAAGTGATGATATAGCCGAGGGTGTCTAGTAACAGACTATTCACTCTTCTCTTGAAAACTCCCAAATCATAGCGCTCAGGAAATACTTCAGCCGGTAGAGAATTCCACTCTCTGGATAGGTAAATGTTAACAATAAAAAAATCTTGGTATATTAATCGTTATTTCAAATTCTATAACTTAAATTACAACGCTTTTTATTTTTTAACTATACATGCACGTATAGCAATTTATTTACAATTAACTTCCAATTAACTCTGTTTTATGGAACAATTTGATTGCTGCAGTATTTACTTACGGTTACTACTTAGGGTCCTTCAAGTAAAGAGCATATTCCATTCTCAATTATCGTTAAACCATTAGCTACCTTTCTGATTCCGCCGATGTTCACAGACGCAGCCGTGGCAGGCCCGACGATCTAATGGAGGTCGCGGTAATTCCTTGAATGTGGGTGGCACAGGCTGCCGTGCTATATCTGAAAAGGCGTTAAGCTGCATTTGGTTGATTTTGTATTTTCAATCTTATATATTAATTGCAAGGTTTAAAATACAAAATCAACAAAAATAAAGCAAATAAATATGCAAATAAAGCAAATAACGATTCGTTCTTTCATTCAGCTGCCCGGCTTTTCATAAATGAAAGGCTTGCTCATAAACTGGAGTCGCAGCAGGATTTATTTCTATGTCGTTTGCTGCTACGACTTCGCTTCGACATACCACTGGGCGACCATCCTATCGTGTTATACCCAAATCGCCGCGGAACGAAACGTCTTCGCATTTCATTGAGTTTGTATCGCCATCTCTATGGCGACGCTGACCGGAACCGAAAGGTTTTACGAGCGGCCTTTATTGCCGTGGTTGTCAAAGCCCCATAAAGGCAAGGAGTTCTGACACGTCGTACAATCCTCCATTTGTTTCGAAGATACAAATCACTTGGTGTTAGGTGAAAGTCTTCCTTTACGAATCTTTATTTTTTTATAGTAAGTGGTATGATGGTAAATGAACCCCGCCGCCCATGGATATCAGCTGCACCAGAAGGAGTTCGGATGCGTTGCCGGCCTTTTAGAAAGGTATAGGCTCGTTTCTTGAAGATTTGGATGTCGTACCGGTTCGAAAATACCGCTGCGGGAAGTTGATTCCACAATGAGGAGGAGCGTGGCAGAAAGTGTCTTGAAAGCACACGGTAGAGGACCGCCATCCTACCAGGTGGTATGGATGAAATCCAAGTTTATGGCGTGTAGTACGTCAAAATTAAAAACCCCCGCCACAATACGAGTACTATGGCCTTTAGTGTGATGCTGAGGTTAAGGAAAATGTCGTAAGGGAACCTGCGCGTTTCTGAAATAGTTCCTGAAACGTGTAACGCTGAATCAAATGGTCAGGTTTCCCTGTTCAAAGCAAATATTTAAATCTTTAGTTTGAAGATTGCGAAGGTCAGACGACAGTCGCTTCATTGCAATTACTAGACTCCTCAAATCCTGAATTATGATCTTAGCGTATATTTGTCGAGCTTAACGATAGTTACTTATACGCTAAGATCTAAATGAGTGAGTGAATATGTTGTAAGTGTATGTGTCAGAGAAAGAGAACTCACAGAGTTTAGTAGTGTAGTAACCAAGTAGGTTTTTTTAAATCAATATCAGTTTGTGCACAATGTCTAGAGGTGTTGGCAGCGTAGGTAACTTCACTAGTGTTGTGGATGAAATGGGCTTAGTCAACAATAACACAAGAAAAAAATTAAATTCCGAAAACAAACTTAGTTAAAACTCATAACATTCATTTTAAAGAGTGCTTCCCTTTTAAACAAGTAACTTCGCGGCTAAGAAAAGAAGGTTCTCGAGGAGTTAACAATTTCTTTGAGAAAAACTTGCAGTTAAATAAATCGGTACTGCCAGTTCTTTTAAACAAGAATTCTTCTTACTATTACATTGATTAGTTTTATGTAAACGTATAGTTCATCATCATCCTAGCGCGTCTTTCCCAGATGTATCCAAACCTGCTGCTTTGTAGCCTGAGGTACCTACGCTTGAACCACGGTACAGGGTTTGGGAACTTTGGGAATTCTGGTAGTTTCAATGAAACGTTTAACCATTTGACCTTTGCAAACCTTTTTACGGGCAAACCCGACCAATTCCTTCAGAAAGGGAAATGCACGTTCCTGATTCCAGGGGATCCGAATGCATTTCCCTTTAGATCAGTATCTACCCTCGCGCATCAACCTATGGTTGTGATCTTTGGTTCGATTCCCAGGACAAGCAAGAATTAGGATTCATGCCTATCCTGTCATAGTAGCTTTATTCTTCCACGAACCTCAATTTTGTGGAACGTTTTGGCTGAAGCAGTTTTTCCCCTTTAGTTACCACCTTCAAGAGAAGAGCTACTTCTTTCTTAAAGGCAACGCATCAGCAACCTTTGTGACATCGCAGATGTTTATAGGCGGCGATGATTACTTACCAACAGGTGACCCGTTTGATCGTTAGTCGCATATAGTATAAAAAGTTGCAATTGAATACACGCGTAAAAATAGAATAATACGGCCCATTACTATAGAAAATAACATATCTGTCAAGGACTACTGAAAATAGAAGTGTTTAACCAGTGAAGAGACTTCACGATATTTTAAGTTGATACTCGTATTTATTGTGCTTGCATCTATGTGAATAAGTTATTCTAAAAGGGTATATAATAAAAATAGTATATATAATTAATCAATCAAGTGATGCGTTAAGACTGTCTTTAGCTAATACTCTATATACTTTTTTTTTGCTTTCCCAAGGAAAACCATCATGGCCTTCACCTTGCTGTGGGGGACAAGGTGGTGTGTGGGACTCTAACCCTAACCAAAACCCCTGGGGTGTTCATCTCAGCGCAATCGCAGTCGAATGCCCCACAGCCGGGACTGAACCTTACCGCCAATCGCGCTCGCCACTTTAAGGCAAATTGTTTGGCGCAATGCAGCCCCCTTCCAGATGCACGACCTACCAGAACACCCAGTAGGATTTTCCCTCATACTGAGCAAGCCACTTATATACTAGCCTAACCTAAGGACGAGGTGCGCTACACACTACATGGGAGTGGTCTGTCCGGCTAATAAAGTCTTGCCATAGGAGATTACTGCAAGTGTGCATAACTAAAAAATCCCGTCCAGCTCAGTTGAATCAGTTGACTGTGTATTACACAAAGTAGTTTTTACCTAACTAGATTATTTGAGGTAATTGAGGTAGACAGACATACACCCGAACAACTTCGGTGGACAAACAGGGAGTCAACGATGATGTTACGTTAAATTTTAAAATAAAAAAACTGTAGGTAGGAAGTTTGTGCGGCTAAGAGAGAATATCGGGGACGTCCAAATGAGCGAAGGCCAGTCAATAAGAATTTGTGCGTGGCGCAGGAAATACCTGGAGACGGAGGCACCTAGTCAGTATGAACTTACAATATAAGTGAAGACGCCTGCTCGTCTGCTACCTATAACAAAAAAAAAAGATTATAAAAAATAGTTATGTCAAAATTTTTATTAGTAGTAGGTACCACACTAAAATGAAAATGTATATTCAAATACATGTATACTCAAAACTTCATACTATTAACGGGCAAGTTTATTTTTAAACTCATAAATTACTTTTGAAGCCAATGCATTTAGTTAGTGGTCGATTAGCATTTGCAAAGAACACACGTATATTTGGTTTTCTAAAATGAATTGGAAGAAATTGAAAACTTGTATAAAATATTTTTCTCCCATTAAATTCATCATGTTTGTTTTATTAGGATTTGGGCATTATTCTATTCTTAGCTCTTCTAAGTTGGTATCTGCAGTGTTCCGGGTTTATACGATTGCTTTTTTTGCTATAATACACTTCTATACTTATAAATTTGAGTATAGTAATTTCACTTCGTATACTTCATTGGAACTGGCTACAACTGTCTTATTCAGTCAGATAACAGCAGGGAAATACTTTTTTAAATTTTGTAATGCTATACAAGCTGTAGACAAAAGATTGGGTTCCAGGAAACCTTTGATATCACCTTTATTTCTATGCATATGGCTTCTTGCTATCATTGCCCAGAGTAATTGATTTTGTAGTAGCAGTGCATTATCTTATTAACATTGTTGGTTTGGGATGGTTGTTTGTACTAAGAAATGTCGTTCCAACTGCTTTGATGGTATCGACAACTGATTTAATCTACATTCCTCTCTTAATTATATTCGACATCATGCGCGCTCGGATGCTGAATCTGAAGAAAGCATTTGAGCTCAACAAGATCTCTGTGAATATCGTCGCCTAGTGAAAAGATCGACAAGCAAATTGAGCACATCAGAAAATGCCGGCAATATTATACAGATTTGTTAAATATGTTACATAATATTGACATAGAAGTACAGTTTTTGGTAATAAGATTTTGTTTTGTCCATAACATAGGTAACTTGAGTTTTGAAGCAGATCGTCATTTTCGCAAGTGGTCATCGCGAAAAATTTTGTCACTTTCGCAATTAGACGCTTTCGCCGAATGTCACTATCGTAAATAGTCACATTTGTAAAACGTCACTTTCGTAGTATGTCATTAAGTCCATTTAATTATTACCCTTTACAAAGATATGTAGTTCCAAAATGGTAATATCGTGTATGTTTTATATAAAATTGGAAAGTAATATAATTAAAAATTTTTCCAGTTATTCATATCATTTGCATTTAAAATACCAGAAGCAATATTAAACATCCATGGCTGCGTTAAAAACCTTCCAGAAGAAAATGTAAGTTACATAGTTTATCTGGGTTCATCGCCCTGTGATTTATATTTTTTAATGTGATATCTAAGTGGCAAAGGAGCATGTGGATCACCTGATCATGAGCGTTTGCCACCGTACACGGACACCCGCAACACCAGTGGAGTCAGTGCGCTGCCATCCTTCCATTCCATTTGTCTTAGTCAGACCACATTAGGTTCTTCGTTCGTTCGTTCGACAGTAGGTCTTAGGACATGTTTGGTTCTTCGTTTCAATTACAATTACCATTGTTTTACAATTACCAGTGTTTAATTGAATGTAAGATTATTTTACTTAAATCAGCTGCGCTGCGTTAACACATTATTTTTGACCAGCTATTTTCATTTTAAGTAAACTGTCTGACTTATGGAAACATAAAATAATATTGTTTGGACTTTCAGATTAGTCTAATGGTTAAGATAACAGAAGCAACGACATGTATCCAAAATTTAACTATATTATCTTCCCCGGCCATTCTCTTAGAGCTGGTGATAAATGAAGTGGAGGCTATCCAATCGATCCTTACAAAACAAATGATGCAGTGTTCAGGTAATTTTGTGTAGAGTATTATTTCATCTATACTAGCTTATATGGATGCCTTTAGACTAAATTGCTTAATAATTAGTACCACCTTTGGAACAAAGAATATTAAATAATTCATACAACATCTCACTGACCTGCCTCCATACTAAGTAGCTTAAGCATTTGTGTAACAGATATCAGATAACAGAAGATCACAAGTATCATATTTATATATTACCTGCATACAGGGTGTAACTGTGAACATTTACATTCATTTAACCACGTGCTCTATCAAACAATCCCAACAACATTTGACTAACAACTATCCGAAATTTATCGAACATTTTTTGACTCCCCATACGAAATGACCAAGTCACTTGACCAACATTGTATGGAAACATCAAATATTTGTATGCAATGCGCATTTTCAAAAGTCATAAAACAAATGTTGTTCATAATGGACCAACTATTGATTAAGGGGGAGTAAATGTTCACAAATACGTCCTGTATATTACACCCAGACTCCAAACAAATATAAGAAGCTGGCAAGACGGATGCCAGTAGCGAAACATCGATCCGAGCGGCGAATATTAGGAGAGGCCCATAAGATCCTCCGTCTCTCCTAAGCTTCGCCGCCGTTGAACTGCTCAGACACAGACTGATCGAAGTTCAGTACGGTTCAAAGTCATGATCATCATCAGGTGATGATGACTTTGAACCGTACTAGGACGATATTTGTGAACAAATGTTCTTTCAATTAGCCGATACAGTCCGTGATCCTACAAGTGTCCAGTAGCCTTACCATGAGTTTGAAATACTATCATCGCTATCGAAAACTATAGTTTTGTCTCTTTCATTGTGATGCATTTGAAAGACGAAAGAGCAATAGTTTACGTTATGTCAGTTTTAGATGTCAACTCATGGTGGCGGTACTGGTCCACAACCACTGCGGGCGCGTGTAGAAATGGCTCCCTGATTTCTTATCCTCACGGATTGTTTTCTCGTAGATGAAAGATTGCGTTCAAGATTGGAAGCGACGCTGAAGTACTTTCGAGCAGCGGACCGTTCGAGTACCACGTGTGGCGCACCATCCCCGTCAACATTTACCTGCCTGTGACCATCGTCAGTATCTGCGTCACCTACGTCATAGTGCTGATACAGTTTGAAAAGGCCAATTTATTATCCAAAATCACTGAAGTTTTCTGAAGGTCAAACAGTAAATTTATTGACCAGTTCAGAATCGTGCCTACAACATCGCGGGAAGCAATTATTTCAATGTACAAATGGATAAACCATTCAATGCGTCGCACTTTTAAATTAGATTAAGACAGTAAATTAATGTTTGAGTGCACACTTGCTCACATTTTTATGATACACTATTCACCTTATACTCGTATATAATTCCTTTCTTAGTTTACGTAACTTACTCTATCTCATTGTAGAATTTTGTGAAGATTCTTTGAATTTGCTTGAAGTAATAAAACCTTCTTGTCCAATGATACTAGAATTTTATTTCAATTAAAAAATGTTTAAAAACATATTAATAAGGCTACATACTTTTTTGAATTAATTTATCCGAACTCTAAAAAGTAGGTATTAAATATTTTTTAGATGGAGGATGTAAAGAATCTTAATTGAATCGCCTTTAGCATAAATTAAAATCTCAAAGAGATTTATTATAACTATTGGTGAAAATAAGACAACCTTTGATATAGGATTCTGCAAAACTGCTATTGAAGTGAAGCGAGAGACGTACCGGAACTATTCCACTATGCATAAAAGGAATCTTTGCCATCAAGAGAGTTTGTGCTAGGGATGTGCGCGACTTGATTCTATTATCATTTGTTTCATTTAAGTTATTCTCGGATTTCACTCAATCATGACACGAGTGGTGAAATCACTCAGTTGCCAAGATAATCTCGGGCCGCTCAAGAAATTTTGCATAGTTACCACTAGAAAAAAATGTTAGGAACATTTATCGATCATAAAACAAACGGAACACTAATAAGATGGTGCGGTGCATCCATGCCTCAAATGAGCCGATTTAATAAGTAACCTCGTCAAAGCCAATAATGGGCGGACTTGTCAGAAGAAAAGAAGAAATACCACAGACAACCAGCGGGAAGCAGCAGCACCTGCGCTGAGTTTCGCGGAGTAAGTGGTATGCCGTATGTATACATCGGAGGCCCGACCCACGAGCATGAGACCCACGAGATATTAAAAGGTTGGAAGCACACCTTATGTTGGGCTCTCTTCCGGCACCGTCCGGAGGCATACTGACTAAACCCCAGTGTCACTCCCTCATCGCCAGAGTGAGGAGGGGACATGAGTACGTTTTGAAGAGCCTTACTTCACGTCCCTCCCCAGGTGGAAGATCGTCCACTACCTATCTCATAGAAGAACTACTCGGGAGGTATAATTTGATGGTGCGTAAAAGGACTGGAGTGGCACTTATTGATTCGAATAACATCACTATAGTTTGTATTAAATATTTGTGTTTAGAGTATCAGGGAAGTTTGAGAGCAAGAAAGTAACAGTGCTTTAACTTATCTTTTGGTGACCGAAGTAGAGTCCTAGTTCAGTGGTAGTCTTTGGTCAGACAGTTTTTATGATACTAACCAAAATTCACGTTTCTAAAATGAAGACTTTACTGGTAATAAATGGTGCAGCGTGAGTCGCACCCACGAGACCCACGGACCACCTGATCAGAGTAGCAGGATCTCGTTGCATGAAGGTCGTCGGTGACCTGACACTCTAAAAGCCTATGGGGGAGGCCTATGTTAAACAGTGGAAGTCCTGTCCTGTCGTAATGAGGAAGAACCTTACGGAAATAGAGCTGCAGACTGCTGGTAAATTACATTAATGTTCACTGGAGTAGTAACTTAAACTGGAGTGGTGACACTGAATCTTCCATGATTCACCTTTTTATATACGACTCTGGTATCAATCAAGAGTAAATCGCCTAAATACACTTCAATTTGTGGATGTCGGCTAATCCAGAGAACCTGCATACCCATTACCAACCTTTAAAAATCCTTGGCACTCCTTTTTAAATAGGTACCTACTCAGAAAATCACAAATAGTCTTTGGCTTTTCACATTAGATGCTATTGGTCGCCATACCGTGATAATATTATGGATGACGTCATTTCATCGCGGCAGCTGTGACGTAGTTTCAATCCCTTCCATAAATAAATGTCCTTTTAGGAGCACTTTCGGATTTACAAATGGGCTTAGGCCAATCTGTTTGGCCTCCTAAAAAGTATCGCACATCAATTTTGTTACTTTGATGTTTTACTTTTATTGCTTAAACCTTCTGGTAAACAGAAAATACTCGTCTAAATATCGTTTTAACCCCTAGTGTGGTGATAAGATTAGGCATGGTAACTCATTATTTATTTGACTATGTCATCGAAAGAATTCACATTTAAAAAGACATTGGTAAAAGAATCGGTCTTACTTCGATATCTTAAAACGCTTCTCCTAAGAAAAGTTCACATGACTAAAACGTTTGTGTCTTCCTGACTACTTCATCATTTGTGTTGACGAACCATTAAAGCAAAAAACCTATTTTTATGTAAGTAATAAGAAGACAATTTCTAAATTGACCTGATTCCACCATAATCCACACCATGAAATCTATCCTATAAATTCAGCCCTAACTTTGAACAAAGCACTTCCACAATGTGAGAATTTGTATAACTCGGCAATATGAGTTTAAGCTCAGACACAATAGCGCGTTTGGCTCTCTTCGAGGCTTCAGTAGATTTATCCTACTACATTGTCTACCTGTTGCGTCGAGCACAACAAAAGACACTTAAACCCCCTAAAATTAAAGTTCAAATTCGGTCAAAGTATTCTTGTTGTTTGAAAAAACCTAACTTAGATGGAACAGTGACGGGCAAACTCAATTTTGTGATGCGTCAAACGATATTACCCAATAGAAGGGAAGAAAGCTCTACCTTTTAAAAGTCCCTCCATATTCATGATGTGGATTATGATGGAAATGCTCAAAATAATCTTGTTTGTTTCCTTTTTGATCCAACTACAGCCAGGAAGATATAGCTTCTAATAGCAATTTCTTACTCGTATTACAGTACGTAACAACGACGGAAATTGTATTAATAGTAAGTAAAGAATATTTTCTAGAATATGCACTTTCTAGAAAAAATATAAAATGCTCCCTATTATCATTAGCTACTTTTGATCTTTGGAAAGTCACAGGGTGTCATAATTTGAATTAATATATATATTTATTGTATGGTGCCAGGATGAAGGCATTAATAGATTAATGAAACTTAAGGAGTTTCAATAGCAACGAATAAGTTACAATTGAAATTTAACTATATTAAAAAATAAACCATAATTAAAAAACCTTCGACCATAGACATACCCTGTTTTCACTAACGGTCACTATAATCATACATAGATACATTCACTGTTCCCTAACGAGACCTCAAACTGCGAAATACTTCGAGGCGACAACAATTTGTTCTCACGCACTAACTTCACTTAATTGCTGCAGAGCAGTAAATATTCACGGCTTTTGGTGGCTTTCCCTTGAATTATTACCCAATGGTTGATACAAGAAACAGTCGTCCGTTTCTTACTCCATAAATATGCCAACATTTATCATAACAAAACCAGAAACGAAGTTTACAACTCCAGAATTTTTTGAGTTTAGAAAATTAGGTACTTACTTAGAGAACGCCCCTATTTCACCACGCTGACAATTGTCATTGTTTTTTTTTTATGAGATAGGTACCTATAATAATAATATAATAGGTAAAAATAATGATATGAGATTGATAATGTAAAGTGACAATTGTCAAGAGAAAGAAATTAATGTTTTTCAATAATTTCTTTGAAATTGCATCTTCATTTTAAAAGCATTATTTACTTACTAACTTAGTCCAATGATATTCGTATGTACATAAACTTTATTGAGATTTTTGCTTTGAAAACACTTTACCATAGCTTTTACATAATTGTAGCGCAACATGCGGTCATCTACAAATATGATATATATTTGTAGAACTTGTTACATACGTGTGGTCACCCTTTGTGCGTTAAATTGATTCCCCGTACAACGTCCATTAATTAACGATACGTGGGTTCATTAAGTACGTGAGCTGCATATTGAGCAGCTGATGACGTCATGAAGCGTAAATTCGGCTTCATAAGTAGAATATTGACTTTTAACAATAAACCAAAATTAAAAATTTGGAATACCCCTGACATGTAATAAATATTTCAACTTTCAAACTAAATTCAAATAGGTTCATTCGTTAAAACACTCGCTTCAATAAAGCCAAGAAAAACTTAATTGTGTTTAAAGTAATTTTAAGCTGTAGGTCTAACTTCTTTGGCAGACTCTTTATCGACTTAAAGACCTGACCAGTTTCAGTAGGGTCATTTCATAATGGAGGCTACCGCTTGTGAAAATTCCGTTAGATGGCGTAGGTACCTGTAGACTGTCCGGTGTTTGGTAATTTTTGATGTGAGATGTCAGATGTATATATACGACGAATGGCGTTAAAGTTGGACCTCAGTCTACACGTACGCCATCTAACGGATTTCACTCGCGGTAGCCCCCAGTGTTGAATGTAAACTTCATAGGTACCTGGTGAGAGTTTGCTTAACGGGCAAGGTCACACTAAATAACAATCAAATTACATTTGAACGAACTTAACCATACTAATTGTTAGAATAACAACAATTTTCCTAATTAATGAACGTTCCACCAAACACTAAATCTCAAGCTTTTGTTATATAGCAGCGTGGCCACCATCAGCCGCCATATTGTGACAGATGACAGCTAACTTTTTTTTAGCACTACTGTTGGTGTTAATATTTAGACCAGTACCAAAGAGGTTTTACTGCGTAGAAATTACCCAGCACACTTATCTTAAAAGAAAACCAACACAAAAATGGTATCAATAAAACTGTCGATCGATAGAAACCGCACCGATGAATTGACATCGTTGTACGATCACACGTCGCCGCCAACCGTTTTATAATTGCATCGCATTGCGTTCCTTTTTTAAACAACTCTTGTTGTTGACAAAAGACAATTGCTTGCTTTGACATGAAAGTAGTTGCGGGTTACAAAGGTTGTTTAGATCATAGATTAGCACCAGTTTCAGATTGAGTTTTATGTGTAGGTACGTATTGAATGTAGAGATGCAAAATAAAAAGTAACTTACACAAAACATTGCTACATACTTATTATATTTTCTACCTATACTCGTATTAGAGGAAAATTTTATATGAATTTTAAGTTTATGCCGCATCACGTGCATCTACTGGTGTCGCGGGTCTATGGACGGTGGCAACTACGGCTTGTTCACTATCAAGTTACCCGTCTGTTTGTCTACCTATCACAAGAAAAACTTACAAACATCTTGCCTTTCTTTGGGTTGACAAAGAAAATAGAGTAACGTGCGACATTCGCCGATGAGCCTCTCTCCTATCACAGACGGCATTCTCTTGAGTCTAGAAATCAGTCCAAAGTGAAAAGGTGGCAGAAGTACTTCAGACGGGAGTAAATTTTGTAGTTGTTAGGTTGTTGTTTTTCTTCTAACGTCCAGAATAAAAAAAACTATGGGAGAGCCACGCTTCGACATGAATGGGCCGGCTCGACCGGAGTGATACCACTGCCTCACAGAAAACCGGCGTGAAGCAGCCCCTGTGCTGTGTTTCGCCGAGTGAGTGAGGGTACCGGAGGCCCACCCGGGGGGAAGGGGATAAAAGGTTGGCAGCGCACTTGTAACTCCACTGGTGTTGCAAGTGTCCATGAGCGGCGGCAATTGCTTACCATCAGGTGATCCGCCTGCTCGTCTGCTACCTATCACATAAAAAAAAACGCATCAATTGCGATGCAATCAGGATCAAGCTGCTGAAGGCGACAACAAAGCGATCGATTAACGCTGGGATGAAATTACTCCGGCTTTGCTCGTCTGACCTCGTACCGTTCGTAGAACACGTGTAAGGTATACAGGTTGGAAAAATATACATAGCCGGAAAATGCCTTATATCCTCAAGCTGAAATGAATCTCATACATTGACCTGATACCGTATCTCATCATCATCATCAGACCGTTGCAGTCCACTAATGGACTGCAACGGTCTGACTCCTCAACAGGCCTCTCCAAATACTCGCCACTTTGATCAATCTTCGGCTACTCGCATCCAGCTCCAGCCAGCCCTATTGCGCAGATCGTCACTCCATCTGGCCTGACTCCATACCTACTAAGTAGCTTAAGCATTTGTGTTAATCAGACAACAGAGTAAACACAAATACAAGCGAAACCACGCACTCTTCTTCTTCTTCGTACGGGCTTTCCGAAATCAGGTTTCCATTTATTAGAGCGACGCACGCGAAATTTTAGTTCCGGCCGGTTTTTATTCGAACCAGCCAGGTTCTTCTAGAAGACCCAACAACGCCTTGACGCTGTTGAAAAACTCATTATGAATATTTTTATCAACTAAGCGGACACTGCTACTGATATTTGCTGACCGCGCGTGAATTACCTTTATCTTTCAACAACGAATTATTATGACTACAAATTCAAGTAGAGCTCTATACAAACCGTGGTTAGTTTAGTAAATCAAACTTGTCGAAACAGTAACACATTTTTTTGTTTCTTCATTTCAATTTTGCCTAGAACAAAGGCAAAATACAAAACATTTTCTATTAAACCCCAACGAGTGCCCTCCTTTTCCTCTATTCAACTTAGCTTACAGATGTTTCCTTCCACTTTGTACCAATGAAAATCGTAATGAAGAAACCCCAGTACAAATGAGCTGTGGTGTTATCCCATCTATTTGCGACTCGTCCGTAAGAAGATTATTTCCCCGCTTTTGTATTGCGTATCATAGCTTAAGAGACTACAAGGGACAGACTTTCGTCATATCATAAAAATTTGAAAGTTTTTATAATGTGTGCAATACAGCATGTCTACAATACAAGTGAGAAATACCTAATTAAGTAAGTATAAAGTTGAAACCGTGATAACTTATTAAGACCTTGATTTGAGGGTGGCTTGAATTGTATCTTATTTTTTTTTCATATTTCTAGTTTACTATTGATCAGAGAGGGCAAATTGTAAAAATTAAGCAATATTTTTTCATTATTTCGAAATAACTGTAGCAGCACGATCCACCCATTGACAGACCATGTTCACGGTTTCTTCTCCCTACCAGACACTCGTAAACTTTAGTTTAATAAGCAAAACAAAGTAAGAATAATAATTATAATATCTATATTTTCTGGTGGTTTTATCTGTGTTTGATTTATACACACTGCACAGAGAAAATTTCAGACTTAAGAGAATGACGAAAGTCTGGCCGATGTGGGCTCTTGCTCTATAACAACGCCAGTAGGCAGTCATAGGATGTTTCAACAAGTGTCCGGTATGCCTGTAAGGCAAAAATACACATCATCTCAGAATTTATTTTTTTTGCGAATTATTACTTTATGCATTGCAAGCAAGAGTATCATTTAAATACTTATTTTAGTCTGTTTTTACTATATTCAAACTTTCCGGTAATCCTATAACTTTATGAATTTGCTGCTGCAGAAAATCTGTTTGCGAACTTTTATGACGGAAATCGTTTAGTTTCTAATGATCTCTTGAGGATTCAGAAACCGAGAGAGCAGCTATATAGGATAACCCAACTAACCAACACAACACAAGTGGGAAGTTACTTATTACGGAGTCAGGTCAATGTTTTAGATATTATATGATTTATTATTATCATTGCTAGGCTGATGGTTACTATGTATGGAAACTACTTAAAAAGGAGGTTGCGATCGTCAAATTCTTTCGATGTCGGAGTCCCTTGGATGCGGGTGGCACAGGATCGATCTGTGTGGAGAACTTTGGGGGAGGGCTATGTCCAGTGGACGTCTATTGACTGAAATGATGAATGATGATCGTCAAATTTGAGGAATGCCAAAAACATAAGAACGTGTCAACCAACAAAAGAAAACCTTCCGCACTTGGGCTCACTCACCTTTTAGTGTCTGCTTTGGTCGTTTATGTGTTATGTTCCGGATAGCCGGGTAGTTGGTAAAATGTTGGCACCTTAGAACTGGTCTCTAGAGTTGACACTCAGTAAAAATGGATACCTACTACTACAACTTACTACTCTTACGCAAAGCAAACATGTACAAAGTGTCATCATCATCTTTCTGCCCTATTTCCAGGTTAACTAAGAGTCATAACAGTATGTTTTCTTCTTTCATTCATTCGTCATCGTATCATCCACCCCCTTTTCATTCATGTCATTCTTCACACAATCCATCCATCTCTTTTTCAGCCGTCCTCTTTTCCTCCATCCATTTACATTTCTTATATCTTGTACAATGCGTACTTCCATTGACTTCCGTACTTTGGAAGTAACTGCTCTGGTAAATTTTACCGAATCAGATACAAATAACATCAAATCAATAACTGTTGCTTCTAATGTAGGTACCAACCAACAGATAATGCTTCGACTTAGCAGTCGGCGCACAGTGAGAACAGATAATGGCTTCTACCCAACCGCTCTTAACACTGATTAGTAGTTTTATCTCCCAATTAACTCGATTGGTCTGTTGGGAATAGAAAGATTGGGCGATCGTGAGTAGGTAGACTAATATCATTACTTTCAGACCGGGAGTCGAACTTGGAACTTTGTTTTTAATCTTAGACTCGATGGAACATAATATTTTGTTTATTTTTTATTTCTCTTGTTATTTATGTAAACGGTTTCACTATAAAAACTTGCTATCGAATAGTATTTAACATACTGAATATTATTTGGATTTGAAGGAGATAGATATGTTTTTGTGTAACATTATTTTTACTTTCGGTTCTCTATTTTAGTCAATTCGAAATTAATAGTAGGTAATGCCCTGCGATAAGATGGGATGATGATATTCATCGCCAGTGATGAAGTGGCCAAAATTCGGGAGCAATGGCATGTATTAGGGGAGACCTATATTTAGCAAAGGACGAGTGTGGGTTGCTGATGAGTAGGTAATTACTTGTCAACGTCCCAGCCGAAGTTACTAAGGGCTCAATAACTTCAAATAGGTACGTCTATTAGTTCTTACCTCTTCCTTTTACTTAGTATTTATTTTTTATTAAAACCCGAATAATTTTTGTGTGCGCTTTGCTTTCGTAAACCACCGGTATATTTCTTGAAATCTAGAACCGGATTCCAATGTGAATACACTCCATACAATGAAAGTACCGACATGGAGTGTTTACTCGCGTCAGTCAAACGTCACGACTGGAACTTAACCAATATAAATGTAAATCGGGCATCGAATACGCCGACCAATATCGGAGTATACATAAAACCTGTGTTCGTCAACCAGTGATTACATATTGTCATGTGAATATAGATTTTTGGTATAGTTGTGTAGGTTGTATTGTTAAGGAATGTCAAGAGGATATGGCTGAGTCTAGAATTAGAATGTACCAGGATAAAAGTCAGTCAATAGGCGCTACCATCCGAAGAATGCAGTTCTTAAAATAATGCTCTTTACCAAGTGTAAAGCTGCGGATCAAATAATCAAAGTAGGGACTATTCAATTCTATATACCAGGTCATTTTTTGAATTTAAAAAGGACATGTAAGTATTTTAGGAAAGTTTATTTTTGTGATAGGTGGCCAACGTGATTGTAAGCGATTGCCGCCGCCCATAGACACCTGAAACTCCAGTAGAGTCATAAGTGCGCCGCAGACATTCAACGCTGTGTATCCCCAAATGGGCCTCCGGTACCAACTCACGCACTCAAAAAAACAAAGCGCAGGCGTTGGTTAACTCATTCATGCCGAAGCGTGTCTCTCCCACGGTACAAAAAATATTAAATTACCAAAAAGCATATTAATAAATTCGTTTTATTATAAATATTATGAAGAATATCGATGCTTACACGTTTCAACTACGTTACAACTTGCAGGTACTGTCCGCTTGAGACCACAGCCGATTTCCTTGCAATTTATTTTGTGAGAGAAGAGCACAGAAGCATCCTCAGGTTGTAAGCGCATCACTAACCTTTGGCAACACCTAGTTGCCAAAGGTGGGACCATGTCTGTCCAGTAACAGCCTCGAAATTGCACTTATCCCGTTCTTTCCATCCAATGTGACCCAATAAAAATCTACTCACAATTAATTATCACTGATTGATTTTCCTCCAACACATTAATAGTTTCCCATTGAACGTTCATTGCTCCAACACTGACAGGTTCTCTGACATATTAGCTAGCTCAAGAGGGGTCAGTCTGGTTAATGAAAAACGGTTTGGTTTGTTTTTATTACCTGCCAATCAGTAGCACGGGCTATAGGTACTTAAGGCGAAGACTCGCGGCTGACAGTAGTATATTTTATACATAAATCATCAACATCATTGTCAGCTTGTTGCAGCCCATTGCTCGACATAGGCTTCTCCTAATATGCGCAACTCCGATCGATTTTTCTCTACTCGCTCCAGCTCTTGCGAGCTATCCTGGGCAGATCGTCACTCCATCTGGCCTAAAGGCGTATTGTAAGACACATTACGTTTACCGAGACGTAGTCTCCACTCACCAGACCAGAATGCGTGTATCCCAGCGGTGTCAGTTCGGTTGCAGATATGGCCAGCCCACTACACAGCTTGCTAATGCTGTGAGCTATGTCGAAAACGTTTTTTATACATTAATATTATTGAAATTAAATGCGACCTGTATCCAATCGCAGGTTAATAATACCCCCTAATTAAAGCAAACACAAAGAAAAAAAAATGAAATGTGACACCGGCTGCCATGCATCTTTGACTGCAGTATAAAGAGCGATTAACACCTCTATAACGTCATAGATAAGGCCCAGACAAAAGAAAAAATGGAAAATCAATAGTTTTATGCCTTTTAAAAGGCTTTTGGGTCTTTCGACGATGAGTACGTAGTCGTAGTAGTAAGTAATCATCGGTAGGTTTTGTTTGATATTACCTTCTCGCCTGTCTTCTGTGAGCCCGTGGTACCATTCCGGTCCATTCATGCCGAAGGTTTACGGTTATTCGCTCAAAGGAACATTAAACATAACTTTTACAGTATTATAATTAGTAAGTAGGAGTTACAACATATTGTATTGCGACAAAACATAGAATATTATTGCCCTTGCCCTAGACCACGGTCAAAGTCAAACAAGGGTAAAAAAATTCGATAAATTACGTCGTGCAATAGTGTTGTCCAATAGTAGTGATTGTTGGATATCGAAGGACGCTTTAAACAGAGAAAATATCACTCGCTAGCACGAAAAAGCGAAAATAACTAAAGTGTGAAATTTATTGAATAATATCTAAGTACAGCAAATTAGTTGAAACAATGAAATTATAGATCAGTATATAAACTTTATTTCGCAAAATAGAGAAAATGTTTCATTCTGCCAGTATGTAGTATGGTTGTATCATTTTTGTCGCGTTAAAATAGCCAACACTCATTCATCACATAAAAAAAAAACTTATGGACCCCTTTCATGGTGTAAAAATCTATCTTACGCCGTATTTCCTAATGTATTTACTATTTTAGCAAAATATGCCTACAGCAGCACTATGATTTAGTTTAAATAATGATAGTATCAAAATCGAAAGTACTGTTAAATTTTATTAATCGAAAAAGCCGCAATTTTTTATATTCCTGACAAGACTATCGATATAACGTTGCTAATGTCACAACTCTATGGTAGAGCATTGTTCCTTATCATGATTGATTACTGATGCCATGTGGATAAAAAATATATTATTGATATTAGGTCTAAGAAGTTTTAAACATTTACTTTATTACATACATCATTAATACGGTAATGCGGTTGACAGTATATTTGGACATTTCTGGTAGAATTTTCTTCCAAGCCTCAGTTTTGTGGATGGTTTGGCTTCAGCAGAATTTTCCGTCGGCTATAACTTCGAGATCCTTAAGAGGAGAGCGTACCTATTATTTTTTGTAAGGCTGGAAACGCATCGGCGACTCTCAGATATTCATGGGCGGTGATGACTTATTCTAGTAGGTATAAAAGAAATACTTACTTACCTGAGGTTTTTGGTTTATTGCAATGACTGATAAATTGTAAAGTTGGTAGGTAGTTAAAACTATTCGCGCTTGTTTCTTGTTTAGAATAATGTCGACAACTGCGATCAAAACATATGAATAGTTTGTTTTGTTTATAAAATATGCATTTCTTGTCCTGCAACTTTGTCTCCACGACTTTGCAGTTCTCCACAAGTCGAAGTAAGTATTCCTACTTACTTTGTTAGTTTGCAACTCTTTGAACAATCGGAGCCAACGCATGTGATAAAACTCTTGATGACGTGCTGTAGAACTCAGGTCCAACATTCAACTTCTTGGTTTAGTACCTACGTGTTATTTTGATGTAACTTGGTACTTAATTCTGTAGTGAGTCCATAACAGCATTAGATTACAAATAGCTGGCAAACCTAAAATCAATAAGATATACCCTAATTTCTCGGCATATGTACAATATCATTGTATTATTATGTTTTGAATACTGTCCTTGATAAAACTGATTGATGGAATGTCAGAACTGAGAGAAAAGCACATGTTTTTTATGGCAATACGATTGTAAAATGCATGCCTACCTACTAATCGACAAAGGGAGTTTAAAAAAATTAAAGAAAATAAGAAACACTTATTAGGGCCTCTTTCACCACCCCCGAGTAAGGTGTCAAGTAATTTACTTGTCAATTATAGTGGGTTCGGAGCAAATTGGCCCCTGGTCCGCGGCCCAGTTTAATTTAAATATTTTTTTCAATACATATACCAGGGGCCTAATAAGATAAAAGATCCTTCTGTAATAAAAGCAGTAATTTTTATCGCAATGATTTTTGCGATTAGTATTGTATTTTACACACTAATCAATTCAGTCACATCTTAACATTGCAATCGATTGGAACCTACAACCCTTCCATTTCAAAGGCGTTCTCATCCGCTGAACTAACATCGCTGAAATTGTTATCCAATTATCAAAGTTTAACGAGTTCAGTCAACTAATGCAACAGCGTTACTGAGCTTATGCGCTTTATGCGCTTATGAATGTAGCCAAGTGAAACATGAAGTTTGATGCGATGCTCCGCACGTGTCGGCGGGTAAGTTGTGTAACTACTTACAACATCTTACGAGAGCGTCCTTACACACTGGTGCCACAGTGTTAAAGCACTATGCTTTTTAAGGTTAGGTAAGGTCTTTATAATTTGGGTACAGCCCAAAGGATAAAGACGGGACCTTCATTTCCAGAACGCTACGTTTTCAGCGCTCATTTTTCAAGCGCACGTGCAAATTGTCGAATGACCTTCTGATCGCTATGCCATGTAAGTCATGACGTCATGTACTCTTTTCAAACCTCGTTTGTAAAAGGTTATAAACGAGGTTTGAAAAGAGTACTTCTTTCACGGTAGGCAGCGGCATGACTGTACTTGGCATTGTTGTTCAATGTTGTTGTTTATGAGCGGCGGTAACCAGTACCATCAGATGGGCCGCATGCTCGTCGGCCTACTTCAGCAATAAAATAAACCTATTATAAGCCTCTGCTGTTCTTTTCCTATCCATCCATAATATCAGTCTCCAGGTTGAGGATTGAAGATTCTTAAGAAACGTTATTGGTTAGTATTATTAAAGGGGGCTCCCAAACATGAAACTTAAAATTGTTTTGTTCAAAGCCAAAAAGGAATATTAATGATTTAAGCAATGTATAAGTCGATACTTATACACTGCTAAAATCATATTAATCATATAGGTAGTTCAGGCACAATCGACTTACAAACCAGATGGTTTGTGAGTCGATTGCGCCTGAACTATCCACCTGATTTTGGTAAAAAGTATGTAATAGTGATCTTGCCCCGTAGACCAAAAGTCATGGATTCAATTCCTACTCTGGATAGTCATTTATTATTCTCTTTGTTCACTGTCTGGGTGTCACTACACAAAAGTTGACTAACTACTTTGTGATGTCATATTTTCATAAAATAGATGTTAGTTTTGGACTAAAACTTTTGATATGCTTTTTAAGTTCACAACATATCTCGGTTATTACTAACCACGTTAACTCTTCGTACAGTCAACAGGTTATTTATTCCCCTAAAGCGCGTTCATACACTTGCCAAAGAGCGAGCCACCAAGGAAAAATTATACGAACATATTGTGTCTGTCTCTTTCACACACGTTGTATTTATTGTATCTTTTTTCCTTGCTCTTTGCCAAACAAACGCCAGGACGGGACGCTCCTATAGATACACACGAACTCCACCATCCCGCAAACTTCGTTGTCAACAAAAAATACCCCCTACTTAACCCTTAATACTCTTTAACAACAGGAGGTCTATTGGAAACGAATGGGGCTTAAGTGCCCAATCAAAACTATTTAGCTACGCAGCAAAACAACGGAGGGTCTATTGTACCGTAACGCAATTTGCGGGCCGTGCCCGGGCAGGAGTGACCGAGAAAATGTCAATACGAATGAATACGGGTTTCTAAATGCATCGGGACCCATTAGAGTGGGTGTAGTAACGAGTGTAGGGTTGATGGAGCAGTGATGGGATAAGTAGTTATTTATAAGGATGATGCTTAGAATACTTGGTACAAGTATTTAAATGGACAACATTCCCTATACATCCTATATGTATATCGTATGTACGGTCGAGTAGTAGCTCATCCTCTCACTATTTCTGGACATTTGTTCCAATCCGTACCAATAGATGACGTTGAGTATCGATTACATCGCGCAAGTGTTTAACTTTTTCGGTGTTCCTTCTTCCTTTCCTATATACTATAGATACAATAAATATTAATGAATAAGTAAGTAGATATAAATGCAATCTGGCTATTGAGCTACTTATCCAATGAAAGGTTGAAGGAACTAGGCTACTAGGAAGGTCGCCTGTAATGTGGAGAGACCAGATAAAAGCAAAAGCTAGTGACTTATCACCACTTAATACATGCCGCTATCAGAGAAGAGTGGCGGCGTGTTGTCAAACGTTGCCACTAATGCCTAAAGTGATGATCACGACCACTCCATCAAGACTGATACCAACATAGGAGAAGATGAGTGCAATAGTAATCAATTTCTGCCATCCACGTAGTTGATTGGAGGATTCAAATTAATTTTGATGTCCATCTTTATCAATCATTGGTGTCTGAGCAATACCCACCACTGGCTCTCAGTTTTGGATGCGAGTAGCGAGTCAAATGGATGAATGTAATCACTCCCGGGGAGCGAATATGATACAAATACTGCAGTAGCCCTGCGTGTGGGCTAGCCAATATCCTATACACGTTACGGCGACATGGTTTGTTGTGTGGCTTCCATTTTTGAAGCTTTCATCAGACATTGAAATTGTTTTGTGTTGGTCAATTTTTTTACCATCCAACTAACATTTTTAGTGACGCCATATGACTCTATTGACACGATATTTTTCTTGAGGTTGTTCATACTGTAAGCACAGAGTATATTATCCTCTGTGCTGTAAATGTTATCAGTGATCAGTTAAGGTGTGCAACTATTGACGAAATCTTAACATAAACATGCCGACGACATAAAATAAGTTTGTAGGTAAGTGCTTTATTTACATATTAAGAAATTTATTTGTTTTTTAATTTCTAATAAGAGGAAATGATTGAAATATTTCGAATATTTTTGGGCGTAATCATACTAGTGTAATGTTTAAGGTCGATAACCTTAAAATGCACTAATAATTAATACTAAATAATTCAATCACTGGGAATAATGTTGGCTGAATTATGCTGGCGTCTGTGTAATTAAATTAAATAGGGAAGGTATGTAAACCAAAATTTAGTTTACATACCGTGCCTATACATTCATTGGCCTAATTCCGACATAGTAGCGATGTGACTTGATTTCTATCATAGAGGCATTTGCCCTGCAATGGGACACTGTATAGGTTGATACTTACCTTGCTTATAGAACAGAAACACTAACCAAAAAAAGACAATGTAGTAATCCCTCATCAAAAACAGGTAAGGTATTTTTCGAAAAGCATGTCATCACAAAGTACACTTTGTTATTCGTAAGATAAAGTACATAATCAAAGTAAAAAATTATATGTATACTAAGTATATTCCCAAACGCAAAACTATTCTAGTTTATTTTTCAAGTGTTTTTCAAACTCGCTATTTTTGTGTTTTTATTTTATCAGGAAAATTACGGACCAAAAAAGTTTGTAAAATTATAAAAAAACACATGACGTGTTACACTGTGGTATTAGGGATAGGGAATCCTATTTTTCATATCCCAGTTATGCCAACTGACGTCTACCGACCCTTATAACCTTTGTCACTAACCTCTTCCTTTCTGAATCTTTTTCAGTCATTGGCTACGTTAGATTTTCGATTCGATTGAACGTCGATTTGAGTTAAATATTACTGGAATAAAATAAACGATTTCGAGGGCTTATGCAGATTCAAAGAAGACTTGAAAAGGTTTCTGTGAATTTCCCTTAATAAGTTTAAGGTTTTACTTGCAGGCAATCTGTTCTTTGCGATGTCTTAATAGATAAAATATAAACAGTCATTTGAATGGAAATTTTAAATATTGTAAAGTAGTTATTAGTAAACATAGTGTCAGATTTTATTACAAAAAAAGGAGGAGGGGCAGGTGTTGTTTAAAACAAAGCAACTCTAGATTTTTCAAATCAATGATCATATTTCCAACATTAGCTGTGAAACTATATTTTCCGCAACGAGTAATTTTGATTCAGTTGGTCTGGTTCCCCTTTTAAAGTAGGTCAGCCGTTACTTCGTTGTAACAACCAGACTCCCCAAGTCCTGCATCATGGTCAAAACGTGCTCTAGGCTATGAAGCAACTTTGGACGCTAGTAGGAATTACTATTACTACTATGATAAGGACCTACTTTGATAATATTAAGTAAATAAGCATTCATGTCCCTTTTCACACAGTCCTTCCATCTCAACATTGGTCAACCGACTGGTCTTTTGGCGCAAGCGCGCAGTTTAGCTCCTCGTTCCTGCCCCGAGCCGGAATGAAATGCCGTTCCAGTTCATGTGTTTCCTCTTTCTTACAATCCTGGGTTTTTTAGGCGGGGCGTGAAACGGCATTCTCAGCGGGCCTTCAGGGTGAGGATGACAGACTCAATAGGTACATTGTTTCTCTTTTGTGCCTGTCAACCTCATATTTGGATCTCACGGCCGCTTACCATCAGGCGGAGTGAGGCTACAGAAAAGAAAAGCTACTTCTCCGATAAAACCGACAGGCCGGATATCACAGATTATTCTTGGATAAAGTTTATTTTTTGTTTATGTGATAGATTAGCCAATTCGGGCCTTACTGACATTTTATTAAAGCCACAATAAATCATACCACTAACTGAAAAACGTCTCGCCTCGTAATAGCCGCAAATTGTTTCCGAGGGTGCGACGCGACGCGTAGGAACGAATTTCACGGTCGCACGATTCTTTCTCGAATTAGTCCCGAGCGGGTGATGGGTAGCAATAAACTGATTTATGGATAGAACAGTCTTGACAGTTTCAGAGTCTCGGCACATGAGATAGCGTATGTGATCGAAATCCCGGAACGACTCGAAGACCTGGGACCAAAACAACAATATTGGCTTATTCTCAGTGATCGGAAAACCTTTATTTTGAAATTTATTATGAAAAAACATTTTTCATCCAGCTTTTTAGTTGTATGAAGAACCCTCAATTTATTATATTTTGTATATTCTAGTGTGAAAATCTTAATGCGGTTCATAGATTACTATATTTTTAAGTAAATACTAATTTTCAAAAATATAGTTCTTGTAGTTTCGGAAAAAAATTGGCTGTGATATACGGCCGACGGACAGATTCACAGACAGATAGATATGACGAATCTCTTATGGTTCTTTTTTCTACCAATTGGCTGCGGAACTCTAAAAATAAGTAGGTACATGAACATTTTAACAGTAATTTTACGCCTAACGGTTAAATTTGATACTAGAATTTGAACTTTGAGCCTTGTCGGACCTCTCCTTGAGCCTTACAAATGATTCTCAATTTTACAAGCAGATTAATTAATATCGGAACAAACGAAATATTTCAGTTTTAACTCGTGTTTCTGATGGGCTTCGTCTGCGAATGTCGTGTTTGTTTCAATTGCTTATCGTGTTGATGAATTTATAATTAAACTTTTTTGTATACTAAGTATAACAATAATTATTTGTTAGTATTAACGAAACATTGTTATGGAATCGTTTTAAAAAGCGTGGAGGAGCATCTTGCGGGTCAATATGGCTGGTCCAATGGATGGGACTCCAAGCCATTCACGTCTTTTGTTATTCGAATTTTAGGGCCTAAAAGCCTTCTCGTTGTCTATAGAATTCACCTGTTTCCTCTATCATAGAATCCTAAGATTTTAGGCGGGGCGTGAAACGGCATCTCAGCAGGCCTTCAGGGAGAGGATGACAGGCCTTCAGGGAGAGGATGACAGGCCTTCAGGGAGAGGATGACAGACTCAATAGAAACTTGCTCACTAGAAGGTTGCCTGGAAGAGATCGCTCATAGTGATAAGGCCGCCTTTGTTACGTTACACCTAATATAACTAGTTTTTAAGTTTTATACCTCTGTTTTGTGTGCAATAAAAAGCATATTCATTCATTCATTCAAACTTCGTTTGTTATTTTGTGCCTGTCAGCCTCATATTTGGATCGGCTTATCATCAGGCCGTTTACTATCAGGCGGAGTGAGGTCATCTTGACCTCAATATATTTATAAAGAAACCTGTTTATAAATGGTATAGCTTATTAGTGTTATAATTTATCTAAAGAGCGTTAAACACACTTTATGGTTACAGCCCACGAGTGCAAAGAGTGTCATCATGTAAATTGATTCAGCGTCCCCGGACAACATCGTTCGGTATTCCCCCGGGATAATCTTCCGCCTTTGAATAAGTTAGAAGTTGTTTAATAATTGTTTTTTAATAAAATTATGATCGGAATCAATTAATTCAAGCGCGTCTCAGTGAGGACAACGTAATTAAATTTAATTACGTTAACGGACGGCCAAATAGACAAACATGACAAATATATAAGGTTTGACAAATGACAAATCTAAATATGTTTATGGCAGTATGCATCAGGAACAAAAGTTTTTCGTACCATTATGTGAACGGGTTTGTTATAACCAATCCGCATTTGGCAAGCGTGGTGATTAAGTCATCACACAGTAGCGTAGACTTGCTTTCTATGTTGGAGGCCTGTTGGAGGCCCTGCAATGGGACAGTATATAGGCTGATACTTTACTTTATTTTTTCACGTAAACCGCACATCATGTCATTTGGTTTCATTTCATCTTTTCATCCGGAGGTTACGAAAACCAGTATGTAAATAAGTCACTTTACTATGAATTACTCACAAGGGTCACTACGAGAGGGATTATTATTTGGTATGTAATGGAATAGTCCGGTCAAGCCTTCGACCCTTCACTAATTTGACCTGCGAAGATTGCCTAATGAATAAATGTAGGAGTCCGGATATTAGGGTTCGGATAACCACTTACAAGCTATGTTATTGATATTACCTGCCTTTTAATATGAGAACTAGAGATAGAGGTATGGTACTTATAGGCACAGTATTAATAACCTCAGATATTTATTTAGAAGCTAGTAGTCCGCCCTTACTTGTACATCACCAATCGTAACTAGGGGCGTCAAGAATACTGTCAAGGTATTCCCGGCCTGTCGTAAGAGGCGACTAAATGGGCTTTTGGAGTACGTGAGCATACCCACTACTGGAGAGTGGTTAACTCAGTGTCACGACTCCGTGAGGGAAATACTACTGGATCACACTGGATGTCCTGTAGCGCTACCATGAGTTGACATCTAAAACTGACATAACGTAAGCTATTGCTCTGTATATTTCAAATGCATCACAATGAAAGAGACAAAGCGATAGTTTTCGATAGCGAGGATAGTATTTCAAACTCATGGTAGTGCTTACTGGTAGATCGTGCAATCAGAAACTGAACTAATAATTGGCGTAAAGTCACGTGGCGAGCGCGATTATCGGTAGGTTGTACTGAGGTGGACACTCCAAGGGTTTTGGTTAGGGTTAGAGTCCCACACACCACCTTGTCCGCCACATGTGACAAAGTAAAGACCATGATGCTTTCCCCTAGAAACAGGGAATGACATTTTCTGTCATGCTAATCTGGAAATTAGTGCGCAAAGGAGTTAAACCGCAGAGTTCATCGTATCCGATTTACAAACAATCTGTACCGCAATACGGCTCCGTCAAAACTCATCAAAGTTGCAGCCGGCCATTCGTACCAGCTCTTTGCAGAGCCTTGTGAATGGAGCGGCCCACTTCCGAGCCAGGGGCGTTTAACAACGGCAGACTTGGAGGGAACCACGCTTTAGGTCCTGTGTCATCTGGTTATTTATATTGATAGGTAGCAGACAAGCAGATATATCACCTGATGGTAAACCATTGCCGCCAAGCATAGACACCTGCAACACCAATAGAGTCACAAGTGCGGCCCAATCTCTAACCTCCTTTCCTCCCAACTGGGCTTCCGGTATCCTCATTTACTCTTATAAGGGGCTTTAACTTTTCTGACACAGAATTTTCTGCCCTTTATGTCAAGTATGGTTGCCCGTGCCAAACTAAGTAATTAAGGTTCCCAACTTTTTTCATCGTTTTTTTTTTTAAATCGTATTTTAAAAAATACTGTAAAAATGTAGTACGTTGTAGGGTTACCTATCTTAAATTCGAATTTTTTTAAGTACGAATTTCATTATAGCGAAAACGTTTCGCCACATTTTTGTTTTCCACATTTTCATTTGACCGAAAAAACGATTGCCATATAGCTGATATTCCGATTATCAAGTGACATATTTTTTTAATCTATATGTTTTAAAATATCACTCAACCTTTGATAGATAAACATATTTTAGACGAATTAGTTGCCAGAAAATCGTTTTCTATGTTATTAAAAGACAAATAAGTTTATATAACAATTACATATCATAAGTATTTTATTATAATCTTCAATAATTATTCTGACAAGTTATGTGGCTCAGGTGAATCATGCATGCAGCATTCAAGCATGCATGCAGAATTCAAGCAGGCATGCAGCATGCATGCAACCGTGCATGCATACAGGCATGCAACCAGGCATGCATGCAGGCATGCAACCAGGCATGCATGCAGCATGCAACTGGGCATGCAGGCATGCATGCAGCATGCATTGTTTCTGTCACGGCTCCGGCGCTGCAAGGCTTCGGCGGTCCCACGCGAGCTTATCGTCGCAGATGATTCTCGCTCGTCACCGTAGCCTCGGCTTATTGGCCGGCTTCGCCGGCCAGCCTCAGCCGCGGTGGCGAGCAAAAAACCACCTGCTCCTCAGCTCGCGGGCCGCCTCGCCCTTCCGCGCCTACGCGGGTTTGAATTACACTCTAGGGGTAGGGCAGACAAGACTACGTGGAGTCGGTTTTGCAGCGATTCGCTTCTGTCAATACATTTTGTAGCGCAAAATTAAACACTAAATAAACCAATGTCTCGTTTGCAATAATAGGAGAAAGGTTACTTCGATCTTTAATATGTCTAGAATAAAAAAATATTGTAAGTAATACATCTGTAAAATGAAAAAAGAGCTTTTGAAAATCGGCTATTAGTTTTTCTGGAAAATGAAACATATGTAAAATAAATTTATTGCATACAATGTTTTGTCAAAAAATATATCTTCGATTCAAAACTTCGATATACCGTTTTCGAAGTTATGAAATTCGAATAATGAAGTTTCGAAAGTAAGATAGGTTACCACGTTGTAGTACTTGTTATATTATTAGTTTTAGAGTTGCAAAATATCATAAATCAAAATCAGGACCCCGGTTTCGACCTGGTACTTAAATCACTAGACCAACGGAGCGCTCCGATAGCATAACTACTCTCAATTTATATTAAAATTATGTCTTAACATGTAAATCGTCTTTACGAGGGAAGTCTTCACGAAACAGCGTCGTAATTATACAGACTAAGATCGCTTATTGTTTTGTACAACTATTATATCTAGTTTAACAATAAACAATTGTAAAGTATAGCTTAGTAAGCGAATACTTTATCTTGTTTGGGATACGATAGGATCCTCTATACTCCGTCAATTAAGTCGTGAATTTTAGGAACAATTACGGACTTCCATAGTATAACCAATGGGGCTACCATATTCTACGATGTAAGCGGCAGTGGCGCCATCAATAAATTTCATGGCTTTCTTGATGCATTATAAGTTATGATCTGCTATGTCACATGATAATACGATAATGACGATTACCACGAATGAAAAATCTTCCAAATAACTTTACGGAGACGTGTGGTCCAAATTTCACCATTTTCATTAATATGGACAGTATTTCTCTAGTGTAAAGGGGTGTCAATATCATGAAATAATATTTTATGCATGTACTCACATTCAACTGTCCAAATCCACAAAAAATGCTAAGTTGGTACCCTAGAATTACTAAATTCTTTAGCCTTTTGTTTTTCGAATGTTCTACGAATACCCAATAATATCACTCGACGTGATTTTGCTCATAAATAAACATGCAAGTCAAAACAAGATGTTGACATTCTTCGCTATACTTCAGATAATCGTGTCAAATCGCATCAGTAAACACGCCCTGTGTTACCCCATTATTACAAAACGTCATCTAAGAAAGGTTCCAGAACTGATTCTTCCTAGAACTAATTCATTCCAGAACTAATGCGGAGTGATGATCACAAATCCAAGCTATGTTCGAAAAATTCGAAACATAATTTTGCTCGACCAAGGAATCGAACGCGGGACCCCAGAATCATGGCTCGGTACTTAAACCACTAGACAAAACGGGGCTGTACATAAAATATATAAAAAATTTTTTTATACACCTCAGTAGCAAAGAAAAGAGAGGGTTGCCTGATGATAAGTGGTTACTGCCGTCTATTGACGTTGAACTCTTGAGAACTTGCCTGCATACGGTTACCTTTCATCCATTAAGAGATCATTGACACTAAAACGTGCTAAAGCTCTGATGAAAAGACAGTATTAAACAAGAATTAATATTTTCCAGCGTAAGGCCGACTGGAAAGCTCTCGAACTATAAAGCGGCTGATCGGTATTGCACCCAAGCGCGTTTCATTATGCATCCATTAAAATATGCTGGTTTACTTCTATACCATTTATAAAGAGGTAAATTCTATAGACATCACAAGGTTATTACATACTTAATGAACACCAGAAAATCGAAACGCTTGTGTGATGCAATCCACACCCAGCGCCATCTGTTGATTCAGTTTGAAAGTATTGCACCGAGACAATTGTTGTTCAATTAAGGAAAAAGTATTTTGTCTGGGTGGAAAGTCATCAGGTGATACCTCCACTCGTCTGTCACATATGCCATAAAAAGCCGTAAGTTTGGTAGTGTGAGAGCCTCGCATCGGCAGGAATGGGCTGGCTCGACCGGAGTGATACCGATACCTTAAATCTCAAAGGGCGTAATCACCAAATCATCACTTTTCAGGAGAGCCGAAACAAAAAAAAATCTAGGAATTAAATTCATAACTTTTAAACTAATAATGCCATATAAATGAAATTTGGATGTAATTATCGAGTATCGAGAGCTTTATAACACAGTTATATGGTATTCAAAATACAACCAATGTTTGCCGAACTGATTTGTGATTACGCCAAAAAAATATTGACAACTTGGCATTTACGACCTAAAAAAAAGGCTGTTCTGCAATAAGTTATGGTATAATGGCGTTTACGACTTGAAAAAAAGGCTATTTTGCTCTATTCTATGGTGTAACAGCCTAGTTAACTTATAGAAAATGCATTTTAAAAGGCTATTTTCGGTTTTTTATAAGTAAAAACACTTCGAGGAAGATACAAATTAAGAGACAAATACGGGTAGTTTCATTATTACAAAATTTATAGCAAGTACAGAAATGAAAACGATTTTATTATTTCAATTATACAACGCAATCATTTTAGTTTGAAATTCAAACGAAAGTTATTGATTTCTATAATTTTGTTTTGTTTTTAAATTAGTATAAACAATATGCATCGACAGGACTTTTACTTAGAGCTTAAATTTTAATAAGTCTTCTACCAGTACTGTGCAAAGAAGTAAAACAAACGTTTATTTTAAAAATGTTAAAGCTAGGATTGATCTACATAAGATTTAAGTGCTAGCAAAACTTCCGCCACTTTGTTTATGTTTCAGGTTTTGCGTGCTATTAACAATCTTTAATAGAAGTACTGTTGGGCAAAAGAAATAAAAGACGTCAACTTCACTATATTAACAAGAATTTAATCACAGACATCGATACAATTCGGTTCGACGAGGGGAAATGAGTGGTATATTCTGCTCATTTTCGTATTTCCTCATTTTCGTCTAGAATACTGACACTAGAGTAATTCTTCTTACGTATGGGTAGTAAAAGTACTTGCTAATTGCATGTCTGAGCGTTTTTATTTTAGAATGTATAGAAACCGGACTAAACGCGATATTCATTATGCAGTATTACTACCACTTACTTTATTTATTTTGTTTAAATTCTTAAAGTAAGTCGAGTCGTAAACGCCACTGTTACACATATCTGTCCTATACGCCTCATTCGATAGTCAGTATTTTTCACATCATTATAATTTTAACTGGTGTATCGACCGAAACCTTAATAATGAATTTTTTAAAGGTATTTACGACTAAAATTCTTGCATTATCGACGGTAAACACGTGGGCTGTAATCACCACTTTTTTGCGAATTTTAAAACTTTGATAATACAGATCGATAGAGAAAAAAAAATGGAGTAAGATAGCATTCAAAAGTCATTTTGGCCAAAATGGTGATTACGCCCTTTGAGATTTAAGGTATCGAACCATGGTCTCACAGCAAAAAACACTGTGTTTCCTGGAGTGAGCGACCCCTAATCCGGTAGAATGTGATATTGCCTGACGTTAATCATCCACAAATATTATGATTTTGTCTTTGTAAGTAATAGTGAAACCCATAGTTGCCATCTCACGGTTTAGTTTAGTATATCCACAATCAAAACAATGTCCCATAGGAGCAGAAAGGGACGCAAGAGTACTCTTGCGGTTCCCTACCGGAAGACGGTGACTAAGCGAGTTAAGTCGATCGGGAAAACTTGGATTAAGCGCATATTAAACTAGTTATAGTTGCCCGGGTGTTGTGGCGGAACTTTGAAGTGGATCATCTGTTTTCTCTCGTCGGTTATCCGAAATACCATAACATAAATGGAATGCAATCTCTCGTGTTTATCTGTTGCCGTTGGACTATAGTTTGCTGGGTTAGTGATGCTAATAAAAACTTCGGTATTAGCAGAGTAACTACATAATTATATTTTTCATAATGCAACATGTCTAACGCCTCTCTGTGATTCTCTTTAAAGAAGTAAATGTTGAAAAATCTTTAAGGTTTGTGGCATAGTTATCTCAATAATAAAGTTAACTTTTTGACATTGAAGTCAACCGGACCAAATAAACGAATAAATATAAGTAAACAGATGAACGGTGGGTAAATAAGAAATAAATGAGTATTTGAAATATTGATAAGTTCCTAATCTTAAACTTCGAATGTGGTCAAAAATACAAATTTGACCTTTACAAAAACACGGAAATAAGCTAATCAGTTTATAACCAGCCAGAATAAATCAGCTAGTCTTTAGCTCTTCCATACAAATAGTTTACGATGCGCATACGCTACGATTTCTGTGAGAAAAGTTCGTGCAGGGCACATTGATCTTACACGATCACACTTTAGTCACTCTTTAGGCAACTTTCTCTCTATTTGATCGCTCCCTCATCATGACTGAGGATCGTGGTCATCATTGAATGTGGATGGGTGACAACTCGCCCGAGGATTTCACAATTTTTTCTGTATATCAGCTCGTCACTGCTCTAACCTAAATTCACCAATATGTTTTCGTTTAGTAGAGTTAGTCAGTATTATCATCACAAACATATTAGTTACGTTACGTTGGACCAGTGACCGGCCAAAAAAACTTGAATTTTTTTTCGGGTGAGCTGTCCCATAACCCCACCCTACCTCGTTTGTGTTATCTGCTTCCATCAGTTTTAGTCTTTGGTGATAAAGAATATCTAATTGCGTATTTGTGTAGTTATTTCGGCTCCATCCTATTCGGGAACATCGCAAACTATTTGTTAGTGAGGGGTATGCCCGGGGCGCTTCCCCGCGCTTCCCGGGAACCAAGTGTTTCTGAGTTAGAGTTCCGTCCCGATACTTACATGAATCTATTAGTGAATCAAGTTGGTTGAATATTGTTACGAAGCACAAAATTCAATCAACTAAGTACATAGCAGGTACCTATGTAGTTATGTCGTTTATTGTAGCATCTCCTCAGCATCAACTAATGCGACATCTAAATTTTTGAGTTGATAGTAATAAGGCCGCCTTTGTTGTACAATACTTTTGTAATGGGGGCTACCGCGTTTGGAAAATCCGTTAGATGGCGTACGTGTAGACTGAGGCCCAACTTCAACGTCATTGGTCATTTAGTGACATTTTGACATCTCACAACAAAAATAACTGAAATGATACAATACAACTAAATTACTTACTTCTTATGTCGCGGATGTCACCAATCAGGTGACCCGCTTGTTCGTTTGACAAAAGGTTCCTAGAATGTTCCGACTCGACCTCGTAAATACGAATAGGTATATTACACACGGTACTGCAAAATGTTTTATACATTTTATTTATTAATTTGATTGACGGTTGGTTTCACCGAGTGAGTGAGGGTACCGAAAGCCCAATGGGAGGGAAAGGGGTTGAAACGTTGGCAGTGCACTTATGACTGCTCTGGAGTTGCGGGTGTGTGTCTGTTTGGGGCAATCAGTCTGCTCATCTACCACCTTTCACATAAAAATATAGATATTATACAGGATGTAACAAAAAGAGGGTATCAACCACAAAGGAAAATTATGTGTACCTTGTGTAGATTCTATACGCAAAGTTTCAAATTAATTAGAAAATATTTTAGAAAAAGATAAACAATCTTACCGTCATTCATTTATAAAATTTTGTATGCAAACAATTGTCAGGCATGCAAAGGGCGGTAACTATTCAAAAAGGAGCGGTCAAAGGGTACCTAATATCTCTATCAGCTAATTGCTCATTAGTGATGTGCGAATTGAAATTGATTTCACGAAGAATCGGATTTCTTTTAAATTATTAATAATCGTAATATTAACTACGCAGGTTAAAAACTCTAATACGAGATTTGTAAAGTGTGTCAGAATCGGTTCACTTTAGGATGATACCCCCCTTTTGTTCGACCACTTCGACTATAAAACAATGTCAGGTTTTTTTGCGTTTTTCGATTTTTTTCTGCAATTCGAGTTTCCTACGAATGCATAATATCTTTCAACCTTACGTTGAATGTCCCAAGTTCAATCCATCACAAGTCAGAGTTCCTTTTTCCTGCAATCTTATCAGTTACTTTTTTATACCAAACCCTTTGACCCTTCTCAAACCCTCGTGATACTCGAGCTCACTATTAGATTCCTTGTTAATAACAATGTCATATTACTGTGGTTTTGAGTTAAACTTCTTTTCCATATTAGGGGTTAACCTTTTTTTTTTTTTTGGTGACGAAGGGGAAAATGCCGCCGGCTCATAACGAGCCGACGTCGGCTGGCGCCGCCTTATGCACACCCGGCCGCTGGGAGGCTGCCGGGTAGTGTGGGGCTCTCCTCTGGGCTGGGCCTCTGCTAATCAGAGGCCGTCCAGAGGCATACCCACTAAAAACCCCTACGACGTTTCCCGGCAGGTCCAGGCTCGGGGTGGGAAATCGGGAAATAGGACAAACCTCATCGCCGCAGACCCACCCATGGACTGCGGGGCGCGCCAGTACGGCCCCACTCCAGTCCTCCGGGGCTGCAAAGCGCGCAGCCCCCAGGGCCTCTCCCACGGCTCTCGTAACGCACCCTCCCGAGGGGGCACCCACACTGCTGGCTGCAGTGCAGGCACCGTCGAGGGAGAGACTGCGGGGTCCATTCTCCACTCATACGCTGTTGGATGCAGCGCAGAGCGGGTTGGGGAATTAGATCAACAATAGAGAACTGATTTTACATTCTAAAACATAACTCATATACCTACTGGGTGTATCGAAGAGAGTTACATCGTTTTAAAATTTTAATACCTTGAAATATACTTCTCTTTAAGTCGATTTACTTTTACTCGTATAATTATATTATTATCAAATAGTTCGCCTTCATTTCATGTTTTTTTTCTTTTCATATTTTGCTTTAATCTTACAAAAGAGGTTTCATGTGGTCCCCTCTGTATACCAACGTTCCCAATGGCGACAAACATTAAAAAAAAAAACTTTTTTGCTTTATTTAACCTACCCGTCACCACTAGAAATTGTTAAATGTTTTTTTTTCTCGTTTGTCGCCAGTGGGAACCTAGCCAGAGGTGACGACTGAAAATAAGCCTTTTTAATCAAAACCGTAAAATATACGTCATTATTTGCCTGTCTTAAAAAAAACTGGGTTCGGTGCCATAATAGGAAGGCGTCGGGTATTCCAATCAATGCCGGGTCGGGAGAATTTATAACACCAAATAAATCTAATGTTCCACATTCATATTCATATCCCTTTGTCGTAAAAACATTGTGTTTACATCGCTATGGACAAATTTCAACAACCTGTCTTGTGTCACCTTGTACACACTGCGACTATAAGCGATGAGGGTCATTATTATTACTGTATCACAGTATGAAGATGGCCAGTGGCAAGGACAAGGAACATTTTGTAAATATTGATACAAAAGAAAATAAAATGTGACAGTATTTGTAGTAATGAACGATGGGGCAAAGCCCTGTTGGCCGACCTAGGTATCGCTTGAGAGACGTCGCTGAAAATGATCTGCGAGAAGTTCAAGGTAATGACTATCAACAAGTAGTGCAGGATCGACCAAAGTGGCGTTCTCTTGTTTCGAAGGCCAAGATTCGTTTCGGGTCACTGAGCCAGTGGAGTAAGTATAAAAAATAATCTTTAACGTCGTAAGGCCCATAAGCCTTTCAAAAGGCATAAAACAATTGATTTTCCATTGTGTCTGTTATCTGGGCGTTACGAAGTTATAAGCAAAATTTACGGACAATAACGAAGCTTTAAGCTAAACCGAAAAGGCATCACTATTTAAAGTTATAGAACTTACTGCTTTGGGTTTCATGTCTACATATGTGTTTTTTTGAGCTATATTCGGACACATCTCAGGTAAGGATTATCAATGAGGATTAGACAAGAGCATGGTGATGAAACCTTATCCCATCATTGTAGCGATGACTTGTTTTCTTTGATGGAATAGACGGCTGTATGCAGTGGATAGTAAACAGGCTGTTACTTTACTTCAAACCTATATGAACATTGTTTCTATTTAGATATACTGTGACTTGCCACGTCACGAGGGGCCCTCTAGAGTGTTATCTTACATCAACGTTATCTTTACTACATATTATTCTTATTCCAGTGTCGTCCGACCCTCTTCAAGGGAGTAAGTTTGTTTGTTCATAACGGATTTTCGCGGGGCTGTCGGGCCTATCCGTGACGGAGATCTTTCTATGTCACGGGGTGCCGATGGGACATGCTAGTAGGGGAATTATTACGTTTCTGTTAAATAAATTAACAATTATTATACTTACTTACTCCGATGGCTCAGCGACCCAAAGTGTGTCTTACAAGACTCCTCCACTGGTCTCGATCATTCGCAGCTCCACGCCAGTCGCTGACTCGCAGCTCGCGAAGATCTGCCTGCACGACGTCATCCCAGCGATATCTGGGGCACAATAAAATTATTATAAGTACACAAGAATTAATACGACGTAAATTTTTAAGCACATAACTATTAAACGCGCCCATGATCTAGTGGTTTAAGTACCTGGTAGTGATCTCGGGTTTGATTATAAAAGGTTCCCGCCCTCACTTCGTTTCGGGACTTTGATTTGCTATTATGTAGCTCAAATCTTTGCCAAAGGATGGCGCTGGGTGTCGATTACATCACGCAAGTGTTTCGACTGTTCGTGTTACATATAAACCTTGTTTTCTATAGAAGTTATATCTTTATAACCGTTATTTGTGTTTGTATTTATAATTATGTAGTTCAGAAAAAGAGTTGCTTCGAATTTTTCAAACAGAGCTCGGGTTTGTAATCACCAATCCGATTAGGTAAGCGTGGTGATTAAGCCTATTCCCATCATTGTAGTGATGATTTGATTTTTATGATGGAGGCCTTTTGCCCTGCAGTGGGGACAGCATATAGGCTAATATTACTTTTTATCTTATTAGTTCAGTTTAACTATGGATCAAAAAATCGACCCTAAGTCTACTCGATCTCTTTACACCCTACCGAAAGAACCGAAAACAAACATCACAATAATGAAGATGTGTAAGCGGTTTTTGATATACTTTTCGAACATAATATTCTCGCTATTTACATTTGCCACTTACAGTTATTTCCATATCCTGCATTATCATTTTACCGACACATTTATTCGACCTTCCCGCACAATATGTGTAATGTAACTAGAGTCGTATCCTTCTTTCTTCTTTGTCGATAAAAACAAACAAACAAAAGAGATAGTAAAAAACTGACTTCCTGTCGTATTTTACCGATCTAAAAGCTGTTAAGCCGCATTTGGTTCATAATTCAACCTTATAGGTAAATATAATAATTACAAAATTGAAAACTCCAAATCGACCAATTGCAGTTAACGCCCATTTAGATATAACTTGGCAGCACAGTTAAAACAAAACAATTTATTTGCATTGCACATGATACAGATGTTACAACTAGGAACACAGTTTTTACATATGCGCCTTGACAGGCATAGCAATTGTTTTGTTATTGCGTGATTTGACAAGCCGGATGGAGCATTGGTTGATCCTGCCTCATACCCACGCCAAAGATCGTGGGTGCGATTCTCACCCGGACAAAAAATTGTGTAACGAACACTTGTATTTGTTCAGTCCGGGTGTAATAGTATTTAAGTATTATTATTTGTTTCCTCTGTTGTCTGTAGCTCAAGTGCTTGAGCTACATAGTACTGAGTCAGGTCCAAATATATGAGATGTAAGATTTCACTTTTCGATATCTTCGAAAACTGAACTGTTCCACCTCTAGCGCCCACTGAAGTAGAAAATGTTCCCCGGCGGGAGGCGAGTGACGTGTTTTTGTCAATTCACTCGCTGTTTCGCTACGTCACTACTGTGTACATTTAAACTACGAGTTTGAATAAAATACGGGCGCCAACTTGACGATTTTGAAAAGCTTTTGCCAGCGAGATAGTGGCGAACTTCTTTTATATTGAGGACAGTCAAGATGACTCACTCCGCCTGATGGTAAGCAGATGTGAGATCCAAATATGAACCTCCTTAGCGTGACGTGTCGCTATATTTACCTTTAAGAAAACCCGTAGCACTTGTAGCACGGATTGCTACGATTCGTAGCATGGTAGCACTGTTATACCACTACATTTATTATAGAGTGAGTTTGGACTCGTAGCATGGATTACTGCGATTTGTAGCAATATACTAACCCCTAATTTTATAAGAGAGATTAGAACACAGAATTTTTGTCCTGTTAGAATAAAATAGCCCTTGCTTTTACCGGTTCGTTTCCCATGTAAAACATGTACAGTAAAAAAAATACAGGCTGCTTTCCTTAAAAAAATGTTTTCTTTTCCTATCTACAGTATTAATAGTTCTACTTTCCATTCACATGGGACTAGAAAATTCCACCCCGTATATTAATAAAATAGCATAAGTTGGTTTCCATAGAAAATTCCGATTAAGTAAGGTAATGCTCTAGTTCTCATCAATAGGATCATTTAGTTATGTAAAAGTCATTTAAAGTGCAACAAAACACTGTATGTAGCATAAAATTATCTCTGGGGTGGATCTTCATTCTATTCTAACTTTGTGACTATAATTTGCAAATATTTTATCTCAAGGAAGACTCAGCTTGTAATAAATTTATAGACAGCCTGAAAGACTAATCTTATTTAATAAAAGGCCGGCGTAAATCAAGGAACAACCCAGTGGAAACGTAATCTATTTCAGCGAGGACTAATTAATAGATTTTCAAATTGAAAACTATCTTTATTTAAATAAAATAATGTTTCGGAGGAGAATTTTGGACGGTAATGAAAAGATGCACTTTCAAAGAAATGTTTGTATTTTAGGATAGATTAATCAGATACAGAAGTGGCGCTACTTAGAATATTAAAATATGTAAGACCTGTCGAAATGTGTTTGTTTTAAATTTTTTTATTTGATTTGTTGGGAAAAGAAAACAACTCTCTTCGCCAAAAACCTGTATTTCACAATATATTTGCACGGGCGGCCGCTAGTTTAATATAAAAATGAACTTGTAAAATAAATAAATCAAGGAAAAACCGAGTAAATTGTGAAAGGCTCGCACGGCTCTGTAATCAGGTTGAGCGGGAACTATATTAATTGAATAGATGGTCGCCTGATAGACTCTCATCCCTTGAGTCGGGGTATTATGTGAGGGATATTATTCATGAGGATTGTGGGTTCGATATGAAGCGAAAGTAAAATAATATTTGTTATAAACTTTTTTAACAAAAGCAGTTTTTTTTTTTTTGTAGATTGATGTTTTAAAGGGGCCACCAAATTCAAATTGGGCTTGCATGTAAACCTTACATTATCTTAACTATAGCTGACTCTCACCATATAAAAATCAAAATAGGTGACTCAGGTGAAACCCAAAGTATAGTTAATTATACAAAGTGGAAAACCATTCTTAAGCATTTGAAACTTGGGAATAGATTGTACATGGTCCTTTGTAACTTTACATTTATCTTACCATAGCTGACGTCACCATATAAAAATCACACTAGGTTTCCAAGGTGAAACCCAAAGAGTATTATAGTAAACTAGCGGCCGCCCGCGACTTCGTCCGCGTGGAAAAGTAACTTTTTACCCCCGTTTTAATCCCTTACAACCCCCTTTTCGCAATAAAAAGTAGCCTATGTTCTTTCTCAGGGTCTAGATCACCTGTATACCAAATTTAATTTAAATCCGTTCAGTGGTTTGGGCGTGAAAGAGTAACAGACAGACAGACAGACAGACAGACAGACAGACAGACAGACAGAGTTACTTTCGCATTTATAATATTAGTATGGATATACCAAGTGAAACAACTCTTAAGCATTTGAAACCTTAGGAAGAGATTGTCCATGGTCCTTTGTAAAATTAATAATTAATTGTTTTTTTTTTGTATTTAGAAATAATTCATAAATAGGTGTTGCTAACAGACTAAAGATGCATAAGAAAAAAAATACAGTGTTAATTTTAATAAAATTTTAATAATGTGATATAAAACCTTATCAAATAAATGTGACACAGTGGATATAAGACCCAATAAAAAAAAATGCCGTCATTTAAGACCTTTACTGTCATAATACCTCTATCAGAAACCAGACCCTGTATACAAGGTAGAGTGTGGACTTGAATCAGGTTACGTGTGCCGAGGACAAATTGAATATATGACCGGCTCAATGGACTTTGATCCTTGGGTCAGAATCACGACTCAAGTCCGTAACTAGCAAATATGTAATCTATCTACATGTTCCCTATCTGATTGCATACACTTTTTAGGCTTAATAGATGTTCAGTCAACTCCAAAAATATGAATACACTTTAGGACCTTGTCACAATACATATGTATAAGAACGACTTCTACTTTCTTATACATTATGTATTGTGACAAGGTCCTAAAGTATATACATATTTTAGAGTTGACTGTACAGTAATTACAGGGTGTATCTGTCAACATTTACGGATGCTAATGTCAGCTTAGTTAAGCATAGTGGCTACCAACTATTCTTAACAACATTATTTTGTTCTATGATTTTGAGGATTAGCATTAAAAAAACTACTTTTCTTTCGGTGATCCGTCTGCTCGTCTGCCACTTACCACATTTTTTTTTTGGTAATTTTAAGTCACATGTCATGACATGGTATTTTCGGAATTTGAAATCAATGACCTTACTAATCATGACAGCGTTGTTAGTATCTCTTTTTCTAGCGCTTTTAATATTTTATTATGAAACTAGATAGATGGCGCTGTGTCCAATTACATCGCGGTAAGCGTTTCGTCTGTTTTCGGTTTACCTTATAGGCCGTTGTTCGTTGTCTATAGAAGTTATCTCTTTATAAATAGTATATAGAAGATTATGAATCTAAAGAATTTTAAGGATACTTTCTGATATCCAAAACGTAAGTCCTTTGTTTACTTTCAGACCAATTGCACGATATTTTCTGGTATTTATTTAGCTAGCAAGTGTATTTATTGGCAAAACGAGGGCAAGTTTGATATTATTTTCCGCTCTCCAGTGATTTATGTAAAGCCTGTGCTGAAGTTTTTTGATTCCCTCACCGCGAAAGCTGACTGTATTTTCCTTTTATCTCTCAACGTATAATTTGTAAGTTCAGAAGAAATTTTGGAAACTTTCTTAATTCTATGATTCCGTCTTTCTTCTTACACACCTACGTGATAAATTGCTGTTTGATAAAGTTATTTTGGTTGACGCGGATTTTGGCACTAATTTTATATACCTAAGATATTTTCCTAGTTTATAAACTTTATTTTTATATTATTTATTTTGAAGTTTCGTGAATTCGTGGTAGGTAGGTACCTATATTTATTAACATTACGTCTTATACTCGTAGCTTTTAATAAGCAAACGATCAACATGCTTCTAACGACACCTCTCATTTGTATAATAATGATAGTATCATAAACCTAGTTTAGAAGTGATTGTTATACATTCTCGCAATCGTGAGGTTATTGCAAGGAAACAGTTAATGTTTACATATTTGAAATAATAAAATATGTTAAAAAAATTTTTTTTTAATCAATACCCCACACGACCCTGTCAAGAAAAAAGTTTTAGTACCTCACTAATACATATAAATATAATGGACTACAGCGCTCTCTAGGGGACTTAAAATCCCCAAGAGAGCGCTGAAGTCTATTTAACGTAATATTATGTAGCCTATAACCAGCGAAAAATTAAAAGGTTTCTAACGACACCCCAATTAATTAATCCTACTAGTTTCGAAGGTATTAGAGAACAGGTGATCATCCATACATACATAGGTTAAAATCACAATCCTCCTTTTTCTTTCGCCGTAGTCGGGCAAACCACTTCTGCTATCCTGAACTCGCTAACTATCTTTCCACGAATGACGAAATAATACGTCAAGAGCACTAAACCGATTTAGTGCGAGTTCCTCTAGTTGAAAACAATTGCAGGTTCCAATCCCAGCGTCCCCCGTAACAATAGCTATCACTCGCAACCACTCGCCGCACTCGTCTAGTATTATCCTGAGATAAGCCCGGACTTGCGAATGCATGGATGCGACACACACTTAAAAGCTGACGGACCCCGTAAATCCAATATGGCGCGCTAACCAAGATGGCGGAGTACTTATATTTAATCCCGCAATAACTTAGACAAAGTATCAATAGACCGGACACGTAAATAATAATACTCGTGGAAACGGAATAACTACATATTACAGATATTGCTAAGAGTATGTAAAAGAGACAGAATATTTTTTTTGTCTTTGTCAGAGTTTAACTTTTTTTGTTGGGCACACTTCAAAATGTGCCCATCACATCGAGTTGCCATAGCAAGCCGTATTTATTACTACCGTAATAACCAACCAAATTCAGTCGGAGTAAGAGATAACAGGCTACCGTACTGAAGATTCACATCGATCCGCCATTTTGTAGTTATTTTTCATTTGGCCGGGCTTAATAGATATCTGTCCCTTGCGGTGATACGTGCTTGGCCTGTCTATTTGATCCTTTGTTTAAGCACGATAATTATCACTCTAGCCTGAGGGTGCTGCAACGAGCAAAGCTGTAGGTCTTCGCTACGGATGGACGCGTGGGGATCACAAGGCACAATCCACAGAGATTTATGGATGAAATACTTGACCACAATCGCACAGATGGAAAGCGTCGAAGACATCCAGAATGTTACGCGTTTTACTACTACTAAATTCCCTGTGCAGTCTAACTTTAAAGATAAGAATACATGCAGATTGTAAGATCAGATGAGATAAATTATGAATAATATGGTACAGTTTAGTTCGTTAAAATGGTCAGTAGGTTTAGGAGTAGAAGTTTTCAAATATCCCGAGGCAAAAATTGTAATACTGACTGCACGAGTCTTTGCATTTTGAACCATAAAGTGTGTTACAATATGGCTGAATATTTTATAACTTAATTTTTGACTGCGAAACTATATTATTATGCCACCAATCAATCATGTACTAGACATAAGCCGTAACTAACCATCAGCCAATCCTCATTCCTTAATTTGCAGCCAGTGTACCCTAACTAACGAATTTGGGTCGCCCATCCGCCCTAAGGACTTCCCACGCAGCTTTAGGTATGTGTATCCATAATAATAATGTCCACGATATGTTGGCTACGAAAGCCATTCAAACGATCAGTCAACAACTCAAGATATTTATGAGTAGGTGTGTGCAAATACAAGTGCACTACAATCACACACACATCAATCCTAGTAGTAGTAGTAGTTCCTTCGTTGTTTCTGGTTTCCATAGTACAAGGGAAAACCTTAGTTTGGGACCAGGACAATGTATGTGATGTTGTCTCAATTTATTATTATTATTTTATTTTTTTTTCAATCTTTTTGCCCTTAACTTTGATGCTGAACCTCTTCTTCTTCGAAGAGGCTTTGCGAAGAACCGACATCTGACGTGCAACCCAAATCATAAGTAGTTATTGTACTTTTGATTTTATTTCTTTTTATGTGATCAGTTTTTTAGAAGACTCAAGTGATTTTACGTGCTTTCCAAAGCTCGATTTTACTTTATTTCTTAAGGCTAAAGGCCAACATGGTTTAATTTAAATACATTTTAAAAACACTGCTGCGGCACAATGTTATAAAGAAATTCAAAAACTGTTTATTTTAATTGTATTGTTATCACTCTGGTGCTAAGTACAACGCGTCCAATTCATCCCAATTCAAATGTCCTATGAATTTGCTAGTGTCATTTTCGGATTGATTATGACCGATATAGAATTTTGATCTGGTTTTCAAGAGTGAAAGCAATCGTTTACCATCGGATGACTCGTCTGCTTCTCTGCCCTCAGTATTAAATAAAAAAAACATTGCCAAAATATCCTTGTAGACTATATAAATTGTCATATCTACAGATTCCTGCCTCCTTGAGAGGGATAACTTCACCGACCGAGGGACCCGACACTAAGCTCCAATTCCGCACAACTTTATTACAATCATACCTGTTGATTTTATATGTCTCGACGTATCTTCGCTCCGTATTTATATTGATTCAAACGAGTTTTATCTGAGCTCTGGGAGTTTGATGTAGGTACTGTTGCGATTGATTGATACCTTTTGAAGAACTTGTCCAAATGACGCATTTTCATGTTTGTTTCTTTTTATACTGGACGAGTTAAATATCTAAAGAATCTTCATATGAAATAATCACCGCCGTTTATGAACATCTACGACATCAGAGGGGGTGCTGATGCGTTGCCGGCTTTTTAGAAAGATGTTGTACATTCTGCTTTGAAGGTCCCTAAGTCGTAGACGCCGGGGAATACTGCTATAGCCAAACTGTTTAAAAACGGAGGTATGTGGTGGAAAGTGCAAGAAACACGTGATTTGTACCTCACTGTTGTTTACGCTTTGCGAATTATATAAAGACCTTGTAAAATTCGCAAGCGTAGCAGGTCTACTAGACAACTTCTGAGTAACGCGCTCGCTTGTCCTGTGTTTTGCGCGAATCATTGTAGGCGCCAAAGGCAACAGGAGAAATGTTGGCAGCGCATTGGTAACTCCACTGGTGCTGTGGATAGCATTAGTTAATATTGCGGAAAACGTTTAAATTTAAGTAAAACTTTCAAGTATTTAACTTTGAACACAAAATTCAATACAAGGATTGCGAAATCAAAACTGTCATTTATGAAAAAATAAACACCGTTCGTGAGTATTTGTGCCAAACGAACCTTCAAAGCTGAAAGTACTTAATTGCCATCTCAGAGTTGTTTAACTAGCGCCGATTACGAAGGCGCCTATTAGAGGGACCGATCGCTTTAATTTAAGCAAAGCGATACAGCGGGGTAGAATTATTGCATAGCTAGGGGTGTGAATCGATGGACATCGATTTGTTGTTGACAGCAGAATTTTATGATATTGTATTTGACTACGACTGAAATATATTGATAATCCCTTAAAGAAGAACCGATGCTATATTTTATTGGGCAAATTAAGAAAAACTAAGGATACGATAAACTACTGTTTTTTTCCATCGAGTATTTTTTTTAATCAGTTTAAAGTCACGTTATGAATAGGTTTTGTTCAACAACTATATAATTAATTTTAGTCCGAGCCAAGTTACAAACTCAAATTACTTAACTCAATTTTTTTTCTAACCCTATATACTTTGCTTGGACAGTCCAATTTAGAGACATAGAAATTTTGGCTGGTTACATTACTTTAAACTTAAAATAATAAGTATTAATCGTAGTAACTGCGATAACAAGGCGCCAAGATCAGGCATTTGCATTCAAAACTTATTTTGATTGTTGCAGGATGCTGGGCGGCGTGGGAGGGCGGCATGCGTCGGTGCGCAGGCGCGGCAGCTCGCCGGGCGTGCGGCGGGTCGGCGCGGGCGTCGAGTCCCCGCCGGCGTCGCCGCGCCCCGTGCGCCGGCGCCGCGCCGCACTCGCCGCCAGCGACCACAAGACATGCGCCCTCATCCACACCCGGCTCAAGCTGGGGGACATCATGTGAGTGACACACCTGCCTCTACACATATTACTCATTGATACGAGTCGGCGCGGGCGTCGAGTCCCCGCCGGCGTCGCCGCGCCCCGTGCGCCGGCGCCGCGCCGCACTCGCCGCCAGCGACCACAAGACATGCGCCCTCATCCACACCCGGCTCAAGCTGGGGGACATCATGTGAGTGACACACCTGCCTCTACACATATTACTCATTGATACGAGTCGGCGCGGGCGTCGAGTCCCCGGCGCCGCGCCGCACTCGTCGCCAGCAACCACATGACATGCGACATCATAATGACACACATGCCTCTACGCATACTCATTGATAAACGTGCTTGTATCACCATAATATTTCAGTACTATACGGAAAATGTTAATAATTGAGATCTGGTTTACAAAGCGCGAGCTGCTACCTTGCAGTTTAAACGTCAAAGCATGATTAGATCGTGCTATATCGACTTAGTACTAAAGTAGAAATAAATAGTGCATAAAAAACAAAAGCCTTCAAATAGCCATTGTGTCACAACAAGCAACCAACAAAAAAGACCGGCTGAAGCAGCACCTGCGCTGTTTCGCCGAGTGAGTGAGGGTACCGTAGGCCCAATCAGGCCCGAGTAGGGGGAAATGGGATTAAAGGTTGCCAGCGCACTTGTAACTCCATTGGTGTTGCGGATACCTATTGGCGGCGGCAATCGCTTAGCATCAGGTGATCAGTCTGCTCGTCTTCCACCTATAATATAAAAAAACTTTCATTTCATTGTACCAAATGCACAATATCATAATGTCAAACCGAGTAACTGTCTACTGAGAGTAGCTATGTAAACCAATCTAAACCTAATTCTTGCCACAAAATACATATTGACACAGAAGGTTGACTGCCCACTAAGAGCTAAAGATATGTCATGTACTCACGCATGCGCACTAACGGGCAAAAACGCCTTTTCGACCACATTAATCCTAACTTATGACATAAGATTGTCAAACTGTCGAGGTCTATGGTAGAGGCCACGCTATGTACTCATGCCGGGCAACAACCCTAGCATATGTCAACGAACTCTTCTAAATTCAAAATCAGGTCAAAGTCTAACTTCTGTGTGTAATTATTTTGTGTTCTTGCCTTTCAAATTGTAGGAAAAAAACGTAATCTTTATTGAAACGTTACTAACCATCAATATTTAATGGCATTTCTAACAATTTTACGCTTTTGCTCTGGCAATACAAACACAATTTCCATTAATTTCCCGAACAGCACAAGTTCGTAATGTTTCATTAGAGTAGGGACGGCTTCAGGTAATTGTGAAGTTGGTAACAAAGTTAAATTCCATTAAGGGAGTGTTTGTATCGAGTTATCTTCTAAATGTATGTAAAAATGCTTAAAGGATTAAATACCAGAAAAAAATAGTCACTAAAACAAAGATGATCATCAAAATTTGATTTTTACTGACACGCAGATTTTATGAGCTGCTTAAGGAGCTATATCGACGAAACTAGCAACGAGAACCTATTTATACTGATCAAATAAATGCGCCAGATAATCACACAAATCAACCTGGTCTCAAACTGGGGCAACCCCTGTACTGATTGTGGCGACAATATGATATTAAAAAAAAAGTAAAACTCTACAAACTTAGATGCAAGTAAATTGGATGTTTAAGTCGCAATACAATATACATTTTAACACGTGAAAAGTAGGTAACAATAATGTTAATTATAAAAAAAAATAAAAAAACAGCCACTTTTAGCAATAATAAACATTATTGTTTCTTGTCACGTGTTAAAAATATTATATTGCATCTCGAAAAATCTAATTTACTTTGATCTAAGTTTGTAGAGTTTTTTTTTTAATATCATACTGTCGCCACAATCAGTGTGAATAGGTTGGCGGCGCTAGTTTCGTCAATTAACAATTTTTTTGTAGCCACCTAAATGCCGAATCATATAAACAATATAAAAAAGTTCAATGGAAAATAATCATTATGAACAAAATGTACAAAAACTTCTAACATACAAATCCTAGAAGTAGCGTGAACGCGGTACAAGTGTCGCTGCCACTGAAGATTCTATTCGCAAAAGAGCGTTAGTTATCATTTCGAAATATAAACGTATTATGTATGTATAGATTACGAAAATGAAATACAATATTTTGAATTCGACTTGGATGACATTTTTCGAAATTTAAAATGTCTATTCTGTAAAGCTTCGAGTACAATGACAGCCCTGTTAGGATCACTTTTTCAAAAACGCGTTCAGATAGTTTTTTAAAACATTTTTTGCTATTTCATTGGCCAAAAAAATATCACAAACACTCAATTTTTCCAAATAGCGCCCTCTAACCAAGTTTTCTGAAACTCTTCGTAGCGCTTTGCTACGGGTTCACTACAAAGAGCTACGACTGCTTTAGCTACGCTGTGCTAGGTACGAGCTAAGTTTCGTTTCAGTATTTGTAGCGCTAGTGTGACCGTGGCGAAAAACGGAACTAACTTATAGTTAACGTCCTCTTACCACGCCATCTATTGGAACGCTAGAGAATTCAAACTCTAAATTGGATTTTCCTACTTACCTACCCATTTCAGAACCGTATGCTTTTGTTTGTACAAAATCTGGAGCCTAGGTATTTTAGAACCAACATGCTTTTTTCCTCTTTCAAGAAATGTCTTGATGAAGCAACCTTACAGCTTCAAAAGTTCAAAGCATAGCATATAAGGATCAAGCACAGATCAATGTAGATGGCGCTACCAGTTCAGTCGTTCTTTAATGCTGTACATATTTCCATTGTAGGTAAGTATTTTTTTACAATAACTATGGATGAATAGCAAAATGTCTGCGATATAATTATTTTTCATTAAGATTGATTTATATAGAAAACTCAAAGGTTTAGGACAGATTAAGCAATGGTTAGGACAAATGACCTAATCATTGCTTAAGTTATTGTTCAAAAGAAATACACACCTACTTGTATAATAATTATGGTTAAATTTTAAACGAAAACAGATGCTTAAAAAGTTTAGCATCTGCAAACTCTAATTTCAATTACGTACACCATATCTCATTTGCACCGTTGATCTTTCAACAGTTTTCCGGTCAACCATCGACGGCCGTTTCCGAATTCAATTTACAATATGGCTCAGCCATTCGACCCCGTACTCATTCCGTTGAAGTCGTGCGCTCACCATCTCAGACCGATGCAAATGGAACGATAGTGAGGCGACTTAAGTCAAGTCGAGTCACTCACTCATCTTAAGTTGAGTCACTCTAACTCATTTCTAATAGTGTCACTCTAATTTATCAGGAGTCACTCTGATTCAATTCGAGTCGAGTCACTCACTTACCTCGCTTCGAGTCACTCACTTACCTCGCTTCGAGTCACTCTCACTCTATTCCAGTCGATTCATTATTACACAAATCAAAATAAGTCTCTTGTTTACTTAACTAGCCGAGTCACTCTTACAAAACTTGAGTTATGGCTGAAATTCCTTACTTGCAACCTATCATTACTATCGAGTAATCCGTCTACTCGTTAACCATCTATCACATAAAAAAATACCTTATGTACTCGATATTAATTCCTCAAATGGTTCAATGACGATACTTTGTATAAAATTTAATAAAATCAATGTAATTAACCTTTGCAATCTGGACCCGTCTATCAATCGTAGCGCAACATTCTTTATTCATGTCATAATGGGCAGTAGGTATAAATACTCGTAATATTGATTGGTTTTGGATCTTATCTCGAGCTCATTTAAGGTTCAAAGTATGGTGTCTATTGTCTAATGTTGGTGTTGACAGGGCCTCATAAAGGTTTAATGTGCCTCCAGCTGTAAGAAATACTGATTACACAAAAAATATCTGACTCAAAATTTCTTTCAAAACTCAAGTGACCTCGTGTCAAGTAAATTGTAAAATGACTCGAGTATCACAATTTCACTCAAGACGCTTCACTACGAAGCAGCTACTTCCACGTGGTCCGCCATTATTGATTTCCGGCGCTAAAACGAGACAGCGCTATACCACAATTTGTTGCACTATTTTTCGTCTCCTTCTTTCGCCAATATATGACCTATTTTTATGCCGCTTTCCCTATATTAATACAGACTAAGTAATTAGGTAGAAAGTTGGGTCCGGTAATCTATATACATAAAGCTATGTAGGTTTGTTTAGCGTTGAATGCTATGGGATTTTATTGTCGTTGTGTTTAGGTTCATTCATACAATAACACTTTGGTAGCATTTGGAAGGAGCCATGTTTACTAATAAACGAAAGGGAAGACAATATTTTGAAATGTTGTATTGTTAAAATGTTATGATTGAATCACATTTATGTAAACTGTATTTGAAAAGTGATGACCCTGGTTTGTAATTTACATGAATTTCTACTCTCTACATTACATAATATTGATTTGCAATTCGCAAAACCAAACCAAAGATGTATACCTTTAAGAAAATCTTTAGTAAGACTTAGTAATGCTAGTTCTGCTCTTATTGTCAGCTAGAGTACCTATGTAATGTCTCTGTAGTCTGTAGAAATACACCAATATTTGGAAAGCATAATCTACATTTGTAAAATGTTAAAGTTTTCAAGTTGTTGTATTACCTTGCTTAGTAGTGTAATAATAAAACAAAACAAACATACGCAAATCACGCTAACCCATGTACATGTCGAGTTCAAAAATATGTATACACTTTAGGACCTTGTCTCAGTACATATGTATAAGAAAACGACTTCCACTTTCTTATAAATATGTATTGTGACAAGGTCCTAAAGTGTATACATATTTTTGAACTGGACTGTACAAAAATAATTTCATAGTAAGAGATATCGCATTCACAAACGGATCAGCTGTTCCTTACATTATACTGAATTTTCTGTAAAAAAAAACACATGTTTTATTTTAATGCCTACAATTCCTTTTTTTGATGTCATGTCTCCGAATACGCATTTTATAAATCTTCTTCGTGATTATTATTGCTAAATAGAAACATTTGCTAAATATATTAACATATTCTCATATCATTTCAGCAAACATAGTCAGTGGTGTTTATATTTATTATCTTTCGTTTTTTACCTGGATGCCTGAACTTCTCCCCTGAAAAAAATATTTATGACTACATTATACTGAAGCTAACCAACATATTGAAAATTTAAACAATTATGCTCTTTCTAAATTATAACAAAACATTCACATAGGCATCTACATAATTCGTAAAGTTGTTACTCAAAATCTGGAAAAAGGGACATGTACCAAATTATTGTTAAGACACCATCGATGGCACACTGGAGTCATTTTAATAGTGGCCCGCCCTCACTTCGCTTCGGGACCTTAATTCAGAAATGAGCCAATAGATGGCGCTGTGTCCAATTACATCGCGCAAGCGTTTCGTGTTTTCGGTTTACCTATAAGCCTTGTCGTTGTCTATAGAAGTTATCTCTTTATAAATAGTATAGAAGATAGGTAGATAGTCACAGAAACGAAATAGGAGATGCAAACGTGTATCGACTATGGACACTCGATTTATCCCATCCATATCGATAACCGGTACAGTCGGTTTGTACAGAATTCCGATATTTGGCTGCAGCCGCAGGTGAGCCTGTTTGCGGAGGGATCAGCGGGGGCATATTCGGAGAGAGAGGTTTTGATGCTCAATATAAAGCGCAGGGAGGGTAAGCTGGCATTTGGTTTCTAGGACGGATCGGAGTTTTAGCATGTTGACTGTTTTGTGTGTTTTGAATGATGTAAAGATTGTTGTAACGATATTGGTCGATTGGCCAATGAAGCTCTGTATTTAGGATTATGTATCCAAATGACAAAAAAACAGAAATCTTATAGATTCGTTATGTCTGTGTGTCTGTACGTTACAGCCACTGTTTTTCTGGACCTATAAGAAGGATGGATAAGTTTTTGAAAATGTTTTTTTTATTGAGGACAATCAAGATGACCTCACTTCGCCTGATAGTAAGCGAGAGAGATCCCAATATGAGGTTGACAAGCACAAAAAAACAAACAAAGTACCTAATGAGCCCTTCATCCTCACCTTAAAGGCCTGCTGAGATGCTGTTTCACGCCCCGCCTAAAAAATCCAGGATTGTAAGAAAGAGGAAATACATGAACTGTAAGGGCATTCCACGACTTGATGGCTCGGGGCAGGAATAGGAGCCAAACCTCTTGGTGCGCCGTCATTATCTGGATGGTGATATTGAGCTGTTTTATATTTTTTTCTTTACTGAATGTCTGAGAGACATTTCCAAAGTAGCACAATGTGTCCCACTCCAACTTTTAAAATAAGAATATGACGGGCCAGTTAGCTAAGGAACACTAAGGCGTGGCTCCAAGGTTAATGACTTGCATCTCAACCGGCGCTCAAACCACTGAGCCAATTAAACAGTTTGAAGACAGACTCAAAGCTTCTAAACTAGTGTCACTAACTTCAATGAGACAACAGAGCAGTAAATTCCTGTAAGGTACGGTTGTGCTAAGTAGTAAATCAGAGGATTAGATGTGTCCGAACCAGAGCGGAGGCACCTGCAATGGTGTGGCAAACCGTCTTAATTTCTTGAGATAACCTATTATACTTACATTAGAATGGTTAGGTTGGGGTTCTGCATTCGCTTTGTGAGGAAGGCGAAGATGGTCCTCTTTAGTCGGTTTCTCGTATCCTCTTCCCATTCTGGCATAGACGGAAACACCCCTGAGGTTTTAATCGGTAAACCTCTGCTGACGCTTCGGACCCATGACATCTTCCAAATATGGACGATGAAGGAGAGTCCCAGGGGTTTTAGTCGGTAAACCCCCTCCTACAGCGGGGGAAGTCTTTCATCTTTGTGTGGTAAACTTGCCTCCTGCCCGTAAGGAGTATTTGAAAAACCCAAAAGCTCTAATTCGAAATTTCGAGAATGATGTGAACGAGCGGTAAACTCTATAGACATCGGCATAATATAAAAACTGAAACTTAAAACACTAGCGCGAAACAATCGACACCTAGCGCCATCTATTGGCACAAAAGGCAATTATGTCTGGAAATAAAGCAAGTGCGGGCACTACAAGTCTAGTATACAGAGATCCGGTACAATAATACGCGGAATAGGAAATCCAACCGCATTTTCACTGTACTCGTACTAGTGACAAACCGCATACCCTGCAAGTGCGACGAATGCAAACCGCCTCTAAAAAGGCCAAACAATAATGAAAACCCGCGAAACAAAGGCGCCCTCAGTTTGTAGGCCGTCGCTTTGTGCCGGAGCAAATGCACACTTCACACCAGCCGTGCATCTAGCAACGTAAGGGGATAACAGAAGAGTTACACACTGTATCTAAGTTACCGGCAAAGTGTATACTGTAGGCACTATATACAATGGTAGGCAATGTATAATATTATATTATAACTAGCGGCCTCCCGACTAGTAGAGTTAGTTACCGTTAATTATTTTGGACAATCCACACAACATATTGTTATAAATTGTAGACTAATTGTGTTATTCTGATATATAATAAAATATTATTGTATGGTTTAATTAAAATCCATTCGGTAATTTTTGCGTGAAAGAGGAGCTAACGCCCATCCGTCCATACTTACAAGCTTTCACGTTTATACGAGTAATGTATTTTTTAAATGAAGCTTTTTTGATTGTATAGATAGCTGTGCGACTTGGGCAACATGGGTGGGTATCTATTTAGAAAATATCTTCCCCGTGGCCATTTAATCCCACTAATACACTGGTCATCACAAAAATTGGCCCACCCTATTTTTGTACTATTGCTCTTTATAAAGATGATCTCTTATCTTCAAAGATAAGCGTAGTGACTAATTTGTGGGAAAAATTACGTTGTAAACAATACGATTATATGCCTACAATTCGTTTCTTTATAAATATTATAACATGAGTTTTCCTGTAAAATGCAGATGAGATGCCGATTTTGGTGATGACCAGTGTATTAGTGGAATAAAATGGCCAAGGGGAATACATGTTCTAAGTAGATACCCACCCATGTTACCCTAGTCTCACCGCTACCTACACAATCAAAAAAGCTTCATTGCAAGCAGCACCTAATGGTAAGCGATTGCCGCCGCCCATGGACACCTGCAGCAGCAGTAGAGTCACAAGTGCGCTGCTAACCCTTTTTCTTAAGCCCCTTCCCCCCCAATGGGCCTCCGGTACCCTCACTCTCCCGACAAAACACAGCGCAGGCGCTACTTCACTTGCAATTTTGTTTGTTTAAAATAAAACATGTCTTTAAACAAACAAAAATAACCATTATCGACCTCATCACACGTTCTCGACCAGCTATTAGTGTGATTGACTATTCCTCCCACAAACAAGCACGTAAAGTGAGTCCAGTAAAATTCCACAAAGAACGAAATGATTACCCGTTTCGCAAACATGTCGGCGCAGGGCCGGACTGGGGCTTAGGGCCCGGGTATATAGGAGGGGGCAAGGTCGCAGCAGCAGTAACGCCCTGTTGGTTTAGTGGTCCGTGATCTCGGGGCCCCGGGTTCGATTCCCGGGTCGAGCAAAAGTATGTTTCGAATTTTTCGAACATAGCTCGGCTTTGTGATCACCAATCCGCATTAGGCAAGCGTGGTGATTAAGCCTAACCCCATCATAGTAGCGATAACTTGATTTCTATGATGGAGGACTTTGCCCTGCAGTGGGACAGTATATAGGCTGATACTTAAGGTCGCAGTTGAAGTTTATAAAAGCAAAAGTGGCACTGTCCAAAAAAATATAATATAGAAATATGTAAGGAGAAATATATTTCTTCTTAATCTCTAGATTATGTAGGAAGAGCTAGTGCCATACGGAAAAGAGCCTCTAGCAAGTACCGATCGTGACTCTCATGATTCGGTCCGTATGCCAAGAAGGCGAGAAGGACCATAGGAAAGGGGTGAGTCATGTCCAAAAAAATATAATATAGAAATATGTAAGGAGAAATATATTTCTTCTTAATCTCTAGATTATGTAGGAAGAGCTAGTGCCATACGGCAAAGAGCCCCTAGCAAGTACCGATGGTGACTCTCATGATTCGGTCCGTAAGTCAAGAAGGCGGTAGAGACCATTGAAAGGTGGTGTAAAGTCACGTGTACTAATAAACAACCTTATTCAAATATGAACCTTATGGTTCGGGCATAGAAGTCCGCGTTTAATATAATATGTCTATGATACGGTAACAATAACATTATTTAAGTGATATCCGGTTTACGTACATCACGGAGACACGTAAGCGCTTATTTATTAAAAAGAGGTTTCCCTTGTTCTGCCCCTGTGTTGGCGTTAATAAAACATATCGATTTCTCATCAGTGTTCAGTGTTGAGGAGTCATTGAGAGCTGAGGGCTGAGCCGCGCGGTCACTGTGTCACCGGCGAGTTTTCAAGGCTTGTGCCTTAAGCACACTCTTATGTACCAGTTCGCTATAATTACGTCTGGCGCCTTATAGATTTAGATTGTTGTACTTACCTATATTAAATTAGATTAATTATATTTTAAGATTTTGAACTGTACTACATAGGTATCTGTATTGTTGGTGCCAAATAAACGTATTCTATTCTATTCTAACTAATAATACTCTTACCATGCATTCTTTATACCTACCCTTAACGAGAATAGAGATTTCATTTGAGATAGTAGGATCAAATGATCGAAAATCAGCCACTGGCCCAAAGCAAAACTTTTTTATAGTGGCTTGCCTAACGGAGATGGGTGATCAAAAACCTGAGCTATGTTCCAAAAATTCGAAATGTACTTTTTGCTTGACCCGGGATTTGAAACCAGGACCCCGAGATAACGGACCGGCATTATAACCACCAACCAACGGGGCGTTACAAAAATATACCTTTTATTTTTTATTTTATTTAAAATCAAGTGAAATTGTCATAATAATGTTGTTCATTTTCTCAAAGTTGTTGAGCAAACATTTTCTTTCAATAACAAAAAATCAACTGTAGTTAAGTACCTTAGAACCTTTTAAAGTTTGCTGTACTTAAGTACTTAATATAAAAAGAGTGAAAGTGTCGTGCCCAGCGAGACGGGGTGAGCGATGACAATAATTTCTTCGAGCTGTGAGTGCATTTCCGAGAAATTTGTACAACAAGTTTTACTATAGAACATAGTGCTTTTACTAGACGGTGCAACTCTGGAAAACGTTGACAAATTCTGCTACCTAGGGTCCCTATCGAGGAATCTATCACTCGAAACAGAGATTGGGCAGCGAATCGGCAAAGCGGCAACTACATTCGGTAAATTACGCACAAAAGTTTGGGATAATAAGTACTTAACAACTAAGACTAAGATGTTATTCTATCAAGCTTTTATCTTCAGTACTTACCGTCTTGTACGGACGTACGCAAAATAAGAGCGTCGCTGGCTTAATACCTACCACCTTCGCTGTCTTTGTAACATTCTGGGCATTAAGACGAAGGGTACGGCTTTGCAGCGCCGCCAATTGATTTAAATTTTTATAGCTACTAAGCCAGATCTATTATTACCTATCACTGAACCCCAGCCAATTGGCCGACACTTATTTATTGAATAACTGTGCACAACTTTCAAAAATTGACTACTAACTCGAAAAATTTATCAACGCCAAAAGTGGCTACTTTTGGTGTTAATCAATATTTCGAATACAAAAACAAACCAAAAAGTTTAAAAAAATCTTCTTCGTCTTGAATAGGAAGATCACGTCACAAGCGTGTACGTGCTCGAAACTGCACAGCTTCCCAGCATCACCGCTATACTCAAGCAGAGGCGTCTGCGGTGGCTGGGGCATGTGTACCGCTTGGAGCACATTCGCTTGCCAAGGCGGACAATTCTCGGAGAGGTAGCTTGCGCCAAAAGACCAGCCGGTCGACCAATGTTGGGATTGAAGGACTGTGTGAAACGGGACATGAATGCTTTCGGCATCCCGGTGACTAAGTGGGAGGATCTTGATGCTGAGCGCCTCAGCTCGAGGAAGATAGATCCGAAGGCATAGCCCAACATGACCAGCCTTACCATGTGTTTGAAATACTACCCTCGCTATCCAAAACTATTGCTCTGTCTTTTTCAAATGCATCACAATGGAAGAGACAAAGCGATAGTTTTCGATAGCGAGGATAGTATTTCAAACTCATGGTAGTGCTACAGGTCTGGTTTGACCTACTGGCATCAAAGCGTGCTAGACGTCATGTTGGAAACCCCCCATCCATTGAGACTTGTTTCGCTTACAGCAAATGCGGACGAAAAGTACAATCGCGAATTGGTCTGACAGCCACGAGCGAAGTTGTGGTGGCCCTACGTTAAAATGCAAAGGCCTATTATATGATTTAATTGAATATTATTCAATGGTTATTTATATGTATTTAATTTACCATTACTTTTTTGTCTGTTTGTTTTTTTTTTGTTCCTTTTGTAATATTTTTTTTGTAATTTACGTTTGACATTATCTGTGGAAACTTTGCTGATTATGTATCTATTATTTCATTGTGTTATGTGAAATATTGTAATTGTTTGTTTCCCAAATAAATAAATAAGAACCTACATATTTTACAAGTTTATATAATAGTAGTCCAAAAGTGGAATAAGTTACTGCAACAAAGCGGCTCGGTTGTAAGGCATCTCTTCATTCGATCGTATATGGGTCAACTAGTTTCGCTGGCTGGCGCTCTGTCTGCCAAGCTGGCTGTTTTAGAATCGTTCCGGTGCTTGTATTAAGTTCAATATTGTAATGAACCTCATAAACCTCACTTTTGTGGAACATTTTAGTTGCGGCAGTATTTCCTGACGGCTATGACTTAGGGGACCTTTATGAGAAGAGCGGACTTTTTCAAAGACCGGCAACGTATCAGCGACTTCTCTGATTTTGCAGATGTTCATTGGTAGCGGTGATTACTTAGTAGCAGGTAACCTGATTGCTCATTTGCTGCCTCTAGTATAAATAAAAAACTAGTTTTTCAAATTATCATATCCTGTTATTCGATCGTGTGTGGGTAAACTGATCACACGTCGCGTATTTCGTCCCGTTTTCGCGAAACAGAGCGCCGAGGCGCCTTGTCTCTTTTACGGACAAATGGTCCCATTTTTCGAAATGACGGGTCGATGGGGATCCACAAAGCTCGGTGGCGCAGTGGGTAGTGGGACTCACTAAAGCACCGGCTGCGCTTGGGGTCTCGAGTTCGATCCCTGAGTTTTTCTATTGAGAAATTTTCGATATCTGTAGCCTCACCATGAGTTTGAAATACTATCCTCGCTATCGAAAACTATCGCTTTGTCTCTTTCATTGTGATGCATTTGAAAGAGACAGAGCAAACTATTGCTCGTTATGTCAGTTTTAGATGTCAACTCATGGTAGCGCTACTGGCCGACTGTGAATGTTTATCATAGGGATTTAACCCTATGATAAACACTCTATTTTATTGAGGTTTTAAATGAGTTTTAATATCTGTTTCTCATCTTCTACCCTCTTGATGAATGTCTTTTTACAATTTGAAAATAGTCCCGACCTAATCTTTATCCCTAACTCTTCGCATGAAAGGGGAAAAGAGACGTAGAGGGACGTGTAAAGGGACATAGACAAAGATTCGGTCGTGAATCGTTTCCAGCATTAGGTCCCGGTGCACCGCTTAGTTCGTTCTCTCATTTCTAGGTCCCTGGGTCAAAACGCGTAGGGCTGTCGCTTGCTCCGTTAACATGGCTAACTATTAGTATATTGCATCGCGGCAGGAATCACTGGAACTAAGAACCTTGTAAGTGTAAACATGAGTCATGTGGTGCATGGTGCAGTTGGTTCTCTCGTTTCTTGGTCCCCGGGTCAAAACACATAGGTCTGTTGATTTCGCCAAATACATGGTAGTAGATAATAAGTAGTTAGATCTACTACTTATATTACATCGTGGCAGGATTCACTAGACTGCAACACCAATAGAGTCATGCGCTGCCTCCTTTAACCTCCTTTCCCCCCAATTGGGCCTCCGGTACCCTCACTCACTCGACGAAACAGCGCAGGCGCTGCTTCACGCCAGTATCCTGTGAAATCGTGGTATCACTCTGGTCGAGCCGGCCTCTCACGCCAAAGCTTGGCTCTCCCACAGTCAGTTAGAGCCAATTTTCTGTGTCTTTTAGATTTGTCCCCCTAAATATAATTTCGTAGCAAAACAATCTTCTACATCATTTTTATTTTGGTTTAGCAATTGTTTGCAATTTATTCTTAAGTAAATATTGCACTTAAAAAAATCCTCGAGTTAAGCACTTACGAAATTCGTCGGCTTAGTAAGGGGTTCGGATGGTGTAAAATGGATAGCATATCTGCCCGGTCTGTGGAAGGTTGTGGGTTCGAGTCCCACCTGAACCCTCCGAGAATTTTTTAAGTGCAATATTTACTTAATCTTCTACATCTCCGTGTCAGCAAAGCCCTGATTTTATTTCGCCCATGACGTTTAGCTCTGATACTAGGTGGTCTATTTCGAGATGTATTTCCTTCGACAACTACTAAACATTATTCCATGTTGATTTTCCTAGACATGGTCGTAGACTAACTATAGACGCGGTTGTAGTAGAGCGTAAACACGTTGTGTTCATCGGTGCAAGTGTAGGGCGTCGCTTCTCTCGTTTCTAGGTCTGTAGGTCATTGCGTGTAGGGCTGCTGACATCTCGACGTTTGTCGATTACAAGGGTCACTGTGTACTGATATTGTTGACTAGAGGTAATACTTACTTAGATTAGTCGTTAGAAACGTTGTAACAAAAGTGAGCGGTTATAGTATAGAGTTGTAACAGTGGTCGGTAAATGAAATGAGTTGTAACAGAAATGGTCCGTAACAGAAATGAGTTGTAACAAGCGAGTTATGAAATGAGTTGTAATAGAGAATTTAGAGTTTAACACAACTATTTTAGCTCGTAAGACAAACTGGAATATTAGCTGAGAGTATATTCGATACAAGTAAGTGGTTACTGTTTTTACATTTATTGTCATAATATTGTTGCCAGTGACACAATATTATTAAGACCATAGATTTTAAACAGGCAATTTTATTACATCTCTGTTATTTTACATCTCACCTTCTTCTTGAATAGTAAAAGACCTACAGGTACAAAGTAAATATCATAGTGTAATATCATCTTCATATACTGTGACTTGGCGCAGTTGTTTGTAACACGCACGCGCAGGGTTGTCAACGTATTGCATTTTTTGACGTAGGTACTATGTATATGCTGATCTTGGCTACGTAGGTAGAGATATATATTTCTATTAAAGTATTTCATGTAAGTGTAAGTTTTTGTATATATAATCTGATAAATCCTGATAAAATGCGACAGTGAGATAATTTCGCAAAACGAATGCAATTTCATCGCGCAATTTCATGTTCTATCACAACACTCATTCGACATAAAAAATGTATTTAAGTATACTATTCAACGAGCATTGCGCCTGGTCAATTTCTCCTAAATTGTCAACCAATCAACGTCTGTCAGATTTCTAGTGTACCTTAACTCCAAATATTTCATAAAAACTCCATCAGTTTTGAGCGCCAGCCCTACGATATGACTATTGTTAGAGGTAAAACGAATTATTTGTTATTCCTGTATCTAAGTGAATTGACGTTCATCTAAGTTTCCGCAGTTTTCAAAATGTCAATAGCAGGGTACATCGGTCAATGCCCTTAACAGATATTCCCTGGGTCGAGTCTTTATTGAAATGAATATAGTTCGTGTGCTCTCTACCTCAGTACATTTAGAACCTAATCTACGTCTTATTTTCCGCTGTGCATCAGACTAAGTATTCCACAATTCCAGATCACAAACATTGAAATAAACAAACATACCCAAATCCTCAATGGTTCAAGCGTACCGGATTCCGAAGAGTTTGCTTTGGACCCAACTGGACAATGTGATACGCTGAGTCGATGATGACCAAGTCACAAAGGTAAAAATACTAACAAAAAGCTGTTAACTGCATCTCAGTTCCAGTGTGATAACCCGATCCACCGCTTGACAGCCCTAAGACTGACATGAGCAAAAGTAAAAAGACCTGCAAAGCTCTTTTAGTTGCACGGATCCAGCGTAAAATGTTACCTTCTATGTAGCTTGTTCAATAAACTTGCTCTACTGCTCGGCAGCCCTACGACTCACATGCATCGTTCAGAGTATCTCAGGAGACCAGGTCGCAAAAGAAACAAACCCGACCAGAACCTGTAAGGTGCATCCTCGATTCCAGCGTAAAATTTTAAACTACCTTCTATGTAGCTTGCCCTATAAGCCTGATCCATCGCAAGGCAGCCCTACGACTGACATGTATTGTTCAGAGTCTCTCACGAGACCAGGTCACAAAAGTAAAAAACCTAACCAGAACCTGTAAGGTGTTCGGTTCCAGCGTAAAATGTTACATTCCATGTAGCTTGCCCTAGAAACCTGCTCCAGTGTTAGGCAGCCCTATGACTCATTTGCATAGTTCACGGTATCTCACGACACCTGGTTACAAATGTAAAAGACCAGCCAAAATCTTTTGGATGCACTCCTGGCTCCAGCGTTGCCTTCCATGTAGCTTGCCCTATAAACCTACTCCCCTGTTAGGCAGCCCTAACTCACTTGCATCGTTCAGGGTATCTCACGACACCAGGTTACAAAAGTAAAGAGACCAACCAAAATCTTTTAGGTGCACCCCCGGCTCCTTACCTTCCATGTAGCTTGCCCTACAAACCTGCTCCACAGCTCGGCAGCCCTACGGCTGGCCCCCGGCAGCGGGGTGCATCGGTCGTTGCCCCCGGTCAGTGGGTCGCCGCCGCGCCGCAGCCCCGCGTTGCACCTCCCCCCACCCCCTCTGCCTACACTTGAACTTTATAATTGGTGCAAATAAAAACTCTATTTACGTCTAATTGAATAGTTTACAGTCGATCATTCGCTTGCTCCTGTTTTTATCTTCGTCAGGGTTGTGGAGTTCACTTGTTTCTCTTTCTTGAATAAAGGCAGTTCAATCGAGTTCACTATTTTCAGTTGATCACTTGAGTGTATTAATGCACGTATTTATGTAATAACCTCAGAAGTGTATTGGTTCATATCATTATTTGCTCAAACAAAAAGGTTTTGGTGTTACAATAATTTGGTTTCAATGAACTCCAACTCACAAAAATATCATTTTTTATCGTGGGTGTTGGCTGACATCGCCTAGCTACTACGAGTACACAACATTTCGCTTCCTGTAATCTTGAGGAATCATTAATACTCATCAGCTCACTGTCTTTGTGCGGTGAATTTTCAGTCAGTTCCCACAGATAAATGAGAAAATTAATACGTCGTAAATCGTGCGTGTAGAAATAATAGCTAGGAAAAGCTACAAATACCTATATAAAATAGTATGAAGGTGAATTTATGTTTGGAATTATATTTCCGAGCATGTTCAAACTTTTTTTCCTTAACAATCTAGTCGGGTATATCTACAGGGTGTATCTGTGAACAATTACATCCCTTTAACCACTTGTTCTATCAACCATTCTGAACAACATTTGTTCAACAACTTTTTCAAATTCTTCGAAAAAATTTTACAAAATGACCAAGACACGTGACCGACTTTGTATGGAAAGATGATTTTTTTATGCGAATTTTCAAAAGTCGTAGAACAAATGTTGTTCAGAATGGTTGGTAGAACTTTTAACCACGTTAAAGGGATGTAAATGTTCACAGATACACCCTGTATAAACATTTACAAACGTTTTCAAGGTTTTGTATAATGGTGAAACCATTTACATTTCACTTATTTGAAATTGTAGTAATCATCATCTTCCTGCCCTATTCCCATATCAACTGGGGTCGGTTATAATATGTATGTTTATGTATATTTTTTTTGCCACTCGTCCCTGTCATTCGTCATCGTATCATCCACCCCCTTTTCTGTCATGTCATCTTCACACAACCCATCCATCTCTTTTTCGGCCGTCCTCTGTTCCTCCGCCCATTTACATTCATACGCATCACTCTTTTTGTTACATGTTCCTCCTCTTCTCTCATCACATGTCCAGCACTGGCGCTGCCAAACTTTTAACTCCCCTTTCCCCCCGATTGGGCCTCCAGTACCTTCACTCACTCGGCGAAACACAGCGTAGGCGCTTCACGTTGGTATGTAAATATAGTAAAAAAAAGTAGGTTAATAAAAAGAAACTGGCAGCAGTAGCGGCTGAGCTGAAATACTTTATGCGAAGACAGGCACTGGAAAAAAAGGAACATCTGGACAGGTCCAAGTTTCCATTCTGTCGAGGGTTCTGTACATAGTTACACTTCGTCTTTATTTCATCATCATCGTCATCATTAGCCTGTCTCAGTCCACTGCTGGACATAGGCATCCCCCTAATGTTCGCCATTTCACCCTGTCTTCGGCTAGACGCATCCACTCTATACCAACAGCCTTTCGCAGATTGTCACTCCATCTAGCCGGAGGTCGTCCTACACTACGCTTTCCGAGTCGCGGTCTCCACTCAAGAACTTTTCTACCCCAACGATTGTCAGTTCTTCGACAGATATGTCTTTATTTAAGGAGCGACAAATACAAACCACGTAATGGCTTTTGCCAGTGGCCGATTCTGAAAACATTTAAGTGAATGACATAATTATAACTAAGACTATCATATATGCCCATAGACATTCACTGCTAGACATAGGCCACCAATGTTCTCTACACAGATCGGTCTTAACAGTGCCGCGTTTCTGCGAAGTTGTCTTTTTGCGATCGCTTGGCATTTTAAGAAGTTGGCATTCTGAGCATAAACGCTGTGTATTTCCACGCCTTCACTGCAGGTTTTCAGTTCTAACTGTTAAAAATCAGCATCATTACAAGATCTCTCCCTACTAAAAATAAAATTTAATGTTAGGGTTTTTGAATTCTAAATATAATATATTAAATTTAAGTTTTCCACAAATACTTAACGTACAGTCTATTCCAAAAATCTGTATACACTTTAGGACCTTGTCACATACATATAAGAATGTAGAACGACTTTCTAATTTCTTATAATAAATGTATTGTGACAAGGTTCTTAAGTTTTATTTTTGAAATTTTTTACCAATACATTTAATTTTGAAATCTAAAAATTCATGTTTTTTGGTATTCTTGCTCAAAATTTCGTTATTTTTAAGGAACTTGAAAAAAATGGGTAAATATTTAGGTAAAAAATGTGAAATACACCCTACCCCCGAGGGCTACGGAACCCTAAACAAGCGTGAAAGAGCCAGCCCAATGGCAGGCCTACGACGGACAAAGAGTTGTTGTAAAGTGCAATATTCGTGAACAGTCGGGAGGGCTGAAATTCGGATGTGGCTTCGTAGAATCCGCCTTGGATCTAGTCCAAGCGATACTGTATTAAGTACTGATGTAAAATAATGTACTTTTTTCGGTAAACCATGGTATGCAACACTGTATTTGTGTTGAAATTTGTATATGACGCTAACATATTATTAAGTTTTGTTTGCTTGTTTTTCTTCTTTTCTGCACTTTTTGGTTTCATGTCGTGCAAAAAATATATTTTCGTAAATAAAAAGATTTAAGCCAAAATAATTTAGGTATAGTAGTTAGAGTTCTTATTTATATCTATATTAATTTATTTAAACATTTTTCTTCGGTAGTTTTTTAGGAGCAAAAGTAATGAATTTTAATTAACCTATTTCAAAAGCACTTTAATATTATTGAACTTTTTTGGGGAAAGAGCCAACATAGAGTTAAGTATTATCTTCTTGCATGCTTTTTAAAAGGAGGTACCTAAGTAACTATGCAAGTATGTTTTTCTTTATCTAAAACCACTCTTGTAAGTCCATTTGCTATAGTAGAAGAATTTATCAAAATTAACTAGTTAAATATCCGAGGCTATCATAAAATGCAGCTGTTCATATCCTGTCTCTTTCCCCCGCTTGCACGTTCCCATTTACATTTCTCGCACCTTTTCTCACCTTTCTTCGCTTTCCACAAAGAGCTTACAGCCTTACAGGCTTTCATAACGAATAGCGTTTTATTGCAATAGTATTTTACGTGCTAAGTAGAGATGGGCTTAAATGGAAAGCGTATACAAATGAGGGATGCTTTTTAACCACAGATCAGAGAAGTTTCTTTGATTTGTGTTTTTAACTGAAACGCAAACTTCTGACCTGGCTTCATTGTTAGTATGGATAGATAGATATTTATTAATGAGCAAAAATAAAATATAGGTATGTGTGTCAAAAATCGAACCCGAGATCAGGCCCGGTACTTAAACCACTAGACCATGGGGGCGTTTTACTATAATGTACTTACTTAGTAGTGTGGGACGCCCTGCGACAAGATGGGATGATGACATTCGAAGGCTGGCTGGTGTGGGCTGGATAAGAGTGGCCGAAAATCGGTAGCAGCGGCGTGCATTAGGGGAGACTTATGTCCAGCAGTGGACGAGTGTGGGTTGCTGACGATGAATTAAATATCGTCGCAATTAGTCCCATCTCTATCAATAAATACATTTTAAATGGTTTTAAATCAGAAGTATGGGGATATGACAATGATATGATTCCCCAGTATTCCCTCATCCTCACAGCCAGTGCCTCAGGTCACTAGCAGCTGGTGTTTGCTAAGCGAGCGTTGTGATGAGCAGTTTGAACTGGCTTCCCATTCGACGCTCCGACGACGTGAGTGAATAGTTTATAGTTAAGAGAAAATATGTCGAATAACTGTATCCGACATATTTTCATTTGCAACATCACACTGCAACATCATTATACAGTGTGAAAGAACCTTTCCGCCCCAACGGCGTAGGGTCGCGGCAATCCCCTGGATTCGGGTAGCACAGTGCCAATCTGTGTGGAGAACATTGGGGGAGGCCTATGTCCAGCCGTAGACGTCTATTGGCTGAAATGATGATGATAAAAATCGTGGATCATACGAATAGTATAAGCGTATTCTTGACTGTAAAGGGACGTTACGAAAGTCTGGACGCTATGCTAAAAAAAACGTTTATTGAGATAACAAAAACAAAAACTTAAAACCCCGTAAACACTAGGTAGTTCTAGGGTTTTCAACATTGTAAATAGGGAGCTGGATAATAAACCTCCGTTGACAAGTAGAGCAAAAGCCGAGCAAGTCGGTCAAATTACATGGTTCCATTCAGCAGCGACTGCAGCCCGCAAAAAGAGGATTGGAGGTGCATCACACGGGTCAGATGTTGCCGCCTAACGAGACGTAGCCTGGACAGGGTTGCTGCGGAAAATTTTGGTCTCGTAACGCACAATAACAAAACAATGGCTATCACAATAACAAACAATGGCTATTTTAATTGTGGGAGAGCCATACTTCGGCATGAATGGGCCGGCTCGACCGGAGTGATACCACTGCCTCACAGAAAACCGGCGTGAAGCAGCTCCTGTGCTGTGTTTCGCCGAGTGAGTGAGGGTATCGAAGGCCCATCGGGAGGGAAGGGGATAAAAGGTTAGCAGCGCACTTGTTGCATGTGTTCATGGGCGGCGGCAATTGCTTACCATCAGGTGATCCGCCTGCTCGTCTGCTACCTATCACATAAAAAAAAACGTGAAAAATCCGTTGGCGTACTAATACACTGAGGTTCAACTTCAACTTCATTGGTTGTTTAATCACATTTTGACATCTTGCGTCAAATATAAGCAATCACCATGTAGATGGACGGCGGTTCTACAGTACGCCATCTAGAAGATTTTTTGCACGTGATAGCTCTCATTGAACCCAGGACGCCGGCTGCGTAGAGGCTACAAAAATTTAAAGATTGAAATAACCTATATACATCGAGTAACTATAATCTGTCCATGGTTGTCAACGCACTTGTTGGCAACCATGAAATTCCATTTAAAAGGCCCCTGAAGTAAGAGCCTAAAACCTTAATTCTGTGCACTTTCTCAAAATTCTCAATTTATGTTGCCTACTTGAACAAAGTCCCAACGGCATTTGGTTGTAAATATATCAGAGAAGACTAGTTGTTTATGCAACCACTAGCGGCCGCCCGCGACTTCGTCCGCGTGGAAAAGTAACTTTTTCCCCCCTTTTAACCCCTTACAACCCCCTTAATATTATTATGTTGATACAACTTAAACAAATTATTTCGACCAAATTTGGTACCATAAAAACGGTCATTGTGACTAAACCTTAAAAGATAGACATATGCCGTCGCGGACTTTTTTTTAGATCATGTATAGAGGAATAATTCTTTCATACATATTTTTTTGTGTATCTTGAACCGTTTTCGCAGCGCACGCAAAGAAAGCCTTCAAAAATGAATAATTTTCCCCGTTTTTTACACATTTACCGCTCTGTCTTTGCTCCTATTGGTCATAGCGTAATGTTATTTAGCCTATAGCCTTCCTCGATAAATGGACTATCCAACAAAAAAAGAATTATTCAAATCGCACCAGTAGTTTCGGAGATTAGCGCGTTCAAACAAACAAACAAACAAACTCTTCAGCTTTATTATATTAGTATATAGATTAGTGGCAGTATTAACTGATGACAACTTTTTTTTTTCTAGAAATAAAATCACTTTCCCATACAAAAGTGATCTGCTAATTGATGCAATTTGTATAGTATATACTAGCGGCCGCCCGCGACTTCGTCCGCGTGGAAAAGTAACTTTTACCCCCCTTTTAACCCCTTACAACCCCCCTTAATATTATTATGTTGATAGCCTATAGCCTTCCTCGATAAATGGACAATCCAACAAAAAAAGAATTATTCAAATCGCACCAGTAGTTTCGGAGATTAGCGCGTTCAAACAAACAAACAAACAAACAACAACAAACAAACAAACTCTTCAGCTTTATTATATTAGTATAGATGTCTAAATTCCGAGCCACTCGGTTTTGCAGAGAGAACTCGCAACCGACTGCGCGGGGAAGTTCCCAAGTTCCAACTTGCCCCATATTAGCCGAGTGCAGGTACTTGCTGACAAGTTTATCGCGGCTTACAATACCATTATGTTTCGATGAAGCAAGGTGAGTTAAAATACCTATTTGTACTACGCTACGCTGTAGCTTGTAGAGCTACGCTTCGGGATTAAGGGGCTGGCTCCACCGGAGTGATACTACAGCTTGACAGGAGACTGGTGTGAAGCAGCGCCGAGTGAGTAAGGGTATCGGAAGCCCAATTTGGGGCTAAAGACTCCGATGGTGTTGTGGGTGTTATAAGCGGCGGCAATCGGTTACTATGACGTTATCCGTTAGCTCGTCTTCCACCTTTCACATAAAGGAAATTTACTAATGAGTTACTCCGCTGGCTCAGCGACCCAAACTATGATCTGATATCTCCTCCATTGGTTCCGAACAATCGCGTTTTCACGCCAGTCGGTTAATTTTTAATGATTAAATAAGTGTAATTTTTTCCAAGTGACAATTAAAGTTAATTAACGCCTCTTAGTGAGGCAGTTAAAGATAAAAAATTGTATGTGTCACTGTAATATCTTCATTAGTAAAAAGTGATTGCCAAAGATTTTAATTATCCATGTTAGAGGTACTAGGTATGTAAATAAATAAATATAACCGTAACATTTACCTACCTTTTATAAAAATTGTAAAAACTCCTATCGTAGGTTTGTTTATATAAGTAGTTTCTAGGGGTAGTTTGAAATTCCAAATCTGTGGCCTTACATTACAATATTAAGAAGCGCCAATTCCTATACCAAAATATTGTACAAATCTACTTATTCAGATCTTCCATAAAAATCTGACAGAATCCTTGTCTGCCTCTTAATGTTCAATGAACAACGTCACCACTTACATAAAGTATCTTATGGCAGACTTATCGTCGCCCGAGATGCTTGCCTGCGGTAGTAGGCGGCCTATGGGGGCTGAGGGGGAGGGGGTCGTCTTGATCTGCCCTAATTCATTGAGCGTTTATTCGGTAGGCTTAATGAGGGGAACTATCTATATAAAGATTGGTCTGAGATTTCAATTGATTTCACTGCCTTGGTGGCGCATTGAGTCGTACTAGCGACGATTGGGTTTTGGGCCCCGAGATCGATACCCAAAATTTGTCCACACGATTTTTTTTGTTTTTTATATTCTCAGAGGAGATTCTCAGAATATATTACCGTTGGTCTTGCGACCTTTCTCGTCCGTAGACAACGGTGTTTGATGTGCCATAGCCTTAGTAGTCTGGGTATGGGTAGTTGTAATTCTCGTCACTAGGTTCCGTCACCGCTACCTACTTGAGTTCATCCTGCTGCACTCGTTGACTGAGTCTCCAATAGAAGACTAGATTTGATAGAGTTACCTAAGACCCAACTGAGAGGTAGGGGTGTACCATGTACAAGGCACCCTCAAGGTCCGTGCAGGGAGACGGTTGAAATGAAAGACCAGTTCCGTCTATATACTCCCGAGTTTATTTTAAAACTGCCACCCCTAGGCAGGCGGCTTGGGGTCATTATTCCGGTGACACACAATGCTTGCGCGGTGTAAAAATGCAAGTGCCATCTACCGGAATAATGACCAACCGCCTGCTTGCGTGCTTTATACATGCCGCCTCCTAAGGGCAAGGTGCTTGCCCTTAAGAAATCCAAAAAAAACGGCATATAAAAACAACATGAAAAACAATAACCCAAGCAACACTGTGTACCAAAAACATAACATATAAAAAAAACACTTAACCAACTTCCAACATAACCAAATTACCACTAAATTAACTTAAATAATCACCACAACACATTGTAGAAAACTTATCATTAAAATTAATTATTATTTAAGGAACACAGTGTAAAAACCTAACCTAGAATACAAATTTTATCAATTCCTTATTCCACCACTGGTAAGATGCAAATTTTGGAAATAGACCTCTTGATCAGTGTATTTTTTACCCTAAGCGTTACCACACGTGTTATGCCATCCAATCCAGGGTGCGCTTCAACCACCCGGCCTAATAACCATCTACAAGGTGGTAACCCGTCTTCCTTGACAACCACAACGTCTCCCACCTTAGGTTGTGTACCTTGGGAAGACCACCTGTACCTGTGGAGAAACTTTAAGAGGTACTCCTGCGACCAACGCCGCCAGAAGTCCTGTACCATCCTTTGTGTGAGTTGCCAGCGCCTTAAGGAACTGATGTTAGAATTTTCAAAATTTTGGTCTGGTGCTGTCACCAGCGGTTCCCCCACCAAGAAATGTCCTGGCGTGAGGACATTTATTGAGTCCAAACCATCCCCCAAATGCGATAGAGGTCTGGAGTTTAAACAGGCCTCTATTTGACTAAGAACTGTTGACAGTTCTTCGAAAGTCAATGTCGTGCAACCTATTACCCTTTTTAGGTGAAATTTTACCGACTTCACGCCGGCCTCCCAAAGTCCTCCAAAATTTGGCGACTGTGGGGGTATGAAATGCCAATGGGTACCATTATTTGCCAACCACTCAGCTGCCTCGGACCTCATACTACCTTTTTCGGCGTTGAACAACCGTCGAAGCTCAGCTGATGCACCCACGAAGTTGGACCCATTGTCGCTCCATAGCTCCTGACAAATGCCCCTCCTAGCCACAAATCTTTTAAATGCTTGCAAGAACCCTGAAGTTGTGAGATCGCTCACCACCTCTAAATGCACTGCGCGTGTCACCATGCACACAAATATGCACAAATAGCCCTTATACGAGCGATGTCCCCTACCTTTTGTAGTGCGTATCTGGAACGGCCCCGCATAATCTACTCCACTACTCCTAAAAGGCCTACTTGGGGTTACCCTAGCTGATGGGAGCTGTCCCATGAGCTGTCTTTGAGTCTGTGCATTGTTTCTGGCACAAGTAACGCACTTACGCACGTGTAATTTTACAAGCTGCTTTGCCCTCACAATATGATATTTTGAGTTAAGGTAATTCAACATTAATTGAGGACCCCCATGTAACGTCCTTGTATGTGCCTCATCCACCAAAAGTTTCGCTAGGTTTGATCGATGAGATATGATAATAGGGTGTCTAATATCCGAGGTCAAAGGCGCCTGCTCCAACCTGCCTCCAACTCGAACAATACCTTTTTCATCCATGAATGGATTTAATGACCTCAACGTGGAGGTCCTGCCTACCTCCAACCCTTGCTTTAGTTGAGTCAATTCCTGAGGGAAACTTCCTTCCTGACCTCGACGAATGCATACCTCCAAGGCTTCCTCCAACTCAGTAGTACTCAGATACTGAGTGGGGAAATTCCGTTTCTTTGCCCAACGTCTGCAATAAGCTACAACTCTTACCATTCTCGATAGCGACGAGAACCTGTCAATTATTTCATCTTCATGTTCCACAGTAGCTGCACAATGAGTCGTGACCGCTTCCAAGTCAGTGTCTACCTCTTTCGGTCTCCTATAGGAAATTATATCATTCTTAAGGATTGATGGGCCGTTTTTCCACAACTCATTATTAATCAACTCCGATGGGTTCGTTCCTCGTGACGCACAGTCTGCCGGATTGTGTTCTGTTCCAATATGAGACCATTGCTTAGGTTCCATTGATGTTATAATCTCCGACACCCTGTTTGCAACAAAAACTTTCCAACGATTGGGATGACTGTTAAGCCATGCAAGGACAATGGTTGAATCGGTCCATGCGTGCACTTGTGACTTATCAACCTTCATCACCATCGCCACCTCCGTCAACAGTCTTGTCAACATCACCGCTCCGCACAGTTCGAGTCTGGGAATCGAAACTTGTTTTATTGGTGCTACCTTAGTTTTTGCTGTGATCAAGTTAACATGAATCTTACCTTCAGCGTCCACAGCACGAAGATACACAACAGCGGCATACGCAAGTTTTGATGCTTGTGACACTTGGTGTTGCGAGTAATCAAGTGATCCGTCTACTCGTCTGCCATTTATCACTTGGTGCTGGAGAACATGACCGTATGTGAAGCTGACAGTCTGATATGCATCTTCGGAGAGGAAACTATACAGTGGATATCCACTAAACCTCGTGCCACTTGAGACTGCATTGTCTGTTACCTCCCATTACGGAAGAGAGATTTGAGAACAAACACGTAGCTGTCCATCAAGATCTTCTATTGCCAAATGCTAGTATACTCATTCCCTTGAGATAAACTGATCGTCTTTAGAGCATGCGGAGATACGCATGCTGTAAAGATCATTCTACAGAGGATTCTCTCAAGCAGAGTTTTAGAAGTACGAGTATATTATGTTCAGGATAACTAGGTGAAATATGTCAAATGGCAAGAAGGTAGTTGTTTGTTAAAAGTGGAGATTTCAAATGTGTCTGTGTATATAAACCCATATCAAGAACTACTACAATGAACTATTAAATACATATTTTAAATTGACAGAAAAACGATATATGAACCACCTACCTCAGTTTTATGAAATGGTTTGGCTGCACCAACATTGCGAGGGTACACACACACACACACACACACACACACACAGTAGCTGTACTGCAATAACTCACATAGTTTTGCGACGAGAGCATGGCTCACATCTGAGTAGTTTGGACCTTACGGACCAACAAGAGTACTCCTTTCTAAAAGGCCGGCAACAAAGACCTCTCTGATCTTGCAAATGTTTATAGGTAGGTAATGTTGATTGACACTCAGGTCTCTCGTTTATCAGCTCTAGTATGAAAAAGCAACCCTGTTTAAAGAAACTCATCAAAGGTTGTACATGGTGATCAAACCCGTGAATTTCAAAAACAAACTCAAACAAAATTGAACCAGGAAACATTTTACAATAACAATGTGCCAGCCACGTTATTATTCAGACAAAGAAATGCAAATCCAATGTAAATGTCAGGATAATAAACGCAACCCAAAATGGTAATAGCCTTATGTAGGTGAAATGTTAAAATAATGAATAGGTTCATTAGTGAAGATATATCGGATTAATTAATTGATATTGTTGGGTGTAATTGAATTATGGAAATGGCATGAGTTTATTTACTGTATCGAATATTATGCTGTTATGATCCTGAAATATCAACTTCATTACAAAAATAAATAAAGGCCTGTTCCAGATTATTTCTGTTCCATGATTGGAACCTGATGGTTATCACTTCAGTGAATACTTATTTGACTATAGCTACCATCAGCTCACGTGAAATGATTTCATATTTCCATGGGAAAACTACAAACGACCGACTAATACCAATCAAAATTACAATATAAATACCTACACCTCGAGCAACCACCAAAATCCCCTCGCAAATCGCGTAAATTAATGCACACGAAATACGTAATCTTTCAGACGGCCCGTGACTGCCAAGAAATCGAACCTGGCAGGGTTGACTCGTCTAAATCTGGAGCGTGCACTTCCTAATTAGCTTTAGCACGGTCGACCTTTGGAAGGTGCAGAACCGAAGCCCACAATCGATAGATAGTGTGTGTTGTGCTGCGTGGGTGGTCGCTGCCGGTGCACGCGGCTGCAGGTCGGAGGCAGAAGCCTCAAAGGCGCGGTGCGGCCGTGGCGGCGGTGCGGGCGTGCGCGCGCACGGCGGCGCGGGGCGCGGGCGCGCGGGGCGTGCGCGGCTCAGTGGCCTGCAGCGCGCGCCGCGGACGCCCGCACCGCAGTGTCGAGCAGCAGCCCGCCATGCCCGGCCCGCGCCTCTCCCGCGCCGCCTGACAGCATGGCCTACCCGACCGCCACCATCACACGCAGCCACGCTCTGACGACGGTACGCATCCCAGTGCAACATTGTGCCAAACACACACCGCGCCGCCCCCGCGGCCGCGGCTGATACCACCACCCGACCTCCCAGTGACAGTGCTCTCCACACCAGTGAGGGTCGACGCAGCTTTCGTCTCGATTCGATCGTCCGCAGACCGAAAGGAGTAGGCGCGAGTGGTCGCCGCGCGGCCCGCTAGATGGCGCCGCGAGTCGCTCCTGCGGCGAGCGCTCTCCGCCCGCGCCCCGCCGTCGCCGCCTTTTGTTTCGCGCCGTTCGTGTACATCAAATAATAATTGGCAGGGCCGGTGTTCAGCGACGCCGCACGGCGTCGAGCCGTCGCTGACGTCAGCGGAGCCCGGGCTCTCGGGCGAGCGATCCCGGCTTCCCCGACCTTCCGCCACCGCTGTCTGCGACTCGCTCGACACACGCCACTGACACGTCAGGCCCTACACTAACCCTCCGCCCCTCTTACGTGCCAAATCCCTTGCAAATACTAGCCGTTGCCGATTAACTGTTAATATAACCAAGTTTTTGTACATACAGCAGTTGTAGTGATTAAAGAATTCGATTCGAGCCAGTTGTAAAAGAGCGGAGCGGCGCGCTGAATGTGTCAATTTCATTCATGTAACCTACAAGGGCTAGCGATTGATCTGCACCTAGCAACAGAGCGGACGGCGACGGCGGAGGCGACCATCTTTTTGGGTCCCTAGCTAAATGTTCGGTGGATTTGTTAAGGAAATGGCGAGTATCGGAGAATGTAGTCGTGGATTCATTTAGCTAAAGGAGTCCGCCGCGCGCCGCGCCCATGCTTCGTTTGGTGAGTGATACATTGTAAGGCTTCGTAGCGTGCCATTTTCACAAGAATCCTCGCGTAGGTGTATGCTGTCATGTTAAGCCAATAACTTTCATGTTTTAATACGAAAGTAGATTGGATATGACTAGGTTTTGCCTTGCCTTTATGTAAGCAACGGAGCTAATCATGAGACGGTCTGGGCAAATCTAATTAGGTTCTATCGAAACCTTAATTCAGGTAGTGTGGACGTATCTCAGTGGAGAAGTTTATATAGAAGAAGCTGAAGCTATCCGCAACAATCACTTAACCTACAACGTTTTATGAAGCAACAGTAAATAATCAATACCTACCTAACCAAAATATAAAGGCAGAAAGCGCCGTGGATAGCCAGAAACCTTAGCGTTATTTTAAACTGTACATTTCCAAACACGGTGGTTGGAATAAATCCTTACATAACCTGAATATTGACCACTGCTGCTGTTTTCTAATATCTGATTCGTGTTGTGTGGATTTGGTGTTTGTATGATTATTGTTACCTACGATTGAAACATAGATACCTCCTATTGATCCATAGAAAGATTATCATGAACATAACACTGTGAGATGATCATTTTGATATTTCAAGTGTCAGTTTCGATGACTAACAAATTATTTTAACTTCCACAGGAGAGGCATTGGTTAATGTGGAGTTCAGTATCGTGTATTAGGTATATGTAATGTTATACTGTTGATAAGTTTTCATTTTCATTTATCCGACAAATTTTTCATACTAAGGGTCTGTTTCACAATATACTTACAGTTAAATTGTACATAAGTTACAATCATCCACATTACTACCTTAAATCCTGTCGTTGTGTTTCACGACTGTCAAATAGCTTTACAAGTCACTGTACGTACAGCCACACATCAACGTAATACAAAACTGTCAAATTTCTTCAATCGACTCTCAACTTACTGTCAAACACATTAGGTTGAATATCGATTGAGAAACTTTGACAGGTTGTGGTAACCTGATGTGTGCCTGCCTGTATGTCCATGAATTTGACAGATAGAAATTGCAACTTTTATTCTCAAAATAATTTTTATGCTGCATAGTTATGTGACGCTTTGAAACAGACCCTAAATGTATCATTGATATTGTTCCAAAACCGAAACAATACCTTTCTACATAAGATATTAGCATAGTTGAATTCTTTGACTATTACCAGCTTGCATAAAAATAGCAAGCAGTTCCTTAGATTAGAGAGAAACTAGGTTCTTGACCAAAGATTTAGTACATTCGCTTGGAAAATCCTTTCTGCGTTCAAGCAACCTCATTTTGTATGTATTAGACACTGGTGAACTATACAGCTACCTTGTAACGAAAGCTTTAGAAAGTCTTGAACTATTTCCAAGAGATTAAGTATGTGCATCATTGATGGCGGGTTCATAATGTTTTATCTTTCCTTTGGAATCTTCATCACAATGAATATAAATATGTTAATTCACACAACATTTCATACATTGACCTGACTTCGTACTAAGTAGCTACTTAGTACGGAACCTTGCACGAGCACTTGTGTTACAGATATCAGACAACAGAGGATCACAAATATAATACTTAATACTACTGGGATTGGGATGTCGACATTGTAGAAAACTCAAATATGCATCACACGAATGCTTGTCCAGGGTGGGAATCCATCGAATGCACGACCTTTGGCGTGTGGGTAGAAATAGGTACAAAATTCTAATTACATTGCAAAGATAGATGACTGACTGTTTATTTTACCTATTAAAAACGTACCTAGTGAAATAGATACCGATATCAATGAGACATTTAGCTGAAATGCGGTGCACGCCAGGTTTATTTAGTTTTGGGGTGATTTCGCTTGAAAATCTAAATTTTGGGATTTTAGGGGAACACATGGGGTAAACGCGTGACAGTCATCTGGCAACACTGTTGCGCTGCAATCGCTGGCTAAATTACTCTATTATAAGCCTCCTCCTGTGCTCGTCATTTACAACAGTCCTGTGCCAGCCTCATCCAGGTCTTTCCCACCACTCTGTACCATATACCTATGTCATCAGCCCATCTTGCTAATAGGCGTCCTCTGCTTTTACCTTGACGTTTAATAATACTTTTTTACTACATTTTATTTTCGGTATCTACGGCAATTTCGAAATTCAAAATATCATAGCTGTAAAACAAGTCAATGTGTCATCCCCATACATTATCACTCAATTTGATACATGCAAAATGTCAAAATGCATAGAAACTTGTCATTTCCATCTGTCAGTTTACTTTATATGATTATGAATCAGAGTATAATGATAGCGCTTTTGGGATCGAAAAAGTGATTTACAGCTAAACGCTTTAACTATGGTATTGTGTATCTACAGATTTTTTGATAACGTAGATATATTGTCATGTGACAACGACTGTTTGCGTCTATTGCTTGCTTAGGTACATATGTCACTGCATAGTAAAAACTAATCTTATTTTATTACCCCATTTGGCAGATAACAGTGCGCAAAAAGCATAGCCATAGCCACAAAACTTGGTTCACCGTTAAATGTTAGCAGCGTGGTCTCCCAGCTAACATTTAACAGTACACAACCAACACAGCAACTCGTTCAATATATTATGCGTAATAGCATCATAAATCTGGATGCAGATGCATTTGTGCTGTCAACTATTTGCACCATTGCTGCAGCGTTTTCACCAATTACCTACACGGGTAATTGGATAACAAGCCGATGCTATTCACTGGTGTTTCCGTAACGACATTTAGCTAATGAGGATTGGCGGCAATAAGGTTATTTGCCTAGGCCTGTCCCACTCCGCGTGTAGGTATCGAACTTGCAAGTACATGCGGCGTCCCCTCCGGAGGGCCAAATTAGTAGAAAATCACGAACGAGCGGCGACGCACGCGCGACAGTTGCTTGCGATAGAAAGAGAACGCACTTCTAGGTATGAATAATGGTAGGCATTGAACGCTGGGCGGTGGGAATTTCAACGTTAGATTATAGTAGTCTGAGTCTTTATTTCCATAAACGGTTTTTAGAAGTGGGTCTTCTGTACCTTGTACTATTAAGTATTCTGTGCTATGGCATAACATTGTGACCCATTTTATGTAAATATTTATTTATTTTGTTTACAAAAATTCACAGCTCTTAATATTACTACTAAAGTGCAAACGTCTTTAAAGTTAATTACGGATTTTCCTTATATTTCTTTAATAATTCGACAACAAGGAGACGATTTGACGTGAGTAACAATATCAATTGATGCACATGGAATGACCAACTGAAAATGTTGCGTTGCGTACTTTAATAGTAGAATAAATGAGGTAGTCCACTCTCAGCGCCCAGAATTTCATCACCTGGGATTTCAGCACCTGGCCTAGTCCACTCTTAGCTACGAACGATAGATACAGTAAGCCACTCATTAGGTCAACCTGTCATATTTCCTTAATTGATATTCAACCTAACATGTTATACTTAAAGATGGGAGTCGGTTTGAAGTGTTGTATACTTTGTATGTATTACTGTACATACCTGAAATTCTAAAGGCATAAAACAATTGATTTTTCATTGTCTGTGCTGTCTGGGCGTTACGACGTTAATATAAAGTACAATACATAAACGACTTCACTAATTAATATTGTTTAAATACTATTTTTATCACAATCGTCAGCCTGTATCTTGATCCCTCTGCAGGGTATAAGCCTCCTCCTGTGCTCGTCATTTACAACAGTCCTGTGCCAGCCTCATCCAGGTCTTGCCCACCACTCTGTACCATATACCTATGTCATCAGCCCATCTTGCTAATGGGCGTCCTCTGCTTTTACCTTGACGTTTAGTAATACTTTTTTACTTCATTTTATTTTCCGTTTCTACGGCATTTCGAAATTCAAAATATATCATAGCTGTAAAACTACTAACAATAGCGCTTTTGGGGTCACTTTTTAAGTATGGTATTTTTTAGCTTTCAGTATGGTATTGTGTATCTACAGATTTTTTGATGAAGTATGTTGTCACTTGACAACGACTGTTTGCGTCTATTGCTTGCTTGGGCACATATGTCACTGCATAGTAAAAACTAATCTTATTTTATTACCCCATTTGGCAGATAACAGTGCGCAAAAAGCATAGCCATAGCCACAAAACTTGGTTCACCGTTAAATGTTAGCAGCGTGGTCTCCCAGCTAACATTTAACAGTACACAACCAACACAGCAACTCGTTCAATATATTATGCGTAATAGCATCATAAATCTGGATGCAGATGCATTTGTGCTGTCAACTATTTGCACCATTGCTGCAGCGTTTTCACCCCTACACGGGTAATTGGATAACAAGCCGATGCTATTCACTGGTGTTTCCGTAACGACATTTAGCTAATGAGGATTGGCGGCAATAAGGTTATTTGCCTAGGCCTGTCCCACTCCGCGTGTAGGTATCGAACTTGCAAGTACATGCGGCGTCCCCTCCGGAGGGCCAAATTAGTAGAAAATCACGAACGAGCGGCGACGCACGCGCGACAGTTGCTTGCGATAGAAAGAGAACGCACTTCTAGGTATGAATAATGGTAGGCATTGAACGCTGGGCGGTGGGAATTTCAACGTTAGATTATAGTAGTCTGAGTCTTTATTTCCATAAACGGTTTTTAGAAGTGGGTCTTCTGTACCTTGTACTATTAAGTATTCTGTGCTATGGCATAACATTGTGACCCATTTTATGTAAATATTTATTTATTTTGTTTACAAAAATTCACAGCTCTTAATATTACTACTAAAGTGCAAACGTCTTTAAAGTTAATTACGGATTTTCCTTATATTTCTTTAATAATTCGACAACAAGGAGACGATTTGACGTGAGTAACAATATCAATTGATGCACATGGAATGACCAACTGAAAATGTCTGCGTGCGTACTTTAATAGTAGAATCAAATGAGGTAGTCCACTCTCAGCACCCAGAATTTCAGCACCTGGGATTCAGCACCTGGCCTAGTCCACTCTTAGCTACGAACGATAGATACAGTGAGCCACTCATTAGGTCAACCTGTCATATTTCCTTAATTGATATTCAACCTAATGTGTATAACAGTACTTAAAGATGGGAGTCGGTTGAAGTGTTGTATACTTTGTATGTATTACTGTACATACCTGAAATTCTAAAGTCATAATTACAATAAGTATTGACAACCTATTTGGACCACTGTAGCGCCTGCGCTTACACTAATAGGCAGAGGATTGGGACAATTAAAACCCCATACATTTAAATGGATGTTGTTGTCTATTTAATTGTGCCCATAACGGCATTAAAATAAATACGTTTATCACGCATGAATGGCATAAAATACCTGCAACGTTATATTCCACGTATTAAATTTTGTAATTATTAACAAGTTGTTACATCACGTCCAAAATTGTTGATTAGTAATATCATTTTCGTTTGAATTTTAACTTGATTGGAAAACACTAGGTAAGTATACCAAACGACCGATAATCTGAAAATTATTGATAATTATATTAAAACAAAAAATGCTAATGATCAATTTATGATCGCTACCTACGTCAGGTACGTAGGTAGCTATCTATACATATAATAAATCTATACATATAATAAAAATGTAAAAAAGCTGTGTCTGTACATTGAAGATATTTATCTCAAAATAACTTAGGACGACTAAAAAACAGTAACAGAACATGAATCAATGATTTTTAAAATTTTTGTCTGTCTGTTTGTCTGTTTGTCTGTTTGTCTGTTTGTCTGTTTATCTGTTTGTCTGTTTGTCTGTTTGTTCGCGCTAATCTCAGAAACTACTGAACCAATTCGAATGAAACTTTTTTTATGTATAGCTGTAATATCAGGGCAACTTATAGGATATATTACATTTTGAAGACCAGGCTCCTTGATGTAGAACCACAACAGCCAGCTAAACTATAAGAGGTAGGTCAATGGCACCTTAACAAAGTTGTTCAGATTGATGAGCAGTTTATGATGCCATGAAAAAAAATCAAAGATCATGGAACATCTGGTTTGGACCTCTAAGAGCCCAACTACACTATAACAAATATGGAATGAAATGTAATGGAAAATTGTCAAATGTGATGAGCATTTTTGGATGAGATCCTATAAGGAAGGATATTTCGAACTTAAACCCCTAATGGAGCGAAAAGGGGGTTCAAAGTTTGTTCATGGGACTACGTGATTCCTTGGCCCAACACATTCTTTGACAGAATTGATGGATAAAATATAAGATTCAAACTTTAATAGAATACCTACATCCCCTAATGGAATAAAAAATAATTTGGGGGTTACTTTCATTAGAAGTTGATATTTTAAATATTAAATGGGTTTCCACTTGACCTCATCTCACCTGGTGGAGAGTGACAAAGAGGTCTAAGATGTAGCGTGCTTTCCCAGAAGAAGCCTATTCACTCTCGACTTAAAGACACCCAAATTGTAGCTCTCTGGAAATACAAAAGCCGGCAAGTTGTTCCATTCCTTAGCATTTGGTATAAAATATTAATGAGCCGCCTTAAAAATCTATGAACCTATAAACGAACATTTATAATAAGTAATATTTTTGTTAAATTCTATTTAAATAATCATCTTTAAGTCAAGAGTCATAAAGTTCACGCAAACGAAGTTGCGGGCGGCCACTAGTCATAAATAAAATTGATCATTAGTACGTTATTTTTAAATTCAATTATCGAAAGCTTATGAAATAATATTCGGCTTCCTTCCAAATGTATAAGCTGTAAAAGCATTATTTGTATTGGCTTTCCTTTTTGGGTATTTGTTCCAAAGTCTATATTTCTCAAGTCGGTATCTGATTTGAAATTAAAGTACTAAAAAATATACCTTATAATTATATTAATAATAAACTTTATTTTTGGTTTCTTAAAAATAATTAAGTTTATGTTGTGGTATTTAAATGAATCGAGTTTCAAATCAGACACCGAATCGAAAAATATTATTTATATGACCTTGGTAGAAATGCTCTTTTACTTTATCCATGTTTACTTTACATTTAATTAAGAAGTAGACAATGCATTTATATCTAGTTATTAAGTTGTGAATTTTGTGCAACAAAGTATACCACCTATCTATCTATGCATACCTCAAAAACTTATTATTTTAAATTGTTTAATCTACGTACGACTGTTTATGTAAGTATCGTGCTTTCTCGTGGTATCCGCCAGATATTTAGCTGCATCGAATGAATTCGAGCTATTTCGAACCCCAACTATTGCTGGTAGCTGCGACAGGTTTCAGGCCACTGAAATTGGGACAAGAAGTAACCTTTTGTAATTGGGTCAGACAAGTACTACGCGGCTTTATGTGGACTAAATATTCATAATAGCATGCACTCATACACTGCACATTATACAAAGTAGCACAAAAACGTAAATAAAAACGTGCGCGGTTTTTTCGTGTTTGTCGTGCATGTTGGCGCATATCTGTGCAAGTAGATTACTCTAAATAATTTTAGTTTTAATCTAAAGTTTTGCGGCACTCGACGTTATTTCAATTCGGCAAGATTTAAAAAAATATTCGTATGATGAAATTCGAGAGACGTCATGTGAGATTATTAAAAGTATGTTTTATCATTTACTTAGTACTAAGTATACACTTTCACTCTGATCAACTAATCTCAAAATAAAGTATGCTTTGTCCTAAAGTAAGTTACTAGTCTAGGGCGTCTCCAAGTACACCCAGACCCTTTTTTTTATGGTCCAGGGGAAATGCGTTACGCATACGCCCCCGGCGGATGGGTTATGTCAAAATCCCCCTGCATGGTGGTGGGAGTTTTCCGACTAAAACCCCTGGGAATCTCCTTCATTGTCCATAGTGAGAGATAGTCGTGGGCCTGAAGTACAAAACCTAGCTTCACGACACCTCGCGGGGTCTCCCACCGCATGACAGTGGGGTTTTGCCAACTAAAGCCCCTGGGACTTTCCCTCATCGTCCATACTATGAGACAATTCACCTGCACCTGGGATCTGCCGTGTTTGGATACTGAACCATATCTTGCTTTATTTACTTTATATAATTGAGGTCATTAATATATACGAGTAAGTCAGGGGTTTTGCCAACCAAAATGTAGACAACGCCCAAGCTGTCGCTTAGCAACCTATTCGCGTTTGATTAAAATAACTAATTATGTATCTTTTAATTTAATTATGACTGGCTCTATGGCGCTATTAGTAGTGATCCTGACTCATACGCTAATGGTCGTGGGTTCGATTCTCACCCTGGACAAACATATGTGTGATAAACACCAATGTATGTTGCACACAGTGTCTGGGCATAATAATATGTAATTTAAGGTGCGTTTTGACCAATTTATATCCGACAATAAATCTATTGTATAATGCTGTCCTTCTATCCGCAGCTCACACATACAGGTCTTTGGATGAAGATTGGTTGAATCGGGCCTAATTATATTGTTGGACATAATTAATGTTAAGAGTAGGGATAGTAGGACGGTGGCTATATAAACGGCGGAGGAGGGGTGCTCGCCCTTACTTTGCTGGTGTCCGTCGTGCGGATTAGACGTTACGTACTTACCGATATTTTGTAAACGCGGGTAGAATATTTTCTTGGGCGTATTTTTGACGTAATCATAGAAATCTTTTAATTTGTTTTCATTTGTTTCTTTAATTATTAAAATCAGTTATTTTTCCTTTTAGATTTAATAAATTTGTATTTTTTTTAGTTAAATTTGTGTCTGATTCCTAAAAATATTATATTTTTAATTCCTCTGTTGTCTGCTATCTGTTACACAATTGCTTAATATGCTCCTACTGACCGTACGAGTTCTATCTATTAGGTGTTTGTGAGCACATGATATCTTTATTGGTCAACCGGGTCAATCACAGGATACAATCAATAAATGTCAAGGGGATCTGCTGTCGAATACATGGCGGCGTGTTTGTAGTGTCACCGCTGAGTGGCAAACCGATCTAGTGTAGAGTTACAGAGGATATAGGTATTTTTATAGTGACACAGTATAATGGCTCGCCTCAGTCTGACGGTAAGCAAAAGGAGAACCCGCGTTGCAGTTACAAAGGACGCGATGACGCAATACATCCGTTGGCACTGCCATGTTGGCTCGCGAGATGCATCTTGACCGTTCGTTTAAAATAATGTATTTCTGATATATTATGTAGGTCAGAGTAAAAGTAAGAAAACATTTATTGATCAGAACTCATTTACACAAAAAAATATCAAAATAATGTAGGGTTCTAAACAAAACTGAAAGTAGCTTTGTTGCTATGTCGATTTGAACGCTTTTCAATTTAAATCATTCTCAATCTACATCTAGAACGGACCCTGAAAAACCTAAAGACTACAAACAGATCGACGGTCCCTACGTATAAACGGACATGTCAAAAACGTAGGTTTACAGGAGAGCGGAATTAAGGTTCATTTTGCTCTGAAAAAAAATGTAATCAAAATTATTAATATATCTTTTCACTAATATTTTATTAGCATTAGAACGCTTTTAGCAGTATTAAAACATATGTATTTTTATCACAATTTTCCCAATAAAACTACGAGTTAACTGTTTCTACGCTGTCATTTAAAAAAAGTCAAGTCGGGACAAATCTAAGATGCCTGTTTATACAGCGGGAATAACAAATGGTGGTTTTCAATAGGAATTTTAAAATTTTTTTTTACGAGAATGTGTAATTATGACTTAATTTTCAAAGCAATCCGTAAACATCTATTTGCGGTTATATGTTAAGATCAGAATGCATTAATAGTAACATGTCTTTTTATACGTGGTACAAACTAAATAAGCGTAGGCCTACTTACTGCAAAGTATAAAAAGACATGTCATTAAATAAAACCAAGATTTTGTTATAATATTGGGTATATGAATAAAACAAGTTTTAATCAAACGATATTTTGTTACATAAGTTATCTTCTTAACAATATTTATGTATTTTTTTAAAGTTATTTTTTCTGAAATAGGAACTAATTTCCAATTAGAAATCACAGTCAAAATCACCACTGTAGCTTAATTATCTTAATTTACTTAGCTTTATTAGCTGAATAATATCAACTTAAATACCTATTATACTCTTTTTTATTTAAGGGAATGTTCTAATCCATACCCAGGGTACGGGTATGGATTAGAACATTCCCTTTTACCTAGGGCTGGAGTGTGTGTGTACGTCAGAGACGATATCAGCTCTCGTCGCCTCAGCAATCTTGAAGGTCGGGACCTATCTATCTTATGGCTCCGTGTAGACAGCGACGACCACCCTCGCGTTTATGCGTGCCTTTACAGGTTCCCATAGCGGTGACACCGAAATGACCGACTCTTTGAGCGCATGCAAATGGCTTCGGACATTGTGCAGCAGCAGATCCCCTCTGCGGAAATCATCCTCCTTGGCGAGTTCAATGCCCACCACGCCGAATGGCTCATGTCCAGTAAAACTGATTACGCAGGTCGATCTGTTTACGACTTCGCTCTTGCAAACGGACTGACACAACTGGTTACCACGCCCACACGAATTCCAGATGTGGAAGGCCATGCTTTTTCACTGTTGGACCTTCTGTTGACCTCTCACTCGGACGGCTACAACGTATCCGTTGTTGCTCCACTGGGCTCCTCGGACCATTGCCTTGTCCGTAGTAAAGTGCCACTCATAGACTTGGCTCGACCGCGGAAAGCACGCGGGCGCCGTGTATGGCACTATAGGTCAGCAGATTGGGATGGAATGCGGTCTTTTTTTGCATCATACCCTTGGAGGCAGGTGTGCTTCATGCCGGATGATCCCAGCGTCGTTGCTGACTCTGTTACCGATGTGGTGCTGCAGGGAATGGAACTTTTCATTCCGTCGTCTGTGGTTCCTATCGGTGGTAGATTTCGGCCCTGGTTTGGTTCATCTTCCAGAAAAGCTTCTTGTAAGAAGCAGGAAGCTTACCAAGTCTGGGCTGATGCGGTGGCGACGGGGGATGAAAATACCAGCGCGCTCAAAAAGAAGTACAACTTCGCTTCCAGGCTTTCAAAAGAGACATTGCAAGAGCGAAGTCGGTGCACATCGGTAGAATTGGCGAGAGACTTGAACGTCTTCCTTCGGGAACACGTGCGTTCTGGCCTCTCGCCAAAGCAATCGAAGGTAATTTCTGCAAGCCGCAAGGAGGAAATCCTTTGCGCACGGGAAAAGATTCGTTGGCCCATGGCGCAAAAGAGAAAGCCGACTTTCTGGGCAAACTCTTTGCGTCCAACTCGACTTTAGATGATGGGGGCCAGGTAAATGTTTGCAGTACAAACGGACATGTCTGACATGACCGCTTTTAATTCGTTCTCTCACCTTTACAGGTTAGGTTTCAAACGAAGTATTTGACGACATGTATTACATAACTGTGTCTACGGCCCACTTTGACTAGATGATTATACTTGTCCTTTTATACGATTTGTATACTGAGCTAACCTTATGATATTTTGAAAAAAATCTTATATGGATATGAGCGTAAAGGCAATCCGAAGCCATTTATGCAATAATATTTTTTTGCCATTTTGGACATGTCTGTTTATACGTAGGGACCGTCGAGATAAAGCCGAAGCAGCTAGTTTTTAACGTCGTAAAGCCCACAAGTCTTTTAAAAGGCTTTATGCCTTGTGATTGACAATTGATTTTCCATTGTGTCTGCTGTCTGGGCGTTACGGCGTTAATATAAAGTACAATACATAACAAACGACTTCACTAATTAAATATGTAACTGTGTACGCTTATATTATGCAAAAAACCTTTTATGGGCGGATTACACGAGAGCATTGACCGACCGCACAGCTTCGTGCTTTGACCAGAAAAAAGCCAAAACTGGAAGTGGAACACGATACAAATATAGCCGAGAATGTTTAACATTTGTTTCAGGTAAAGATTACAGCCCTAGTATACTGTGAAAGGTATCATGGGGGACTTGAAGTTATTAAGTTGAGTTTGTTCGTTTTATCAATTGTACTCATATACAATCTCGGGTCATTATGTGCCGGACTTTAGAAAGGCATGCGTGGGGCCGTATTATCGTGTAGAGTCAATAAACGTATCGCCTTTTTACTTGAACAACGTGACAAGTCCAAACAACGTTTGTTAAGACTTTATTCAAGTAAAGAGGCGAAAGAGGTTATGTAGGTAGGTACTCTAAATGAATGTGAACCCACCTGACGATTATTTCCTCTTTTGTTCCTAAATTGTTTACCCCTTTCCTTTAATTTTTTCCTCTATTAAGTATTTTGTAACTTTTTATTTATTGTAAATATGGAGTTTCGATAGCTAAAAATACAAACCCTCAAGACTTGAAAGTCGCAGAGGGCAAAGGCAAGACGAGCTACTGGCGTCGGAGTGATAAGTCAAGTAGCTGTGTGCTGACTAGGCAGCTGCATGCACTCTGTAATCCTCAAGAGTTTGTAACGCGATTAAATTTATTACAATATATTTTTTAAATTTTATAAACACTGTTTGTACATTGTACACAACGAAATGAAACCGTAAGGTTGAAATTTTAATAGCCTCATAATTTTTAATCAAATAATCTCTTAACTACACCGTTCTGATCAAGCCCCTTATTACCATTCTCTCGAATATTAAAAGTGAAACTATAAAAATTGTTTGACTCAGTATTTTACCCCACTTAAGTGCCAACTTAATCAACACGATACGTTGCTTATCGGTTCGTTTGACCAAACATCTTCGATCTATACAACGTCCTCCAAAAGCAAAACGAACGCTGTTGCTAAGGAATTAGGGTGCAATATTTAATAGGAAATGTTACTAACATGTTACTTTTTCGTTGTTGTCCTAGTTTTATATTTAGCTTGGCTCTTTTTAATTAAATTTAACATTAACAGGCTGCGTTTTTCGTATATTGGGTTAAAAAAAGTTTATTAATATAATAATCTTCCCTTCACAGTAAGCTAGTTTGTCGAGGATTTTGTCGGTATTTTTGAAGATTATTTTTGCCATAATTACACAGTACCTATATTCATCTAAGGATGAACACAATAATCACAATAAGTTGTGATATTATTATGACCTCCACAGCTGCAGTAGGGCAAAAGTTTCCCTGCCCTTTTTCCACCTCCTCCATTTGTGGGCTGCAATAGACCAGTCTTTTAGAAACGCGTCGCATCGTTTTCATAATTAGGTATTAATGAATTTTCTTGTGAGTTTCTTCTGTATAAAAAGTCGTTCGGTTTTATTTTATTAAAAATAAGTAAGTAAATAAATTCTCACAACATCTCATACATTGACCTGATTCCGTAATAAATAGCTTAAGCACTTGTGTTACAGATATCAGACAACAGGGAAACGCAAATAGAATACTTAAATACATATATTAAACCCGGATACTGAACAAACACATGTGTTCACCACACGAATATCATAATAAAAATATTGTATTTATTAAAATAAAAATATATAATATCTATGCAAAAATGGCAATATTTTAACAGAAAAACGAACTATAAAGAAAAGCACTTAATATTTATGGTTTACTAGCTTTTGCCCGCGACTTCGTTCGCGTGGACTTCAGGTTCGTAGAAACCTCAAAAATTGTAGCCTATGTGTTATTTTGATGTATAAGCTATATTGTGGTAAAGTTTCATTCAAATCAGTAGTTTTTACGTGAAAGAGTAACAAACATCCATACATCCATACTTACAAACTTTCGCCTTTATAATAGTAGTAGGATTATTCTATTTCAAAAGCTTAACCTCAAGTAGGTGAAAGGTTAATATAAAATAATAATGCGTAAGGTCAAATAATAACAATGTATTTGTAACATATTCTCGATGCGTAAAAGTCGTAGGTGTAAATAATTTCACTTAAGACCAGATAAACCATGTCAAATTAATGTCTGCCCTTTTCCACCCACGAGAAAACATCCTTTTGGTCTTTCCTCTGGTAAACAAGCCTCCTACAAGCTTCCTTATAAACTAGTTGATTGATAAATTTGCTGTTACAAAGAGTAGGATGTACGTATTTCCGCTCCAATAATTTAAACTTTAGAATTTTCAGAAAACGATCCTAATTTTCATTGTGGGTTGAATCATTATCCCCCAGTGACGTGACATTAATATCCATACTAATATTATAAAGGCGAAAGTAACTCTGTCTGTCTGTCTATCTGTTACTCTTTCACGCCAAAACTACTGAACGGATTTAAATGAAATTTGGTATACAGATGATCAAGACCCTGAGAAAGAACATAGGCTACTTTTTATTGCGAAAATGGGGTTGTAAAGGGTTAAAGGGGGGTAAAAAGTTACTTTTCCACGCGGACGAAGTCGCGGGCGGCCGCTAGTCTTCAATAATTGAGCATACATGCTACTAAACTATTACCATCAGGTAGCCCGCTTGCTTGTTTAGCTCCCTATTCCATAAAAAATGGACTATACCCACTCTTTGTTAATTTTTAGTAGGTCAAGTGCGATGCCAACCTTTTAACCTCATATACCCTCCTTGCTCGGCGTAACACAGCACATGGTGCTGTTTTAAGCCGCTTTACTAGGAGCGGTATTTCTCCGGCTCTCTCACGGTCAATCAGCAATTCATTTAAGAAACTTCGTTTTCAGTAACACCTCATATGAAACTCAGATACGCATGGCTAGTCTTATGAACAAAGGTCCGGTAAAATGTACTAAAATGTACTCGAGCCAGACACGTCGTTGGTGTCAGCCAATGATAGGAAATATGACACTGATATATAATACTCAACTAAGGTGTAATGAAGGCTTTACTTGTTATGAGGTGTCAAAGCCAAGGTTAGTATTCATTTTATATTCTCAATGGATTGATTTTTTCTTCTATTTTATTCTATTTAAATGCGCTGCAAACCTTTTGACCCCGTTTTCTCCCCTGCTTTAATCTCCGGTACCCCTACTTATTGAGCCTAGGTACTGTTTCAAGCCGGTTTTCTATAAGGCCCTGGTATCACTCTGATCGAGCCATTGATGTCAAATCGTGACGTTGGAGTTTCCCTTTCTCAATTTATTCTCTCACCCCTTAATCCTCTCCCCTAGTAAGCCAGTGTGTCACTCGGTTAGCCGGTAACAACAGCTAATCACAGAATTGAGATCATTATTAGACAATGCAGCCTGGTGTAACAAATGGAAGGCCCGCCTCACACGACCCACTTCTCGACTTGTTTGTCGCTTGTACATACAGAAACACATAAAGTTACCTCCTGTAGACCTTACGCCCGTAACTTAGGGATGTTTTTTCAGTAGTAGTGAGTAAGTTCGCCGTGTGTACACACCGGTCGAGGCGCTTATTGTGCTGCTGTGGAAGTTTTATCACTTTCTCGCTTGTATGCAATCGATCCCTGACTCGGCAACTGCACGGATGGAAGAATGGTTTTTCGATCTTATTCAATCCATTTTACTGAAGATGTAGTGTTCAAATCCATACTAATATTATAAATGCGAAAGTAACTCTGTCTGTCTGTCTGTTAATCTTTCACGCCAAAACTACTCGACGGATTTAAATGAAATTTGGTATACAGATAATCTAGACCCTGAGAAAGAACATAGGCTACTTTTTATTGCGAAAAGGGGGTTGTAAGGGGTTGAAAGGGGGGTAAAAAGTTACTTTTCCACGCGAACGAAGTCGCTGGCGGCCGCTAGTACTTAATTTATAAAAACGGGACTAAACGCGGTGATATTTAAATATAAGTACCTACATTATAGTGCTTATTGCTTGTGACCCCGGCTGTAACTAGCAGTACCTAAGTACTATTATATAGGTATAGGTGTTTAAATATAGCTACGTTTATCTCCGTTTATATACTTTATTTGTAGAATAGTACCTCTATTATGGCCAAAACCATACCATTCTTCTTGGTCTGTGGTCAAGTTTTAGAGTCGAGATATTGAGGAAAGAAACTTTTAAAGGTTAGGTCCATTGAATCAATGTAAAATTAAAAAAAACACAATTTCCTATTAAGTATTTCCCCGTTTAAATACGATATTTCCGCTAAAAGGTTGACTAATGGTGTCTTATGTATTGATCAAAAGCTCATCATCATTATCATCTCAATTTCAAGTATATAGAAGATCTATTTTGGTGTAAGGCTTCTTCGACTTATTTCTATTTTGGGCTGTTCGTATCAAATTTTCAACTAGCTCCTTCCCTTCGTGATAGTATCTTTTCAACTTATCTGCGGATTGATAACTGACATCTAAAATGCATAGTTAACAAAGGAGAACGCGACCGTTGCATACATTTGTGGGCCGAATGTTATACAAATCAAAGATGCCTTAATTTAAAGGATTCATAATAACAATTCACCACAAAAATTTTGAGAAGATTAGGCAATCCAGGAATCGAGATATTTGAATTAATAGTAAAAGTGAAGTTATGTAACCTGTAATAAAACGGCTATTTGCAATGGTGTCTGCACAATGTTTTTAATCGCTTTGAGACTAAATTATGCAAGTAGGTAGAGGGCCGTTAGACTTATTTACTATTTTGGTACCTACTCTGTACATTCCATAGGTATATGTCACACAATAAGAACCCAAAATAAGCGAATAATTATCATCTCATGCACATTTTTGGGCTCTGTCTTGCGTCCCTCAGTTTTTTTTCAAATCGCAAAAGGTTTCAGTAAAGTTAATTAAAAATAAACATACTTGCATACATGCTTATATATATACCTCATCCAAGCGTGTATCCCGGTTGCCGCCATTAGGTATGGAGACCCAGAGTACGCTTCAACTATGATCCTGATTTGACGAGCCTGGTTAATTGCAATGGGAAGATTGTTATCTGACCTGACTCGGACCATAGTCAGGACCAACTGCTTTACGTGTCTTTCCAAGCACGGAATCATCGTTCTTATCGGGCAATCAAGTAATTCAAGCCTGCAATGTCCTAACCAAACTAGGAAAACCTTACAAACTGAGTGTTCCCCGCAGGAATCGAACCCACGACCTCCTGGTTTAGAGCGCAGCGCTCTAACCACTACACTACGGAGGCAGATACATGCTTACATTTATCAAGTCTATACCCCCTGCGAGGCAGACAAAGCCTAAGGTTATAAAACCATTAGAAATAAATCAAAGAGAAAAGAAAGCAAAATAAAACACTATTATAAGATTACATATAACTTTAATTATTTTACTCTTCTATAATTAAAAGAATGTCGTCTAAAAACTGTGCAGGGGGTAATATATTTACTTGGTATCTTGCCCAACTTAAATACCAAATAATGGACATAATATGGGCGCAGCAGCCTACTGTTCTTCTACCTACACAAACACTAGAATGCCCGACTTGGTTTTGTGTTTCTATTAGTTGTCTCCCACTTATTACATCCTGGGCCATATTCCAACATGCATGGCAAACATAGTCCTGATTGGTTACCTGCAATATGGTCAATTTATGTTTAAACAATACATATTGATTAGGTACAGAGCAATAAACTATTTGATTTGATTTGATTTAGTTAAAATCGTTAGGTACTCACTGATTGAGGGGCACGCCACTGATTGATCACCAATAAAACCGCCTCACTATCCAAAACCCTTCTACCAATTGTATTGCAACGGTTAGTTGCAATGTTGCAATTCACACAGCGATCCATATCATCAAAATCCAAATCGTAAAGCGTTATTTGTTAGTCCAAAATACAAAGCCAGGTAATTCACATTTGCAACATCGATCAGATAGTCCGTATTATAGCCAAAGTCGTGAGAAAATCCATAAAACATAAAAAGCATAAGAGCTCCAAACGAAAGAAAATGAAATTCTCAATATTTTTCTTGACAAACGTTTTATTGACATTTGTCAATTCAATTTTTCTTTTTAAAAAGAAAAATACATCACCTCATACTTCATCTCGAAAGAGTTCTAATTAATCCGAGTGTTTCATAGATTAGGTACAATATCGATTATCAATTTCTTACACGATTTTCTTGCGATTTTCATACATTTTAACGATTATTGTGTTGTCATCAAATTCATTTTTTATCGATAATTTGTTTTATACGATGTTTTTAAGTTTTCTAATATTCTGGATTGTAAAATGGTCTAGTATTTTGTGAGTTTCTTTACAAAAATATAACCGATTTTTGAGGATGCTTTTCATCTTGATAACTTTGGGCCCAGAGATCCCCTCCTCCTTTACCATCCAAATTGTACGTACAGCCACACATTTTGATGTGTAAAGTATACAAAAATGTCAAATTTCTTCAATGGACTCTCAGCTTACTGTATGAAGGTTACCACCTGATATGTGACTGACTGTACAATGACCGCGGGCACTTATTGACAGCACAGAATGTCACAATTGTCAGCATCTGCACCCGGCAGTCAATTAACACAGAGCGAAGATGCAATTAGCATAGACACCTGCCCTCAATCAGAACCCTATGTGCAGACGGATCTGTGTCTAATACCTATACACATAGATGAGGTTATAAAATGGTAATCAAACTTTCCATGACTAACACATTTTTATCTACTTTCTACTAGCGATAGCCTTCTCTGAATAGGTTTAAGCATACCTATCTCTAATACCTACTACAAGCATAAACGAGTTTTGAGAATATCAATGTCTAGCGGCCGCCCGCGACTTCGTCCGCGTGGAAAAGTAACTTTTTACCCCACTTTTCAACCCCTTACAACCCATTTTTTCGCAATAAAAAGTAGCCTATGTCCCTTTCTCAGGGTCTAGACCATCTGTATACCAAATTTCATTTAAATCCGTTCAGTAGTTTTGGCGTGAAAGAGTAACAGACAGACAGACAGACAGAGTTACTTTCGCATTTTATAATATTAATGTTAATAAAAATTTATAACCATTTACCAAACCATATTAAAAATATAGAAAAATCCTCAATCTTCAACAAAGAATTAAAACGTTTCCTGATCAATAAAAACTATTATAACTTGGAAGAATTTTTCAATGACAGAGATGGATAATTGTTAATTTGCATTAATAATAATAATAATTGTATCTGTTTAATGTTACCTACCGAATTATAATAATGATATTATTAAAAGTAATAATATCCACATATATGTTGAATGTTGTAAACTTAATAGTCATTTGTTATTGTTAAGTAATATTATTTGATTTTATTTTATTTTATTTGTATTAATTTATGTAATTAAACTGTCATCTGGTCCACCTATTCAAATTGCTATGCCCTTGCAGGGTGTCACATGTATACCACAATATTACTCTTAAGACCTTATAAAATGTAATGTGATTGTGCAATAAATGAAAAAAATGAAAATGAAAATAATAGTATGGATTAAGCCGCCCGTTAAGGTCACTTCCTGAATACTCCAAGCTCGGTACATCAGCAGGTTTATTGTATAGCCAATTTTTACATATATTTCCCTAACTCTTGACGATTGTGATGCCTTCCAACTTTGTTAACCAGCTGTCTGCACCGATTGCGTTCAGGATACCAATGAAGTCGAATCGAAATTTTGTATGGACGAATGTATGGAAATCTCTCATTCGATATTGTTGCGGGTACGGGGTACGTAAGATTCAAGTAAAATGCCAAAGTCACAAAAAGACAATTAATTTATTCGACGAGTAACAAAAACACAATTAAAACACTAAATCACACTTAAACGCACTAAAACACTAAAATCTTCCTTAAACACTTCGCAGGTAATACACAAGATCACTCTTAGTTCGCAGGAGAATAATCGCTTTCCAAATTGGAACTCACTCCTTCGCTTTCCAAATCAGAACTCACTTCTTCGCTGTTCAAATCAGAACTCACTCCTTCGCTGTTCAAATCAGAACTGACTCGTCGGCTCGCCCGTCCCGCTTTTATACTAGCACAGGCGCGGGCGAGACCTTTCCAGTAACTTCCACAACTTTCTAGTAAGTCCTACTAGAATGTTCCAGAGTCTTCGGGGGATAGTTAGTAACTAGGGCTTCGAGATTCTTCTACACAGTTCTGGATGTCTGTCGAACATTCTCGAATGTTCGATAAGTCTCCATTTCGTTCGACGCGTGCGTTCGGCCGACCGTGCGTATGTGACGTAGTGCAAGGGAATATAAACCTTAACTGTGAAAGAGATAAGTTCTAATTCCGCTTGCACGGTACCCCCATGGTCGTAACATTACCCCCCTCTTAGTCATGCTCGTCCCGAGCATGTTTTAACACATCACATGGTGAAGTGGTCATTTGCTTGATACGGTGGTCACGCCAGTTCCTGCAGTCATCCCGGTAGCCATTCCAGTTACTGTCATTCCGGTAGTCACGCCAGTTCTTGTAGTCACGCCACTTCCTGTAGTCACACCATCGTCTGGGGCAACTTATTCGAATATGGCCCCTCTCTCCGCAGCCATAGCATTTTGGGACCAAGGTGGGTCTTTCCCTCACAACTACCTCCCGTAGTCTGTGAGGTCCACGGTCCTGACGTACAGCTTCAACCTCCAATGCATGGGCTAGAGCTTCCAGTAAAGTCTGATGGTGACTTAATTTCACGGCATGTCTGATGTGTGCGTCCCTTATTCCGTCGTTGAACGCTTGCAAGATCATTGGCTCCACTATTGCCGGGCATGACACATATGCACGTCGGACTAGTCTCTCGATTTCCGTTGCCCATTGCTGCAGACTCTCACCAGGTTCCTGAATTCGGTCGCGTAGTTGTGCTCTGTACATGTATTCCTGGTGTTTTACACTGTACCTGCTCTCTAGTGCTTCTTGGAGAGCTCCCAAGGTCCTATTATCCGAAGGCAGGCATTCTAATATGAGTAAAGCATCTCCACGAAGAGCCAAAGTGAGAGCCATCATTGATTCTTCGTCGCTCCACCCATTCCCCTTAGCCAATGTTTCAAACTGGCACCAGAAAGCTGCCCAGGACGTAGTTCCATCGAAGTGGGGTAATTCGATTGCAGGCGACACTGTATTTGCCGGCACTACTGTAGCAGCTCGAGTTTCTACCTTTTCCACCTTGATGTGCAGCTGTTGTAACGCACCATCCACCAGGTTGAGTCGGTTTTCCACAGCAACGATCTGCTTTTCCAGTGCTGCATACTTCTTCTCAATAGCCCCCAACCAACTCTTGCTACTGAGCACCTCCTTGAATTCTTCAAGCTGCGCCTCTTGACGGCGAGCTTGCACCTCCTGGCGGCGAACCTGCTCTTCCAGACGGCGGACCTGTTCTTCAAGACGGCGAACCTGCTCATGTTGACGACGAGCCTGCTCCTCCTGGTGAAGGGCTTGGTCTTCCCTAAGCTGAGCAAGTTGTGCTTCCAGGCGGTGAACTTGCTCCTCCTGGCGTCGGGCATACTCCTCTTGAAGACTGACTTGCTCCTCATGGCGGCGGGCTTGCTCCTTCTTAAGTTCAGCGAGTTGCGCTTCATGACGGCGTTCTTGCTCCTCAAGACGGTGAACCTGCTCCTCAAGACGGTGAACCTGCTCATGCTGACGACGAGCCTGCTCCGCCTGATGAAAGGCTTGTTCTTCCTTAAGTTGTGCTTCCAGGCGGCGGACTTGCTCCTCATGGCGGCGGGCTTGCTCCTCCTTAAGTTCAGCGAGTTGCGCTTCATGACGGCGTTCTTGCTCCTCCCGGTAACGGGCTTGTTCCTCCTTAATTTCAGCAAGCTGCGCCTTGTGATGGCGGTTTTGCTTGTCACTGCGGGTCATCTCATCGGTAACTAACGATAGTAGAGAATTAATAACATCAATTGAGGTGGCAAGGTCGATGGTAAGTCCGCTTTGTATAGCAGAACCAGAACCCTCCGTTGAGCTTCTTCCAACTTCACCCTCTTGCAAGGTCGCAGTCTCTCTTCTCGTCATTCGGTCCTCACTGTCTTCTTGTGGCGTAAGTGACATCTTGAATCCCACTTCTGACACCAATTGTTGCGGGTACGGGGTACGTAAGATTCAAGTAAAATGCCAAAGTCACAAAAAGACAATTAATTTATTCGACGAGTAACAAAAACACAATTAAAACACTAAATCACACTTAAACGCACTAAAACACTAAAATCTTCCTTAAACACTTCGCAGGTAATACACAAGATCACTCTTAGTTCGCAGGAGAATAATCGCTTTCCAAATTGGAACTCACTTCTTCGCTTTCCAAATCAGAACTCACTTCTTCGCTGTTCAAATCAGAACTCACTCCTTCGCTGTTCAAATCAGAACTGACTCGTCGGCTCGCCCGTCCCGCTTTTATACTAGCACAGGCGCGGGCGAGACCTTTCCAGTAACTTCCACAACTTTCTAGTAAGTCCTACTAGAATGTTCCAGAGTCTTCGGGGGATAGTTAGTAACTAGGGCTTCGAGATTCTTCTACACAGTTCTGGATGTCTGTCGAACATTCTCGAATGTTCGATAAGTCTCCATTTCGTTCGACGCGTGCGTTCGGCCGACCGTGCGTATGTGACGTAGTGCAAGGGAATATAAACCTTAACTGTGAAAGAGATAAGTTCTAATTCCGCTTGCACGGTACCCCCATGGTCGTAACAATATGTTTATCGAGTTAAGTTCAGCGACTGGTAGTGTAAAGCACTTAAGTGTTTCATTTATAAGCATCACGACACACAAGTACATAATGTTTCGTTCCTCTCTCGTGGAGCAACCGGGATCCCGCGCAATTATCGGAGATATCCGGGATTAGAGCAAGTGTGGAGTCGCGACCGAGCTGCTGTTTGCGTTCATTCTATTTTCAATTAAACTTCTAGAAAGGAGGTATGTGCACTATTAACTCCATAGAGTAGGGGCGGGAGGTACTTTACAAGGTACATTTTGGACACCAGTAGCGCTACCATGAGTTTACAGTGGACCGAACTCGCTAGCATCTGCGTAAAAAAAATCTATGAAAAAGTGTACAGCGCCTCTAGCGGTCACTTGAGAAACTAAAATATAGTATGGCTTGTCAAATAGAAACCTAACGAAATGTATTCGCTAGCGAGTAACGTTTTCCGTAGCGCTACGAGTTAGGCTACGAGTGGACATCGAAAACTGACATAACGTAAACTATTGCTCTGTCTCTTTCAAATGCATCACAATCAAAGCTGTCCGTACCTTGACTGAAAGCCTACCGACTGAACGACGCTCCTTTCGCCAAAAAGGGAAGGCGACATTTGTGCTAGCTAATGAAGTTTGCCTACAAGAGACACAAAGTCCTCCGAACATTGCCTAACTATGAGAATAAGGACATAAACAAATAGTAATGTGTGCAAACAACAGTGCATACTTCGTCATCTTCATCTTTTCTCAAGCGGTCGCTTCAACGATAAGTTAAAAGTCGCTGAGCAAATAATGGAGAGCTCATTTTGTCACTTCAAACATCACCGAGTACATTATTTCAAATTAAACACTGTTATATTTATGACTAAGTACTACAGAAGTGCAGACGTCTGGCGTGAACGACGCATGTGCAACGGCCCTTGCGCTAAGTAGTCAAATGAACAGAGTTACACTTGCGAGAAAACAACCAACCACGCTGTACAAACTGCCAGGTAGTTTAGGAATTATATAAAAGTGTAGTGTTTTGTTGCGTTTAAAGCCAACGCCATGGAGCCCAGGCACAAAATATACCTATATTCACACAGAAGGTTGACTCAGCCTGTTTTTGAATTTAGAAGAGTTCGTTGACCTATGCTAGGGTTGTTGTGGTTGTTGTCCGGCATGAGTACATAATTATATTAAATGTTTTCTGTTATGTTGAGAATATAATGAATAAAAAACCGGCTAAGAGCGTGTCGGACACGCACATGAAAGGGTTCCGTAGCCATAAGATGAGCCGACCTTATTTTGCCCAGGGTACGTGTCCTCTACTGTATTTACTTACTAAGTGTGAGAGCATGCAGTTACGTTTCAATTTGCTAATAGGAGAGCTCAGGCGCGGCGCACCAACATTTTAATTGCTTTTAAGTAATTAATGAAACGGTCCACTTGACACGCCAGTTACTACACTCTATTCTAATATTGAAGACTTGTGTAGTTAGTCTCTTTTATGTGGTACAGGCAATGGGGCTTTCGCGTGGGAATCTGCTAGATGGCGTACTCTTAGACTGAGGTCCAACTTCAATGGACTTGAGTAACATTTTGACATCTTATAAGTACATCAAAAATAACCAATCACCGTGTAGATGGACCTCAGATAATATAGTAAGCCATCAAGCGGATTTATCACACGCGATAACCCCATATGACAAGCCGGTATGTGCCGGTATCGAGTAGTTAAGTAGCCACCCTGACCAAGAAGCTGGCTGCTATTTGCTACCCACATACCCAGGGTGGTATCACTCCGGTCAAGCCAGCCAATTCATGCCGAAGCGTGGCTCTCCCACAATGAAAAGTTGGTCCAGTGTTGTATCAAAGGGTTAGGAAGATCAGACGGCAGTCGCTTCATTATAATTACCAGCTTCAAGCGGTGAACGCTACCATATAAACTTTATTCGCCTTGAAACGGGACTCGGTAAAAGAACTGTCGTGTGTCAAAGCTGTACCACAAAATATAAAGGACACAGAAAGGAGACTCAGCCTTAATTTTGAATTTAGAAGAGTTCGTTGACATATGCTAGGGTTGTTGCCCGGCATGAGTACATAAGCGCGCGGCCTCTACCACAGACCTCGACAGTTCGACAATCTTATGTCATAAGTTAGGATTAATGTGGTCGAATAGGCGTATTTGCCCGTTAGTGCGCATGCGTGAGTACATGACATGTTTTTAGCTCTTAGTGGGCAATCTACTTTCTGTGTCCTTTATATTTTGTGGCTGTACGTACGGTACCCTAAAAAGGACAAATTCGAGCATCAAAACAAACATCATTCCTGAGCTATGAACGTGGGTAGTTAATTACAGCTGTTAATCAGGTCAGCCGAACATTGGGCTGTCAGAGTCGCAATGACGGTTCACGGTTGGAAACGAAAATAAAAAAAAGCTTATGCACACGCAATCGCATGTCGGTACGGGACGATAAGGCGACACCGCGACGATACTAGCGCCGCCAATTGATTTATTTATATAAAGAGGATTATAAGATATATTTTGAAAAATCCAGCTATGAAAACATAAAGGAATTCATTTCTATATTATTTGATTTATATTTATTGTGAGGATTATGAGATACATTTTAACAAATCCAGTTATGAAAACATACAGGAAAGTATTAACAATTTTTTGGGACACACTTATGTAATAATTTCTTCCTACAAATCACAATAATTTTCATAATTGCTAAAAGTGGTCACTTTTCTCAATAATGAAAATTATTGTCTCTTGGCACGTGTAAAACATACTGTTACACATCTCAAAAAATGCATTCCTTTATGTTTTAATAACTGTATTTTTAAAATATATCTCATAATCCTCACAATTTATGAATTAATGGCGGCGCTAGTATCGTTGCGGTGTCGCCTTAAGGGTGGTAGGTCGGGCCAATAGCGCCGCCAATTGGTTTGTTTATTAGTTGTGATGAATTAAAGGCATAAAAGAAAACATTTTCACGTTGTTTTGGACCGCCTCAAATGAGCATGAATGAGTGAATCTGTCAAATATACTATATTCGATACCACTCATTTATTTATTTATTACAGTGGACATGCTGACTTACTCGTACAGTTGCCCCAAATGTCAGCATGCTAAAAGTTACATAAATATGAATGGATTGACCTAAATATTTAAAATACCATATCAAAAACATATCAAATACCTTCCCAATTAGAATAACGATAAAAAAACCTCCCTCATTCGATGGATTCCCACATTGCTTTTTTTAAATGTGGCATGTAACGCACCGTTAATTTTCCCAATGTCAAAAGATTAAAGAGACAAAAATAATAGTAAAATTGACCGGTAGTTTGATTTGTATCTCTTTGAAGAGATTCAATTGAGTTTACTTTTAGTTACAAAACCACATATTAAAAAAAATCCTACACTTCAAAGTATTAAGTAGGTAGGTACACTACATTACTTGTACCTACATAATTTATTTAAAACTAATAAAAAACAATGGCGGCGCTCGTGGACTGCATAAGCGACCTTAAATTTTGTTACTTCTACTATTACTTGTGTGAACCAGTGGGAATTAGGTAAGCGGTATTTTTAAAATATGTGTGGCATTTTACAATTTAGATACATTCAAATGCCAGTATAGTGAGTGACCAAACAAGACCAAGTAGATTTGGTTGCAACAAATAGTATAACCCACCCGATAACATTTGGTAGTAATCTTGCCTTATACGCCAGTGGTTGTTTGGACAATTACTCGTGTTTTTTTTAAAAGGTTTGCACTAACATGCGCGCCGCGAGATAATTTGTCGACACTCGTATTGTGTCGGCGCAAGTTGCTTCTCGCTCACCTGACTGAGCGATGAACGGGATAGAAGGATGCGCTCTCGCGAACGAGAGTCGACAAAATGTTGTCGCGGTACGCATGCTAGGCCTACTAATACAGAGTGACAATGAGGTCTAAGACGTAGCGTGCTTTCCCAGAAGAAGCCTATCCACTTTCGTCCTAAAGACACCCAAATTGTAGTTCTCTGGGAATACACTCTCTCTTTCCCTGGGCTCTCGTGTGGCGAATATTGCCTTGTGTTTGTTCAGTGTATGAGTGTATTTATGTATAATATTTGTAATCCCCGCTGTCTGACATGTGGAATGCAAATGTTTGAGATGTTACGTGGATTAAAAAATAACATTTATCATTATTTTATTAGAAACGAACCTTTTTGCATTTTAGATCAATCATAATAATTTCAGTGTGTAATTCCCAATTCCCGCGTACTATTTATGATGATTCAGGAAGTCTAGCAATTAAATAAAATATCTGGAGTCTGACCCTCACAACCCTTAAACAGAGGAACTAGGCTGACTGTATCATGTTTCATCATCATCATCAGCCTGTTGCAGTCCACTGCTGGACATAGGCCTCTCCAAATGCTCGCCACGTTGTGCGATCTTCGGCTACTCGCATCCAGCTCCAGCCAGCCCTTCTTGCGCAGATCATCACTCCATCTGGCCTGAGGTCGTCCTACACTACGTTTACCAAGACGCGGTCTCCACTCTAGAACTCGTTTACCCCAACGGTTGTCAGTTCTGCGGCAGATATGATCATGTTTACACTTTCATAATAACTCTTTCGAAACTCTCTCACTCACTAATTTTCAGAAAATCTTTCTCTATACAAACTATCCGAAACTTGCCGGTTTCCTCACGATGCTTTCTCTCACCGCCAAGCAAATAGCAGAAATACGCATGTAGATTTTGAAAATCTAGAATTGCATACATAGTCGGATTCGAAACCAAAACACACTGCTCTGCTGATTGACCTTCATTGACATAAAGGAGGTAGGTAGTATTAAAACGCAGTTGTCGAAATACCCCTAAGTTTATAATCTTGAAAAGTCACTTAAAAAGTAACAGGACCATTCTAAGGCCCCAGTAGTGCGGAACTCTAAAGGCTTATGCACACGCAATCGCATGACGCGCTTGGCTGACGTTACGAACTAAACTTTTGTTTGTTTTATTGTTACACTAAAACCGCCAATGTTGTTTGCTTGACACTTTCTAACATTGCCCTTTTTACAAAAAAAAAAAGTTTGGCAATGGAATACTTCCTTCCAACCGGGTAGTATTGGATCGGGGACTATGAGCCGGTGTACCATCTTGGTTTGTTGTATCTTTTTTGTTTGTTTTTTGGATAATTTTACACAGATTTTATTGAAATTCAAAACCCTCATGACTTAGTGAATGTAACCGAAAAACAGTGCTGACTAGGTGTTTTAACCACCTGACCCAGCATATGCCAAGTTTTTTTTTTATGTGATAGGTAGCAGACGAGCAGGCGGATCACCTGATGGTAAGCAAATGGCCGCCGCTCATGGACACTTGCAACACCAGGTACCCTCACTTACTCAGCGAAACACAGCACAGGGGCTGCTTCATCGCAGGTATCTTCAGTCAGTATGCTAGCAATTGAAAAATAACTGTGGGAGAGCCACGCTTCGGCATGAATGAGCCGGCTCGACCGGAGTGATACCACAGCCTCACACAAGACCAGCGTAAAGCAGTGCCTGCGCTGTGATTCATAGAGTGAGTGAGGGTAACGGAGGCCCAATTACGGGGAAGGTATTATTGAATACACCTTGAGGTTGGATTCGCACTTGTGACTCTACTGGTGTTGCAAGCGTCTATGAGCGGTGGCAATCGCTTTTTTTTATGTGATAGGTAGCAGACGAGCAGGCGGATCACCTGATGGTAAGCAATTGCCGCCGCCCATGGACACTTGCAACACCAGTGGAGTTACAAGTGCGCTGCCAACCTTTTATCCCCTTTCCCCCGGGTGGGCCTCCTGTACCCTCACTCACTTGGCGAAGCACAGCACAGGGGCTGTTACACGCCGGTTTTCTGTGAGGTAGGATGAATGGGCCGGCTCGACCGGAATGATACCAATTCCGGTCGAGCCGGCCCATTCATGCCGAAGCGTGGCTCTCCCACAGTTAGACAGTTAGTTCGCTTACCCTCAGGTGATCCGTCTGCTATCTATCAAATAATAGAAAAATACTGTTATCTTAAAACAAAACAATGCATTCAATATAATATTAATAAGTTATTCAACGATATCTTCCGATTCCACATTGCAAGTAACCCCAATGTCCCCAATTACGGCAGCGTAAATATTTACTCACAACCAGGGCGTAAGGGTGATTACGTACAGAGCGTATAACGATGCATTCATTATTGTTATTGTATGTAACATGGTATTTTCTAACAATTTCATGGGCATTTAGGAGTTTTTTCAAAGACGTACTTTTATTCTTAAACATAGGCCAGTCTTGAGCACAAAAAAGGCAAAATGTCAAATAATATGTTAGATTAATTCCTTTAATAGACAGCACTTTCATACAATTTACGTAACAAGACAAATCAAACTTTAATTACAATTTAATATATACAAACAACATATATATAATTTACAATACTCTTTTCGCCGCACCACTGTCTTTTCTGCATGACCCAAAGGTTAACTGGTAGAGAATGCCCCTGGGTATTAAGTTCGCCTATTGTTACAAATTTTGTGCAATAAAATAAATAAATAGTATTGCATCTTGAAAAATCCAATATACTTGGATCTAAGTCCGTAATGTTTTATTTTCTTCAAAAATATCATATTTTCGCCACAATCAGTGTAAATAGGTTGGCGGCGCTAGTTTCATTCGTATAGCCTCTTAAACAGACATTTCAGCAAAATACGCGTCGCAAAAATGCAGTTAGTAAACGCGCACCACCAAATGTAAACAACGCCAACGTTAGCTCGAGCAATCTCCACATCCACACTATATACACGTTAAAATTACAGAATTACACGTGTAATATTTACTCAGCCCAATTAAAATGCGTGCGAGCGCCCTCTATCGTACTGTAAGGGGTTTATACCACTGCTTGGGCCCGGATGGGATTAAAAATTCAACTTACAGCATAATTCCCATAAGGGATCCGTTGTGTGTTGTGTTTTGTATTTGGCAGTTTTAAATAATTTTATCTTCTGATGCTGGTTTACGCTTCAAGGATCGTGCGTTTGAGTCCTACTAATATGCAAACTGACAAATATTTTTAAAGTAGAATATTTGATTTAAAGCTTAATTAGTTTTGGGTGATTTTTTGGTACATACACCTAAATAAACATTTATACTGGTGGGTCCTCCTAGATCTATAGGGTCTTGATCGGTGTCCGAACAGTGAAGGTGAGTTTTTTTTTGTATTAAATTTTTGACAAACTTTTTGTACTAAAATCTTGATGCAACTCAACAACCAACACTTCTTTCATACATCACATACATCTTGATCTTTACATACATCTTGAAACAGCCAACATCTAATTATAAAACTGTACTACAAATTTCTTCAATCGACTCAAACACATTAGGTTCAATGAATGGAGATTGAAATTGGACAGGTTGTGGTAACCTGATATGTGGCTGATCATCATTCATTATTCATTAGCAACCCCCGCTCGTCCACTGCTGGACATAGGTCTCCCCCAATGCACGCCACCGCTCCCGATTTTCGGCCACTCTCATCCAGCTCACTCCAGCCAGCCTTCGAATGTCATCATCCCATCTCGTCGCAGGGCGTCCAACACTACGTTTACCGAGTCGCGGTACCCACTCAAGGACTTTATGGCTCCAACGGTTGTCAGTTCTGCGGCTAATGTGACCAGCCCACTGCCACTTCAGTTTGCTAATTCGGTGGGCTATGTCGGTGACCCTGGTTCTCTGTCGGATTACATCATTTCTGATGCGGTCGTTTCTGATGTGGCTGTTAGTACTTACTAAATTCCAATAATATTGGTCTTATAGTTTCTTTTCCTCATTTGGCTACGGAATCCTAAAAAGCTGACTGATAATGAAACCAAAGGTTTAGCCGGACTCTACCAGTTTATACACAATATTAACTCGTACATCAAAGCATTAGGCGATAAGCTTATTAATTACTATTTCAATCACAATCGATATTAAATCTAGTAAAGTTGATATTCGAGTACTGATAGGGTGATAATAAACACTCGTGTTTTATATTATGTACGTAGGATTTAACCGCACATGGCAATGTTATACGTATCTTATTAGTCTGTGGTTGTGTCTAGTTTATAGCAACTCCAGACATAACTTGTCGTATTATTATTACTTTTTATCCCGTTGAGGTCAATAGTCAGGTCAGTACAATCGCTTCGGCGGAAGCAGTTCAAAGGTTTGAAATTAGTATTTTGTGATTTTTAGTGTATATTTGTTATAGTAAAGTGCCGCGATGTTTTTAAAACTGTTATTATGAGTCAAGTGATGGTTACTTGGACAACTTTTTTGGACCTATTAAGAGTTTTAATACCTGGGATTTTGTAAAACGTGATTTCGTCAGAATCGGTTTGAAAACACCAATGTTTTATGTGTTTTTATTGAGTGACTGACTTTAACTGCATATAGCGATTGGTGAAATATTTTAAAACATAGAACAAAATACTAGTGTTGTACAAATAGTGTTTGTATTTATTTTTAAAAGGCTGGCAGCTGTAAATTCATTAGTGTTTCGCTGACAATCAGGTAAACGTTTTACTCTTTACACATCGTTAAAATTTATGTAAAAAATAAAATGTTAATCGTGTAAATTACGAGTGTTTACTGAAAATTATTCGTAAATTACAATTAAAAGTAACGAACACTATGATTTCTTATAAAAGCATGAATGCTTAAATCGGACTATGTAATTATTAATTTTATTTTGTATATGCTATACCTATTTTATTCTTAAAGAGTCCATTAACCCTTTGTTTTCGAAATCTAATTCAAAATATAACCAAATAAATAAAATCATGTAAATATGTAACATTGACTTCATTCCGCATTATTTTGTTTAATAACAGCTACTTATCATAATATTTAAATACTTTATACACACCTAAAAGAAAGAAACACAAGTACAGATCAAACGTTTGTCAACGGTGGAGATCGAATCTACAGCCTTTGGCATATCGCGAGATGAGATTAGCATTATGTGAATGTTCAGTATGCAATGTATGCAGGTTGTGTATCGTCTATTAATTCACTAAACACAGCTCCGATGCTCAAATTGCTCAGGTCGTTCGCGTGATGTGCTACGCGTGGATAGGTCTGCTACGAGCGTAGCACTGTCGTAGTACACCGTAGCTCGTGGCGCTACGAGCGAGCTACGAACAAGTAGTGTACTACGAAAAATATTTTTTATACTTATTTCATGACGATCGATGTAGGATTTTGGTGTAATATTTAAGAAATTGGAATAGAATATGGCCGTCAAATTCTTATTAGGTATAATCAAATCGTCAGTTCAAGTCAAAACAAGGTGCTGCAAATACTGCTGTTCAAGATTTTTTTTTAACTTTTTCTAACAATAACAAATGTAATGAATTGTTAGATACTGTTAGGAATTGTTATATTAAGTTAGAAATTGTTACATTATGTTACGAATTGTTACATTATGTTACGAATTGTTACATTCTGCTAGGTATTGTTAAATATTTTATATTATACTTCATGTTCACATAGAACATATACTTGGCGTAACATGTACGCTGACGTGTAGTTGTGCTCGCGGATGCCAGCGCAGGCCGCAGAGACTGTGCCAAACTACCTCGCATAAATACACATTTCAATGTTTAGGGTCCCAATTCTACGCTACACTAGCCTAGATAGTCAAATGTAACCCGGCTACTACTTTTTTAAACTTTGTTTTTTTTTCGTTTCGCCTGCTATTGAGATTTGTACTATTAATTTTGCCAATGTCGAGTGATTTTAGAGGAGTTCAATTTCGAAGTGCTGATATGACGAGTTTATCGTTGAATTTTGTTTTAATTGAGTTATCGACAGCATCAATAACAAAGTAAATAATGCAAACGTATAGATAGATAGATATTCTTTATTGCACAGAAGTATAATACATGAGTGAAACAAGAGCGATAAACAGTGAATAAGGCGACCTTATCGCTTCATATATACGAGTAGGAGGTAGGTATATTAATTACGGACAAGAAAAAGTTTTAAGAGGCATATATTTTTTCATTTATTTTCTATTTTATGAGTACAAGGTCATTTTGACACATTTAGCATAGTAACAGTGATGGACTCAACACATTGTATTAGGCAACATTTCGGAAAAAACATGTCAACACTGAATAATTTAGCTAGATGTTTTAGAATGACCCAGTAACATTTCCTTTAATGGCTATCCTGCCCTCACCTTCTTTACGAGGTTTTAGACAAGTGCCAATTGATGGTGATGGCAGTCGATTACATCGCAAGTGTTTTACCTTTTTTTATCTATTTGCCATGACGTTGGTGTAATGGAACGCATTTAAATATTAAAAAGTAAAGTGTCAAGTAATCTGTCATTTGTCATGTGGGCATCCCCTCCCGCTCTCTTACAGACTAAGGAGAAGATACTGCTATCTTCCCCCATTACTAGACTGGTCAACTGCTTTGTTAAACCTAATTAGTATACTCTGATTCATAATTATGTAAAATAAACTGACAGATGAAAATGACGAGTTTCTATGCAGTTTGAAATTTTGCATGAGTCAAATTGAGTGATAATGTATAGGGATGACACATTGATATCTGTCAGTTTACTTTAGGTACATGATTATGAATCAGAGTATAATTAGGATTTTTGCAAATGCAAAATTTGGAAATAAAAAGATTTTTTATAAATCTGATATGAAGTTATTGGAAACCCATGTTTCACCGTTTAAGTAATATACCTTATCTACGTTTTCTACTTCTTTCAGTATGATGAAACAATCTCATTTTGCAACGACTTTCTGCGTTTCGTTGCATCCAATCACCGTCTGTCCTGGCCCAGAGCTCGTCCGGTATGCGAAAATATTACCAACCTAGAATCACTTTACTTAGGAAAATTTTTAGAGATATTGGCTATAAGCTTTTTAGACGTCAGGTCAGATACGGCTCGTTTTACGAAGTAGAAACCAGAGATATGAAGAAGCTCCATAATGGTAACAAATCTATACTATTTATAAAGAGATAACTTCTATAGACAACGACAAGGCTTATAGGTAAACCGAAAACACGAAACGCTTGCGCGATGTAATGTAGCACAGCGCCATCTATTGGTTCATTTCTGAATTACGGTCCCGAAGCGAAATGAGGGCGGGCCACTAGTTCAGTATAAAACTTTCGAAAATTTTGGACAGAGATAGAGTTCTAGTGAAACTTATTGTAACAGGCGGAGCCGAACACTATTGCTTTATCTTTGATTGTATCTTGCAGTATTAGTCCGTTACTTATTCGCTTTCGTATTTTGCTACATACAAAAGATCAAACCGTCAGCTAATCCGAAATAATGTCATGTCAATTATCGAAACAGACAAAATATTATCCAGAAATGTATATCCAGATCCGTAATATCGTGTCCATAAAATTCATATAAGATATATACCTACCTACCTATCTATTTCATAATTATATATGACCAAAAAATAAAAGAAAATCAAATCGGTCATCAGTTCACCAGCTGAAATGACACAGACAACAGATATGTCAAACTAACAACACTCCTTTGTTTTTGCGTCCGGAGTAAAAAAAACGTAAAAAAAATATTCCACAATTTACTTCATGAGAATAAACGCGTTCTTTTAAATATTAAAAAGAAAAATTAAAAAGTAATCGCAGTACTACCTACATTTAAAGTAATACGTAAAATATAAGCTTAAATACTATTGGACAAAGACGGTGGCCTTTGGCGTGGGATAGTATATAATAATAGAAATCAAGTCATCGCTATTATAATTCGTACATGAAAGTAATTTACAAAAGCTTTTCTCGTTCAACAATATATTTGCAACTATCTCGCCGTGTGATGACTGGCAGCTATTAAATGAGAGAGCTAATAATATTCTGCCAAACCAACTGGTGGTTTTATCCACTAAATTATATGCATTTCAATAAGCAACTATTGGAAAGTGATGGAGAAATAATTATTTCAAACAAGCAGATATTTATAACCAAATTTCTGAGTGAACATAGTTTTATTACTTACTTTCTTTAGTTTGATTTCGTTACTTATTTCGATCTACATTATAATGATGTTTAATACTAGGATTATTCTTGGAGATCTAACTTTCATGGCAGTCGTAAAATCTATTATTTTAAACTAAATTTACGTGCATTATTGGAATAGATGATTGCCAAGAAAGTTGAATCTCGAAGAATGACCCACTAAAACCACCTAAAACTCTTAAAATGGCATTTTTTGTTCATTAATAAACCCCTTAAAAATCCCTTGGTGTGATTTATACGTTCAACTAAGTAAACAACGACTTTAATAGACTTGTCATTTATATAAGTTGTTAAGTGGCTACTTAGTCTATCTAACTTCCACATAAAACATGTAAGTGAAAAGTTTTGAAGCAATTACTTTTAAATTTAACAGTAGGGTCGGAACACTCCATGTAATATAAACCAATATACAAAAAGCCAATACAGTACTCTACAGCTGTTATGTAACATTAATATCGAGAGCCGGAATTTCTCACCAGTCAACGCGACTTGAACCTCAGCAAGTCCATTTTCTAAACTCGCAAATAAAAGTAAAAATGAAAAGCGCTTTGAATGCCATTACAGCGACTAACTGCCATCATACGAGTCTGCTCGGAAGCGTATGTCCAATTATAGTTCCTAGTTAACGTAGATATCAAGTTACTAAGCCATCCATTCATACTTGTTTACCTTCCATAACCGTAGTTAACGAACGTTTTCATTTAAAATTAATCCAGCACCGATAGGGATGGCTCTAAAGCGCTCCCTACAAAGGCCGTTCGAAACCTACAATGGTGTCCTATACAAAAATGTAGTGACAATTTCTTCGGAGTCAAAGATGACGAGACGGGCTTGTGACGTCACTCGGGCGGCACTCTGCGGCTGCGGCTATCGATCGGGTTCGTTCGTCATATCTCGTTCGCGCTCGGATATTTCGGCTATGTTTGTCCTTCTTGCTCTTACTGGCTTAGCGTCTAGCTGTCTCGCCGAAGTACGGTACTAATATTTATTTAAACGCAGCCGCCCGGGCGAGCACGTGGCGATTCGGGCAGGGTACAGGATTTTAGTACGAGCAAATGGGTTTCGAACCGCAGGTTGTCTGAGACGCTTCAAGATTATGAAATTTCGAATTTAACATATCCAAATTAGAAGAATATCAAACAGAAATTGAAGAATTTTGCTGTAGTCAAACATAACTTTACGAGTTAGAAAGCCTTTTTTGTAAAAACAGACATTAAGTAAAACTAACAGCATTGTTAAGAAACAATATAACTATCAGATTTTATACCTAAATCTTACTAAATATCACTCAATATCCTCGTATTGTTACTCAAAAGTAGATTAGCAGACAAGACCTTGACCCCATAGGGCAGTTCTACACACAGACAGCTAGCAAGCAACATACGTTAGCATTGAAAACGTCACTAGTGAATATTCGTAGTACCACTGACATAGGTCGTCTCGGCTCTAAATTGTGAGCATTCATTCACCTGTGTCTGTGTTGCATATGTGCAGAGCAATCACACAGCACAAATGCGTGCAATCGACTGCAAAGGCTTGCATATGGATATGAATGCGTGTGCTATGCAACCTAATAGTTGAATTGACTAGTTTTAGGTTATTTGCAGAACATAACATCAGATCGTGGTTCGTATCCAAGCGTGAACCTATGGATTTTTCAAATTAATGTACATATACCTACCATTAGCTCAGATCGGTGAGACCTGCATATTTTGGATAGTTTCAGTTAGTTTGGTTTCCATTATTGTATTATTTTCATGGACCCCTGATGCAATGGTGCATTTAATACTGTTTCCACCTCATACGGCTAACGGTTCGAATACGAATCTGCACAAACTCTTATTCTGATATTATTCTTATAATTTGTTTGTATTAGTTTGTAGTTGCAGGTGTTCATGGGCGACGGTAATCGCTTAAAATCAGGTGATCCGTATGCTCGTCTGCCCCCTATCCTATAAAAAAAAAAAGCTACTATTCACCGAACGTTGCTATGCTATGTCTTTGTGAATTACATACATACATCTTTCGATCATAGAAACCCTAGATACAGCGAGAACCCGCTTAAAGTGTCGCCGACAATAAAGCTTCCATTCGCAATAGAAAGCTATTTGGCATTTTCCGAATTTAAAACCAATAACTATGGATACCAACCACATTTTGTTTTCGACTACGGCATATTCAAAATTCAAAAAATCTGCAGCTGTATAACTACTATCTAATGACAGGTCTGTTGGAATCACTTTTTCAAACGCCATCAGTATGGATTGTGTATCTAGAGAATACGTCGAAGCTTACATTCCATTATCTGATGCGATTAAGGGTGTTACCAGATCGATCGATCAACCCCTTGCAAACGGCTCGTCTACTCTGAGACTTAATGACATGATCTTTAAGATTACAGTCAGGAAATTCCTCAGCTAATGAAATCCACTTCTCTGAGGTTGCACCAAATATATGTTAGGTTATAGCTGGAGGCACGAAAGTATAGCGATGACCGTTATTTTGCGCACTTGTAAAAAAGAAGACTTTCTATGTAAATTGGTTTCTGCGCACTCAAGGTCATAACTACACTTTCTTGCCTCGGACTATATGTACATCACTCGTTTCACATTCATTAATTCTTAAGAATGATCTATGGTACCTCAATGGATAAAAACGCGTCTTCTATATGGGAGTTCGCAGGCATGCACTTTGGCCGTGGAAGAGCCACGCTTCGGCATGAATGGGGCACAATCAATCTTACTATACATTAAGTTGATACCAATTGAGGAAATTAGACAGGTTGTGGTAACCTGATGTGTGACTGACTGTACCGTTAATTCAATTTAACTACGGATCATAAAATCGGCTCATAGTTGAGAGAGATAAGAAGTAGTAAACTTGTTGCAATTATGACCGCTATACTGTATTTCTTTTTCATTACTCCATCCACAGAACAGTTTGACAGCAAGTTAAATAAGTTCGGCAGCGTAAAAGGCAATCGTTAACCGTACGCGTCACCATTACTGAATGGACGAGCGCGGAGTTATTGGGCGAGAGCACGCCATGCCTGCGTGTGTGCTGTACAAATACAAGAACCGGCCATGGACCTAAAAGGTTCTTTTTGTGTTTTGGACCCTGCTTCAATATGGAATTTGTTTTGTTTTTCATTTATTTAAAACTTCATATCATTTTAGGGGGGAGGGGGATGGGTTGGAGCTATAAAGTCCTTGAGTGGAGACCGCGACTCGGTAAACTTAGTGTTGGACGCCCTGCTACAAGATGGGATGACGACATTCGAAGGCTGGCTGAAGTGAGCTCGCCGCTCTCGATTTTCGCGTGCATTGGGGGAAACCTATGTCCAGCAGTAGACGAGCGTGGGTTGCTGATGATGATGATGATGATGAAGACTTCTTATTTGGATCTCACGGCCGCTTACCTTCAGGCGGAGTGAGGTCATCTTGATTGTCCTCACTTTAAAAAAACTTTATTGTGCAAAACTTCGTACAAGAGGTGAACTTAATACCAAGAGGCATTATCTACCAGTGTTCAGGTCAATAACCGCACAATAATGTGTATAATGTCGACGACTTGTGAATCTGGGCACAGAATACTTAATAGTACAAGTACAGAATGCCCACTTCTAAAAACCGTTTATAGAAAAATAAAGGCTCAGGCTCAGGCAACATAAAGTTGAAATTCCGGCCGCCCAGCGTTCAACACCTACAATTATTCATACCTAGAAGTGCGTTCTCTTTCTATCGCACGCAACTGTCGCGCATGCGTCGCCGCTCGCTCGTGATTTTCTACTGACTGGCCCCTCCGGAGGGGACGCCGCATGTACTTGCAAGTTTGATACTACACGCGGAGTGGGACAGGCCTGATCTGGGTCAATAACAACATTAGCCACGTTTCGGCAAGAATGGGCCGGCTCGAGCAGATATGTTTCGTAATTGTTTTGCAATGTGGGACACCCCCCTTGTCAAAGATTACTGAAGTGGAGCGGAGAGAAATCCACCAATAGAATTGTATAAAAACTGCGCTTATTAATGAGTAAACTTGGTCTGGGTGTTTTCTATGTATTATAAGTATGTATTTACAAAAGAAAAATATTGTACGTATATATTTGTAATTCCACTGTTGGTTCTGATATCTTTAACACAGGTGCTTGAGCTACCTATCTCGGATCAGAGTCAGATCAATGTATGTGATGTAGTGAAATATATATCTATACTATTTTTTCAGAGATAACTTCTATAGACAAAGACAAGGCTTATAGGTAAACCGAAAACACGAAACGCTTGCGCGATGTAATTGGACACAGCGCCATCTATTGGTTCATTTCTGAATTACGGTCCCGAAGCGAAGTGAGGGCGGGCCACTAGTTATCCTACTACTATTATAAAGGCGAAAGTTTGTATGTATGGATGTTTGTTACTCTTTCACGTAAAAACTACTGAATGGATTTGAATGAAACTTTACCACATTATAGCTTATACATCAGAATAACACATAGGCTAAAATTTTTGAGGTTTCTACGAACCTGAAGTCCACGCGAACGAAGTCGCGGGCAAAAGCTAGTATTACATATTCATTCATCATTGTTAAAAAAAACTTCTTTAATTGGTAGAATTCACTCCGTTTCGCTCAACTCCGCTTTAGTAGAAACGCAGCCTTACTCTAAGTTTAATTGGATAATATTTTCCCCGAAGTTAAAAGTATGAACGTCATCAATGTATGCTGAAATACAGCACGTGTCAGACATGCCGTAAGCGTTTCGTTGGAGACCTTTGTCTAATCACCGCTGAATCATATTTTTAAAACACGATTCATTATTCTAGGAAGTCTGGGCAGGTGACCTTTATTAACCCCTTTATTACCTTTGTAAAAACTTTAAGTTTAATTTTGTTGTTCTGCTATCCAATGATAAAGGCAAATTCTATTCCAGCGCAACAGATTCCTCATTTTAACGTGTTTTTGTGTTGGTTGTGGCCCGGGGTACGCTTAGACCATGATTCAGGATATGGGGAATATGTTTTTTTTTTTATATAAGATGGGTTTGCTTGACCTCATCTCACCTGATGAAGAGTGACAATGAGGTCTAAGATGTAGCGTGCTTTCCCAGAAGAAGCCTATTCACTCTCGACTTAAAGACACCCAAATTGTAGCTCTCTGGAAATACAGAAGCCGGCAAGTTGTTTCATAGCAGTTCGTACCAAGAAAGAAGAAGCCAAACGCTTAGTACGAGCTGGTGGAACTTCCACAGTGTAAGGGTGGATTCCTTTCGTCTTCAATGAAGCGACTGTCGTAGTGCCGACAGACCTTCCCGACTATTTAACAGGAAAAAAGTTACAAGCTATCAAAAAAATTTTTTTTTTATGTGATAGGTAGCAGACGAGCAGGTGGATCACCTGGTGGTAAGCAATTGCCGCCGCTCATAGACTTGCAACACCAGTGGAGTTACAAGTGCGCTGCCAACGTTTTATCCCCTTCCCCTTATGAAGGCTGCCAACCATCTTTAAGCACGATCTTATCAACTTAGCTGCCATAACTATAAGCTACTATATAACCTCATTAATTCTTAAGCCCTCAGGTCATATTTGTAAAGTCATTATCACCCAGTTCCATTGCTGATCGACAGCGTAGAGCTATCGCTCTCGGGCGGATATAGAGCAATTTCCCGGCAAAAATGACCGTTATAGAGCCGCCACCGACACCGGCTGGTGAGCTCTAACGGAGCTCTTGTTTGCATCTCTACTGACTTTACACTTTTGTATTTTGACATGACTTTGACTCTCTCACACACCGTAAAATTTTAGCGATTTTAATCCCGAAGCCCTCATACTAGGTAGGTAGGTAGTTATGTATCTATTTATTAGTCACTAGTGGCCGCCCGCAACTTCGTTTGCGTGAACTTTATGACTCTTGACTTAAAGATGATTATTTAAATACAATTTAACAAACAAAAATATTACTTATTTTAAATGTTCGTTTATAGGTTAATAGATTTTTAAGGCGGCTCATTAATATTTTATACGAAATGCTAAGGAATGGAACAACTTGCCGGTTTTGTATTTCCAGAGAGCTACAATTTGGGTGTCTTTAAGTCGAGAGTGAATAGGCTTCTTCTGGGAAAGCACGCTACATCTTAGACCTCATTGTCACTCTCCATCAGGTGAGATGAGGTCAAGTGCAAACCTATTTAATATAAAAAAAAATGATATCAACTTCTAATGAAAGTAACCCCCAAATTATTTTTTATTCCATTCCATGTAAGTATTCTATTAAAGTTTGAATCTTATATTTTATCCATCAATTCTGTCAAAGAATGTATATGCAAAAGTTGGAGTAAATTGGGCCAAGGAATCACGTAGTCTAAATGAAAAAACTTTGAACCCCCTTTTCGCTCCATTAGGGTTTTAAGTTCGGAATATCCTTCCTTATAGGATCTCATCCAAGAATGCTCATCACATTTGACAATTTTCCATTCTATTTCATTCCTTATTTGTTATAGTGTAGCTGGGCTCTTAGAGGTCCAAACCAGATGTTCCATGATCTTTGATTTTTCATGGCATCATAAACTGCTCATCAATCTGAACAACTTTTGTTAAGGTGCCATTGACCTACCTCTTATAGTTTAGCTGGGCTGTTGTGGTTCTACATCAAGGAGCCTGGTCTTCAAAATGTAATATATCCTATAAGTTGCCCTGATATTACAGCTATACAATAAAAAAAGTTTCATTCGAATGGTTCAGCAGTTTCCGAGATTTAGCGCGAACAAAACAGACAAACAGACAAACAGACAAACAGACAGACAAAATTTTAAAAATCATGATTCATGTTCTGTTACTGTTTTTTAGTCGTCCTAAGTTATTTTGAGATAAATATCTTCAATGTACAGACACAGCTTTTTACATTTTTATTATATGTATAGATTAATATAAACAGGCGTATTCACATTATTTTAAACTAGTGGCCCGCCCTCACTTCGCTTCGGGACCGTAATTCAGAAATGAACCAATAGATGGCGCTGTGCTAAATTACATCGCGCAAGCGTTTCGGGTTTTCGGTTTACCTATAAGCCTTGTCGTTGTCTATAGAAATTATCTCTTTATAAATAGTATAGTTAGAGAACAGTAAATTGGGTTTACAATAAAAACAAAAATATTAGTATCGGTTACCATGGTAACCAATAACAACTCTCTTTTGCTCTCTTTATTTACATTGACGTTTATTTTTTATCGACTGCCAGTGCCACACGAGTATTTAGGTATTTCAGGTAAATAGGTATGATTTGTCACTGTTTGCCGCCGAAAGTATTGCACTTTCCCAAAATTAAAATGGACGACAATGTTTTATTCGAATTAATCACACAAAATACATCAAACAGAGCTCTATGCATACTTTCAATTGAATTTAAAACCCTTTTGTTGTTTATCCACATTCATACCCACCACTGAACAGCTGCCAGGCGCTGGGATTAATAATTAAAAATGACTAACTAGAGGCATTTCATTGTTCTATAAATTGCATACCTATTTCCGTAGCTAACTATTAGGCTATAACTTTAACAATCAATATAATCATTCGATTGTTGTCCACTGAATAGTACTTTAGTGTTACTCTTTAGTACTCCTCCGTACACTGCTTAAGTACGACACTAAAGTAAATTGACTGCCACTGTGGCGCAGTGGGTATTGGGAGCGCTTTAAAGCGACGGCTGTGCTTGGCGTCCTGGGTTCAATCCCCGGTTTCTATTCAAAAAATCTCAGAAGTCTGGTAGTTGGCGGTCTTGTCCCCCGTGTCTTGGTAAGCACGTTAAGCCCTTTGCACCCGTCCTCTTTTCGGTCGTGTCTCACTGCAGTCCCATAGAAGTACCTAAGAGGGTAAGAGAATAGGGAATGCAACTGTGTTTGCGCACACATTTTAGCACCATAATATATATTGTACGTGGCTGATAGCGGCGGCCTCTGTAGCCGCAAATTGTTGAGGTTTATCATTAGGGAAGGCACTACACCACACACAAATTATGTCGCTTAATGTATATCCCATCTATGTATCACTCACAACATATGTATGTTTATTTATACGAGAATCATGTCACATGTGAGGCCAGTTGATGTAAAGTGGATTACTGGACTAAGCCGCTAACGCATTATGTCATAGAGGCTTTATTAACGTATGGTCACTCAGCTTGGATTGCTGACACCATTCGCCTAAAATGTAGAGCTACCAATTATATTATTGCTAACTAAATAGCCTATCTCTCAATCATCTCGATGTGTAATAGGGTATAACATTATAATTTTTGAAGTAGGTAACTCAATTAGTTTCTTTATTGCTAATAAAAAAAATATGTGTAGATACAAAATATTCAATCGCTACCCTAAAAATAAATTTACCCAGATTTTTTTTAAATTCGCGCGTTTAACCGAAGATTCAGGATGCCGTATTAACACAAAATACATATTGACACAGAAGGCTGACTGCCCACTAAGAGCTAAAAATATGTCATGTACTCACACATGCGCAGTAATGGGCAAAAACGCCTTTTCGACCACATTAATCCTAACATATGACATAAGATTGTCAAACTGTCGAGGTCTATGGTAGAGGCCGCGCGCTTATGTACTCATGCCGGGCAACAACCCTAGCATATGTCAACGAACTCTTCTAAATTCAAAATCAGGTCAAAGTCTAACTTCTGTGTGTAATTATTTTGTGGTATTAATCTATGATCGTAACGTCACCTTGCTGCATAAACAAATTCTGACAAACAAATCCATTGTTGGGGTTCAGACTTCACAGCTGTCACTTTTGTTTACACAGCGAGATGTCATAATAATGGCGGCGTTAATAAAGAACAGATAAAAAAACTGAAAACTTTTGATAAGGTTTTAAACTTTATTTATTTTATAAACTAAAACTATCACTTGCTGACTGCTAACACTAGCCTAAGCTATCTCAATAAATTATGTTTTTAGATTTTCCACTAAAAGTGAAATACCCTATTCGGGTTAGCGTCGGTTGCTTATATTACACTTAGGTGATGGCTCTGGATTTGAGAAGTATGATTACAATGAAGCAACTGCCGTCTGATCTTCACAACCTTCAAACCGACTGAATTATGGTTAGACCTTTCAGAAACCATTCGGAATGTACTGGTTTACTCATCATATTTTCCTTCACCGCTGATTTAATTCCTCCCGTGCCGGAGCATGAACCTACGACCTCGGAATGTCGACCGATCTATGAAAGACGCGTTCTTATCCACTCCACTGAGCTACCATCGCCTCCATTTATCGTTGATTATTGGCTTACTAATACAGGGTGTATCTGTGAACATTTAAGTACATCCCTTTGACTACTTGTTCTACCAACCATTCTGAACCACTTTTTTTTCTTTTACTCTTGCAAATTTGCTTAAAAATGTATTTTTTGTCATACGAAGTTGCTCACGTGACTTGTTCATTTTGTATGGGAAGTCAAAAAAATGTTCAACGGATTTCGAAAAGCCGTACCTAGCTATCAAAAACAAATGTTATTCAAAATGATTTTCAGCCCTTTAACTACGTAGAACACAGTGGATGTACATATTCACAGATACATCCTGTATATGCTTGTATTGTCTATGAACTCTATGAATAAGAACTTTTCCGTACTCACACACTTCGTGTAAGGAGTAAAAGTAAGTAATGTTACTGGGTCAGTAATTAAATGGGGAAATAGGGCGACACTTAATGCTCTTACTGCATGTTGCAATTTCCTACTTCCCTCAGTTAGCTTGACAAGTGCTGCACTAATTACCAAATTAATAAAATATAACCAAGTTGGTAAATGTTTAATATTATTTTATCACAGGTGCCTCGGTAGTTTTAAAGGATGTTCTAATTTAGAACGTTTATTTTTTATCCAAATCATATTAACTAATATTATACAATTGTTCTTGATATTTCACGTGAAAGTCAAAGTCATATTAATTTGTATTGGGTTGGGTTGTACTCAACCTTCGAGTATTACTTATCTATATCCACTCTAAGACTCGTACTCGTACCTATGAATGTCTCTAGAAAGAGCAGGCTACTCCTAACATAAGTACCTACCTATTGATATTTAAATGGAGAACTCCTATCAACTATGTAACTTCATCATCTGCCTGCCCTGTTTCCAGGTTATCTGGGGTCGGCGCATTATGTTTTCTTCTTCCATTCGTCCCTGTCATTCGTCATCGTATCATCCACCCTCTTTTCAGTCATGTCATTCTTCACACAATCCATCCATCTCTTTTTTGGCCGTCCTCTGCTCCTTGGCCTATTTACATTCATACCCATCACTCTTTTGGTTACGTGTTCCTCCTCTCTTCTCATAACATGGTCATACCAGGAGAGACGATTCCCCTTCAGTTTGTCAGTATAGGTCCTATCAACTATGTAACTTGTAGTAACTAAAGATTTTTATTTTATTTTTATAATTTACTGCAACAAGTTGCGATAATACGAGTATTATAGGTGTTTCTAAGAACTCTTTTTCATACATACACCATCACCGTAGACCACAATTCACTTTCCAAGGCGCTTTTACAATAATGGCGCTGAAGCGTGCTTTTTGTGAAATTCAATAAAAGTGATTTTGGCATTTTATTTTCCCCGCCTGCAGACTTTAAAGTGCACTTGACGAAGTTTACTATGGTATAGTTATACTTACATTTTTAAATAAGTCAATAAATTCATACGACATCTCATATATTGAACTGATTCCGTGATAAGTAGCTTAAGCATTTGTGTGACAGATATCAGACAACAAAGGAATTAAAAATTTAACACTTAAATGCATATTTACACCCACACACTGAACAAACACAATAATCATAACTTGAATGTTTGTCCTGGGTGGATATCGAAGACTGACTTTTGGCTAACCTAAATATATCTAAACAAATAATATATTACACTCAGTCTGTGTCCAATCTCATAAACTAAAGATTGTTTATAAACGTTTCTTAAACAGAAAGTCTCCTAAACTGATAATATCGAAATTTTAATTTTACCCTAAAAATCCAAATATTTAGATCTCATGTGACTTAACAGCCTTAAAGATAGGAAGGCAGTCTAATGCAGTATCTATGCCCAGTTTGTAAATGTTGTCACCGAGGCTGTACGTCACCTACACACGATCAACCAGCAGGAATAACAGCCCGCTCGGGAGACTGTGGCCAGTTGGGCGAGAGTAACCGAGTTACCACGGTTAAGCGGATTGTACTCGTATTTATAGGCGAATACTGCCTCAATAACACAGGCTACTGTACGAATGATAAACCGACGACGCATCGGCCATTGCTCTGAGCACAGAAGATATACTATATCATAGTGTATTATATCCTCTGTGCCCTGAGGGCCTGTCGCATCTTAACAGAACATTCCTGCGGCATCGGATTCTTTTCCGCCTACACTTGAACTACGGCGGCACAAGAAAAGCAAATGTACAGTATGTTTACGCTTAAGCTACGACTTGTATAAGTAACAGCATCGAGGTTGTACGTAATCTAAATGATCAACAAGACATACTCAACGCAATGTCTCCTGGCATATGGTGTCATATTTTATTAATTTAATTAACTTTTCTGTATCATTTTTAGTTTATGAGACATGCTATAGATGCGAGCCTTTTTTTTTGTTCCTGAAGAAATGCGTTACGCATACCCGTCCGCCGGGTTTTTTTTTAATAAACAATAATATGATTAATGAATTAAATATGCAACGGTTCCCAGGAATGTTTGCGTTAAGTATAGCACCTACTTATACAGACCGTTCAATACTGTAGCCAGTTGAGTGTGAGAAGAGTTGCCATGCTTAAATGAGTTGCTCGGTATTTATGGATAACCAGACTGCCTCAAGTAAATGACTCCTCGGCACGTCATTGAGTTAATATTTTTTAACGATATTTCAAAACACTGAAAAACAAAAACCACTGAAAAATTATTCGACTAATTAACGTCCTCGTCCTAACTAATTTCGTGCATTTTTGTACTCGATGCAATGTGTATGGATTTAGGTCCCACAACAACTCCCACACGAATAATGTGCCGGATATTTTTTCAACGCATATTTTATTAACGAAAAATTTTTTACTTAAACGAAACATTTGATTAGCTACCAAACAAAATATACTAGACGCGCACACAGAAGTTTGAGTTGTGACGTCACAATTCAATAGTCATTTGTATTTGGGGCTTGCCCAAAATATGTGCTCTTAAAGTTATGATATCACAGGTAATTCAAATGAGAATCAAGTGATTCTTTCAACGATGCTTCTTAAATTGAGGCGTCTTTTGATTAAAGACATAAAAAAAAATTGTCAAATACCCAATTGGGCCAGAATGACCGAAAGGCAGTATTAACCGATGTACCAACAAACGGTATAAGTGACCGTGGCCAGTTGGGCGTAAGTAACCGAGTTGCCTCGGTTAAGCGGGTTACGCGGTATTTATAGACGGCAAGGAGTGGCTTCGGCCCTTTAGCGGTGCCAGCTGATAGTGCATAGTAGAAAATTGTAGTCATGAGACTTATTACAGTTTACCTGATATCAAAGTCAAAGTCAAAATATTCTTTATTTGCATAGGCTTGTACACAGCACTTACAAATCGTCATACATAAAGAAAATATTTGAAACTATTTAAAAATGAATGTATATAATTTTAATGAAATTAAACATATATCTTGATACATAAGATATACTAAAAAATAAATAGACATAATGCGATTCTACCACCGGTATCGGAAAGTTGATTCTGACGAGAAGATCCGGCAAGAAACTCGCCAGTTACTCTATCTTTCTGATACCTAGGTAACTATTAGCTGTACCCCACCGCAAAATAAATAATGATTTCACAGTTAAAATAATGACTATTCATATTTTCAGAAGCAAAATATGAAGTTTACTTTCGTTGATTTTCCCATGGCTTTGGGAATAAGATATTTTCCCTCAATAAAATTTAGCCTATATTTTAATCAAGAGTGTAAGTTATACTCAATACTAAATTGTATTAAAAAAATCTTCCAAACCAGTGAAATAGGTATAGAAAAAAAACTATTATGGTGGTCCTCATACTTACTTATAGAATCGAAACTCAATTTTCTTTATCATCTAACTAACCCCTGGTATGGGGTATCTATGGCTAGGCTTTTAAAAAACATATTGTGATTTCTAATATTATTAAGTAATAGTTTGCACGAGAGACGCTTCCAAAAAAAAGGTACTAAAATGTTGAACTCCGTGGTAAGTGGCCTCGTGTTAGAGATATCAAACAACAGAGGAAACACAAATATAATACTTAATTAAATACATATATTACATTGAACAAAGTGCTCACACACGTATGTTTGTCCAGTGTGGTTATCGAACCCACGACCATAGGCGTATGTACCAAATGCTCCATCCGGCCAGTCAATATAAATCTATACTATTTATAAAGATATAACTTCTATAGACAACGACAAAGCTTATAGGTAAACCGAAAACACGACACGCTTGCGCGATGTAAATGAGCACAGCGCCATCTATTGGTTCGTTTCTGAATTTCGGTCCCGAAGCGAAGTGAGGGCGGGCCACTAGTTTACAATAAATACAGTCTAGACTACAAATAATTCAAAGTATTTTCAGTTTTGAAATTCGTGTTCTCTAGAACTCGATAACATCAAACCCAAGACGGCTGTGTGAAGCCGCCATGTTATTTTGTTTAACACTGCAAGCTGTTTTGTTTGTTCCAAAGATATCATCGTAATATTTGTACAACTTTACTTTTGTCAGACCGTTAGTGAAAGAAGTTTCAGTATTTTGTAAACTACACTACATTATATTTATATTAATTTAAATATCTCTACCTAGTTTTAAAGATCTAAAATATTAAAATAGGTATCTTAAACTTTCATGGTCACTTTTTGAGTTTTTTTTCGGCGCTGTACCCGCACAACACCGTGACAATAGCGCTTGCAACATCGGATGACATGCGCTGGAATATCGAAAACTAAATAAATAAATGATAAATTGAGACATCACATACATTGTCCTGGTCCCAAACTAAGGTTTACCCTTGTGCTATAGAAACCAGAAACAACGAAGGAACTACAAACACCCAGACCCAACACAAATATCTGTTTCATCAACAAACATTTGAGTCGGTGCGGGAATCGAACCCGCGACCCTTACGTCTCAGCCGGCGCTTAAACCATTGCGCTAAACGGGTCGTCAAAATACATAATTGCATGGTGGCAATCCCGTAAATAATTATTCTAATTGAAATGTTTGTACAAAGTAACGTGTCGAAAGAAGTACAATATGGCAATGACCCAACCATAACGTAAACTTACTTAGCTTCAATATGTCCAGCATGCATGTTATCATAATTTGGGAGAGCCACGCTTCGGAGTTATACCACGGTCCCACAGAAAACTAGCGTAAAGCAATGCCTGTGCTGTGTTTCATCAAGCGTCAGCCTAATTGGGGGGATAAGGGGTTAATAAACGTTGAGAAGTGAAAGTATGGATGGATGGATGTTTGCTCCTCTTTCACGCAAAAACGATCGAGCGGATTTTAATGTAACTTTGCAATAATATAGCTTAACATCAGACCTATGTGTTATATAGGCCACAAATTTATAAAAATATATTGTGTTGATTGTCCAAAATACGCAAATAACTAACTCCACGCGTACAAAGTCGCGCGCGGCTGCTGTGTCTACGTAAAAAGAATCATCGCTCCCGCCCTTAACTGACTTACCAATCTATACTATTAAAAAGATATAACTTCTATAGACAACGACAAGGCTTATAGGTAAACAGAAAACACGAAACGCTTGCGCGATGTAATTTAGCACAGTGCTATCTATTGGTTCATTTCTGAATTACGGTCCCGAAGCGAAGTGAGGGCGGGCCACTAGTTTTTAAATAAAATGCATAGACAAATCACGTCACTGCAACTGGCGCCAGTCAATGGCTCATATTACCACTCCGAGTGACGACTCAATTTTACATACCATTCCCTCCCTGTCTTTACATCCCACTTTGAACTCGCATTGGATGTGATGTTATTTAGGTCATCGCTGAGTGTAACCTCTTACAGATTACTCGTATAAATTGGTTGAGTAAGTAGTTCACAAAATTTTATGAATGAATAAAACTCACATAAAAATAAATAAACTTACACAACATCGCATACATTGACCTAAGCTGACTCCGTGCTAAGTAGAATTAACACTTGGGTTACAGATATCAGAAAACAGAGGAATTACAAATACAAAACTTCAATACATATAACACACCCAGAAAATGGACAAACATAAGTATTCATCACATCATTGTTTGTCCAGGGTACAGATCCTTCTTTCTTGGTACGAACTGCTAAGGAAAGGAACAACTTGCCGGCTTCTGTATTTCCAGAGAGCTACAATTTGGGTGTCTTTAAGTTGAGAGTGAATAGGCTTCTTCTGGGAAAGCACGCTACATCTTAGACCTCATTGTTACTCTCCATCAGGTGAGATGAGGTCAAGTGCAAACCCTTCTTATATATAAAAAAAAATAAACAGATGGAACCCACGACCTTTTGCGTGTCAACTGCGCTGGCTAGTCGACTAGACTCGATAATTTCAGCGTATTTTCTGGTAGTGCGGAAACGCCGGGGACCTCCCGCCTTTTAAAGTTACGTTCCTACAAAAAGACGATTTAAGTATTTTATACGCACTGTATCAAAACCTTTTTTTTTTCATAACATCATCATAATCTTGCGTCAAATCCCGATTGCGTCCGACGCTGACGCTTTGAAAACTGGGGTCTGCTTTCCAATAATATCTCCTTGGTTTTGGTGCTTTCATTTCTCTGGTCTCATTTCATTTGCGTCCATTTTAGTGACGTTATTGACAAGCTTGTAATCCTTTACGACTCCAAACCAAACTTTTTCGGGTTTATTTTCTATGGTGACCCGGCGTTGGTGGTCAGACATTGGTTGTCAATCCGGTTTGTTTAGCATGATCCTACCATCGTAAGCGACACTCCTGTGGTTTGTCTATATCACAAACATTTTGTATACATTTGCCTACTTGAAAAGTAGTTTTCAGCCTGCTATCTGAAATCAGAAATATTTTTTTTGCCAAAAAAGTGGTACAAAAAGTGTTATTAATTAATAATGTAGCTCGCATAATTCTCCAGAAACTGGCGTGCAAAATAACAACATGTGGCAACAATTGAAAGGAAAAAATAATCAATTACAATGGCAGCCTTTACGATCAGTGATTACATTATAGAATCATTATAGGTATTACGTCAATTGATACAACACTCTCCCCACACGTTTATCGCCCCCAACAGCGAAGCGGTCAAACTATATATAACAGACAATAATCAACTTATCGCGGTCCACTTCGCCACTCCACTATATGCGCAACGAAAACCATTCACCAAAGTTTGAAAGACAATTGTATTCACAGAATCACAATATCGGAACTTTTTTTTCATTTTAAAAATAAACGTTTGTTTACAAAAGTTCGTTAAGCCGCTTGTACACGGGCGTAGAAGCGCCACGACACTTCCTATTTCACGGGCACTTCTCACACAAGTTCTCTTTGTATTTATTCCATTTTACCTTTCATTTTAATACTGCTATTGATATTTTTCACTTCAACTACCAGAGAAAAGTTTATCATGTTCGGTGACTTAATGTTCATTGTTAAAGTTTGCATTGCAATTGATGCGTTGGATTGAAATTACTTGATTTTTTGAACTGCCTTCAGACCTTTTCACGGACTTGTAGATATTTGTAGTATGTAGTATATATATAAGTAGATAGGTAAATAATTATTTTTAAGACTATCATTGGATTTATCAAGTTTTTACTAAGTTTTTTAAAAACATTTTGAATTAGCTGCGCTTCGCGACATTACACGCGTTTTGATAGTTTGATGTAGAAATAGCAATCGTTAAATTGTACTGATTGATCTGGGGCTCATCAAAATTAGCAGGCATACGTAAAGAAATAACAAACATACCTACATATATTACATACAAACTTTCGGTTTTATAATTTTAAGTATAAGGGTCATTACTATCGAGATGTTATTACCGTGCCAGTCTTTAAATCAATCCCTCCGAAATTGAAATCAGAATTAACAAGTATAATATTTTACGTACGCTTACGTTTCTGTATAGGTACGAGTAATCGGTAGGTACAGACAGCCACACAGGTTACCACAACCTGTCAAATTTCCTCAATTTATATTCAGCTTAATGTGTTTGACAATAAGATGACAATCCATTAAAGGAATTTGACAGTGTTGTACACTTTGATGTGTACACGTACATTAATGTATTGTCATCGTCAGGTCTATTGGGTTTGAAGATAGTCTTGGTAATTATATTTTTATTAGAATGACGCATATAGAGAGATCGTTAAAGGCTTCCGTTACATTTTATTTATTAACCAAGATTTCCTCCTAGGACATGCCCCGACTTAGGTCCTCGCCAATTTAGGAATTGGCATCAGATCAAGTTTGTGTCGTCTGACCTCCGAGACCAGACAAATTAATCATAACTTGTGTATGAGTATCGTAGGTATACATTGAATCTAAAATATTTTACGTAATATCAAAGAGTATCTGTTAATTTACATTCCCTTTAACCACGGCTTCTACCAACCATTTTGAATTTCCAAAAGTCATATTAGAACAAATATTGTTCAGAATGTTTGGTAGACGACGTGGTAAAATGGATGTAAATGTTCACACATACATGTATAGGTACCTTAGCGTGATTAATTAGGTATTAGCGACTTTCCGCCGTGCCATTGATGGACGGATTTTTTTTTGTAATTACTCTGTTGATTGATATGAGTCTGGAACACAAGTACTTGATCTACTTAGTGTGAAATTCAATCGATGTATGATGATGATGACGTGCATGTTTTGAGTATAGATTATGTTAGTTATAAGTTTCCCTGCTTTAAACAGGCCAAATAAATTACATTCATTCATTCATTCGCGTTTTCGTTCATTCATTCATTCATTCACGTTTTCCATAAAAAATCAAATATGAACTTTTGTGATTCGTCTTTTTATGCCTTAGACCAGTAGACGGATCACCTGATGGTAAGCGATTGCCGCCGCCCATTGACACTTGCAACACCGATAAAGTCACAAGTGCGCTGCCAACATTTAACCCCCTTTCGCCCCAATTGGGCCTCCAGTACCCTCACTCACTTGACGAATCATAGCGCAAGTGCTGCTTCACGCTGGTCTCCTGTGAGCTAAGCATAATTTACAAATTCGAATGAAACAAAAAGAATAAATAAAATATTCATACATAATGCAACAATGTAACATCTCTGCAGCATTCCATTCAAATAGATTGAGACAAAGTCTATAAACAAGTTATCGCCCACTCGATAGTCATAGTTCGCCCGACGTGACCTCCAAAGCATGGTTTGAGGCTGGCGCCGAGCCGTCGGCAACTTATCTCCTAAGGAGCGAAGGACGCAGAGCTGGCGACACTCCAACCGACTCAGCTGCAGATCTCTTACGTAACTCGGCTGTTCATTAACAACTTTGTTTGACTGCGACTTCGTTTGATGCACCGGCGCAAACAATTCAGTGAATAAAGGATGGACTTTGCGTAAATGATTCAGAGCGGTTTAGCAGGAGTTATCGAGTTAGGGGGCACTCGTCCTAGAATTTTAAGATTTTTTTTGCTGATCACTTTTGTAACCAAACCTAACCTTTTTTTTTTGTTTTGTAGAATTAATTAATGTATTATCATCATAAAAAAAATGTTACAACAGTGACCTGCAAATTATCAGAAATATTTTTGTTTGTTTTTTTATTTACCTATAGGGGAATAAATAGCATAATAGGGGAAATACGTTACTACACTACTATGGACTTACTCCGCATGACGGTGGGGGTATACCGACTAAAGCCCCTGGGACTCTCCCTCATCATCCATCGCGGGGGATGTCATGGGACCCTGGCACGGAGTCTACCACCATAACATTCCCCGAATATGTTGAAATTCTGGGACGAGTTGACTCAACTCAAGTCAGCTGCTTCCGTCCTCTATCTGAACCACTTCCATTAATAGTACCTCTATATTTTTTTCTGTGATAGGTAGCAGACGAGCATCATTTCTAAAATTGCGGGTGTTTTTATTGATTGACACGCTTAACCACAATCATACTTATGACCGTATCACTCATCCACAGAACTCTATCGGTCGAAATCGACATTCCGAAGTCCCAAATCATACATATTCTGTTTAATCGCAAAAACTGTATTTCCGTTATTCACATATTATAACAAAGTATCAATTTATTTATGTACCCATATAAATAAATTGATCTGTGATGCCAAGTTTCATGGAACGTTAAAAGTGTTTTCCTGAAAAAAAGTTCATTTACGAGGTGTTACAATTAAGTTTGAGAATCAAATTAATGTAAAACTATGTAATATTACGCCAGGGCTTATAGGTAAACCGAAAACACGAAACACTTGCGCGATACAATCAACGGCTAGCGACAACTATTAGTAGGCAGTGGAACTACTGTCCCAAAACGAAGTGGGGGCGGGCCACTAGTGTAGTGAATAAAAGTATGTTTGTCTTTTTGTTTCTTGTCATAACTCGTACCATTTTTATACAGGTATAGCAACAATGTTACAAAACACAATAAAAACAACGTACACCCCGCTCGTTACTCTCACGCACCGGTACTTGTGTTCAATACAGCATTCATTAAGTGCCCATAAATTGTCGCATACAGGTGATACAAGCGCCATAAAGCGCGGTGGATGATCTATTGTCGTTTTGCACCTTATCCCAAAAAGTATTTTCTCTCTTTCGTAGAATAATGCACCTGTTCTATTAGTAGTATCTTCATAAGTAGTTTTCTAAAAATCTTCATTTTTCAAAATTTTGAACACAGCTTAAAAAATAGAAACATTGGAAGCGGCCATATCCCAATGGTCGTTCGCAAAAAAACCTTATAGTCCAGTCATTGAAGCTTAAATTAGGTAATAAATAAATTAAGACAAAATCATGTTTATTTTCCTGGTTCTAAACTAAGGTTTTCTCTTGTAGTAAAGGAATCAAGAACAACGATGGTATATCCCACACCTGACACACAAATTAGTGTGGAACTCGAACTAACATGTGTCTCGATCGGAAATATAGGTACACCGAAAAGGTCAAACTTACACAATGCTATCGACACCCAGCGCCATCTATTGGTACACCTTTAACTAGTCAACAGGAAAAAAACGCTACATTATGCAACATATAGCCAATTTCAAAAACGGTCAACTTCGTAGTTCCTAATCGCAAAATTGGTCAACTTGTCACGCGATTGTCGACTCTATGCGGCCTTTTTATTGAATGAGGTGAACGAATCCGTGCTAATTAGACCTAAGCGTTTTAATATCGTGTTTTCCAAATACATAAATTGCGTGTTGTACATCACAATTAATGTAAATCCCTTTTTAACAAGCTGGTTTTATGATTAATGCTAAAAATACTGTATAGTTATCTTGAAATAGATTTTATACTGCCAAGAAACTTTGAAATGCATAATCTTGTGTGCAAGGGTGGTTTTAATCTGTGAAGGAAACGTCGTATTTACTTACCTACCTAATAACTTCGATCATACAGCCTGAACGAGCGAGTTAAAAGTGTGGCCGCAAATAAGGCTCCGTTCGCAAAAAAAACCCATTTTGGAATTTCACACGAATTACTATGGATAAGGGTCGAAAAAAAAACTACGTTTTGTTTTTGACCTCAACGGAATATTGGAAATTCAAAAAAGGAAGCTAATTTTGGACTTAAACGTAAATTAATGTTAGAGAGAATAAAATTCTCTACAAACGACTTTACATTATTAAAGACTGTTATTTTCATAAGTGTATCTATAATTCTGTATAGGTATGATTTGTTGTCCACTAATATGATCAAGAAGCACTTTTGGCATAATTTAGTAACAGTTCGTTGAACTTTGAGCCGACACGTGGCCATCACGGCTTAATTTTAAATGGCACTTTTTTTTCGTGAATTGAGTTTATGGTTTTATCAGTAACTAGCATAGGTTAATCTCATGGTGGGCGATAAGGGCTTTTCTCGAAGGGGATTTGGTATGTTGTCTACTGTCCAAAAAACCCTTCTGATCTACGACGGCGAATTTGCTATAGGAAGTTCTACTGCACCACAGCGCAAACCGATATCACAAAATAATTACACACAGAAGTTAGACTTTGACCTGATTTTAAATTTAGAAGAGTTCGTTGACATATGCTAGGGTTGTTGCCCGGCATGAGTACATAAGCGCGCGGCCTCTACCATAGACATCGACAGGTTGACAATCTTATGTCATAAGTTAGGATTAATGTGGTCGAAAAGGCGTTTTTGCCCGTTAGTGCGCATGCGTGAGTACATGACATATTTTTAGCTCTTAGTGGGCAGTCAGCCTTCTGTGTCAATATGTATTTTGTGCCGATATGTCATTCCTTGTGGCTTAAAACGAAGCCGTCCCGTAACGAATGAGAATATACCTGTCGCTTCTAAACAAAGGTAACACACAGCGTTTATGAAGTTTATGTAAGGGAAGGAAACTCCGATTAACCGTAATGTCCGGTTCGTTTTAGGTCCTCTGGATTTAGTCGCTTTGCCATTCAATAGTGCTATAGGTATATATCGTCACTCAGGTTCCCATATCGGTTTAAGCCAACAACACCTATTGTTTCCCTGTAATACAAACTCGCGTTGACACAGTCCAGGCAATTGTTGTCATTCTCCATTTGAGCGGAGTAAAATGTGCAGCGTAGCTTTAAAACTACGCACGACTTGCTTTATTATTCACTAGGGACCCCTTATATTTGGTATCAGCTACTATATTTGCGTTTTTTTTTTAAAGTTTCAACAAATCAAAGCAAAGGCAACCATTTGCGAGTTGTGACTTTCCGTTGAATACACTCACCAATATTAAAAAGATCGTTGATTTTCAACCTGACCCAGCTTTCTTCTTGTCTGTCACGACACCTCCAGAAAATCTTCAATAAGCACTGCGAGCTCTTGCAAGTTCTCATCTCATCCCCTATGTTTAGGCAAGGAGTGCCATTCCTTAACGATGATGATGAGATACATACTTAAAAATGATTTTTTATGCGAATCCCCAAAAGTAACAGAAATAATGGTTGGTAGAAGACGTGGTTGAAAGTCATATTGTGTGAGTGGATCTCATATTTGGATATCACGATGAAAAAAGTAAATAAATTAAATAAATTGAGACAATATCATATACATTGTCCTGGTCCCAAATTAAGGCTTTCCCTTGTGCTATGGAAACCAGAAACAACGAAGGAACCACCAACACCCAGACCCAACACAAATATCTGTTTCATCAACAAGCATTTGTGTTGGTGCGGGAATCGAACCCGCGACCCTTACGTCTCAAGCGGCGCTCAAACCATTGCGCTAAACGGGAAGTCGAAGTATAGGTATATAGTATAGACGTAAGTGTTTAAAATAAACTCTGTTTTATGTAGCGTAGCTCTTCTATTGTAATAGGTCAATGTAATGATAGAAGAACTGAGATGTTTATATAAATAAGTTAGTAAAAACAATTTAGTGAGTAGGTATAGGTATATACCAACCTATCTGTGTCATAGTTTCACCCTAAAATTGTTTTTCCCACCTCCCACGCCGGTCCGCATCACACATCCGATGCGTCACTGCCTCATTGTTGTCTCAACATCGTGTCTGGCGAACCGCGCGATATTCCGAGGCACCTAGGTACATACATACTTGTTGTAGCGTCATTTGAGATCGGTCACGCGATTGTGACAACTGCCGTTTGACATGTATTTGTGACGCATTTCCGTATACAGTCGACTTTAGTTTATTTTTACTGAACTTGTGCCATCATTTTTAGCAACAAACTTTAACGTCGTAAGCTGACACAATGGAAAATCATTGTTGTAAAAAGGCTTTTGGATCTAACGACATTAAATCAGATTCTCATAAGGTGCAATTTGGTATGCATCCTTTGCGGCTATTTTATTTAGGCGTCGATCGTAGGCCCTACTATCTTTTGTTGTTATATAAAATTTTTAATATATTCATAATTACTTAATTACTTGTATTTATATAATACTAGCGGCCGCCCGTGACTTCGTCCGCGTGGAAAAGTAACTTTTTACCCCCCTTTTAACCCTTTACAACCCCCTTTTCGCACTAAAAAGTAGCCTATGTTCTTTCTCAGGGTGTAGATCATCTGTGTACCAAATTTCATTTGAATCCGTTTGGTAGTTTAAGCGTGAAAAAGTAACAGACAGACAGATAGACAGAGTTACTTTCGCATTTATAATATTAGTGTGGATTAGGATTAATAATAAATATAATGACATGTAGGTATTCGTTTCATAATCACATTGGGCTGCTTGAATTTTTCCCTATAATAAAATGTACCCTGTCTATCTAGACCGCACTGTGGACATGGTGGCTATTTCTCTGGCTTATACAATTTTGTTTAAATGTTTTGTTACTTCTGAGCTGGCGGACTGTTGATCCCGCGGTCCTCTTGGATCAGGGGGTCATGTCATTTTGCCAACCCTGCCACCCTATAGTTATGCCCCTGCGGTATACCCATACTGCGTTGCAGCGGCAGCGGTACTTGTGTTTGTGTGTATGTAACTTACGTCCAAATTAAAGTGTATTCTTTTTTCTTTTCTTAATCAACCAAACGGTAGGCCAACAGCTGCGCTGCAGCGGCCAGTGCGTCCGTAAGGGCGCCCACGCGTCGCGGGCGGCGCCGTCTCGTCTCCCTCTCTCCCAGATAACCGGGCGCCTTGGAACACTCCCAGGCATTTTTTGCTTATTGATGTAGGCCGCGAGGTCACCGAAGCCGTTATGTTAATGGCACATCGGGAAACCCTATGGTGTAGCTACTGTTACAATTTGTCAAGAGCTGACGTGGGACATTTCTCTGGTCGAGTGTTTTTTCTCGTTAGGCTTGTGTGTTGTTTTTGTTGTATAATATTTCCTTTTTAACCCCCGACGCAAAAACGACGAGGTGTTATGAGTTTGACGTGTCTGTCTATCTGTAAGAAATGGATATGGAGGGCGTCCAAATCGAAACGTTTCATATTCATTTATTTCTTGTATCACATCACTGAGTGATACCACTGCCTCACAGAAAACCGGCGTGAAGCAGCCCCTGTGCTGTGTTTCGCCGAGTGAGTGAGGGTACCGGCGGCCCACTCGGGGGGGAAGGGGACAAAAGGTTGGCAGCGCACTTGTAATTCCACTGGTGTTGCAAGTGTCCATGGGCGGCGGCAATTACTTACCATCAGGTGATCCGCTTGCTCGCCTGCGCACATAACAAAAAAAAAACTCAGGTCAAAGTATGAGATGTTGTGTGAATTGTAATTTTGAAATATAAAATAGCTATAAGCTGTAACTGCTAAAGCTGCGACGCTCTTAGCAAAAAATTTCAAACGTTTTTATTAAATTTATGTAATGTCTAGTTTTTGAGTTAGATAGATAAATGGATACCTATTCTTTATTGTACGGAAATAGAACATAAGTGAAACAACAAGTGAAGCTGTGAACTTTGTGCAATAAAGTATATATATTTATGGAATTGAGTTTTTATAGATAACTAGTGGCCCGCCCTCGCTTCGCTTCGGTATTTTAATTTTTTGAACGAAGTAGAATTCACAACAATCAAAGTAATTAGCCAAAAGAAATTTTACTGATACTTATAGGATTGATAATTTTGGTGATCGTAAACCTTAATGAAGGAATCTCAAAAATATTTGATTTAAAAAATGCTGGAAACTCTATAACTTTACTTTGTCAAATTTAATCAGTTCCCCCGTTCACCCCTATAGGGGGGGGACTTTTATAAAATTCCTATGCAAAGCCTAAATACCAATTTTCAAGATTCTAGCTTCAAAAAATGACAATACTTCGTTTCAACCCCCTTTTCCCCCCTTTTTAAGTTGAAGAAAAAAATAACGAATTCACTTTCATTACATTTGTATGCAAAGCCCAAATACCAAGTTTGAAGAATCTAGCTTTAAAATTGACAATACGGCGCTTTATCCCCCTTTCTCCCCTTTTTAGGTTGAAGAAAAAATGCCGAATTCAATTTCTTCACATTGGCATGCAAAGCCCAAATACCAATTTTCAAAGCTCTAGCTTTAAAAATGACGAATTTTCCGTACGACGTTTTAACCCCCTTTCACCCCTTTGTAAGCTGAAGAAAAAAAAAAGCTGTAATTACTTTCATTTAATTTATATGGAAAACCCAAATACCAATTTTCAAGACTCTATCTTTAAAAATAATAAATCTCCCATACATTGTTTTAACCCCCATTTCACCCCTTTATGGCTTGAATTAAAAAAAAAACTAAAACAGGTCAATTTTTATTTTTGATAAACAACCATAATCCAAATTTTCAAATCTCTAACATCAAAATTGAAAGACTTTCATACTAACGTAAACCCCCCCTTTCACCCCTTTAGGGGGTGAATTTCGCAAAACCCCTTCTTAGTGCGCGCCTACATAGTAAGAACTACCTATGTTTTAAATTTCATGATTTTAGGTCCAGTAGTTTTGGCTGTGCGTTGATAGATCAGTCAGTCAGTCAGTCAGTCAGTCAGTCAGTCAGTCACAGGCCGAGGCGTTACCTCTTTATTAATAGTATAGATAGAAGATGTGATCGGCACTCGGTCGATACAGAGTTATATTTGACTAGTGGCCCGCCTTCACTTAGCTTAGGGACCGTAATTCAGAAATGAACCAATAGATGGCGCTGTGCTCAATTACATCGCGCAAGCGTTTCGTGTTTTCGGTTTACCTATAAGAATAGAAGTTATCTCTTTATAAATAGTATAGATTATATTTGGTGGTGTTTATCGATATAAATACCACCAAATATAATACGATTTCTCAAATGCGATGTTTTTCTGAGACCTTATCATGACGAAATCGTTTACCTTCACCTAAACATCTAGCCTAGCACGCTTTCCTCGTATCTGGAAGGTTCACTTCGTCATACATCAAGCAGGATCATAAATCATATGAAACCCTGTAAAAACTAGTTATAAATGGACGAAACATTACATTCATGTCTTATATTGAGGTTTCTCTTCCACCAAGCACTGAATTTTGTTCATACCCTCTTATATTTTTAACAGTGCACATACTTTAAGGGTAATTCCTGTACTAGACTATAAACATTTTCCTTAAAAAAATATCAAAATATACACGCCACCTCTCTCTCTGGTAAAGTGATGAGCTGTTAATGCAATTTTAATACCTAATTGGATTTTCATCATGAAATAGTTAATTATTTATTAAATTTTTATTTCATTAACACGATATTAAGACTACCAATTACATTAATATTAACAAAGTACAAATATTTTAATATTAATGAGTTTCAACATTCTTAACAGTATTTATACTTCAAAACGCACTTGATAAACAATAGCCGTAGAATTGGAACCTGTTGCCGTTTGACATAAAATATCCTTTAGTGATCACTTATCTAAGTTAAGTAAGTCATAGGTTAAGTTGTTTTAGGTAGCAGAATGAAATAAGTCGTCCATTGATGGGATTATTCCCTGTTTCAGTCAATAACCTAATAAAGTAAGTTTGGAGTAAACAATAGAGTAAAAGCTTTTGATGCGAATCATTGAAACATTTAATAAAGTCCGTTTATTACACGGGTATTACCTACCTCTAATATTATTATACCACTGTCACCGTATTATTTTTAAATACCCAACAAAAGAAAAAATCAGAACGTCGGAACTCCGCAAAAAGTATCAAGTTCATTTTACACTTCAATTAAAACCTCTTTTCAATTCAATGGAAAGAAAAAAACAAACGACGACGGTAGCCAAGAAAAGGGCGCGCAAGAAAAAGTTATTTAGTCTGTGGGTATTCGTTTAATTTGCTGAGTTGCAGCTAAGGATGCATGGAAGAAATCGATTCCTCTGCCGATTTTATTGGATTACACATTTTCACATGAATTGATCGTTTACAAAATGAAAAAAAAATACAAACATACTCGTATAAGATTAGTAGAAACTTTAAGGTTTAACGACTACTTTTGCATTCATAAACCGGACACAACAACAAGTCAATCAATTTTAAATTGCAAATAGAACTTAAGACTGCCAATTTAAGATACAGGGTGTATCTGTGAACATTTACATCTCTTTAACCACGTGTTCTATCAACCATTCTGAACGACATTTGTTCAACAACTTTACCAAATTCTTCGAAAAAATTTTCGACCCCTCATACAAAATGACCAAGTCACGTGACCGACTTTGTATGGAAAGATGAAATATTTTTTTTGCGAATTTTGAAAAGTCATAGAACAAATGTTGTTCAGAATGGTCGGTAGAACACGTGGTTAAAGGGATGTAAATGTTCACAGATACATCCTGTATATATATTTTTTTTCACATTTAATTGTACCTACTTTGGTTGATGTTAATTTCAATTCACAATGAAAGATTGAACTGCGGAATGGTTTTAATTAAGTGTATTGACAAGGGAATAATCACTTTTCGTGCATCTATATTGTAGTTTTTTATTTATTTATCATTACAATACGACCTAAAATCAATTCAATGTGTTTTGCAGATAAATCGATTAACATTTGAGTGATCCCAAAAACGATTCGATGAATACGAATTGGCAACCCTAGTGGCGCAGTGTCACTCGCAGATTGTTTATCGTTGCTTCCGAGGAAATAAACAAACCGAAAAATTAATATTTCTGCTTCCTTATACTGTGAATAGTGGAAGTGATTTTTAATTAAAAAGATATTTTGATATGACAAGTTTGTGAGAGCCTTTTTCACTGACAAATGAACGTAGATTGGATATGGTCGAGTAAGTAGTTCTTTTTTTTATTGGTTGCAGCGAAATACTATGGTTTGGTAGGGCTCAGCTTAGCCATTATAGAAATATAGATTATTATGCATAAACGTTACTTTTTTTTTCACTCAGAATCTATTTGTAAGAAGTACGATAGCCGAGACCAGTACTACAAAATATTGTTTGTGCCAGTACGCTGCAATTAGCAATAGATTTGCAAAAGCAAACGTATTTATTAGTGTTTTAAGTTTTTTTTTATAAATACAGCCATTGTTCGTAAACTAACTTCATAGTAGGTTTTGAACTAAGAGGACAACATTAAAAAGACCTTCTGGACAATAATACCTACACTAAAGTCGTAAATAGGTAATTTTATTACTCTTTTTAATGACTTATCTTAGGTTATCTCTAACTGAGTAAAACAACCCAATCAAATATAATCCAGTGATATAAAAGTGAGTTAAATAAAAGTAACACTGACAACGCAAAAAAAAACGAAATAAAATCTAGGCCCTAGGTATTCCCTATTTGTAGTGCTAGTGCTTAGTGCGTACTAGGTGTATAAGCACGGGAGAAAATTTTTGTCGCACTGTACAAGATTCGGCCACCAAATCAATCACCATTCTCAAATAGAACCTGCAAGGTTTCATGCCCTAAATCCGAACTCCCTTCTACGCAGCCATTATCTACTCCTACGTTGCCGTTTAATGAGGCGGGGTGGGGCAAGATGCGTCGTGTCCTTCACCACGGCCGATCACTCGACTCCCCCCTCACCTCCCACCCGTTACTCGCGCCCTTCACCCCCCCTCACTCCGCGCCTACCCCGCTGGCCCGCTGATAAGGATTTTTTGGAGCCTATCCTTCTTACTTGACTTAAACTGTAGACATGTGTTTGGGATTACAAATTTTTGCAGTTTAGCTAGTGTTGAATGGTTTAGGTTTTGATTGCCTGTGTGGCCGTGAGAACGGCCAAAATGACTTAACTCGCTAATGAAGCAACTTAACTCGCTACTGTACTTATTGAAATGTAAATCGGTCTTAAGGTGAAGAGTAAGGCACACCAGCGACGCCAATAGATTTAAATTATAAGCTACTGAACCGTCTCTTCTTCCAATAACTACGGAACTTCAGAATCTGGCCAATTAATCATACTTTTATTTTTAACTTGTGTGCTATTTTTTTGTCTTTACCTAAATTCTGACAAATGCTAAAAGCGGCCACTTTTGGCGCTAGCATAATCATATTTTACCACATAGGTATTAGAATTATGCTAGCCTAAGACCAAGTTCTTGAGAGTTGAGAGATGAGAGAACCTACATGTCCCGGATATTTCTGTCGGATTTTCATAAGTGTACCTAACCATAATCAGGTCGCAAAATGCAGAATCAGATGGAGGATCATCATAAGGGAAAAACTGTCCTCGAATGGGAGGAATCACGACCCTCAGTCATTACTGAGTAAGAATACGACTGGAGGAGGAGGCAACCGTAATCAACTTACCAGACTCCCCAAATCCTGAATCGTAGTGTAAGCGTACCCCAGGCCCCACAGCGTCAGGTTTGGTTGCAACCGGGAATCGCACGATGAGATGAGCTATAAATTTCATACGGAAAATATTGTCAAAAATTATTGAGAATCATTTAACTTATTCGTCGCAGCAAAACAGTCTAGACTCCATTAACCCTTTAACTGGTCATAAAGTCCATTAATTGTTATCAAGCGAGTAACATTCTCTAAATAGGTCCGTCTATTCTTGCCACAGCGCTCTGTTGACCTGGATCTAAGTGTGGTTTCAGATAAGCGTTTATAAAACTCAAATTATTTTCTCATTCAACCTATACGTACCTATGTATAAATTAATAATGTTAAGGTTTCTAACACCATTTTTTTCTAAACTGTAAAAAACATATATGAATGACGTCATCGTACTACTATTATAAAGGCGAAAGTTTGTATGTATGGATGTATGGATGTTTGTTACTCTTTCACTAAAAACTACTGAATGGATTTGAATGAAACTTTACCACAATATAGCTTATACATCAGAATAATACATAGGCTAAACTTTTTGAGGATTCTACGAACCTGAAGTCCACGCAAACGAAGTCGCGGGCAAAAGCTAGTATTACAATAAAAACTACCAACCATATTGGTTTGAACGAAATCTCCAACTTGCACTTGGCCGATTTTTAAAGCGTGTCTAGTTTAAGTATTCTGTGGTTTTGGTGAGTTTTGGCTATCGTTCGAGCGTTGACGCGCTTCTGAGATCGTTAAGCGTGGAACGTAAACAGAAAATGTTGTTATCGAAACGTCATGGTTATTAAATATTTATTGTTTCACGTGAACACGCCGAAAGACGCTCGTATACGTGCATTGTCAACGCGTGTGTAATTCGATTTTTTTTACTGTGATAGATGTCAGACGAGCAGACGGATTACTTGATGGTAAGCGATTGTCACCGCCAATGGACACCTGCAACGTAAGTTGAAAAGTGCAAGCTGCTAACCTTTAAACCCCTTTCTCCCCAATTGGGCCTCCGGTACCTTCACTCATTCGCCGAAACACAGCGCAAGCGCTGCTTCACGCCGGTCTTCTGTGAGGCAATGGTATCACTCCGGTCGAGCCGTACCATTCATTCCAAAACGTAGCTCTCCCACGGCATGCTTACATATTATGTGTAGAAGAAAGAAAGAAAATACATTTATTAATTTGGATACCACAACACATATTACATGCTACAGACAATTGACACAACACAAGAAGCGCGTATACGGCTGTAACGCGTATACGGTTGGCCGTATACGCGCAGAAAAATACGCTAATCTGAAACCACTCTGAGCGTACAGGATCATTTACATGGTTCGATTCGCCAGTAAAACGATTGGGACGGCGAAAAGCTCCGTTTCATAGCGGATTAATAATGGCACTTTTCTGTTGTATTTTTTCGAGTAGCCAGGTTTTTGCTGGGACTTGCGGTTGAATGCAAGCTATGCATTTGAGAGAACTATGGCATGAATTCAAAACACGGCATTATAACGACCCGTTTAACGCAATGGTTTGAGCGCCGCTTGAGGCGTAAGGGTCGCGGGTTCGATTCCCGCACCAACACAAATGTTTGTTGATGAAACAGATATTTGTGTTGGGTCTGGGTGTTTGTGGTTCCTTCGTTGTTTCTGGTTTCCATAGCACAAGGGAAAACCTTAGTTTGGGACCAGGACAATGTATGTGATGTTGTCTCAATTTATTTATTTATTTATAAATGGGCCGGCTCGATCAGAGTAATACAATGACTTAGAAAACCAGCGTAAAGCAGCGCCTGCGATTTATGTGAGTGAGGGTACCATTGGCCTTACCATGAGTTTGAAATACTATCCTCGCTATCGAAAACTATCGCTTTGTCTCTTTCATTGTGATGCATTTGAAAGAGACAGAGCAATAGTTTACGTTATGTCAGTTTTCGATGTCAACTCATGGTAGCGCTACTGAGGCCTCTTTGGGGAGGAAAGGTTGGCAGCACATTTGTGGCTCTCACTCTCGCTCTCACTAGTTTTACGGGTGTCGGTGGTAATCTCTTGCGTTAGTGCGAGAATCGAACCCACAACCCTTGCTTTTCAACTAGGCGTCCAAACCACTGTGGTTACTTGAATAATATTCGCTAATATCGCAAGTAGGCATCTGCTTCGTAGTATAACAAACAGGTTTCGTAGTTTCACCATGCTACGTCGTAGCGTTATTCGTAGCACGGTTAGGAAATTACTGGGCGAAGAAGTTTAACTAGATCAGGGGTTACCAATAGGGTAGTTGACTAATATCGATGTAGTAAAAAATATTGATACTTTACCAAATATTGGTAAATAAGAACCAATAGCCTAAATTTTCAGTTAAAAATATAACGTCTAGCAGGTTTTGTGAGCATTCAAAGTTTCATGGGCAAGTCCATTTTTAAAGTTTATAATATTATAAAAATAATTATATCATTGAACTACCGACACATTAAACACAAACTTTTATCATAAAACTATGTACATAAACGAAACATTTGATATAGCTACCAAACAAAATCTGCTAGACGCGCATACAAGACACCAGCGTGTGACGTCACATGTTGGTAACCATTTGTATAAAGCGTTTTTGGGCCCGCGTAAAATATGTGCTCTTAAAGTTGTGATATCTCAGGTAATTCAAATCAGAATCAAATAATTCTTTCAACAATGTTTCTTTAATAGAGGGGTCTTTTGATTAAACACATAAAAAAAAAATAGTCAAGTACCCTATTACATAGTTTCGTTCGGAGTCAGTATTTTCAGATATGAAATGAAGACATCTACGATTGAGGGTCCCATCGTTTCGTCATATTGACTACGTATCGACTACGATAGGGGCTCGCTGTCCGCACAAAGTGACTCAGCGAGCCAAATTTGGCCCGCGGTCCGCTATTTATAGTATCTGCGCCTTCTGAACGGTGGCTTGCAGCAGTAGCTTCATTGTAATTACCAGACTTACCAAATCCTGTTAATAATATTCGCTAATATTGCCAGTATGTCTGCTTCGTGCTTCGTAGTATAGCAAACTGGTTTCGTAGTTGCACCATGCTACGTCGTAGCGTTATTCGTAGCACGGCTAGGAAATTACTGGGCGTAGAAATTTAACTAGATCAGGGAACACCAATTACTTAGTTTCGTTCGGGGTCAATGTTTTCTGAAATAAAATGATGATAATTACCAGACTCACCAAATCTTGAATCATAGTACTAGCGTATGAGAGATCGCTTCAACCAGAACGTACTTACGGCTATAATAGATCATCCACATATTTGCCAACATTAAGTACATACTTACGAAGAAATAATTTATGAACTACATTACAAAATAACACGCTGAGAATAGGTAACTATACTCTGATTTATAATCATGTAAAGTAAACTGACAGATGAAAATGACAAGTTTCTATGCATTTTGACATTTTGCATGTGTCAAATTGAAGTGATAATGTATGGGGATGACACATTGACATCTGTCAGTTTACTTTACATGATTATGAATCAGAGTATAGTCATCATACTAAAAATAAACCATCTAAAACATTCCTAACATGTTAAAGACATCGAAGCAAAACTGCGGCTGTAATCCATTACAATCACTAATTCAACCTGCAACATTAACGTTTTAATTTAGAAACGCTCGCGTTACGGAAGAGGGAAATATGAAATTAAATTGGGACAGTATATTTCCCCAATGACAAGCTTTCAGCCATATCATAAAGATAGGGCTCGCCCTCAGCGCGCGAACCCCAGGAGACACAAGCTGACTTTGTACACAATTTTCCACAAACGAACACACAGTGCGATTCGGAACTCTAATTAATCTAATGCATCCGTTTAGCTTCCCCTTTTAGATGGCATATGGCTTGTGTATTGGTATATTTCGCATTTCGTCTTTTGTGTGTGATGAGTCGTATCATAATGGCAAAGAAAAACATTGCTAATTAGATGCAAATTATGTAATATTTTTGTCTTTAAGATGTTTGCCATTATAATATGTACCAATTTACAGTGGAAAAAGCGCTATAATAAAACAAAACTGTTTGAAAACTTCATGACTTATAAGTATAAACTTTTTTAAAATGTAGATTAGTAGTAGTAACAGTAGTTAGATTATATACTTAAATGTTAGTGTGACTTACTGCAAGCAAAAGGATAACTTTTATATTTATAGTGATCTTGTAATTCAAAATGTATGGATTTCAAGTTAGCAGCCACCAAACCCTGTGGACAGACAGACTGATTATGTACCCACATAACATTCTACAAACGAACACACAGTGCAATTCGGAACTCTAATTAATCTAATGCATCAGTCTAGTTACCTTGGATGTCACACGGTTTCTGTGTCCTATATTTCGCATTTCATCATTTTATGTTCTTCACAGCTTAATTATCGCATGAGCGGAGCTGGCAAACGGAGAACTTCGTTAATTGGGATGCAAAATGTTATCTTTTTCCTTTACACTGGCTGCCATAGTGACATAAAGTAAAGACATTTACATTCATTAACTGTGGAGAAAACACATAGAATTTTTTTGAACTTTTGATGTAAGTAGGTTTCGAAATCTTTTATATAAGGTGCTAAAATTATGAGCTGTAAGTTTATTATTAAAGACATTGGCGTGAATTACAGCTGTAAAGGCATCAAACTAGTACTTTACTAGTCAGTAAAAGTATTATATCTCACTTTGTAAAGTATTATATATTTTTATGGGGATTATAGTAAGAAACTTATGGGTTTTTGTAATACATCAAATCGTAAAGCCTTGCTTTTAGTCTGTTAGGTTTTGTCATTTGATCAAATTAAGTCGTCGCATCGGTGTGACAACAAAACTCGATTTTGCATGTCTATGTGCCTATAAGCCATACAATTTGCTTTTCATCTTTCTGACGTGAATTAATCTTATTGTTCGAGACGGATTTCAGTACTACCACCAAAGTTATAACTCTAAGAATAAGCCCAATGATACACTAACCAATGTAGAGTTAGAAATAGATTAAATTAGTTGTAGTTATACTAATCTGAAATAAATTGCACGTAGCCACCGCTCAGAAATTCATTACGCATAATCATTGCCACAATGAAAATGCATACTCCATGTCAAGTAACAAATGCATACTTAAAAGGAAATTGGACCCCAAATTTTTCGGAGTTAATTACAGTTTACCCGAAACATTGGTATGTAGGTATGTGAATTATGACACGATCTCGGTTTGTAAGTTTAGCGAAAAGACGAGGCGTATGCGATTGAGTGGGAACTTTGAGGCAAAAAAAACCAGCTATTGCTGTTACACACAGTCTTGCGCACGGTGTCACGGCGTCTTACACACTGTGTTGCGAATTTTATTGACGGCGCCGGCCATCCCTTACCATAAGGGGATCCGCCTGCTAGTCTGCCACCTATCACATAAAAAACATAGACTGCTTAAATCATATCCATTTCTTTTTGGCTTTTCCATGGTCGGGTGAACTGCGAACATTTTAAGGAGAAACATCGCTTGAATTCCCTTCTGAATCAATTATGCGTAATGCACAGCGAAACTCTGTATTCATAGTATACGTTGTATACCTAGTATTAATTAATCATTTTAATGCACTTTCTAGCCTCCGCTGTCGTTATCACGGGTGAGACACTGACCTACATTCGCATGGCTATTTACTATGGTGTATGCGTGTATACGATTATGTCAACTTAACAGACGGCAGTATTAACAGCCTTCACGTTACTACATGATATAAATAAATACAGTTAGTAGAAAATAACTTTACAAAATGTCATAGGTGCAAATTTAAGCATACCTCCTCCTGGCAACGATATAACCGAGAATTACGAAATAAGATCCTAACTAATATTATAAATGCAAAAGTAAGTAAGTAAGTGTCTGTTACTCTTTCACGCCTGAGCCCTGAGAAAGAACATAGGATACTTTTTTATTGCGAAAAGGAGGTTTTAAGGGGTGAAAATTATTAAATAATTAAAAATGCTTCCCAAAGATACTAATCCACGCGAAGGAAGTCGCAGGTAACAGCTTAAATCATCAAAGTAAAAAATATGAAATCAAATTACACATATGAATGCTGTATAGGAGCACTATTAGTGTAGGGGTGAGTCTAAATGATAACTCCCTCTTCGTAATTGTTTTATTTAAATTAAAAACACAGAGCACTAAAGTTGCGTACGTACATGAATGGCGTCGTCGTGTGAGAGCGAGAGTGAGTGAGATGGAACATGCAACGGAAGCAGTTGCGTTCCGAAATATAATGAACGTATTTAACATAATAAACTAATAAAAACGTTTAGAAATTCCTACATTAATATAATGCTATTTCCTAACCTCCCCCCCCCCTGTCGCTGTCACGTGGTGCAAGGCACTGACCTACATTCACTTGTCTATTCAATTTGTTGTCATGTATAGCTCTACGCGTATGTTGAGCCACAGCTAAATTAATGACAGTGAGTAATCTCTGCCCTAATTTGAAATCTGCGGTGTCATTCGCGGACAGACATTTCAACCCTTATTGACTTTTTTTTAAGATTAATACTATCCCGTTATTGCAGTGATTATTTTGTTTAGTACGCCAGCGATAAGGTCATTGACTTCTATCCATAGATTGAATTTATCATATCTAGGAGATATTATTACATAATATAGACCAAAATATAACCAACTAATTGACGCTTAGATTCACGCTAAGATGACAGAGAGAGAGATGCATTCAGCATCTCTCTTTCTCTCTCTCATCTTAGCAAGTATTTCCAGTTGCGCTTTGACGCGGGATTTGTGTTAATCAATCAATAAGGTAAATTTTTACAAGTCTCAGCTCAACTCCATACAGTTGCGCTTCTGTGGAAACGCACCCTAAAGTGGGTTTTTGTGTAGTGGTGGTCTGATTGTATTGGGTTCGACCCTGTAATGGGGGCTACCGCGTGTGCAATATCCCTTAGATGTCGTACGTGTAGACTGAGGTCCAACTACACGATGATTGGTTATTATTTTCGTGTGATGAACACTTGTGTTTGTTCAGTGTCTGGGTGTAATATATGTATTTAAATATTGTATTTGTGATCCTCTGTTGTCTGATATCTGTAACACAAGTGCTTAAGCTACTTAATACGGAGTCAGGTCAATGAATGAGATGTTTGTTTGAATTTATTTATTATTTATTATTTATTATTGATGTGAGATGTCAGAATATCACTAAATGACCAATGACGTTAAAGTTGGACCTCAGTCTACACGTACGCCATCTAACGGATTTTTCACACGCGGTTAGCCCCCATTGTATGACGTTATTGTGACGCTGTTGCAAAATAGCGAGTTTATACTGAACTTTAGTCCTCATTTCTCACCCACGCAAATTACTTCCAGGTACCACTAATTTGTATGCACAATTACCTACCATTTACTACTAACTGTATAAGTCACTAACAATTCTAGAATACTCGTTTATACCTATTTATATGTGTGTATATTTATGGGACCAGATGTTTAACGATCGTCGTCGCTCATTTCACCCGAAACACCAGTGCAGTCACAAGTGCGCTGCCTACCTTTTCTCTAGATTCCCCTTTTCCCTCGATTGGGGCTTCGGTACCGATTCATTCAGCAAATCACTGAAGTTAAGCGATAAAGAAATAATGTTATCAAACCTGTATAGGATCGGAACATTTTTTTTCTTTAATTGCATTTCTGACCTGAATCTGAACTTTACATTATTTAGTAGTTGCTTAAATATTTTTCTTAATTACACGAGAAGCATTTTAAGCTGGCTTTTTCGTGATTTATCTGAAAGATGCTCTGTTTCATGAGCTGAGACTTTTTATATATTTATTGAAAAAAAAACACAGAAGACTACAATCAATAGAAATAGAAATATTCTTTATTCAATTTAAGTCCTTATATAACATTCATGAATGTCAAATATTATGTAAGCTACCGCTGATTCGGAAAGTCGATTTCTACCGAGAAGAATCAGCAAGAAACTCAGTAGTCACTCTTTTCAAATTATGATTATTACATTTGAAAGAGATAGAGCAATAGTTTACGTTATGTCAGATTTAGATGTCAACTCATGGTAGCGCTACTGGTTATATTATAATATCCTAAGCAAATATTTCGATATTAAAATCTATACTAATGGTTGTTAGAATACGTCACCAGTTTTAAAATTTGAATCGATCGCTAAAATTCACCAATAAGTAATCACAGCACCGTGTCAGAGTTCTAGAACGTGCACTGTTTGAACAAAAGCCGCGATGATAATGACGTCAAACCATTACGTACACAACCTTCGGCGTAAATGCTGACTGTGCACCCGTTTCCTTGAAAACAATAATTACATAGTGGATCAAGCAACTAATCGACAACAGAAATTGTAGGCGAATTGTTAGCAAGTACGGATTAGCTCGTAGTTCTAAAACAGAAGACGCAATCCATAGTTGAGGAGTCAATTGTAAGATGGAGGTGTGTCTGACACTTACAAGGTGCATCTGTGAACATTTACATCACTTTAACCACGACTTCTTGCCATCATCTAAACATAAAAAAATGTTTAGACTTTATTTTTATTATATACTAGCGGCCGCCCGCGACTTCGTGCCGCGACGCGTGGAGTTAAATATTGACACTTACCGTCATATTTTGGACAATCCACACAATATATTTATAAATTTTAGCCTATGTGTTATTCTGATGTATAAGCTATATTGTGGTAAAGTTTCATTCAAATCCATTCAGTAGTTTTTACGTGAAAGAGTAACAAACATCCATACATCCATACTTACAAACTTTCGCCTTTGTAATAGTAGTAGGACTAGTGGCCCGCCCCCACTTCGCTTCAGGGGCCGTAATTCCGAAATGAACCAATAGATAGCGCTATGTATAATTACATCGCGCTATCGTTTCGTGTTTTCGGTTTCCCTATAAGCCTTGTCGTTGTCTATATCTATAAATGTTTACCAGACTATACTAGATTTAACATTTTTTTATAAAATTTAACTTCTAATGTAATGGAAAATTCATAAACACACTTTTACTTACTATTTATAACCATACTATTTATATTACGACTGGCATTTATCCGGTTTTTTTTTTTTTTTCCTGACGCTCTGTGGAGTTATTTTAACCATGATAAGGATTTTGATTATATACTGTTGCTTATCGTCTCCCTGGGTCCTACTATCCTTTATTTTCAGTTCACAGTTTAGGTAAATCTACAATTAAAATTATGAAGATGCATTTAAGCTGCCTCTGGGTGGGTTAGATTTCTTTCCACTCTGTGACGTTTTTTTAAAAGGAGCTAGTTCATTTGACGTAACAAGCTCGTCTTTTAGTTCTATACTATTATTATCCTATCACTTTTATTATTAAACACTAAGGGCAGCGCTCTCAAAACTATGAAACAAAAACTGTACTCGGTCAAAAGCCAATAATTTATTTTGCTAATTAAATGTTTTTGCAATTACAGGTTGGCGGCAGCGCAGGAGGCGGCGGGCGCGCAGGCTCGCGCTGCGCCAGCTGATACCATGGGCGGCGCGCACCAGCCCGCTGCTCCAGGGCCCAGCTCGCTCTTTATATTCTCCAACGAAAATCCTATTCGGAGGTGAGGTCACTTTTAATCTTCAATTGAAGTTTAACTTGCGGGGGAACGTGCGTGCAGGAGGCCGCGACAGTCGTCCGCTCCGGCTAGATAAAGACGAAAGCGCAGTGTTACCTCCTCTACCCGATTTTAACCAAAATTTTATTTTAACCTTCAATCATAGAAACCGCGTGAACGAGTCAAAATTTTGCCGCCAATAAAGGCTTTATACTATGATAGCTGTTACTCGCGACTTCGTCCGCGCTTTCAACCCCTTACAACCCCTTTTTCGCAATAAAAAGTATGATTCTTTCTCAGGGTCTAGACCATCTGTATGCCTATGTTTTTTCTCAGGGTCTAGGCCATCAGTATACCAAATTTCATTTAAATCCGTTTAGTAGTTTTAGCGTAAAGAGTAACAGACAGACAGTCAGACAGAGTTACTTTCGCATTTATAATACTAGTTAGGATTATGTTAAATTGATTAATTTCCACAACAACTTAGGAAATTTTAAACTACTTAAACAATAGAAGTTTCATAATGGAAGATATATCGAACGAATATGTTGGTAACACTTAGTGCCTAAGATTTTATACAGTATCAAGTTTTTTAAATAAATATTACATTTGCTAAAATTGCTCTCGGGCCAGACTGAAGTGGTCATTAAATATTCAAATGTGGAAGTAAAGATCTCCACCAAGTTTTCATGCGAGGAAATCTTGGAATGCGCTGACCGGAACTCTGGAGCTGCATTTCTAGTATGGCCATCTTGAGGCTGCGTTTCCACCAGAGATGAGAGGGGATGTGTTAGTTAAGAACCAATAGTATCACAGGTGGATGAAACTCCTATACACATAATCAACGAATACGGACCACTGATGCGCAAACCTGCCCTAGCTGAATGTTATAGTTCAAATACAAACTGTATAGTCAGCAACATTTTATCTTATAAAATACTATCGTATCTTTGCCGTGTGTGACGCCCTTTAAGCGTTTCAAAGCAGCCGGTATACTAATGAACGATATTCAAAATGCGAGGGATCGAAACATTTTGCTTTGAGTCACGGAAGAAATCCGTAATCGCTTAAATTATGTATATAGGACAGGTCAGGAGGATATCAACGAAAGAACTGCAGCAATGTACCCTCTGCAACCGTGGAACCTTGCCAGTTCTAGTAAACTGTGATATTTACGTGCGTATAAATTCGTGCATTTGAACAAAACGACTTTATGAGACGCTCGTGATTCCGAGATTTTTACAGAAATCCCAGCTCTATTTGATCTTAATCGGACAATTTCTGAAAGTTTGGACACCTCTTGTGAACACGTACGGCGCCAAAAACATTTGTGTAGTCTTAAACTAGAATTAATGATCTTCTTTGGCACAAGAAACAGTGGAGTTTTGCTGTTACAATTCCAAGGTACAGTCATCCACACATCAGGTTACCACAACTTGTAAAATTTTCTCAATTGATATTCAACCTAATGTGTATGACAGTAAGATGAGAGTCTATTAAAGAAATTTGACAGTTTCGTATATTTTGATGTGTGGCTGTACGTACCTGATCCACTTGTTCTTGGGTTGCAGGGTCAGAAATCACACTTCTTCCACCTCAATTTTTAATTTGTAACTTTGTCTCTTTATTTTCTCCTCTTATCTAAGTTAAATAACGATGAGTAACTTCTTCTTACTCTGAAGTTTTTATTCTCATAATAACTATCATCATCTCGAAGTGACATTCCTCGTTATGTCCTAAACTGTCGCTTCCAGGAGTTAACCAGTTTTGTTTTTATTTCATCGTTCCTTCTGTTTCTCTAACTCTTAGCACGTGCTCCATGCATCAACCTGTATGCACGAATATTCCTCGTAGATATACGTAATGTGACGACACGTGTCACTGCGCGTTTCGATTAGTGCTGTTAGCACTAATAGAGTATCAAAACGACAATTAGTGCATTATACTGCACAGACGATGAACACTTTAGCGCTCGAGGGTAATTGCAATAATATGACAGTTCATGCTTAAATGTGTCTGTCTACCTATTCATCTGAGCGAAGATATATCTATTCGCTGAGTTATCTGCGTCTATTGATAAAGTTCTTGGATATACTCTCCTGAACATACACCGATGAAGGTGGACCGACGATCTAGTAAAGGTTGCGGGAGTCCTTTGGAACGGTTGGCACATGACCGATCTGTGTGGAGGTATATATAGCATATAGGTACTGTCATGGAAATATTTTGTAAGTTCCTCACCTCCCAATTCCTCTAAACTCAACCTCGGACTGTGGTGATGAAACCACACATTGATAAGTGACATCAAGCTAACATTTACGTTACCTGCCTCAACATGAATACGTCGTATGGCATCTTACGGCCTCTTATCTTATGGCCTCCCCCCATGACGCGTCTTCCGCAATGAAGTTAGGTTCTGTAGAATACAGTCATGACCGCTCAGCCGCTCATCACCGTTTCCACGTGCTGTTTCATGGAGCTATATTCGTACCTACCTATTAATTTGTTTATCTTCTACTCAGAAATGGACAGCGATTGGCTGATTAATGTGTGTGCTGCACATTTTTGAAGAGACCAAATTGTAACTTACTTGCTAAAGAAATATGCATTCTCGTTCCAGGTATACAAAGTTCATCATCGAGTGGCCGCCCTTCGAGTACGCGGTGCTGCTTACCATCATCGCCAACTGCGTGGTGCTGGCGCTGGAGGAGCATTTGCCTAACGGCGATAAGACCGTCTTAGCACAGAATCTGGTCAGTTCAAATAACATACATATTATTGTCATGTCCATATCTTCGTAACTTTGATTGTAGATCACGGCTTTTCTAAAGGGCCCGCAAACTCATTTGAATTTGCTCGCCAAGTTTAACCCGCTGGTATCATGGTGTAAGCCGCTGGTATGGAATTGTTAATACAGTGATTTTAATATTATACTTACGATGTACCTATGTTGTAACCTAGGTACTTTAAAAAATAAACATACTTACATATTTAATTTTTAAAAAATCACATGAGTCCAGGCCCTTCGTAATTAGTTTAATGCGGAAAAATAAACTAACTAGGTAGTAAGTTGCTTTGTAATTATTAATATTAATGTCCTAAGGACCAGACAGCAGACACAAAAGAAAGTCAATTGTGTTTTCCTTTAAAAAGGTTTTGGGTGTTACGACCTAATGATACGTCTGTTTGGTTCGTAGACATACTTGGATGCAATATTTGTGTACGATTTTTATAACGGCCGACAGACTTACTCTAAATCATATTTCGCCTGTGTACCACTATACATAATGTGTCATTATGTCCGCGTGACGCCTGATCAGACGTCCTACCTATCGCTTTTTATTGGTTCAATATTAATTGAGGAAAAACGATGCTACACCTCATTGAATATCAGCCTCAACATTATTAGTCTCGTTTAGAAAATGAAATTATTCAATATTCGCGCAATTAGCAAAGCAAACAAAACTATAATATAAACAAAATTAAACAACGAACTGTCGTCCGTACCTTTGCAATGCATCGTTATCTATGTAATACGAGCACAAGAAGCCTTCTCAATTATGAATGTCTGTTGTACATCGGACAAAGGCTATTCACCCAATGTTTGCAACCATTTAAATTTAATTGTAGGAACTAAATAAATAATTCTTGGGTCGTCGTTAACCTCGTTTAGAGATGTGCCAACGCGAGGTAAAAATGACTCGAGGCAACTTGGTCTGTGATTCATGTGACTCTTATGATTAGTTCTTAAATAAATAACGCAGTTAAAAAATCATCGCGTATTCAGGCTGGATTCAAACATTGTAATATCTTCCACGTTCCGGGTGGCTATTCTACCAATTAAACTACAGAACGCGTTAGTACGTCCTCTTGTAAATCCATGATTTGCCATGAGTTAACAAGAATCATTAAATACGTACTGTGTTTGATTTTTCAACTGCATATAGTAACTTAACAATAAATTTGAAAAAGTGCTATAACAGACATAATATAAAATCATTAGTTCATGTAGTGTATTCTCACTCAAAACACCACAATCCTAGTGTCTCCACTGGTATTGCGGGTGTCTGTCTATGGGTGACGGTTATCGCTTACCATCGGATGATCCATCTGCTCAGCAACATACTCGTATCAGATATAAAAAAAAAACAAATTTTCGAATTTGGAACATTCATTAAACCTTAAGATCGCTCTGGTCGATCGAGTAAAAGAATAAACTAGGGCTAAATCGACCTTTACTCGAAAACACATCACTAACCTCGTTATTTTCTGTTTGTTACAGGAAGAGACCGAGGCGTACTTTTTAGGAATATTTTGTGTAGAGGCCTCGTTAAAAATTTTAGCATTAGGTTTTGTTTTACACAGAGGATCGTATCTTAGAAACGTTTGGAACATCATGGATTTTTTCGTTGTAGTAACTGGGTGAGTACGCAATTTTCTATCAATGTTGTTTTAGTTGCTATAGATTTGATAAGTTATTGTCTATGGACCATGTTATAAATATAACATTGGTGTAAAGAACAATAAATTGTGCATACTTATAAATGTAAAAAATCGAATGAACATTTTTTTAGTTTATTATTCTTTACATGCTTTCTGTACTACGCGGAAAGCGTACACAAAAATATAAATGAATCTTCGAAAATTTCAGCCAATTTTAGCCATTCATATTTAATGTGCTGTAGAATAGCTTCGTTTTCTAAGTTGCAAAATAATCTTAGAAAACTGTTAAAAATGTTCGAAGACTCATAAATCACACAATTCATGAACCAAAACAGCAATCAGGCCAAAAATTGTTGATTATAAAATTTTAATGAAAAATTCGGCAAAAATTAGTGAGGTGTCATAGAGTGTATTTACTTTATTGAACATTCGATGACGGAAACTAGGTCGATGACGATATTCGCCGAATACAACGTGGACGTTGACCTTCGCATGCTGCGCTCGTTCAGAGTGCTGCGCCCGCTGAAGCTCGTCTCGCGGATACCAAGTAATTCACAGTAATTGGCGAACCGTTCACATAATACCTACCTTATTTGTATAGAACGTTCTCGCTAGATGTTTTCGAATTTCGAATCTTTTTCGAACGTAGATAAAATGTCGCTAGTTTTTTTGAAAATAGAACTTTTCGATTTTTAGTAAAAACGTAGGTAGCGTCGAACTCTCGGCACACTATATGAGACGTTTCGTTACAGCTTAGAAAATGTGTGATATTTTATTGATTAATGGAAAATGTTTAAATGTTATTTGAATAAGCTACGTGTTGCATAATAGTAACGATTTGCTATAATTGTGTATTGCGTAGGTATTACAAAATAAAAGTTTAATATGTAAGAAATTAGATAAAGAAATGATACTAGGTGTGAATAAATATGGTGTATTTAGATTAAAATGCGTAATACTTAACGTGTGATTAGTTTATAATAATCTGACTAATTAGATACACGATATTTAGATGGTAGAAGTTAAGCTAGAGGATTCATTTTAAAATATTTTCATAAATAATATTTTAGGTCTGTGCTTTCGCTATGATTTAAAAAATATGTATGTACAAAAATAGCATTGGGGTGTGAAGGACTACCCATGTATGTTACATTAAAATAGCCTGGTAGAGGAGCACAGACCTATGTAGAGGTTTTATTACTAAGCTAGCTGCTAGTTCAAGCTATAGTACCGAGTGATATGTGTTTGGCAGTATCATCACGCAGCTGCCGGTCGCGCCCGAAGTCGACTTCAGGACCTTGCGTGCCATTAGGGTGCTGAGGCCCCTTAAATTAGTATCGGGCGTTCCTAGTGAGTTCTAGAACATTATTAGTTACATGTAGCACCTTTAGCACTAGCTGTTGCGTCACTTCAAAATAGATAAACAAATAAAAAAAAACAAATATAAACAATTGAAAAAGTTTCCACACTAAAAAATAAAAGCCATTTAACCTTTAAAAAAAATAAGTGCCTTCGTTGGTATTGTTCCTCCATTTTAGCGTTCGACATTCGAAATTACACTCGTCTTTTGTTATTTTATTTATTGAAGTAACGCAACAGCTAATTTTACCCATTTCTTGTGCACGATTTCTAAATGTTCACTTGTTTACCATTTATCATAATTATCAAGTCATAGCGATGAATTTTTCTTTTTAACTTTTATAGTATTGGTATCGCTAGTTTATTAGTAACCTAATCCATATTGACCTGATCATCTACATTTTGTAAGTAAATCTCCTTTCAAAATTGAACCCTATCTTTAAAAATCTAAGTATTAAAATTACCTTGACAAATTTGGAATTTCTTAAAAATCTAATTGCTTCACTGTCTTTCTAAGTTCAATCCTATTCCTTCTATCATTTGCGTATTTTGGACTTTGTGACTATGTGGCTAAAACATTTTTTCCCGTGTAGGTCTGCAAGTTGTGTTGAAGTCCATCATCAAAGCAATGGCCCCGTTGCTCCAGATCGGCCTGTTGGTGCTTTTCGCTATAGTCATCTTCGCCATAATAGGCCTCGAGTTCTACTCGGGGGCGCTCCATAAGACTTGTTATACTTTAGAAGATATTAGTGAGTATTGAACATGTTTTTTACTAATGATAAGTGCTATTTCTTCAAGCTGCTTGACATGAACACTTTTAGACTGTTATTACCAAGGACAGGAATTAACGCGACGTTAATTTTTAAGCGCATAATTACGTACTTTCTGCTTGACGTTTCGGCTACGTTACAGCAGCCAATATATTCACCTCGGAACTTGAGTTACTGAGCTGAAAAACTTTATTATGACATTGTGTGTTAGTGTGTCAAAATAATAGGTTTTAAAATTAAAAGTTGCTTAAAAACATGTTTTTGGAAATATCCCAAATTCTATGGATGTGATGATATCAGTGTCTATAATAATTATGTCACCGTTAAATAATCCAAATGTAAGTTGACCAATTTCCGAATAATACCTTATGTAAATATTTGTGATAGTGAAATCTCCTACAAACTTTGTTTAATTGTTTTTAGTTGAGTGGCTTTACTTTAAATAAACATAAAAGGTACGCAAAGATTCGTTACATATAGTTGCCATAAAATAATTAATGTTATACCATTAATTTAATCCCACTGGGTGGTATTGCAACAAGCTTAGGGATGTTAACACGTGTAACAATAGACAGCTGATGTATTTGCCAAAAACAACCTTATTGCAACGCAAACCGACCTAGTTTCATTAATTAACGAATTAATACTAACAGTCGCAAAGTTTGTCGAAACGCGCACGCGAGTTGAAACTCGATGCGGCAATATTTTCTTGTTACTTGCGTTAATCGATGCACCCGGCCTGCACTAGCGTTGCTTTTACAATGTGTAAAATAATAGCAGTTTATGTGAATGAAATATAATATAGGTAATTAAAACGGGCGGGATTAAAACAAAACTAATCTTGGCGAGTTTTTTAAGAGCATTCGCGAGTGTTTTGTTATATTCAGTCTCATACACTAGTTACTTTATCTATAGGTACTCTTGTTATAATCTTCTAAGAAATAAAAAGTATTATTTACAAACAGAACATTGAAGTTTCAGAGACATTAATAAAGTAAAAAAAAACATAAATCTATATTATTAATCACGGGAATAAAAGCGACGTAAATTTTTAAGCACATAATTATGTACTTACTGCTTGACGTTTCGATAGCGTTACAGCCCCCATGGTCATAAAACGACTTTAACGAATACGTTGTACCTTAAGTACTACTATGTAAGTACTTCAAATTCATTTACAATCCTACATCCAAATCTTTAAGAAACGAGCCTATACCTTCCTAAAAGGCCGGAAACGCGTTCGCGCGTCCACCATCAGATGACCCGCTTATTCGCATGTCTTACTGTATTATAAAAAAATACAAACCGTCCTCAACTTTGACCATTAAGAGGGACCTAACTGGACCTAACCGATTGAGCCTAGCCCGCAAACCAAACTAAAACTTATTGCGAGTCTATATGCGTGTAAATGGTTGTATGGTCTTTTAGACCCACCCATAGAGAGAACAACATAAGTCGATACCCTGTTTGCACTAACACTATGCTTATGAGCCTGCACGTCACATGCCACACTTTATGTTGATTTGGGAACCCCACAGCGTACTCGACGCAGCTAATTTTAACCGGATCGACACGGGGACGGGTAATTTTACCCCGTAAACTCGATCATGGCGATAATTGAGTGATGTTATTCGATTGAACTATCGAATTGACGCTGCAAAATGATGCAACGCTTTAATAGAACGTAAACAAGAAGCGCTTTGCAAATTATACGATGTACTAGAGATTTTGTTAGCATAATTATGATTACCTATTCTCATACTAGTTCATATTTTCAGTTTCACATGCCTATTTTACGTTCACTTTATGCCTTGCATTAATTCGTTGGCAGTAGAAATCTTGCAAAATAAGTATCCCTTCTTAATTTGAGTATAAGTAATAATTTACTGATGCTACCGACATGCATAATTCTAATTTGGGTTATTCATTGATACTTTTATAGGCAGGTCTGACTAATAATTTTATGTGTTAAGCTTAAATAGTACATTGCAGATTACTCGTAAATACACGATTTTAAAGCCTCGGAAACTCTTTTCTCTCTAAAATTACATACCTGGGTTAAATTAAATTTAATAATTAAGAATTTCACGAACTCAAACTCTGCAAAGCCTACAAATATTGAGAGGCTTTCAACAGATACAAAATATAGGTAATTTAGATGTAACATTAAAAAATATAAACAAGTAGGCTATTGAATATTATGCGATTTGACTAGGCCATTTCAGACTATGAAACCCTGTTACCATGCCTCATGTGGCTTTAAAACGTCAATAGCGCAGCGGCTTGTATACTAGCTAGCCTTAATCACAATATTATAATGCTTATTAACATAATATATTCTTATCAACAGATGAAATATTGGCCGATGGCGATATGGCAACGCCTTGTAACGCGGACAACATAACGTTAGCGCCGTACGGGGCCCACGTGTGCGAGTACGACAAAAGCACGTGCCTCGAGAAATGGGATGGGCCGAACAAGGGCATCACGTCCTTCGACAACATCGGGTTCGCCATGCTCACCGTCTTCCAATGCATCACCATGGAGGGCTGGACTGCCATCCTCTATTGGGTGAGTCACTGAAAAACTCAGATAACAATATCAGTAGAGCGACCTATGTAGGCAGTTGACCAGTTTTAATATATAAGTCCGTTTAAGAAAGACAAAAGAGCGTCTGAAATCTACATCGACGAGGTTGTGAACGAGGGTTTGCGAGAATTAAAAATCCGTCGGTAGATGGCGTAATGTCTAATAGTCCTAAAACGAACTGGACGTTACGACCGAATCGGAGTTTCCATCCCATAAGCGCTGTTTGTCACAGTTTTTTAAATGTGACAGGTATATTCTCATAAGTTATGGGGCGGCTTCGTTAAAAGCCACCTGGTCCGTCTACACGGAGATTGGTTATTTATTAAAGTGACAACGTTACATACAAAACAACCAATGCCGTTGAAGTTGGACCTTATGCAATCGAGCGGATGTTTCATTCGCAAAACCCTCCCTTCCATTTCATCAATACATAGTATGTTAAAGTCTTTTAGCCGTATATCTTTGCAGGATCAGATTTTTCTATTGCAATTGTCATTAACTTTCATGTATGAAATTAACACTGCACCCCTGACTTCAAAACTCGCGATGAGTGACTAGGTATCGGAGAAACTCAGAAAAACACATTGCCAACACTTAACAGAATCTAAATATTTCATTGCATTTCACGAATTAAGAATGTTTAAAAGACCTGGTCAAATATAATATTATAACAACTTGTCATAATCGTTAAGGAAGCAGCAATATTTTGCATAGCTGTTAAGTTTGGCAATGTATAATCATTCTGAGTTTCATCAAGAAACAATAATGTTCTTTCGATGTTAAAAACGCTTTTTTGTTTTGGGTATTCCTATAACGCCATTTTGTTTCAGACGAATGACGCGTTAGGTAGTGCGTTCAACTGGGTTTACTTTGTGCCTCTCATAGTATTGGGTTCATTCTTTATGCTCAACTTAGTTCTCGGTGTCCTTAGCGGGTAAGTTTTAAAATCTTAACCTTTTCTACTATTGCAATCAACAGATTTTCTTTTTGTCCTTTGAATTATGTTATTTTGATTCATCTACATTACATTGATTTCTTTTTCCTTCATCATTTGAAAATAAAACTACTATTCCATTAATTTAGAAACTAACTTTGTTGAGTTATGATTAACATGGACATTATACATCTGATTTCATCTAAATAAATGTTATGTGTAAACATCTATAAGTCAATTTAGAGGTATTAATGAAAATGACTTCATGACCTTAGAATCATTAAATTTTGAGTTGGTGAAAATGACCTTTGAATCCTTTGATGTATATTGATAAGTGGCTTGGGTAAAACACAGAGAATTCTCTAACGAGAGGGGGCGTGTTGAGCGACGAGCTCAGTTCCAGAAGGAAAGAGCTCGCCAAATGTTCAACCAAGACTTCAACGCATACCTGAACTGGATTACCGAAGCAGGTCTGGTTTAAGACCGTGTGACAAGCTTGGACTAACTATTGCGTATTTTGCAGAAATAAACTTATAGGTTTAGTAACTGGCTTTATAATTAACAACTGTATCCCTGCTCATGTTGTATTTATTTTACTGTTTGGTTTAATTTTTTTTTTCAGTTATGTATATGCTTTTATTTGTATTTATTTCATGCTAATCATCATAGTTCATACAACTTTTACCTTAATTATATTTTTTAACTTTTGTGTTGTCAAAATTTATATTATACGTGGCTATAAGATTTATGTCTAAATGCTAAAAAAGACAACATAAAGATTAAAAAGGAGTCTTCTGAAAAATTACAATATAATATATCGCTAAGTAACTAACTGACAAACATTATTTTAGTAACTATTAATATGAGCAGAACCTATTTATACAAGTGTGTAAGATAAACATCCTAATAGTGCTAGTATTTTGGGTAATTTATATATGATTGAAGAGTAAGCTTAGTATTTTGCTAGTGTTTCATTCTCAACGCTATATTTACAGTGAATTCGCTAAAGAAAGAGAGAAAGTAGAAAATAGACAAGAATTTCTTAAATTAAGAAGACAGCAGCAGCTCGAGAGAGAACTCAACGGTTACGTTGAGTGGATTTGTAAAGCCGGTAAGCATATAAACATAGTTGAGCAGTAATGCATTATAAAGTAACATAGCAAAGTATTAATTTATACCATTTTTGCAGAGGAAGTAATATTAGCAGAAGAAAGAACAACAGAAGAAGAAAAAGCGCACATAATAGAAGGTAAGATATTGAAAGCAAATATAATCGACCAAAAGTAAACTAAAAATATAAGTAACTTAATCTGATATTTAGTTCACTTTGATGGTATCTCACATTACTTTTAAGATAAACCCTCCAGCTGGTGCCACACACATTAGAAGCTTAAAAATAATAAGCGGTTGGGATTGCAATACACTAATTATTGTTATCGTTCAATGTTTCTGTAACGAATGATAAATATCAATTTATTTCAACAGCTCGGAGAAGAGCAGCAGCAAAGAAAAAGTTAAAAAACTTAGGAAAAAGTAAAAGCACAGATACAGAGGAGGAGGAGCAAGATGAAGACTGCGGGGATGACGGTTAGTACAAAGTCATTTCCTCATGAATGGTCTGTCGGGTTGTGTTAACCTCCCCTTAAGTTTCTGTCCTTATTTTGATCATCCTATTTTTATTTAGAAAAAATATCGACGAATTCACAAATGCATGTGTTTTAATAGAAGCATGTCTTTATTTTTATATTTTTATCAAAACTATATAACGTCTCTTGTGTTCATTTAAATACACTTTATCTTCATTTTTATATCCTATATTCCAAAGTAAATCATCGAAATAACTCATTGCAAAATATTTGTTTGTATATTACTTTCAATAACCAAGTAAATAAAATTAATGAATGTTGCATGATAAATGTTGTGTTCTCTTGTAATTCTGTACACTCGTTTTCATCCACTTCCATTAAGTATTCGTACTCTATTTGTGTGTTGGTTGTTTACAGTTCCAAAGAAAAAGCAAGGTATGGGATCAAGCGTGATGCTGGTAGAATATTCCTTTTCATCTTTGTAGTTGAAAATAGTATAGTCATAGATTTAGGCCTAGTTGTTCCTTTTTCTGACCCAAAATGAATAACGTCCGTACGTTTATGTAACAATTTATGTAAAGACATGTGCAAAATACATTTACTGAAAAAAGTAATATGTCATAAATTCAAATATGCCTCTGATCCCGTTTAACACACATGCAAAATATTGTATTTTGATATAGAACTAAACGTTCGGGCGTCACTATACTTTCTTCAATATTCCTTGCTATACTATCTTCTGTAGGTCTACCTTCTCCCCCAACGTCTTTAATCTGAAGTCTTGCAACTAGCGCTTAGAACCTGTATCAAGGTTACCTTGAAGCGTGACTTAAAAATATCTAGGTATAAATCGACTTTTGTCCCAAAGGAGGGTTGTTAGAGATTTACGCTACGACAGTGTCGGATTTCGACCTCGATCGAATTACGACACCGCCTGGAAAGTCCTGTCCAATTACCCGTTCTAAAACATGAACGGCCGATATACAGCTTACATCTACCCGAGACACCATAAGCATTTACCCTAACGAGTGCTCCGTAAGCTATGTGTGCGTAAATGCTAGCAACTAGCTGAATGTTAAACCCCTTAGCTAAACGTATGCCGTTAATCGCACAATCACAAATGTGACTTGTTTGATCGACTGGCAATTAGGTTTAGTATCTTTGAGAAACATTTTGACTAATAGTCTTCTTATTGTACAGGTTTCCTGAAAAGCAAAACGAGATCTGTTGGGAAGTGCGCAGACTTCTGGCGCGCGGAGAAGAGGTTCCGGTTTTGGATCAGGCATACGGTGAAAACCCAGTGGTTTTACTGGTTCGTCATCGTCTTAGTGTTCTTCAATACAATATGCGTCGCTGTCGAGCATTATAGACAACCTAAGTGGTTGACTTCGTTTTTATGTAAGTATTAATCAATCAATTCATAAGAGTTTGTTCAGTCAAGTTGCTCATTGTACCCATATACTCAAGATATTTTTAAAAACTATCTAGTATGAGCGATAAGTAATAAATTCATAAGTAGGTATTGTATTTACGATTATGATCTTTATGACACAACATGTTATCTTAATTCGTCACGACTAAATTAATATTGTGATGGATTTTCATTAATTTGAACTTAAAACATTTCAATTAAGTAGTTGAAGTAAAAATAACAGCGATACTGGACGAAACCAGCGCATTTTGGTATGACAGTAAGGACGTTTTGTTTCATAAAAGATTTGTTTATTTATCATGCGAATGCAGACACTTAACTACTTAGATGTTTTAGTATAACTAGATAAGAATCACACAAGAACAAAAATTCATCAAGCGCCTAACTTATGCCTTGTTTCAGATTATGCCGAATTTGTGTTCCTGGGTTTGTTCATGATGGAGATGTGGGTGAAGATGTACGCGTTAGGACCAAGGATATACTTCGAGTCCTCGTTCAACCGGTTCGACTGTGTCGTCATCTCGGGCTCCATCTTTGAAGTCGTCTGGTCAGAGGTCAAGGGTGGTTCCTTCGGCCTGTCTGTCCTTAGAGCTTTAAGACTGTTGAGAATATTCAAGGTGAGATAACCTAAAGTTCACACAATTTTAGCTATAACTTCGTTAGTTTTATCAGTTTAATTTATTTTTCAATTCAGTCACTATAAATGGATAGATATGAATGCCTCACACGCAAATATCCAAGAGATATCAGCAATTAAAATACTTTTTTATAATTCATACTAAACTGACACTAAAATGATTTAAGCCGAGCTTCATAATACTAGGTACCAAAATTATAAACCTTATCTTCCACAACTTAGTCTGGGGAATTAAATTGTGGATATTTGTAAACCGTAGGTACTTTTTATTCGAATCCGTATGTATATTGGAGTACATTGGTGGATGGATGTGTATGTATTTTTTTTTCCGAGTTTATTCGGCACGGATTATTAATTATTGCATAATATTTACTACAACAATGTCTACTTTTTCTTTGCAGGTCACAAAATACTGGTCGTCATTACGAAACCTCGTGATATCTCTCCTGAACTCAATGAGATCCATCATCTCGCTGTTGTTCCTTCTCTTCTTGTTCATCCTCATCTTCGCTCTACTCGGCATGCAGCTATTCGGAGGGCAATTTAACTTCGAAGAGGGCACGCCGCCAACTAACTTCAACACCTTTCCCATCGCGTTGCTTACTGTCTTCCAGGTAAGCTTTAATTTTATTACACGATTATAGTTGCTAGTTGACTTTCATTACGTATCTTATTCGTTTGAATTATCTCATATTTTTTTGTGATTCAATCATTGAAATTAAAAATACCTCTAAGTGAATAAGCTGCTCCCATCATTAGACCATTGCAAAGTAAAATTATGTAATATACTTCTTTTTTCGTTTCGTACGTTAAAAATGGTAATAAAAAAGTATCCCTATTGCAACATTGGAAATGATTAGGGACTGTTGTACCATTTTGGTACTATTATAAGCAAATTTAACATTTGTGTTTTATCGAATCATAAATTAGTAGCTACATATCCTTTTCAATCACGAAATACAGAAACATACAAAATAGTAACTATGCAAGTTATAAACAATTTAAAAAACTCGTTTGCAGATCCTAACAGGAGAAGACTGGAACGAAGTGATGTATCACGGCATCCAGTCTCAGGGTGGCACTCACGCTGGCATGATCTACTCACTGTACTTCGTCATCCTAGTGCTGTTCGGGAACTACACCCTTCTAAACGTGTTCCTTGCCATCGCTGTCGACAACTTGGCTAACGCCCAGGTACGAAAACTACTGCTTTACGGTTTTGCTCTAGATGATCACTATCATCTTCAAAGTTATGTGCACATTCATTATCTAAAGTGATACATTCTGTATCAGTGAACGGTTAATTAGAACTATTGTTTGAATTGTTTTTTTTTAATTCATAAAAAGATTTCGAATTTTATACAAATTCAAAAACTTTGTGAGAATTTTGAAAAACTTTCATACAAAAGTTTTTCAAAACAACGAGTGAAAACTTGTTTAGGATGTAACAGCTCACTGGTACGAAATGTAGATCTTTTAGAGATGTAAGGGGATCATCAAGAGCAAAACCAAAATTACGTGTGACTGGAGATATTGCAAGACGATGTTGTGTGTAAACGTCAACGCTCACCTGTAAATCTGACGCTGCTTCTCGTGTAAATGTTGCATTTCTGTCATTCCAGGAATTGACAGCGGCAGAAGAGGAACAAGAGGAAGAAGACAAGGAGAAGCAGCAACAAGTAAGTCTGCTTCAATACGGTCGTCACGCTGTATATTAGAATGTTAACTTCATTCTCTGATGCTTTGACTTTAGTTGATAGAATCACTATTATCAATACCATAGCATGTTCAACCACTCTTCCACGAGCATTGACTATCGAGCGGTTGTTGTATGGAAGACTGGAATTCTTTAGGTATCAATTTCTATTTCATACGACAACCTCTGTTTCGGCTAATTAGGAATTGGAGAAAGAGATGGGTGCGTTACATGCGGTGGATGGGACGCCACCCCGAGTAGACTTAAGTCCCTCGTCGGCGGCGTGTAGGAAGGTAAAGCTGTATGGCCGTGACGCTAAGCTCTGCTTCATCGTTTGCATTGATGTCGGCCATTAAAATATTGTTGATATTTATGGTTTGGGTCCGTTTACATCATTTTTCTTTACTTTTACCATTTGGTTATTATCACCGAAGAGCTGATTTGGAGTCTTTATTATTGGATTTACTTGTTTCAGTTCCTTGTTAAAGGCAATATAAAAGCATCAAGTGCTTCAATCCAATAAATAGCTCATTCAAATTCGGTCTATAATATCATCATTGCACGTTATTAGCACGTTAACTTTATGTTACTCATGTGTCTACCTAATAAAATAATGTCGTTATTTTCTTTCTATTTAAAGTCAACAATATTTTAAATGTGGCAGTTTAATGACGGCTCATCAGTGTCGCTTTTGTGGGCAGAATGTTAATAGGTGTTATTTTACAAACTTTTCAATATCTATCTACGTATAGCTGCCTAATTGTGATTGATAGTAAAGTCTCAATTTTTTATATTAATTTATCGAACATAACTTAAAGTTAATTCGCTAGGAAAACAATCATCCATGTTGAGTACCTATTTTTTAATTTGTTTTGGCTTAAAATAGAATAATTTCACTGAAATACTTCAAATATCATCGTATAAAAGTACGCATGTTTTAAACGTATGCTGAGTAGTTAGATTTATTATCCTATACCTAAGTGTAGATTTACATAATCTTTGGATTCGTAAAGAAAGAAAATGCTAATGTTATTATTATTTAGCGTACAGTTTTACAATATCCGATGTGTAGCATTTACAATTCAAATCTAGAGATTGGAAAACTTAAGAATATTCTAGACATTAAATACCTGACTGTTACGTTTAGTTATTTTACACTATAAAATCATAATGTGTGCTCTAGTTATGAAAGAGAGACTAGCTCTAATATATAAAATTTAGCATATTGAGTCTAGTGCTAGAAAAATGATTTGTTTTTGCTCTTAGTAAGCGCTAAGTAAAATATCTTCAATGATATTGCTGACCCATCTAAACCGGTTTGTTTTACAGGGTTACATACATGTTTTATTGCTAATGTAGAAGTTACTAGCTCAGAATGTTACTGACAAAGCTAAAAATGTAATCAAAGTACCTAATCATATACAGATTTTTAATGCGTTTGCTACTTTTCTTAATTTTTGTGTAATTTTTCAGAAAAAGAAAGAAGAGGCCAAAAAAGAAGATGAAGATGAGGTACCAGATGGACCAAAACCAATGCTGCCATATTCGTCCATGTTTATTTTGTCACCTACTAATCCGTAAGTGTTGTAACATTTTCATAATAATATTTTTGGGGTTTCCTATTAGTTTGAAGCATCATAAACAAAAACACTTGTTATTATTCATATTTAGGATTCCATACCCAAGAGTACCTTATTACTTCAAAGTCCGTTTGTCTGTTTGTGATAGCTAGACAGTTGTTTTCACTGGGGGTGGAATTTTTATTACCGTTAAAATAACAACAACAGAAAAACGTTAAAGATCAGTAGGTAGTTGCTCTTTAACGTTTAATTTACAAATTACCCAGGTTATTTGTTTGTAGCTTTTTGCACGATACTGGAACAAAAACCCTCGTATAAGAGCCTAAGTCACACTTTTAGAAAGAGACATACTTCAGGTACAGACAGTCACACATGAGGTGACCACAACCTGTCAAATTTCCACAGTTGATTTTCAACTTTATGTGTTTGATCCATTGAAGAAATCTGTCAGTTTTGTATACATTGATGTGTGGATGTACGTACCTAATGTACTTTAAATAAAAACTATAGCTAGCGAAAGCACTTTGCGAGTTGTATTGTTTATGTCAACGGTACCTTCGTAATTCCTGTTTGTATTTTTATCGCTACAAATATAAACTAAATTACTAATGTCTTTCTTTTATTTGTTACAGAATTAGGCGAGGCGCACACTGGGTTGTAAATTTAAGATATTTTGATTTTTTTATTATGGTAGTTATATGTTTGAGTTCCGCGGCTTTAGCAGCTGAAGATCCAGTTTACGAAGAAAGTGAACGGTGAGATATATTTATTTCCAAATTTTACTAACAGTTAATTTATTGATTTCTCATACTTTGCAATATCATGACGAGTGAATTATTATTAAAATAGTTCTTTGAAACACATTTTGCGCCAGTTTCTGATAAAATATTAAATGAATTTCAAATATATTCAATTTCGTCATTGTATATCTTCGAATTGATTCCTCTAGAAATGCATTAATACTTCGAAATATTAATGTGTACTTAGGTATTGTTTAAAATAATCTTGTACAAAATTGTATGTCTACGCAGTTTTTGTTTCAAGAGACAATGGCCTTAATTTCCAAATTTTCCAACAGGAACAAAGTGCTAAACTTTTTCGATTACGCGTTCACGGGTGTGTTCACTGTGGAGATGCTGCTGAAGGTCGTCGACCTGGGCATATTCTTCCACCCGGGCGCGTATCTACGCGACTTGTGGAACATCATGGACGCCACGGTCGTCATTTGCGCCCTAGTCAGCTTCGGTTTCGAAATCGGGTACGTAAATAACAACTTTATCAACTATTGATTTGTCTTCAATGTCATAAAAGTTAATGTCGGTTTCATCAATTGTGATTTTGTTGTTAATATCCCCAAAAACTTCACTCTGAGGATTCAAATGAACATCGCAACAATACTAATTTTCGCGTTTCTTTTTGTTTCAGAGGTGTCAGTAAAGGGGCGGGACAGAATTTGTCCACAATAAAGTCGTTAAGAGTGTTAAGAGTGCTCAGACCTTTGAAAACTATAAAACGTGTTCCAAAGCTAAAAGCAGTGTTTGACTGTGTTGTGAACTCTTTGAAAAATGTCATCAACATTCTCATTGTGTACATATTGTTTCAATTCATATTCGCTGTAATTGCAGTTCAACTTTTTAATGGTAAATTTTTTCACTGCAACGATATCAGTAAGAATACATTTGAAGACTGCCAGTGAGTATATTTCATACTTTATTTAATTTTGTCTTTTAACCTCTATATTATAAAGTTTTAAATGCCTTACCTATTAGAACATAAAAGTTGTTCCTAGCAGCTATATCTTAAAGTTAAATAATTTCAATATCAATACCACCCTCATTATAATTAGAATTCTATTCTTGTGGGATCCTTGAATAAACATTGGTTTTTCTTTGAAGTTCGAGTCCATTTCCTTTTATGCTTATCAAAGTCTCAATAGGTAACAATTAAATATAATCCATATTGTTATTTGTAGAGGGTCGTATGTCTTGTCCTATCTGAATGGATAAATTCATGTTTTTTTTGCTATCTTTGTTTTTTTTCTAACGCCTATCAAATTCTCACTAACAATATAATCTAATTCATATTTCCATTTGCAGAGGGTCGTATTTCTTGTACGATGCGAACACCCTGCTGCCGCGAGTGTGCCCGCGCCAGTGGATGACGCAGAGCTTCCACTACGACAACGTCGCGTCCGCGATGCTCACGCTATTCGCGGTGCAGACGGGCGAAGGGTGGCCACAGTGAGTGCGATGGATTTTGCGTCTTATTTCGTTTGGTTTAGTGTCTTTTATCTGTTTTTAAATCATTGGTATAATTACCGGTTCCTTGTTTTGTGTCTTTGCTAAATTTTTGGTTACAGAAAATTAGTATTGTTGCAAGGACTAAATCATTCAACTGCTTATGTTTTAGTGACTATACATTTAACGGCTTGTTTTTCTGTTTCCAGAGTATTACAAAATTCAATGGCCGCCACGTATGAGGACCGGGGACCTATACAAAATTTTCGAATAGAAATGTCCATATTTTATATCGTTTACTTTGTGGTGTTTCCATTCTTCTTTGTTAACATATTCGTAGCTCTGATTATTATCACATTTCAAGAGCAGGGTGAAGCCGAGTTGCAAGACGGTGAAATTGATAAGAATCAGGTATGTATAAGCTTAGCTTAGTCCTGAGAGAACTGACTGTATATTAGTTCCCAGCTAGGATCCAACCATATAATTTTGTCCACAGAAATCATGTATAGACTTCACAATAGAAGCCCGGCCTCTGGAGAGGTATATGCCAAGTAAAAGAGCAAGTTTTAAGTACAAAGTGTGGAGAATAGTCGTCTCTACGCCCTTCGAGTACTTCATCATGACTCTCATCGTACTCAACACATTGTTACTCATGATGAAGGTATGTATTTACAAATCGTCTATGTGTTAGAATATTTTAATTATTTAGCATTAAGATTTCTGGTGTATCTTGAACAAGGACATTAACAGTATCAACACGCCTATCAAAGTGATAACAGAGAAAATACATGCAAAACTAATGGAGCACCATATATGTGGAAAGTAGAATATGGCCACCTTTTGAGGTAGTTGCTGAGAGAGTTAACCTAAGTCACCAGGCACAAAGATGACCTAGATTAGTGGACGAGTCCACGACACGAAAGCTTGCACTGAACCTCACTAGAGAGTCTAAATACCTGAAATATTTGATCCTAACTATGTCTCTCTCCAACATGGCATATATAAGCCCGTAAAGACCTCTTGTTATCGTATGTTTATCTTAATATGTGTTAGCACTTATCCTTAGTGTAACAAAGACACTATGTATGTATGATGGAATGTAAGTCAGTCGACACAAAGATATTACGTACATGAAATCATCACAGCATTGGCAAAAGTAAATACTGCCTAAAAAACAAAACTGACATTACACGAACACAACACAATACAACAAACACATTCGGCGTCCATAAATATCAGAATGCGCCGTGTTAAGTAACGAGCCTCTCCCTAAATGTATCGCCGAAACTATTTATTTAATCCTGTGTTTTGTTGGTTAATCCTTCGTGAGTCCTGCTTGCTGTTTATTCATTACATGTGATTGTGTATCAGTGTTTACTGCACGGTATACCTATCCTTCCTACACATCTACGGCACAAGAAACACCAAAATTTTACTCGGTTATTCGTGCTTGAGAATGCACTACATCTCCGAGACCGATAGGTTGTTGTAGCATGGGCCATTTATGTTGTTCGTGTTGCATGACCTTATTTAAGATCTAATCCTAATTGTCTTTATGTGAACATTCTGCATGCTTGGTGGAATGGCCTACTGCCAGGCGTGTCTATCGGTGGCTAATAGCTGCTTTGTGTTTTTATTGGAATTTCAAAATTTAAGGACCTTGTAATTTGAAACCTCTAAAACATTTAACTCGATCAATCTTTAAAGTAAATTATCTTAATATAGCCCATACTCTCTTCTATTGTTTCTCTGGGAAAAATTATGAACGATCTTGAATTGGCAAAAATATGTTCATTCACTGTGACCCCGTCTGTTTTATTTTTTCCTTCTGTACGGTTTAGCACACATCCTCTTACCGAGTCCGTTATCACTATCCTTTACTTCTATTATTCCTTTAAATCATTAGAACTGAAACGTATTCAAGATATTAGCACGAACTGATCTACGAAACCCACATCATTTCTATACAAAATCCATTCTCTACATCACAACAATACTTTCTTATTTTCCGATACCTATGTATGAAATAACAAATATGTATTTTCATTGCCATGGGTTTATCCAATACTCCCGGCACGTCATCTCAAAATGGCAGTTCTATAACCAAGATGACCTATACACGGAAGTCCTCAAGTATTCGAATATGGGGTTTACTGGAATGTTTTCTGTGGAAACGGTGTTGAAAATCATCGCTTACGGTGTCAAAGTAAGTACACAAACACAGTTTGGACTGACACTACAATTTTTGAACAGCGAAAATACCAAATGTGTAATAACTAGGTACAAATGTACTCTTTCTGTTACTAACATGGTTATTTTGTCTATTTACATGACTGTATGGGAATATTACCAGTCGAGTAAATATCATCCCTTCCCAAGTATCCGATACTGATTTCTCTCTAATATTGTTGATGATAATGATGATATTACTTTATTTGCGAATAATTGTTAAGCATGGCTTTTTTTCCTGCTGCATGTAGCACCTGTATATATCACGCCTATGACGAATAATCTACTTCCTTTCTCATTTGCACTATGGGTGAAGAGCCTTTACAGCTATCTTGTGGGCAAGAAGGTAAGTATATCACAGGACAGCAATGTTATGCAGCTCAATATGTCAAAAGGTAAGTGAAACTATTTGTTTGTTATCAAGGTGAAGTCGATGGTTTCTGTCGTGATCCAAATGCATGTTTGTTAACATATGCATGCAGCACGTGCACTTAATGCCACTGAACTAATAATACATGATCACACAAATCTTATGGGCTCATAACTAAGACAAGGAACAAGACACACACACAGGCCTACACTCATCGTAACATAAAAATGATGTTATATATAAAGATTTGTTTGTATACATATTAGAAATTGTTAGGATTTAATTTTCTTTAGATTTAACAAAGCTAAATGCTAGAAGTAGACTTGAGTTATGTAGTAATTTAATAATATAGCAAATTAGAATTCCATCATTATAAGATTGAAAGAATCTGGCATTTAGTTTTCATGAAATTGTTAATATTTTACATTAAGGCTAAACAATATTGGTATTGGTTTTGTGGTAGTTTCACGAGGCTCCACCAACCCTCATGGACACGTTAACATTCATGAACCTCGTCTTTACGTTCTTCTTCCTTCTCGAGACCGTTTTGAAGCTGATTGCCTTCGGATGTACGGTAAGGATGAACACGTTGAATATTTGTACTTATTACGATTAAAATAATCATAAAAAGTTGGCTATAAATACTGATTGTCACTATTGTGATAATTGTGTATCGCTTGTCATTAAATCAGTGTGTACTAATAATGCAAATGTTAATCCGCTCAAATGAAATGCTTATCACGTTAATTAAAGAAACATTCCAAGAACTCAAGTGAATGAGATAAAAAAACAAAGTATGTAGATTTGAACGGATACGTTTACGTCCTGTGCACATAATACACTTTCATTTTTTATAAATTTTAACTTAGATTATTATTAGCTAATAATATTCAATACTGACTTGAATATATTTAAGGCTAGAACTCATTTCATAGGAATTTTATAAAATAACGCTTGTTTTGAATTAAAAATAGGTTATGATAGTTTTTATAGCATTAAATTTCTAGATTCATAAGCAAAATACTTTTTAAATATTTACATAGAAAAAAAATGAGAGAAATGTCCTCACTCCTTTCCTGATTCAAAAACTCCTCACATAATGAATAGTAATGAAATAGAAAGTGTACATTTGTATGCAATTTGAAATACCAGTATGTAATATACATTATTTTTGTAGTGTCTTCTTGCATAATTTGAGTGACTAATATACAATTTGTTTGCAGAATTTTTTCAAAGATCCGTGGAATACATTTGATTTCATAACGGTCATTGGAAGTATTATTGACGCCCTCATTATGGAGTTTGGCGTGAGTATCAACTGTATTATCAATTCTTTTCTTCTTCCTCAGCTTTAATTTATTTGTCTCAACCTTGCTTCTACTCAATCTTATGGCAATTTAATTTGATTAAATATGTGACCATAAAGGGTATATCCTGATTGCAGACCGACCTTGCTGAAAACTGTGCTGACATATCCTGTCAGCAGGTAACAAATCAAATCTATGATTGCTAGGAAAATTAGTCTTTTGTTACTGAACAAAAATTGGTTTAGACAGAATTTGTACATACTTTAAAATTTAACTGTTACTTACATAAAAGTAGTGTTAGAATATTTTAGTATTAGGATGTATAGACATTATGTAGAAAGAAATTTAGGTATAATTATTGTATGCTAGGGAAATATTGTGTTTTTGGGGTTGTTTAGATATTATGACAATATTTTATAATTTTATTGGTGTGTTACTTGATCCAGCTATTCGGTAATATTGCTAGAGTTCTAGGTTGTGTGATGTTGAAAATTCGTTTTGTAACCATCAACCAACGATGGATATACATAGATAGATTTGTTATACAGTAGACCCAATGAAATGATAAAGTTTATCCTTTCATTTCATTCTTTCATTATTTTTTAATTGATTACTTTTATCAAATGTTTTTTTTATATAATTTCATACATTTTTAGCATAACGTCTTAATTATCATTAGTTACTCCTATCTATATCTAATTGTATCGTTAGAACTTAATGAAGTTTGTCTTGCTAAGTTTTCAAAGCTTTATCTGTAATGACGCTAATAATAAATGAGTACCTACGTGTATATTGTGTTACAAATGTGTGTTATGCGAGAGTTTGTAGATTTTGGACTAAAATCGTTCCTTAACAAGTTAAGTACGAATGACTACAGTATGACTGTACATGTGAATATAAATTTTTAGGAGAACACGTTCAACGTCGGTTTCCTGCGCCTGTTCCGAGCCGCGCGACTGATCAAGCTGCTCAGACAGGGATACACCATTCGGATACTACTCTGGACATTCGTGCAGAGTTTTAAAGCCTTACCCTACGTGTGCCTTCTCATCGCGATGCTATTCTTCATCTACGCCATCATCGGGATGCAGGTCTGTGATTTCATTTCTCCCGTTGCTTTTATATTATTGGATTATCAAATATTCAAATTCTTTATGCGACAAAATGGGGTCAATATAATTATTGGTTTAGATTTAGACTTCAAGTAGTTTAGAACTTGATTAGATACCAGCTCAGCAAAAAAACAGACTCATTTTACATCTTACTTTACAATTATTACATAGAAAATTAGGTATTCATAAGTACTTAAAATCATTTAGCGAATGTCGTTAAGACGTGTGTGTATTGACGAATTAGTAAAATCATAATTTATTGTGTAAAAATCTAGCTAGTTTCTAGAACATTCAGGTTTTAAAAACTGTAATGGGAATATAAAAGCCTTACTAGAAAGCATAGTATTATTTAATTAGTTTTGCTAACATATTTGTAGTAGAGTAACTTGCAGAACCTTAACTACCGAACGAAACTTACGAATAGAATTTTGAGGTATAGGCACTGATATGTTTCTAATGGCAGGTTTTCGGAAACATCCAATACGATCCAGACAGTGCCGTCAACAGGCATAACAACTTCCGATCTTTCGTGGGGGCTATCTTGCTACTGTTCCGGTGAGAGTACAGTAACAGTAGTTGTACCGACCCTAAGTTCACAAGTCCGCCACAGCGGCGTAGCCACAAATGTATAGGGGGCAAAATGCTCAGCGGAAAACAATTTAGAACGCATGGCACTTAAAACTGATCGGATGTTGCATCTTGTTAATTAAATCATACTGCGGTCACTGCCGAAAATCTGTCTGTACTATCAGTCTTACATGTGTACTTATCATTACCATCAGTTTTGCGGTCAATATCACCGGTATATGTAAAAGTATCATCACAAGGTAGCTTTAGTCAATTCTTAGTCGTAAAATATACTTATTGGTTATCTTTAATGTTGAAAAATGCATCAATGTTTGTATCTTAACTAGTATCGTAATTTTTGCTTTCATATCGTACCCCTAGAGTTAGACATAGCTTCACCATCTAGGTAAAGACTCTTAGTACGTAATTTGCATTGGGGTATGGAGCTTAGGACGTTTAGGTGACACGTATGATTGCACAATATGCTGACTTTCTGTGTTGTATCTGCTTGGACACAGGTGTTTGGCAATATAGAGTTATCATCAGAATCAGATTTGAACAGACACAACAATTTTCAAAGCTTCATACAAGCACTCATGCTACTGTTCAGGTAAGCATATCTACAAAATTTTGTTTCACTACAGATTATTTACTTAAAGCGATTTTGATTTCCCCATCTCATTATTAAAAGTTATAATTTATTGAAAACTCAAGCATAGATGAAATAGCAAATTGAGCTTTATACAATGTGTTAAATAGAATGCTGTAAAAGCATGCAAACTATCACTTATTTTGTTTGATTCACGTAGAGATATTAAAATAATTTTAAAAGGTTACATTAAAATGTGTTTTAATTTAATTATTTTAAACATACTAAGAGCAAGACATAAATCGAATTGAACGTAAATATAATTTTATGTAGTGGTTCCTTTTAATGTGGAACATGTATGATAAAAATATATGAAATACTTAGTTCAACATTTTCCATTTCGTGGATGCTGTACGGATACAATATGAACATATCTAATTCACAATCATGCATTAGCTATTTTTAAATCCCCAACAACGGAATTCCTTTCGCTGTGAGCCACTGTGTGTTTAGATGTGCAACGGGCGAATCCTGGCCGAATATAATGTTGGCGTGTCTGAAGCCGACCAAGTGCGCCAAGTCGCCGGACCCAAACGCCAAGTCGAGCAACGAAGTCTGCGGAAGCACACTCGCCTACGCCTACTTCGTGTCATTCATATTCTTCTGTTCCTTTCTTGTGAGTAAAAATGGTTTTATTATGTTTACTGAAGACGAATTCGTAAATTACACTATTAATTATAGTTTTGAATTTCCCATTATCCAATGTCCTGACCGTTTGGGCTCTATCTCCACAGATAGGACTGAGAGCCCAAATGGAACGAACAATGCGTGAGCATTTTACACTAATCAAGTGTAATTTATCTATGAATGGTT